>CM057345.1:74988295-75588295 GCA_030015575.1 Agapanthus africanus
TCAGGGTGTAATGGGCTTCACTCCGACACGACTTATACCGCTATTAGGGGACTGACGCTTGCCGCCCCCCTAGGCCCGATATGCGATAGTCATGGACGAACGGACCGGACTGTATGGAGATTGTCACATCAGACTCAGTAGGAGTTCGGATGGGTTTACTCATCGGCCTTCTTATCGACAACTACCTGGGGACCGTTACGTACAGCTAGTGCCGCTTGCGGTCTGTGGTTAAACCCACTGCCAGCGTAGTAGTCGAGTCTCTAGAGTCCCACACAGAGAGTTTCCTACTCCAGGCGAAACGATATAGAGGTTGCATGGTTTTGCGACAAAGGGTTCGGACGCATACGTGCGTTTACGCGCGTACGACTTTCGGACAGATTTTACCAGTCGGCTTTGGTTTAAGCCAGTTACTGGTATCCGGTTATTGGATTTATACAGTCTAAAGTTTTTCCGTATTTTTACGGATCGGAGGGGCGTTCTCGTAATTACTCGAGAAGCTTCTAGAAGATGTGACTAAGGAGGTTTGTTTTGGAAAGAGAGTGAGTCATAGTGGTGATTCATTCACTTCATTAATGCACATTTATTGCTTAATGACTCATGTTAATGAATCATCACAAGATATTTTGTGAAGCATGCTTATTCATTTCCTTTTATGATTATTTGATAAAAAGAATGCTTCATAATATTATGATACACTCTCTCTCTTCTCTCATTATCATATCATACATTCTCTCTCCTCAAGCTCTCATCTTCAAGATACTAACCTTAATCCTCATGTGTTGAGATCAAAGGTTTAGTTAGACTAAACAATCCATAACCCACACTCTATATCATCCTCTCATCTTTGATTAGCAATCAAAGTTGATTAGTTACCTCAAGTTAGAGGTTTAGCTTGGAGTTTCGCTCTCGGGTGGATCGTCTACTACCTAGAGAAGGCCGAGGAGAACAAAAGAGGACGTAAAGAAGAAGGACCGGTTTCATTAGGTATAATCCCTAATCACTTATGAAAAGAAACTCATAGAATACGGTTTTTAGAGTTTAGCTTCGATTCAAGCGGTTAGTCGATGTTCGTTGTTTAAACTTGATAAGTTTTTGTTAATTCCGCCTCCCCACAAGTACTGGGGTGTACTACATCGACTTACAAAAAAACCCCGAACGAGTAGGTGAAGTCTCTGACCTTAATTATTGCTCTTACCATCGAGTAATAAGGCACCCTCTCGAAGACTGCTTCACCTTTAAGAATTGGGTCGAAGATCAGTACCAGCTTGGCAAGTTCGCTCTGTCTGACAACTGGAGGGTAACACCGCCACAAAAGCACGAACCCAAAGCCACAAGAACAGAGCCAACTCCATATTGGGATTGGAAGCGGATTCGCACCTGTCATATGATAACAATATTAAAAGAAGAGCCCGAGGACATAGATGAGCTTCCCTGGTGCTTCGAAAACAGCAACGATGAGGTGATCTCAGAATTCCCACCAGCGCCAAAAGAACTGGAAGATGGAATCCATACCACTGCAGATAACCTCAAGAAAATTGAGTTGGGGACGGCAAACGATCCACGACCGACATTCATCAGCGAGCTACTATCTGAAGAAAGGGTATCTGCGTTAAAAGACGTGCTCCTACAGCATAAAGATTGTTTCGCATGGAACTACTCCGAAATGCCGGGATTAAATCCAGAAATTGTTGTGCACAGATTGGCGATATCTCCGGACGTCAAGCCAGTCAAACAGGTGCCGAGAAGAATGCGGCTCGAGCTTGAGATGGGCATCAATGCTGAGGTCAAGAAGCTGATCGACTCTGGCTTCATCCAGGAAGTTCAATACCCTGAATGGATCGCCAACATCGTCCCGGTGATGAAGAAAAATGGGACAGTGCGTATATGCGTAGACTTCCGGGATCTTAATAAAGCTTGCCCGAAAGACGATTTCCCAGTGCCAGTCACCGAACTGATGATAGAAAATACGTCCACTCATGAGGTTTTCTCCTTCATGGACGGCTCATCAGGGTATAACCAGATAAAGATGCATCCAGAAGACCAGAAGCACACCGCCTTCAGGACTCCTCTGGGTATATTCTGCTACAAGGTGATGCCCTTCGGTTTAAAGAATGCTGGTGCCACCTACCAAAGGGCCATGACGAAGATCTTCGATGATCTTATACACGAAATCGTCGAATGCTATATCGAAGACCTCGTAGTTAAAAGCAAATCATACAAGGAACATCTCGAGCACCTAAAAACTGTATTTCAACGCCTTCGGCAATACAACTTGAAGATGAACCCGCTCAAGTGTGCATTCGGAGTTTCCTCAGGCAAATTCCTGGGATTCATTGTTCGACACCGAGGTATTGAAATAGATCCGTCAAAGATCAAAGCGATCATGGAAATGCCTCCGCCGAGAACTCTCAAACAGTTGCGATCTCTCCAAGGGAAGCTCGCATACATACGGCGATTTATAGCCAACCTTTCAGGCAAGTGCCGTCCCTATAGCCACCTGATGAAGAAGGGAACCCCGTTTGTCTGGGACCAAAAATGCCAAAGCGCACTAGACGAGATCAAGCAATACCTGCAGAACCCGCCGGTGTTGGCTGCTCCGGTCAAGCGAAAACCCCTCATTCTTTATACAACCGCCCTCGAAGGTTCCTTAGGCGCATTATGGGCACAAGAGAACGATCAAGGGAAAGAAAGAGCACTCTACTACTTAAGTCGAGTTCTGCTGGGGGCAGAAAGCAACTACTCCCCCATTGAAAAACACTGCCTGGCGTTGATTTTTGCGATAACAAAGCTCAGGCACTATGCGTTGGCGCATGAAGTTCGTCTCATTTCAAAGGTGGACCCCTTTAAATACTTGATGTCAAAGGCCATACTGACGGGACGACTCGCTAAATGGGCCCTGCTCTTAATGGAGTTCTCGATAACCTATCAACCTCTCAAGGCAGTGAAAGGCCAGGCCATCGCCGACTTCCTCGCTGAGCATCCGATACCCGCCGATTCTCCTCTGAATTGCGATCTTCCAGACGAACATGCGTTTGATGCGATCGACGGTGATAATACCCGATAGGAGCTTTATTTCGAGGGAGCATCCTCCGTGAAGAAGCGCAAACAAAGTACCCCTATAATTAAATCGGGGGTAGGACTCATCTTTATAACTCCACAAGGAGGGATAATGCGCTACGCGTTCTTCCTAACAGAGCCGAGGACAACTAAAGAAGCCGAATACGAAGCTCTGATAGCAAGCCTCGAGATCGCCATTGACATGGGAATTGAAAACCTCATCATATACGGAGATTCTCAACTGGTCGTTAGTTAAGTAAACGGCGACTACCAAACGTGCAAGCGAAAGTACGGCGAAAAGGTTCAACAACTGTTGACCCAAATTCCCTCTTATACTTTGGAGAACATACCGCGTGCGGAAAACAGCAAAGCAGACGCGTTGGCCAAACTTGCTAAAGAATTGGCTGACGAGAACCTCAATGACGTTAGAATCGTAATACAAAGCCGTCGGGTGCTTGCCCCAGCAGAAAGATCTCCGGAATCATCCGAAGAAAAAGGAGCGAGCGAGCAGACGACCCTGCAAGTAAAAGATTGGGAAAACGCCGAGGATTGGAGAGAAGTCTTCGTAGACTACTTTAAATCCCACCGAATGCCTGAAGAAGCGTCTATAAGACATCAGCTCATGAAGCGAGCTCTATCTTTCGACTTCGTCAACGATACTCTGTACAAGAGATCGTTTGATTCTCTGTGGCTGAGATGCTTAGGACCTGACGAAGCGAAAAGGGTCGTCCAAGAAGTTCACGACGGACTCTGCGGTTCTCACCAAGCAGGCCCAAAGATGAAGTTGAAGATCAAACGGATGGGCTACTACTGGCCCACGATGATCCAGGACTGCCTCGAATATGCGAAGCAATGCCACTCATGCCAAATTCATGGGGACTTCATCCACCAGCATCCAAATCCACTACACCCAACGGTGGCTAGCTGGCCATTCGAAATGTGGGGGACTGATATAGTCGGCCCCATCGAACCAGTATCGTCTAGAGGACATCGTTTCATCCTAGCAACGACTGACTACTTCTCTAAATGGGCAGAAGCGATACCGTTAAAAGAAGTGAAGACGGAAAATATCCTCCATTTCTTCAAGACGCACGTCCTATATCGGTTTGGAACTCCACGACGGATCATCTCCGATAACGGGCCAGCTTACAGAAGCCACAAGATCAGTCGCTTCGCGCAGCAGCACAATATAGACTGGAGATATTCTTCAGTTTACAATCCGCGAGCTAATGGTTTAGCTGAAGCCTTCAACAAGACTTTGACAAAGATCATAAAGAAAACGGTATCCCGAAATAAGAAGGACTGGCACGAGAGGCTGCAAGAAGCTCTCTGGGCATATCGAACTACGTTCAAGACGGCCACAAGCACAACGCCGTATGCGTTGGTGTTCGGTACAGAAGCAGTACTTCCCCTCGAGATAGAGCTACCCTCTCTACGAATGGCGGTCCACTACGAGCTGACGGACGAAGAAAATACTCACCTTCGGCTTGAGGACCTTGACGCCCTTGATGAAACCCGGCTCATAGCGCAACAAAATCTAGAAGCTTACAAAGCAAAGATGACGCGCTCATATGAAAGATTGACTCGACCGAGGACATTCCGCCAAGGCGAACTTGTGCTAGTGGTCAAAAGGCCTATGATCCCCAATCGCGCCAAGCGGGGAAAATTCGAGCCAAACTATGAAGGCCCGTACATCATAGACAAAGTTTACCAAGGTGGGGCCTATCTACTCATGGATATGCACGGTGAAAGGCCTTTCAGGCCGATAAATGGCCGGTTCCTAAAGAAATACTACGCTTAGCGAGTTACTGCCTAGGTCAATGATAGATGACGACGATTATGTCCGCTCGCTATCTTCCTAAAGCTCAAACTCTATCAGTAGTAGCCAGCCTTCTCAAAACGGACCGAAACGTCCTTAAACTAATAGCAGACCGAAACGTCTTTAAACTACTACCGCAGCATCCTTAGGCTGACGAGATGAATAAAAAATAAAGAAAAACGTATAATAAATAAAAACGGTATGTCCATAAGCAAAAGGGGTACGGATGAAAACCCGAAAGGGCTCCGTGAGTAAAAACAGCAGGGCTACCGGCGAGTGTTCGTGAAAACCCGAAAGGGCGCGACCTCGTAAAAAAAAAGAGAAAAAGAAAATAAAAAGAATAAAAAAAGATGGTATGTCCATAAGCAAAATGGGCACGGATGAAAACCTGAAAGGGCTCAATGAGTAAAAACGGCAGGACTACCGGCGAGAGTTTGTGAAAACCTGAAAGGGCGCAACCTCGTTAAAGGACACTTACATGGTCCTCTCGACCTTGTAAGGAGAAACCACCCGCGTGAGATCCTTACGACTCACAAAGGAGCAACACACTTTGGGATCCCCACGATTCCTAAGGAGAAAATACACTTGCGAGATCCTCACGACTCGTAAGGAGAACTCTCTTATGGGATCCTCACGGCTCATAGGATTTGAAAGTCTTAAGTTACAGAGACCTCAACCCGTGCTTAAGAAATCCCCACAATTTCCGATATTGCCCTACAAGTAGCTCAATACTGACTCTTGTATACAATCCACGGGCGCGAATAAACATTTCCCTAACCAAGATCCATCTGTGACTGGGGATATGTTCGCACGACCCTTGTAAGTCCTCTCGATTTACAAGGAGAAAACCCTCCTGTAGGATCCTTACGACTTACAGAGAAAACAAACACTTAGGAATCCTCACGATTCCTAAGAAGAAAATACACCTATAAGATCCTCACGACTTGTAGGGAGAAATACCTTTGTGAGACCCTTACGGCTCATGAAGTTAAAAGCCTTAGCCGACAGGACCCTAACTCTGGTCGCTAAGCCACCTTTGTTCGACATCGACAGAGGCAGATGATGATTCGCTCCTGGCAATATCCCAGTTGTAGCGGTGCTGATGCCGAAATCGGTGTCTAATTTCAGGTTTACGGCGAAAAGCCGATAGGCCGCACATGCACACGAAATAGCCGAAATGATGGGGCAACTTGCAATAAAAAGCAGCAAGTAAAAATGTATGCATGCAAAATAGCCGAAATGATTGGGCAACTCGCAATAAAATGCTGCAAGTAAAAATAAAATAAATAGCCGAAATGATTGGGCACCGCGAAAAATAGCCGAAATGATTGGGCAATCGCGACCTTCGCGATATAAAAGCTGAAATGATAGAGCATCACGGAGATAAAACAAAAAAAAAAGAAGAAGAAAGTGATGAAAACTTTGACCCTACAGTTAAGATCACATCGATCCCTGTATACAATCCAAAGGCGTAAACAAAGAGGGAACCGTACTTTCCCAACAGGCTCCGCCAGAAGACGAAGCCAAATCTCGACGGTTCAGTCCAACTCCGAAGAAACCAGTGTCTTCAGCAGATACCTCGACTCACGGATACAAACACTCCTTAACGAGAGCCTTCTGATCCGCGCGACTCGCAGAGCCACCAGTGCCTCCGTGGGAAATCCTCGACTCGTTTCAAACCCCAAGGAAACAAATAATCCTTGGCGCTTGGGAAACAAATAATCCTTAGCAAATTCCTCGACTCACGGATACAAACACTCCTTGACGAGAGCCTCCTGATCCGCGTCGACTCGCAGAGCCACCAGCGCCTCCGTGGGAAATCCTCGACTCGTTTCAAACCCCAAGGAAACAAATAATCCTTGGCGCTAGGGAAACAAATAATCCCTAGCAAATTCCTCGACTCACGGATACAAACACTCCTTGACGAGAGCCTCCTGATCCGTGTTGACTCGCAGAGCCACCAGCGCCTCCGTGGGAAATTCTCGACTCGTTTCAAACCCCAAGGAAACAAATAATCCTTGGCGCTTGGGAAACAAATAATCCCTAGCAAACTCCTCGACTCACGGATACAAACACTCCTTGACAAGAGCCTTCTGATCCGCGTCGACTCGCAGAGCCACCAGTGCTGTAAGTCTACGCAAACGCCCCGGCCGTCTACAGACGCCAAATGCGGAATAAAAACTTTTAAACTGGCGCTATCGTATACTTTAACCCGGATCTGCCATTATTGCTAAACTAACAAACTGTAAAGAGTGTAGAAAGGTTATACCGAACGATCCGAGTCCTTCGTTCTTCAACCATCATCCCACGCTCCGTTGCGGCTGCTCCGATCTCGTCGATCTCCGATATCCTCGTCGAGGTGGCACCACATCACCGATTCTTTAAACGGGCTCCCGCCTCTGACTCGAGGCAACTCGATCGTCAAGTTTGCTAAAAGAGACGACCAAGAATGATGTAGAGAATGAGTAGATGACTTTGTCTCACTTCGTCCAAATCCGTGGACGATCGGTTAATGAAGTTGCCGAGGGAATTGGGTGATGGAATGAAATGAACTGTAAAATTCCATACACCCCGAATACTATCATAATCTTTTCTAACCAAAATGAAACATCAAGTGAGAGTGAGAGAGAGGAGAGAGAGGGCCGGCCATATATAGCAAGAGGGAGGTGACCGTAGGAGAGAGGGGGGTGACCACAAGAGAAAGCTTCTCACTTCAAAATATCCTAAGAAAAACAAAAAGCTTTAATGAAAAAGCATGAATCACTAAACACATCATCAAGCCTTTAATGCATCCAATGAAAACTCAACACCAATTAATCCTAGTCACCTCATCTAGAACCTTCTAGAACACTGACTCACCTCATCTGAAGAAAAGATAAATCCGTCTTTAACAGAATGTTAAAAGACGGCTGATAGAAAACTGGAAATTGGCAACTTCCAAAAGTGATCCTGAAACGACTTTCAGGACAACCCCGAAACTGTATAAATATACCCGCATTTGTATTACGACCGAATACAAATGCAACTGAGACAAAGATATTATACCTACTCAATATAATACTCGGATCCGGCTTAAACCAAAGCCGACCAGTATCACCTGTCCGAAAATCGACACGTGCGTAAACGCACGTGCATTTTCCGAACCCTGCCATAAAACCATACGGCCTCTACAACGTTTCGCCCGAACTTGGGAAACTGTCTGTGGGGGACTCTAATGACTCGTCAGTACCCTGGCAGTGGGTTTAACCACAAACCGTCAGCGGCACTAGCTATGCGTAACGGCTGCCCATGGACTGACCTCAAGGGATGCCGATGAGCGCACTCATCCGGAAAACCCTACTGAGCCTAACAGTGACAATGTATATACAGTCCGGTCCGTTCGTCAATGAGTATCGCATATCTGCCTAGGGGGCTAGCAACGTCAGACCCCCAATAGCAGTATAAGTCGTGTCGGAGTGAAGCCTCAATACACCCTGAGATACTACTGGAGTACCTACCAGTAAATCTCCTACCATGGCCATGGATTTGTGTAATGGCTCTCCTAGACACAGCACGACCTCGCCCCCAATACCGGGAAAGACGAATCCCCTGCCGATCCGCTCATGTGCCTCCATATGGCTCGGGACTGTACCCAAAAGCTACCTGTTTGCACGACTCCTTTGAGCCGTGGTAGGATAGAAATCAAAGCACAGTGGGAACTCACACGAGACAAATGACGACCTCAGGTCGATGAACTAACCTGTACACATGTCACCAGGGAACTGCTATCTGACGGTAGATATAATACTAACTAGCAGATTCCCGGCGAGTCCTGTCCGGTGTACTCATAACCTAATGAGCACCTGTATACATCTTAGGTGATCCAACTGACACCAGTGGCTTGTGAGACCGGCCACCGCCCCTCGTCGGGGTCTCGACTGTACACACTAGTCTACTCCGGAGTATCGATGCCCTGTCTCGAAACTCCCACGACTAGGGACCACAATTAAGGATATGCGTATAAACTACCCAACTCTCACGTATATGATCGCCATCATACTGTTGGTAGTAAAGCAAGATCCTAAGGGCTCTATCAAAGTGTAACATGCACACGACTGATAAAGGCAAACCAGATAGCATACTATCATTTCGAGTAAGACTGTCATACCGGTATAGGTCCTCCGCAATCATTGCAATCACGTACCTGTGATCCAATAATTGACTATGAAGGCACTATCTCCAACAATCTCCCACTTGCACTCAAGGCTAATTATTGCAATGTTGCGTACTCACAGCCCGTGTGAAACCAACACCCAACTTCTCTACTAAGCAGTATCACAAAGCCCGTTTGTAAAACTATTGTGTTCGAGAAATAGCCTTAGTGAGTGGATCCGCCTAGAAATTTCTTTCTATATCTCTCTTAATCTCAAGTTCGCGGAGAAAGCCATCTCCCGAATTGAGTAATACCTGTCTTAGAATATGTCTGGATATCTGATGGGACCTAGTTCATAAATGAACTCCAAATCCAAACTTCTTAGACTGTATCGATCACTGAACCTAATTAGTATCGGGCACCATGCCACCCACAGTATCCTCTTGGACCACCTGTCCATAATACTGTCCCTCTTCGTCAGGGGGAAAACTATAAGTCTGACAATCACTCTGTCAACCATGTCACCTTTGAAGCCTGGAATGATAACCGTCTCCCGAAGGAGGCTGCCGTCATCAAATCCGTAGAACATGTACTTATGTTCTAAAACTGCTTCCTTATATTTCTCCAGGATTGGATTAATACAAACTTATTGTATCTAGTGCAAAACCAACATTTGGTGTGGTACTTGACATCTCATGATTGACTCAATTGCCTAAGCAAGTGATCTGCCAATCATGCACATCCCTCTCCTCTTTAGTCTGTAAGACACCTTTAGAGAGGGTGACTCCATCACCTGCAGGTACACCACCATGCTAGGAGTCAATTATTCCAAAAACCATTAGAATATCTGTCAAAGTACCCACATTGGGAAACTACCCAAATCCAGATCTAAAACCATAGATCTAGAAACCAGAATGTCAAATATTATACCCATATCCTGTCTGGAGAAACAACTGTGTGACGACCATAGTACAACCGATCGTAGTATAGGAATTTTACTTCCTACTCTGTGTATGTCATCCAGATACCATGACATCATACCCTACTACCTTCTTAACTGATCCATCCCCTATTCTGATTGAAGTCAAACCCATGACTGTCACATCAAAATTAGATGATCTATCTCCGCTATAACTGCTCAAGTCTATAAATAGATATAAGCATCTTGCCCACTATGCTTCCGCTGCTCCCACTGACTATGACAACCCTTCTACCGGGTCTCATATCCTGGAACAACAGTAGTGTCAAGTCTTGGTAGATAAGAACCTCCCTGTCACCGTCTCTGAGGCTACCGAAGTACCTCTCGGGCATCTGAGGTTACCTACCATACCTGCGGAGTGGCTATTGGAATGTCAAACCTGATTGAATATATAGGTCCTATTAAATTTTCCGTAATCGTTCGCGGTTCTGGAATCACTTCCAGTTCTACCATACTCCCACTACTGTTTTCTGAAAAAGATCCATTTTTACTAAAACTGTGGCGAGTCAAGAACAATATCACTATTGATCTTCCAAATGGTAGAATATCAACCCTCGTCATAGTCAGGGTCAACCCACAAACAGCCATTACAGAAACGTGCCCTGAGTTATCCAGAGTCTGGTTTTAAGCATAAGCTGGACAACTCCCCGTACCTTAATTTCTTTTAAGGTACGATCCATTCTATATCCAATACAAAAACTTTGGCACTTATTTAATTGGAACCATATTCAAATCATGCAGCTGTCTCCAGTGCATATCAACTTAATGGAAAGAGGCTAATCAGCATTGCTCAACTTAGGAATCCATCCAATTATGAGTAACCTGAAAGAGAAACACGTTTCTCAAAACCATCACTATCATCTGAATACCAATCACAAGAATCTACATCTTCGATCTCTTTGAAGAATCCCGATACTTGTGATACCTGGTTCTCTACTTTATTCTTATACCCACAACTTCTCAAAACTTAGACCTTGTATTTCTACGAAACACTCGTCTAAATACTAGAGAAGTTATAAGTAAACAGAACATAGTACGAGGACCTACCCCTTTGTCCTGATGGACACTGGACAACATACAATACTCTGTATAAGTCCGCTGGGTTGAACAACTCAAAACCTGTGCGTTGTAGGTGGAAAACTGTACCCTGGTGATTTCCTCAAATATCACCAATTACAACGAATTCCGATATAATGAGGATGATCACCTAATTCCCAATATCTTACTCCCACCCATCATCTGTAAAACCATACAGATATGAGAATGAAACCTGGTAAATACATACCCTTGGAGTAAGTGTCTAATCGGGAAAACAGTTTTTCCTTTAATAATGCACTGAAACATGAAAATGTTTCGTAGGGGTATCCTGGTATTCATAGCAATGCCTCTTCCATAATCCAATTCATGACTTCAACCGTATATTTTATTGCCGTCTCTCCAAATCCCTTTATTTGTCTTTAGTCGTTACCTTCTGTACACCATCGTTAGGCTAAATGGTTTTCTTCATTCCCTACCGTTCGGCACCAGCCTATGGTTTGGAAGAAGACTATCCAGTAAGCATAATAGGTGTACCCTCCTAAACCAAGGAGTTCTCGCAATTGAGAGAAGGTGATGATAAAAGACAACTGAATAATACCTTATTCTTTTAAAGGTGAATTAGGAGTGGCGATGAAGTACGCGGTTTGGTTGTGAATGATATCAGTCGCAATTTACTTTGCCCTCTTTCTAATCCGTTTATTTTGTCTTTACATATTACCTTCTGCACACCCTACTTAGGCTAATTGGTTTTCTTCATTCCCTACCTTTCGGCACCAGCCTATGGTTTGGAATAAGACTATCCAATAAGCGTAATAGGTGTACTCTCCTAAACCAAGGAGCTCTCGCAACCTGAGAGAAGGTGATAATAAAAGACAACTGAATAAACCAATTCTATTTCTCCTGAACCTGGATCCATCCCCGAAGAAGTCCCTTCGAGTTCGTATATAACCATACGATGGATCTATCCAATGGAAGTGGATATCCGTAGTAATACGGGTGTTCTGAGAAATGCAAAGGGTAAAAGAAGGAGTGGCAATGACTTATGCAACTCAGACAATCCAAAAGCCAGTATTTTAAGAAGGTTCGGTCAACTTGGTCACTGAGTCATAGTCTAGGGTCGGTCAAAGGTCGCTGCCAAAGAGAGAGAGAAAAGAAACACTCTGCGTGCACTCTATCCTAGATCAGAATGGTCATCACTTTATCTAATCCGGAAACCTCCCACTGTCCTGTCAAATTCTCCTCCAAACCTAAAGAAGAATCAATCGGGATCACCCGAAGAGTAAACCAACTCATCAGTAGGAATCGGGATCCAACTCTCATCGCATGATAACGTGATGGAATGCATCCACGTTACTCATACTCCAGAAGGTATGCGCATACTTGGCAAGTTTCAGTTTCTTTAGAAACTCCCGATATAGTTTTTGCCCCATGCTCTTATAACCTTGGCGTTAGGTCAAAATGTCATAAGTCACATGCCAAGTTCTACCCATCACTATCTTGTTAATTTGAACCCACCCGCACATGCCCTTGGCGTTAGGTCAAAATGGCAGAACGGCTGTCCCAAACCAACTCATCTATCTATGCAACAATTGAATACCCAGCAGCTACCAAACACTATGCCTTGGCGTTAGGTCAAAATACATAGCTTGAATACTACTGAATACCCAAAAGAAGTGACGGAGGGCTACGGCTGGTTTTTGGCGAAAAACCTTTAACGTAGTGAACTTGATATCGCTGAAGGAACCTGATAGCTTTTTAAAATATAGTGGCGAAAACCTTTTGCTAAAGAGGTCACTCCCGGTAAAGGGATCTCGGCTCTTTCCTCGTGGAATGAGGTGCAGGATATTCCACTGAATACCGCTATGCAAAGCAACTTGTAATCGACTATAGTGAAGTTATTACGCTGACGCAAACTTCTGCCCAAGGGGTCAGTCCCGGTGAAGGGATATCGGCCCTTGCCCCGTCGAATGAGGTGCAGGATATTCCACTGAATACCGCTATGCATAACAAAAGGAAACGTCTTTGCAATAACACTTTTTAAATTTGTTCCAACAACTGTAAACAGGTTTGTTTTAACTTTGCATTGATCAGAATCAACGCAGTCCCATCAATTAATCACACCAGAAAAGAACGAAAATAAAATGTACGTATATGCCATCCGCATTCGTCACTGGGTCCCGTCATCACCCGTTAGGTTACTTAACTAACGACAGAGCGGGGACTGGACTAGCGCGGGTGTAAAACATATACAACATCTAATAGTATATAAGCCAATATACAATAATCGCTCCAGGCGTGATAATATGCAACATTACAGAAAAGTAATAAGCATCACAGAACAATACAGATATCTGGGATCCCCGAGTTTCACAGAGCCGCTGCTGAAACTCGACGTTCCCCTGTCGTGTGGATAGCCTGTGCAATGAAACCTAGACCCCTACGGGTGCGGCAAGTTACCTGCCAAAACCTGAAGCGAGGCAGCCCCCTACAGCATAGTGAATGGACCACCCAGCACTTCACGGAATCCGGTAGCTTGAGCACCCCTCCTTGGGTCAACCTGTACCCCCTACGAGTGCGGCGAATAGTCTGCCAATTCTAGAGTGGGACCCCTCTGCCTCTCAAAGCCATGAGATGCGGACCCGTTGCTTCTCAGAACCCGGCTATCCGTGCACTCCGTCTCGGGGCAAAACCTAGTACAGTAATGAAAAATAGTACAATAGGTACATCGACCGCAACCTGGTCGTGCCCCAAAAGAATATTATACAACAGGCAGTGACGGCAGTCCACAAGTTGGACGCTCGCCCCGCAATATCAAATAAACACAAACTGTACTACCATTGCACACTGCTATCCACCACGACAAATCCGCAACATCACAGCACAACACAGAACATCAACGCGAATGTCACGTTCGCAAACCCGTCTAAAAGAACTATAGCAATTAAACGCGGTTTACCGATCAAATGACATTCCCGGTCGGAGATATAATGTAAGCACTGTAAACTAACGTGTTTAAATTTCGATCGACCAAAGACCAAATATCAAAAAGTGGGCCCCACGACTTACTGGTGAACAGTAACAAAACCTGGGCCAAAAAGATATATACCAAAAATCACAATTTCCAGAGGGGAACACACTGTGCAAATTTGGGGGCATGATCGCCCAGAACTGCCGCGGATGCGCGGCCAAACCATGGGTTTGGCCGCGTTTCCGCGGCTGGCTTGTCGACTGACATGCTCAAATTTGTACGACGTTCTTACAAATCCCTGCACAGTATTCTGAGATGTGTGAAATATTTTTAGGACACCGTTTAAAATCAACAGAAACTGTCAAGCAAGAAAAATGCGATTTTTGTTTTTCGGTTCGATCGATGTTTTAAACGCGTTAGCACAAGTTAGTATAGCAAAATGGTGAGGCTCTGATACCACTGTAAGTCTACGCTAGCGCCCCGGCTATCTACAGACGCCAAATGCGGAATAAAAACTTTTAAACTGGCGCTATCGTATACTTTAACCCGGATCTGCCATTATTGCTAAACTAACAAACTGTAAAGAGTGTAGAAAGGTTATACCGAACGATCCGAGTCCTTCGTTCTTCAACCATCATCCCACGCTCCGTTGCGGCTGCTCCGATCTCGTCGATCTCCGATATCCTCGTCGAGGTGGCACCACATCACCGATTCTTTAAACGGGCTCCCGCCTCTGACTCGAGGCAACTCGATCGTCAAGTTTGCTAAAAGAGACGACCAAGAATGATGTAGAGAATGAGTAGATGACTTTGTCTCACTTCGTCCAAATTCGTGGACGATCGGTTAATGAAGTTGCCGAGAGAATTGGGTGATGAAATGAAATGAACTGTAAAATTCCATACACCCCGAATACTATCATAATCTTTTCTAACCAAAATGAAACATCAAGTGAGAGTGAGAGAGAGGAGAGAGAGGGCCGGCCATATATAGAAAGAGGGAGGTGACCGTAGGAGAGAGGGGGGTGACCACAAGAGAAAGCTTCTCACTTCAAAATATCCTAAGGAAAACAAAAAGCTTTAATGAAAAAGCATGAATCACTAAACACATCATCAAGCCTTTAATGCATCCAATGAAAACTCAACACCAATTAATCCTAGTCACCTCATCTAGAACCTTCTAGAACACTGACTCACCTCATCTGAAGAAAAGATAAATCCGTCTTTAACAGAATGTTAAAAGACGGCTGATAGAAAACTGGAAACTGGCAACTTCCAAAAGTGATCCTGAAACGACTTTCAGGACAACCCCGAAACTGTATAAATATACCCGCATTTGTATTACGACCGAATACAAATGCAACTGAGACAAAGATATTATACCTACTCAATATAATACTCGGATCCGGCTTAAACCAAAGCCGACCAGTATCACCTGTCCGAAAATCGACACGTGCGTAAACGCACGTGCATTTTCCGAACCCTGCCATAAAACCATACGGCCTCTACAACGTTTCGCCCGAACTTGGGAAACTGTCTGTGGGAGACTCTAATGACTCGTCAGTACCCTAGCAGTGGGTTTAACCACAAACCGTCAGCGGCACTAGCTATGCGTAACGGCTGCCCATGGACTGACCTCAAGGGATGCCGATGAGCGCACTCATCCGGAAAACCCTACTGAGCCTAACAGTGACAATGTATATACAGTCCGGTCCGTTCGTCAATGAGTATCGCATATCTGCCTAGGGGGCTAGCAACGTCAGACCCCCAATAGCAGTATAAGTCGTGTCGGAGTGAAGCCTCAATACACCCTGAGATACTACTGGAGTACCTACCAGTAAATCTCCTACCATGGCCATGGATTTGTGTAATGGCTCTCCTAGACACAGCACGACCTCGCCCCCAATACCGGGAGAGACGAATCCCCTGCCGATCCGCTCACGTGCCTCCATATGGCTCGGGACTGTACCCAAAAGCTACCTGTTTGCACGACTCCTTTGAGCCGTGGTAGGGTAGAAATCAAAGCACAGTGGGAACTCACACGAGACAAATGACGACCTCAGGTTGATGAACTAACCTGTACACATGTCACCAGGGAACTGCTATCTGACGGTAGATATAATACTAACTAGCAGATTCCCGGCGAGTCCTGTCCGGTGTACTCATAACCTAATGAGCACCTGTATACATCTTAGGTGATCCAACTGACACCAGTGGCTTGTGAGACCGGCCACCGCCCCTCGTCGGGGTCTCGACTGTACACACTAGTCTACTCCGGAGTATCGATGCCCTGTCTCGAAACTCCCACGACTAGGGACCACAATTAAGGATATGCGTATAAACTACCCAACTCTCACGTATATGATCGCCATCATACTGTTGGTAGTAAAGCAAGATCCTAAGGGCTCTATCAAAGTGTAACATGCACACGACTGATAAAGGCAAACCAGATAGCATACTATCATTTCAAGTAAGACTGTCATACCGGTATAGGTCTTCCGCAATCATTGCAATCACGTACCTGTGATCCAATAATTGACTATGAGGGCACTATCTCCAACAAGTGCCTCCGTGGGAAATCCTCGATTCGTTTCAAACCCCAAGGAAACAAATAATCCTTGGCGCTTGGGAAACAAATAATCCCTAGCAAACACCTCAACTCACGGATACAAACACTTCTTGACGAGAGCCTCCTGATCCGCGTCGACTCGCAGAGCAACCAGTGCCTCCGTGGGAAATTCTCGACTCGTTTCAAACCCCAAGGAAACAAATAATCCTTGGCTCTTGGGAAACAAATAATCCCTAGCAAACTCTTCGACTCACGGATACAAACACTCCTTGACGAGAGCCTCCTGATCCGCGTCGACTCGCAGAGCCACCAGTGCCTCCGTGGGAAATTCTCGACTCGTTTCAAACCCCAAGGAAACAAATAATCATTGGCGCTTGGGAAACAAATAATCCCTAGCAAATTTCTCGACTCACGGATACAAACACTCCTTGACGAGAGCCTCCTGATTCGCGTCGGCTCGCAGAGAAACTAGCATCTCCGCGGGAAAATTCCCGATTCCTCTCAACTTGCAAGATGAAGTCTCAGGCAGCAGGGACTAAGAAACTTGCTTCCTGAACAATGGGACCCTACAAGTCAATCCAAAATGGTCTCTTGCATACTATTCACGGATCTCACTCTCCAAGGTCGAGTTTCGACAAGGAGGGAAACAACCGCTTACGAGTCCTCTCGACTCGTAAGAGGGAAAATTCTCTTATAGGATCCTTACGACTTATAAGAGAAAACCACACTTAGGAATCCTCACGATTCCTAAGGAGAAAAACCCACCTACGAGATCCTCTCGATCCGTAGGGAGAAAAGTCTTTATGAGACCCTCACGGCTCATGGAGTTGAAAAGTCTTAGGCAGCAGATCTGAACCTGCAGCCTAAGCCATCGCTGATTCTTAAGAAAGTCAAGATGCGTGCTCTATTATCCGTCAACCATGGTTACTAAGGTGGCATGCTGATAACAAAATAAAGAAAAGGGCGGAGAAATGACACAAGACGTTACAAAAAATGTGTATCTTCTATTCATAGACTTGATTGAGTACAGGATACATTGTGCTAAAGAATAAAAAATATACATATACATTTTTTATGTACAAGTACAAACGATACAAGGAGAGTTACTGAGAAGGAAGCGTCTTAAGTAGCTGTATCAGTTGTTCGCACACTTCCTTCCATTCCTTTTCCCGATCGGCTACCACCGCCAGTTCGTCCTCTACTCGAGCCCGCTGCTGCATAAAGGATGCAAGCTGTTCCTCAACGACCTGCTGAGCTGCTTCACGGCCTCGGGCATCACGCTCGGCGGCATCAAGCTTCCGCTTCAGTGCTAGCCCATTAGAAATACGCTCTAGAAGGCCTTCAAAGACGGCTTTCACTTCAGCGCGCAGGCGAGCAGTTGCGCTTGAAGATTCCTGACGTTCCTTCAACCGTAAAGCTGCTTCTTTCTCCAAATGGCGGAAATAAGAAGTGCTTTGCTCGAGCCAAGCTGTCCGTTGGGTGCTTATGGCCAAAACTTCAGGAGAAGGACGCGTCGACTCCAGCCGATGTAGGCAGGCCTCGATCTCCCTGCAGTGGTTAACCCAAGATTCGACGACGCCTTCGTTGTGAAAGTTTATGAGCGCCGCCAACATTGGGTTAACTTCCACAGCGAAATCTGCGGCAGAGGGGAGAGCGTCCGCGTTAAGCTCTTCGATATACCCGCTCAGCATGCCCAAACTCATCACGGCACGCTTTGAAGATGGACGTTTCAAGAAAGGGCCTGTCGGTGAAAGGACACGAGACTCAAGAGGGACCGGAGCCGGAACGATAGCTGCAAAACAAAACATAGTTAAACGATGGTTCAAGAGATGTTAAAGAGTCGTCAAAAAGGAAATTTACTATACCAGCTGCAACAGATGGCAAAGCTGGAAGGGCCGGTGGCGTGGCAGGTCTTGCGTCCCCTCCTTCAATTTGTGGCACTACAATAAGGAAGAGGAAAATTCAGAAATCATCCCATTGCTAAAAAAAGGGGGGAAAATAAAGACATCGAAGTGAAAGTATATTCACCGACACCACTAGAGGGAGAAGCGAGTTCGGATGGGAAGGAGAAGTGCGGAAGCAACACTTGATATAGATGATCAAAGAGCACTCCTGAAAAGACACAGTGGTACGGCGTTAGTACATAAGTTATGTGGTTAAAAGATAAACTAATGAGTCGCAAATCCATACCTTCCAACATCCGCGATGGCACAAGGGAAGGCTGGGAGGCGACCACCGCCAAGGCAGTAATTGACGGTGCTCCTTCGAGCAACGGAGCATCGGCGTTGGCCACACCTGCGTTAAAAATAAAGACAAACTTGTTAGAAAAGATCGCAAGATATAAAAAGAGAATGATAATAACTCGAAATTTACCCGACGAGCTGCCGGCCGAAACTGAGGCAATTCTCTCCTCCATCGACATGAGGCCACCGCCTGTAACCTCATCACCCGACTCAATGGGAACCGTTGTCATGCTTGCAAGCCCTGGAGACGTCGGGGGATCACAGGCGGGAAGGGCTATGACTGGAGCATTGCCAGATTCCTGAGAAGGAGCAGTTGGCTCGTCCTCAGGAATCGTGGCCACCTCACCCGCTACTCCCTCGGGTTCAGCGGTCACGGTTGTCTCGTCCACCATCACCACAAGGTCGCTAGCCTCAAGCGCCTCGCCCACCACTGCCCTCGGCTCGGTTATAATGATCATTTCATCTGCCGCCATTTCAGGTTCGACATCAATGACCCTCTCGGCTGCAGATCCCTCAACCTCTGTTTCAGGCCCCGTAGCCCCGACGACGTTGCTCACCGTCAGCTTGGGTTCGGCAGGCACCGCCTCCTCTGTTTCCCTGGGTTCAATGGTCTCCGCCTCCCCCTCGGTCGGACTTGGCCCTGCAAGATGGGATACATAAGAACCGATGGCTTTATAATTCTTACAACAAGGTTCTGAAAGAAATGTTACCTGAAGAGGATTTATCATTTGCACTTCGAACCGCGCGCGCTACTTGCCTGCGAGCAGTAGATAGGGCGACAGGGGGCTCTTCGGAGGGAGTATCAGCGCGAGGGATGGTGCTAGGGCCCGCTCTCATGGCCAAAGCAGCTCGACGCGCCTTTGCTTCACGTCTCAACCGCCTCCGATACACGGTGCCATAAATCAATTAGGCATCTTCGGAGAGGTGGACGGATAAAACCAAATAGCATCTGCCCCGAACCCCAGCGTCAGGCCATCGCGGTCTTGTGCGCCGCCGTTCGGGGGGGAACAATTCAGAATATGGATGGAATGATGGTTCAATCGGAACCACTGGCAGATGAACTGTCGGTAGTCGGTCTTAAAGATAAGGATGACATTTCAAATCCTCTGCAAAGCTCATTAATGGCTGAGGAGGAAATGATTCCTAAAAGCAAAGCTAAACGAATATATCGCTCAGCAAATCGAAACTCACTACGCCAGTCAAGCCGCAAATAGATCAATCAAGACCGGTCGACCGTATCCGACATGGCACAATCAAATACAGTACCCGCCAGAGTACACACTTCCAACGTGCCATATGTACAAAGGAACTGAGAATTCTCGCCGGCACATTGTACGATTTGAACCCATATGCGGCAATACTGATATACTTCTCCTCTGACAGTTCATCGGCTGTCTAGCGGGCATTGCCTTCGAATGGTATGCGGAACTCCCGAATGAATCCATGAATACCTTCGACGAAATGGAGATGCCCTCCTGTCAGAGATTCGCTAGTGTGAATAAATGCACTACCGTGACGGTACTAGTCAACGAAAGGGTTAGACCGAATGAGATTTAGGTTCAATGTGTTACCCGATGGAGAAATCTTTGGTCAAATACAAGCAACGCATTGATGAAGTTGCGGCCATTGGAATGCTCATAGCCACCCTTGACCCAAATTCAAAGGCGTCTTCGTATATGGTCATCTTCAAGCCGACAGCCTTCAAAGAGCTCATGGATAAAATGACTCGATTGGATCAGCTGAGTCAAGACCCTTCATCATCTGATGGAGATGAATGAAAAGCGGATGTAAGGTGGTATTTGTCGCCGACGCTAAAAAAAATGAGCGATTTTGAAGCAACCTGTCACCAAAATAGCGACGGCGTGGGTACTCGCTCCCCCCGAGGTATACACAAGGGGTAGATTTCTCACTGGAGGAAGAATCTCTACGTAAGATAGTCCTTTTTTCTCAAAGAATAGAAAGGCTATCAAAGGGCTTACAAATGAGTCCTGCAGTCAAGTGGAATATCCCACTTGAACCCTAAAAAAAAAAGGTATGTCCACAAGCAAAATGGGCACGGATGAAAACCCGAAAGGGTGCCATGAGTAAAAACAGCAGGACTACCGGCGATATTTGTGAAAACCCGAAAGGGCCCAAACTCAGAAAAAAATAAAAATAATAAAAACTGTATGTCCATAAGCAAGATGGGCACGGATGAAAACCCGAAAGGGCTCCGTGAGTAAAAACAGCAGGGCTACCGACGAGTTTGCGAAAACCCGAAAGGGCGTAATCTCATTAAAAGATACTTGCAAGGTCCTCTCAACCCTGTAAGGAGAAAATACCTGCGTGAGATCCTTACGACTCACAAGGAAGAAACACACTTAGGGATCCTCACGATTCCTAAGGAGAAGTTATACTTACGAAATCCTCACGACTCGTATGGAGAATTCCCCTTTGAGACCCTCACGGCTCATAGGATTCAAAAGCCTTAAGCTGCAGGGATCTGAACCTGTTCTTAAGCCGTCATACACCCCGATTCTTCCCTACAAGCGGTTCAATATTGACCCTTGTATACAATCCATGGGCACGAATAAACATTTCCCTAACAGAGTCCCACCGGCGACTAGGGATATGCTCACACGGTGAACAAACACTTGTAGGTCCTCTCGACTTGCAAGGAGAAAACACTCTTGTAAGATCCTTACGACTTATAAGAGAACACACACTTAAGAATCCTCACGATTCTTAAGAAGAAAACACACCTACGAGATCCTCATGACTAGTAGGGAGAAATACTTTTATGAGACCCTTACGGCTTATGAAGTCAAAAGCCTTAGTCGACAGGATCCTAACCCTGTTTGCTAAGCCATCTTTGTTTAAATCGACAAAAGCAAATGATGATTCGCTCTTGGTAATGTCCCAATTGTAGCGATGCTGATGTCTGAATCAGTATCAAATCCCAAGTCCTTTCACGGCAAATGATGATTCGCTCCTGGCAATATTCCAGTCGCAGCGATACTGATGCTAAGATTGGTATCAGGTTCCAAGTTCCATACTTGCAACAAAGTCAACAAGTAAAAGAAATGCATATGAAATAGACGAAATGTTGGGGTAACTTGCAACAAAATCAGCAAGTAAAAATATATGCATACAAAATAGCCGAAATGGTTGGGCAACTCGGAATAAAAAAAACAGCGAGTAAAAAGAAAAAAATAGCCGAAATGATTGGACACCGCGAAAAATAGCCGAAATGATTAGGCAATCGCGACTCTCGCGATATAAAAAGCTGAAATGATAGAGCATCGCGGAAAGAAAACAAAAAATACATATGAAATAAAACTTTTGCCCTATAGGTGAGATCACATCGATCCCTGTATACAATCCAGGGGCACAAACAAAGAGGGAACCATATCATCCCACCAGGCTCCGTCAGAAAAAGAGCCAAGTCTCGACGGCCAAATCTACAGCCTGGAGACCCACAACAGCGTTCCTCCTCGTCCCGACAGGATTCGGACGCGACAATCAATCTCGGAGCCACGGCAAAGTCTCTAGTTCCAAATCTCGACGGTTCACAGACAGCCTAAAGACTACCCCGGAACCATGGCAAAGTCCCCTAGTTCCAAATCACGACGGTTCACAGACAGCCTAGAGATCACCAACGGTGCTTCTCCTCACTTCAGCAGGACACAGATGCGACACCGCCAATCGGAGCTGTGGCAAAGTCCCCCATTCCAAGACTTTACGGTTCGCGGACAACATAGAGTCAACCAATGACCTCCCCGCCGGATCAACGCTCCGTCTCAGAAACAAGTCAACCAACTCCGAGGAAATCAGGGTCCTTGGCAAAAACCTCGATTCAGGGAAATCAGCGTCCTTGATGAGAGCGTCTCGATTCGCATCGACCCACAGAGAAACTAGCGTCTTTGCAGGAATACCTTGATTCTTCTCGACCTCTAGGGAAATCAGTGTCCTTGGCAAAACCTCGATTCAAGGAAATCAACATCCTGGACGAGAACTCCTCGATTCGCATTGACCCGCAGAGAAATCAGTGTCTTTGCAGGAATACCTCGATTCGTCACAACTCCGAGGAAATCAGCGTCCTTGGCAAAAAACCTCGATTAAGGGAAATCATCGTCCTTGACGAGAGCATCTCGATTCGCGTCGACCCGCAGAGAAATCAGTGTCTTTGCAGGAATACCTCGATTCGTCTCAACTCCGAGGAAATCAGCGTCCTTGGAGAAAAACCTTGATTCAGGGAAATTAGCGTCCTTGACGAGTGTTCCCCTCCGAAAGACGGCGCACAAGACCGCGATGTCTTGGCGCTGAGATTCGGGGCAGATGCTAATTGGTGCTATCCGTCCACCTCTCCGAAGATGCCAAGTCGATCTATGGCACCGAGTATCGAAGGTTTAAACGGATGCGGCCGATGTAGCAGACTTCGTCAGATTCCCCCTCGTTTGAGGGGTTTTTGATTGTGGGGACGCTCTTCCCTGCAAGCGCAAGCCCCTGCAGTTAATTACGCTACCGCATCGCGGTAACAACTTTCTCCTTCTCCAGATGGTCACTTCATGTCGTGTGTGTCTATTTTATGTTTTGTTTTTGGTTGCCCGTGGATTGTATACGGAGACTGAGTTGTCGTCGCCCGTAGGGCGTGGACTAGTCCAAATCCGTGTTTATCTTAGATTTGGGTTTTGGGGGGTTTGGTTTGAGGATACGTCAGCCATACTTGAGGCTAAGATCAACTCAAACGTCTGTTAAGGATACGTTAGTCTAACGTTGAGACTAAGATCAACTTAACGGGATCGTTTAGATCCGCCAAAGGAGTGTTTTAGGCTCCATTGTTCCAGTTTAGGGACATAGTGGTCCATCATATGTGTGGCCGTCAGGACCCGTCACCTCTCTGACGACGTTGAAGGATTACAACGACGGATGTCAGAGGAGTTCAGAGATGTACCCTCGAGCCAGAGTTAATTGGGGGGATTCATAGTCCAGTCTGTTTGAAGGTTTAAGGATACGTTAGCCATCTTTGAGGCTAAGATCAACTTAAACGGGACCGTTTAGATCCGACAAAAGAGCAAATGGAGCTCTATTGTCCTAGTTTAAGGACATCGCGGTCCATGGGTAGTTTAAGGACGTTGCGGTCCATGGGTAGTTTAAGGACATTGCGGTCCATGGGTAGTTTAAAGACATTGCGGTCCGTGGGTAGTTTAAGGACATTGCGGTCCATTGTTAGTTTTAAGACATCTCGGTCGAGGTTAAGGACGTCATAGTCCATGGGTTTAAGGACTCCACAGTCCGGTATGTGCTCTGGATGCTTCACACGGGTTCACTGCCGTGCTCGGCGAGGACCAGGCTCCGCTCTGGGCGTTTTCCGCGGGGTCAAAGAGTGACGTTATCCACGTTCCACGTAACCAGGAAGTTTGCACTAGATGCTTCACACGGGTTCACTACCGTGCTCGGCGAGGACTAGGCTCCGCTCTGGACGTTTTCCGCGGGGTCAAAGAGTGACGTTATCCACGTTCCACGTAACCAGGAATTTTGCATTGGACATGGGTTAAAGGACCCCACAGTCCATATCGATGTGTGGTCGTCGGGACCCGTCACCTCTTTGAAGACACTGAGGGATTACAATGCCAAGTATCAAAGGAGTGAAGACATGTACCCTAGAACCGGAATGGATTAAATAGTCCTTGGCCCAATTTGGGATCAAGACCCTTTAATTATATTATGAGCCCATTGGCCCAGTTAGTTACGAATTGAGGACTTATGGCCAGCTTGGGCTAAGTCCTATCATGTCTGGAATATTGACTTCTTGTTGGTCCATTGAGGGAGAGGCTTTGCCTCTATCCCTTTAGCCAATTGGGCCAAAGCCTAGTGTTAAACACCACAAAGCAATCAGTGTTGAACACTGGGAATGAGGTTGACAAGTTAGTGTTTAACACTAAAAGATAATTGGTGTTAAACACCAGCAACAAGACTTTCAAGTTAGCGTTAAACGCTAAAACAGATCGGTATCAAGCTTCGGCAACAAAGTTCCCAAATCAGTGCTAAACACTAAGGTAGTCAGTGTTGAACACTGCAAATAAAGTTCTTTGATTAGTGTTGAACACTATGGCCCAACAGTGTTTTAACACTGGATTCAGGAATTCCAACTTAGTGTTAAACACTAAAGCAAGAGGGGTCATGTGGCGACACGTGAGAGCGCCCTCCCTTCATTTATTCTGCTGAGATTACTGCATCTTTCAGAGCATCACGTGCCATCACGTGACGGGCATTCATATGCCTATGTGTTAGAGCTTCTGTCAAGGGTCACGTGGGTCACGTGGGGGACTGCCTCAAAGGGGTTTTCTGTAGATCTCTTGGGGGGGGGTCACGTGGTGACACGTGACCCTGCCTCTATGTATGTTGTTTAGAGGATCTGTTAATCTTTTCCAGGAATTAAATTCCTCGTAGGGTTAAACACTGACAGTAATTTCAGAGGAATTAAATTCCTACTTCCTTTTGAAGATTTATATTCTGAATAGAGTTAGACTCTGAATTTTCTGTAGGAATTAAATTCCTCATACATGTGAAGAACTAAATAGGGTTAAACCCTAATAAAAGCTTTTAAGGAATTAAATTCCCATTCTCTGTTAAATTATGATCAAGGGAATTAAATCCCCGCTGTTCCAACAGAACTAGGTTCTTAATTAGGGTTCAACCCTGTTTCTTTTTGTTCTGAAGGAATTAAATTCCCAATCACAGGGTCAGGCCCTACTTTTATCTTAAAGGAATTAAATTCCTATAGTTCTGTGAGAATTAAATTCTCATATTTCCATTCCCTCTCTATGTTTTGGATCTGCATGGCAGGATCTCAACCCATTGAGAATTAAATTCTCAACCTAAAGGGGAGATGTGCACTTTGCAGATCCTCTATCAAAGAGAGAGAAATATGTTCTTCTGCTTTTATATTGTCAGAGTTAAACTCTGTTGAGAATTCAATTCTCCCTCCTTCAAAAAGCCTTCCCTTTCTTACCTAGGGTTTTCCTTTGCAGAAGCTCCAAATTCCTCAAAGTATCAAGGCTCTCTCCTTTTTTCTCCCTCTGCGTATATATCTCTTTTTTGTGTCTCCTGGCTCCTATTTATAGGAGAAGCAGCCGAATCAATTAGTTTTTTGATGAATCTTTATTAAGAGATTTGATTTGTATCCATCATTTGTTTTTGACCTTTGGATTATTAGGTGAATTTTATTCACCATTGGATTTCAAATCCAGGGATTCTCCTTTGTTATTTCTGTTAGATTTAAAGGGGAAATCTTTCCAAACTCGAGATTTTCCATAGATAGATGATATTTAATCATCTCTGAATCTTTAATTTGATCGGTTCCAGATAATTGCTTTCCTTTGGAAAGATTTGAATTTCTTTCAGAATTTAATTCTGTTAGCAAAATGGGCTTTGAAAGCCGGTCACGTGTGACCACGTGACCCATGGTCACGTGTGGGCACGTGACCCCCTTGGAACGAGCCCTTTTCTTCTTTTGCACTCTGCCTTCTTCTGCTGCTTAGCCGTCACGTGCTACCACGTGACCCCGGTCACGTGTGAGCACGTGACCCTCGTCTGGAGCCTTTTCCTTGGTTTAATCAGGGAACCGGTGTGCCTTTGACGCTTGCATTTAAATGTCACATGTCTACACGTGACCCTTTCTGAATTCCCTTTTCTTCGGCGTAGTCAGAAAACTGAACTTGCTTTGATGATGCGTTTAGGTGTCACGTGCCAACACGTGACTGTTGGTCACGTGTAAGCATGTGACCCTCTTCTGAAGCTTTTCCCTGAAGCTTTCCTGATTTTAAATCAGGAAACAAATGCCCCCACAGCGTTGTTCTCACGTGTTCGCTCGTGAGTGCAACGCTGTCACCTTTTGTGACCGTTGGATTCCTCTATGGATCTGGGGAGATGAAACGTCTCCATCGCCTTCTATAAATACCACTGTCTCTTCAGAGGAGCCCTCACTTTGTTCATCTTCTTCTTCTTCCTTGAGAATTTAATTCTCGCTTTCAGAGCTTAGTTCTCTGTCTTGAAACAATCTTCAGAGTTTAACTCTGTTCGAAAAGAATCCTTTTTCTCAGGTAATGTTCTTGGACAACGATGGACCCTCACATTTCTCCGGATTTTAAATCCAAAACAAGGGTTTTCACCCTTTCTCCTTCATATTTTCCATAAGAACATGAAAACCGCTTAACCTTCAAACTGTAGGTCTCTTAGGATGATGATGGCGTTTCAACCTCCTGGAATTTAATTCCATCAAAAATATTTCTGGGAATTTAATTCCCTTTTCTTAATAAGGAATTTAATTCCTATGAAGAACTTGATTTCTTCACGCGGAGGCTTCCTGAGGTCTCTTGGCCCTAGGTTGTTCTTCCTGCCATTAATGCAATGGGGGCTTTGTAATGATGTCTTGTGACTTTTATTTCAGGTATCATGGATGCCCATCTGTATAGTCTTGACGAGATCATTTCCTATGGGAATATTCGTGCGCTGGGCCGTAGTCAGAACCAGGAGTTCACCGATGCTCAGTGTGCCGAGATCATGAGCCGCTTTGACGAGTATAACCATCGGCTACTCCCCCGTCGCTCTTCTCTTCTGAGGCTGATCGTGCTGGCGATCAGGGAGGCTCTCCCTTTATTTTGTGCTGGTGTGCCGCTTGGGTCATTGGACGCCGCCGAGGATAAAGTACACTCGGTGTATCTGATGCACTTGATTTCAAAGAGAAGGCAGGATAATCTCATTGATCTCCTGCATCAGATTTTTCAGCAATCAGCCATACTTGCCGCCTACCGGAGGGTAGAGGACATCCGCGGGGACCCCGATGCTTGTGACCGTGAGAGAAAGCATACTCGGGAGGTTCGAAATGCTTGGAAGATCTTGAATAAAGTTAATTTTGAGTTTCTCAACCCATGCCCCGCATCTAAAGTTTTACCATTGTAAATGTGTCCTCTATATTTTTGTATGAACCTCTTGAAGTATGAGTGACAAGTTTTATTATGTCTTTCCATGTTTGCATGCCTTTTCTTTGGGATTTTATCATTTTGCTACTATTGTTGTTTGTGCTTTTAATATGCAGGGTACTACTCCATATATTTCCTTTTAAGTGCACATCAGGTTTAGGCCTCATGTGTTCTGCACGTGGGGTCCCTTGATGGGGCTGTTCAAAAAATTTTCCCATGCAGTATTTTCAGTGCACAATATTGGATGCAGAGAAAGGGCCTTGGAAATAGTTTCATCTCCTTGATTTTAGATGCCTTTCCTTTTTTGGGCTTTGGAAATAGCTTTACCATGCAAGATTTTCCGCGCACAGCACTTAATACACTTCTTTATATATAAGGCAATAGCTTTCTTTTCCCTTCACAGAGAGATTTATATTATTATTATTTTTTGTAACTTGTCTTGAGAGACAGACGAGTGCCATGGCCTGCGATCGTCCGCACGCTCGTCGACAGCCATGGGAAGTTCCTATCGAGGAGATGCTCCCCCGCTTTGCCGCCCGGTTGGTGGATCCACTCCTTACCGACGATGAATGTGACTCGGCCATGTATGAACTCTCGATCCGTAGGGGGTCTCCCCTCCTAATGGGTTCCCTCTGGCTCCGGATGATCCTCATGGCCGTGCTTGCCGACATTCCTCCTCACCCGGCAGAGATGACCCTGGCGATGCTTGATGCGGCGGAAGAAAAGCTCGAGGGCTTTCATGAAGCGTGCCTGATTACTCAGGCTTTGAAGGACTGCTCAATTCATCTGCTGAGCGAGATAAAGGCCCGGCGAGCTATTATGTTTGCTTTCGCGGACGAACATGGCACCAACCGATGGGGAGCGACTTCTCGCGAGAATCGTCGCTTCGATGTGCTGGAGAAAGCAGAGAGAGAGATGGAGAATTTTGTCCTTTGCTTCATTAACCCCTGTGCCGTTGATCCTGTGTTTGGTGACCTTTTCCGTTAGCGTAGAACATTTTTAAATTAGTCCCTCCTTTTTTACGCTTTATGCCGAACTTCCATGTAGGCTTGGCACTAGTATGTATGTTTCCGCTTGCATAAATAAACTTTGTATTCTTCTCATGAGAACTTTCTTTAATTGCAAATGCTATCATCACTTTCCTGCGCATCAGACCTTTTTGGGCATTATGAATGTTCATGCGATTGCAAATGCTATTATTATTTTTTTTGAATACTCATATGATTGCGAACGCATGCTCGCAATATGTCGGAAATCTTTCTTGTTGCCTTTCACGTCAGGTGATGTGAGCGCGTTTTAGATCGATTATTCCCGTCGACTGGAAGCCCATTTATACGGTCTTGTAAATGTCTTTTTTCCAAGGCCGCGGTCACGAATGCGAGCTTACGCGGCCTGATATAGCGACACGTAGCGAACACATTGTTGTGCGAGAAAAGGGCTTGGCCGTAAATTTTCGGAGAGGGAGCTAGCTTCTAAGACGCTGAGCGAGCTTCATGCCAGCCTCACAGCCAAGGCCGACAAAGCATAGGAACTCTGGCGGGTGCTTCAGGAGTCCATAAAAGAGGTGGTGGCTCTGGATAAAGCTGCCACGTTCACTCGTGAGAGGGTCGAGGCTCATAAGGCCACCGAGAAAGAGCTCGAAGCTCAGCTCGCTTCGTATCAGGCTCAGCAAGCTCAGGCGGAGGCTCGTCTTCTGGAGATCTTGCGTCATGAAGCCGTGGCTCAGCAACAGAATGACGAGCTGGTAAAATTATTGCACCGCCCGCCGGCTTGAGGACTTGTATCTTTTTTCCCTTTTTTGTACACACTCATGGATGGGAGTATCTTTCTTTTTTGTTTCTTTCATGAACTGTACTTTGTATCCATTTTGGTTTATGAATAAAAGATACGTTTTTCTTCTCAATGGTGCGTCCTCTTTTTATTGAATGCATTCTGCGGATATTCTATCTTGATCTCCTTGCAGGACAGCCATGGCTCAGGATTCAGGGTTAAGATCTGCTTCCTAAGACTTCTGCATTTTATGAGCCACGAGGGTCTCATAAAGAGTTTTTCTCCTTATAGGTCGAGAGGATCTCATAGGTGTAAGTTCTTCTTAAGAATCGCGAGGATTCTTAAGCGGGTTTTCCCTTGAGAGTCGTAAGGATCTCACAAGAGAGTTTTTTTTTCTTCCTTACAGGTCGTGAGGACCTGCAAGTATCGGATGTGATCACCCTTATCTGTGTTTCACGGGGTCAGGGGCTGCCCCAGGTATTGTAGTTTAAAGACGTCGCGGTCAAGGTTAAGGACCTCATAGTCCGTGGATTTAAGGACTCCACAGTCCGCTGTTAGTTTTAAGACATCACGGTCAAGGTTAAGGACCTCATAGTCCGTGGATTTAGGGACTCCACAGTCCGCTGTTAGTTTTAAGACATCACGGTCAAGGTTAAGGACCTCATAGTCCGTGGATTTAGGGACTCCACCGTCCGCGGTTAGTTTTAAGACATCACGGTCAAGGTTAAGGACCTCATAGTCCGTGGATTTAGGGACTCCACAGTCCGATGTTAGTTTTAAGACATCACGGTCAAGGTTAAGGACCTCATAGTCCGTGGATTTAGGGACTCCACAGTCCGATGTTTGGTTGCAGGGACCCTTCACCTCTTTGAAGACGTTGAGGAATTACAACGCCAGGTATCAAAGGAGTGAAGAGATGTACCCTTAAACCAAGGCAGAATTCGTAGGGAATCGGGGTGCTTGATCGTTAGTTTTAAGACATCACGGTCGAGGTTAAGGACGTCATAGTCCGTGGATTTTAAGGACTCCACAGTCCGGTATTTGCTCTGGATGCTTCACACGGGTTCACTGCCGTGCTTGGCGAGGACCAGGCTCCACTCTGGATGCTTCACACGGGTTCACTGCCGTGCTCTGCGAGGACCAGGATCCGCTCTGGACTTTTTCCACGGGGTCAAGGAGTGACATTATCCGCGTTCCACGTAACCAGGAATTTTGCACTAGATGCTTCACACGGGTTCACTGCCGTGCTCGGCGAGGACTAGGCTCCGCTCTGGATGCTTCACACGGGTTCACTGCCGTGCTCTGCGAGGACCAGGATCCACTCTGGACGTTTTCCACGGGGTCAAAGAGTGACATTATCCGCGTTCCACGTAACCAGGAAGTTTGCACTAGATGCTTCACACGGGTTCACTGCTGTGCTCGGCGAGGACTAGGCTCCGCTCTGGATGCTTCACACGGGTTCACTGCCGTGCTCTGCGAGGACCAGGATCCGCTCTGGACGTTTTCCACGGGGTCAAAGGGTGACATTATCCGCGTTACACATAACCAGGGATTTTGCACTAGATGCTTCACACGGGTTCACTGCCGTGCTCGGCGAGGACTAGGCTCCGCTCTGGATGCTTCACACGGGTTCACTGCCGTGCTCTGCAAGGACCAGGATCCGCTCTGGACGTTTTCCACGGGGTCAAAGGGTGACATTATCCGCGTTCCACGTAACCAGGGATTTTGCACTAGATGCTTCACACGGGTTCACTGCCGTGCTCGGCGAGGACTAGGCTCCGCTCTGGATGCTTCACACGGGTTCACTGCCGTGCTCTGCGAGGACCAGGATCCGCTCTGGACGTTTTCCACGGGGTCAGAGGGTGACATTATCCGCGTTCCACGTAACCAGGAATTTTGCTGATTTTATCCGCATTTCACGGGATTGGGGTTTGACTCTCTGTGGGAATACATCGTCGAGTCATGGAACTGGGAGTTGCCGCTGTTCCGTTTCGCTTGATGTTGTGTTTGCTGCCATGAGACGAACGACGAGATGATCTCTAGGCTATCTGTGAACCATCGAGATTTGGTTTCTCCTTATGATGAAACCTGGGGAAGAAGTATGATCTCTTCTTTGTTTGCGCCCCTGGATTGTATACAGGGGTAGATGTAACATCACCTGTAGGGCGAGGATTTCACTTTTTATTTTATTTATTTTTCCGCGATGCTCTATCATTTCAGCTTTTATATCACGAAGGTCGCGATTGCCCCATCATTTCGGCTATTTTTCGCGGTACCCAATCATTTCGGCTATTTATTTATTTTCTGCTCGCTGCTTTTTATTGCGAGTTGCCCCATCATTTCGGCTATTTTTCATGCCTTTATTTTTACTTGCTGCTTTTTATTGCAAGTTGCCCCATCATTTCGGCTATTTTTCATGCCTTTATTTTTACTTGCTGCTTTTTATTGCAAGTTGCCCCATCATTTCGGCTATTTTGTAGGCATGTGTGGCTTGCTAGCTTTTTCGCTGCCAGCCTGGATTTTAGGCACCGACTTCGGCATCAGCACCGCTACAACTGGAATGTTGCCAGGAGCGAATCATCATTTGCCTTTGTCGATGACGAACAAAGGTGGCTCAGCAAACAGGGTTAAGGGTCCTGTCGACCAAGGCTTTTGACTACATGAGTCGTAAGGGTCTCACAAAGGTATTTCTCCCCACAAGTCGTGAGGATCTTGCAGGTGTATTTTCTCCTTAGGGATCGTGAGGATTCCTAAGTGTGTGCTCCTCTGTAAGTCGTAAGGATCCTACAAGAGGGCTTTTTCCTTATGGATCGAGAGGACCTACAAGGGTTGGACTTTGCTGGGGAAATGTTTATTCGCGCCCGTGGATTGTATACAAGGGTCAGTATTGAGTCCTTTGTAGGGCAATGTCGAAGGTTGTGGAGGATTGCTTAAGCACAGGTTTAGGTCTCTGTAACTTAAGACTTTCAAGTCTTATGAGCCGTGAGGGTCCCATGAAAGAGTCCTCTTTACGAGTCGTGAGGATCTCGTAAGTGTATTTTCTCCTTAGGAATCGTGAGGATCCCTAAGTGTGTTGCTCCTTTGTGAGTCGTAAGGATCTCACGCAGGTGGTTTCTCCTTACAAGGTCGAGAGGACCCTATAAGTGTCTTTTAACGAGGTTGCGCCCTTTCGGGTTTTCACAAACACTCGCCGGTAGTCCTGCTGTTTTTACTCACGGAGCCCTTTCGGGTTTTCATCCGTGCCCATTTTGCTTATGGACATACCGTTTTTTTTTATTTTATTTTTTATTATTATCATTTTTTTTTATCTCGTCAGCCCAAGGATGCTGCGGTAGTAGTTCAGGGACATTTCGGTCCGTCGCTAGTTTAAGGACGTTTCAGTCCGTAGTTAGTTTAAGGACATTTCGGTCCATCGTTAGTTTAAGGACGTTTCGGTCCGTCAATAGTTTAAGGACGTTTTGGTCCGTAGTTAGTTTAAGGACATTTCGGTCCGTAGTTAGTTTAAGGACATTTCGGTCCGTCGTTAGTTTAAGGACGTTTCGATCCGTCAATAGTTTAAGGACGTTTCGGTCCGTAGTTAGTTTAAGGACATTTCGGTCCGTCGTTATGGGAAGGCCAGCTGCTGCTTGTAAATTCTGAGCCTAGGAAGACAGCGAGTGGACATAGTCGCCGTCATCTATCACTGAGCCAGGCTATAGCTCATTAAGCATAGTATTTCTTTAAGAAGCGGCCGTTTATTGGCCTGAAAGGCCTTTCACCGTGCATGTCCATGAGTAGATAGGCTCCACCCTGGTAGACCTTGTCTATGATGTAAGGGCCTTCGTAGTTTGGCTCAAATTTCCCCCGCTTGGTACTATTGGGGATCATAGGTCTTTTGACCACTAGCACGAGTTCGCCTTGGTGGAATGTCCTCGGCCTGGTCAACCTTTCGTACGAGCGCGTCATCTTCGCTTTGTAAGCTTCTAGATGTTGTTGCGCCATGAGCCGGGTTTCGTCGAGGGCATCAAGCTCCTCAAGCCGAAGGTGAGCGTTTTCTTCGTCCGTCAGCTCGTGGTGGACCGCCACTCGTAGAGAGGGTAACTCTATCTCGAGGGGGAGCACCGCTTCCGTCCCGAATACCAACGCATACGGCGTTGTGTTCGTGGCCGTCTTGAATGTAGTTCGATAAGCCCAAAGGGCTTCTTGCAGCCTCTCGTGCCAGTCTCTCTTATTCCGGGAAACGGTCTTTTTTATGATCTTCGTCAAGGTCTTATTGAAGGCCTCGGCCAGACCGTTAGCTCGTGGGTTGTAAACTGAAGAATATCTCCAGTCTATATGGTGCTGCTGCGCGAAGCGGCTAATCTTATGGCTTCTGTAAGCCGGCCCGTTGTCGGAGATAATCCGCCGTGGGGTTCCGAACCGATAGATGACGTGCGTCTTGAAGAAATGGAGGAAATTCTCCGTCTTCACTTCCCTCAGCGGTACTGCTTCTGCCCATTTGGAGAAGTAATCAGTTGTCGCCAGGATAAAACGATGTCCTCGGGATGATGCTGGCTCGATGGGGCCGACTATGTCAGTCCCCCACATTTCGAAGGGCCAACTAGCCACCGTTGGATGTAGTGGATTCGGATGTTGGTGGATAAAGTCTCCGTGGATTTGGCACGAGTGGCATTGCTTCGCATACTCGAGGCAATCCTGGATCATCGTGGGCCAGTAGTAACCCATCCGTTTAATTTTTAACTTCATCTTTGGGCCTGCTTGGTGAGAACCGCAAAGTCCGTCATGAACTTCCTGAATGACTCTTTCCGCTTCGTCAGGTCCTAGGCATCTCAGCCATAGAGAATCAAACGATCTCTTGTATAGAGTATCGTTGACGAAGGCGAAAGATAGAGCTCGTTTCATGAGCTGATGCCTTGAGGATGTATCTTTGGGCATTCGGTGGGACTTAAAGTAGTCTATGAAGACTTCCTTCCAGTCCTCGGCCTTCTCATGGTCTTTTATTTGTAGGGTCGTCTGCTCAGTCGCTCCCTTTTCTTCATATAATTCCGGAGGTATTTCCGCCAGGGCGAGCACTCGACGGCTTTGTACCACGATTCTTACATCATCGAGGTTTTCGTCCGCCGGCTCTTTAGCAAGTTTGGCCAACGCGTCTGCTTTGCTGTTTTCCGCGCGTGGTATGTTCTCCAAAGTATAGGAGGGAATTTGGGTCAATAGTTGTTGCACCTTTTCGCCGTACCTCACCAACTCCGGTTTGCACGTTTGGTAGTCACCATTTACTTGACTAACGACCAGTTGAGAATCCCCGTATATAAGGAGGTCTTCAATTCCCAGGTCGATGGCGATTTCGAGGCCTGCTATCAGAGCTTCGTATTCAGCTTCATTGTTTGTCCTCGGCTCTGTTAAGGAGAAGGCGAAGCGCATTATCCCTCCTTGTGGAGTTGCAAAGATGAGGCCTATCCCCGATTTGATCATTGGGATACCTTGTTTCTGTTTCTTTACGGAGGACGCTCCATCGAAATAGAGTTCCCATCGGGTGCTACCGCCGCCAATCGTATCAAATGCATGCTCGTCCGGCAAATCACAGTTCAGAGGAGAATCGGCCGGTATCGGGTGTTCAGCGAGGAAATCGGCAATGGCTTGGCCTTTTACTGCCTTGAGAGGTTGATACGTTATCGAGAACTCCATCAAGAGCAGGGCCCATTTAGCGAGTCGTCCCGTCAATATGGCTTTTGACATCAAGTATTTAAGGGGGTCCACTTTTGAAATAAGACGGACTTCATGCGCCAACGCATAGTGCCTGAGCTTCGTTACCGCGAAGATTAGGGCCAAGCAATGTTTTTCAATGGGAGAGTAGTTGCTTTCTGCCCCTAGTAGAACTCGACTTAAGTAGTAGAGTGCTCTCTCTTTTCCCTGATCGTTCTCTTGCGCCCATAATGCGCCCAAGGAACCTTCGAGGGCGGTTGTATAAAGAATGAGGGGTTTTCCCTTGACCGGCGCGGCTAAAACCGGAGGGTTCTGCAGGTACTGCTTGATCTCGTCTAGTGCACCTTGGCATTTGTGATCCCAAACGAATGGAGTTCCCTTTTCATCAGGTGGCTGTAAGGACGGCATTTGCCTGAAAGATTGGCGATAAATCGCCGGATGTATGCGAGCTTCCCTTGGAGAGACCGCAACTGCTTGAGGGTTCTTGGCGGAGGCATTTCCATGCTCGCTTTAATCTTTGACGGATCTATTTCGATACCTCGGTGTCGAACGATGAATCCCAGGAATTTGCCCGAGGAGACTCCAAACGCGCATTTGAGGGGATTCATTTTCAAATTATATTGCCGAAGGCGTTGAAATACAGTCTCCAGGTGGTTTAAATGCTCTTCGTATGACATGCTTTTTACTACGAGGTCATCAATATAGCACTCGACGATGTCATGTATGAGGTCGTCGAAGATCTTTGTCATGGCCCTTTGATAGGTAGCGCCAGCGTTCTTTAGACCAAAGGGCATAACCCTGTAGCAGAATATACCCAAAGGGGTCCGGAAAGCGGTGTGCTTCTGGTCTTCGGGATGCATCTTTATCTGATTGTATCCTGACGAACCGTCCATAAAGGAGAAAACCTCGTGAGTGGACGTGTTATCTATCATTAGCTCGGTTACCGGTACTGGGAAATCATCCTTTGGACAGGCTTTATTGAGATCCCTGAAATCCACGCATATGCGTACCGTCCCATTCTTCTTCATTACCGGGACGATATTGGCGATCCAATCGGGATATTGGACTTCTTGGATAAATCCAGAATTGATCAGCTTCTTGACTTCGGCGTTGATGCTCATCTCAAGCTCGAGTCGCATCCTTCTTGGCGCCTGCTTGACTGGCTTGATATCTGGGGATATTGCTAGTTTATGCACAGCAATCTCCGGATCTAATCCTGGCATTTCGGAGTAGTTCCACGCGAAGCAGTCTTTATGCTGTAGAAGCACGTTCTTTAACGCAGCCACCCTTTCTTCAGATAGCAGCTCGCTGACAAATGTTGGTCGCGAGTCATCTGACGATCCCAACTCGATCTTCTTGAGGTTATCTGCAGTGGTGTGTATACCGTCTTCCAGTTCTTTCGGAGCAGGAGGAAATTCTGATATCACCTCATCATCGCTGTTCTCAAAGCACCGGGAAAGGTCATCCGTGTTCTCGCGCTCTTCTTTTGATATCGTAATCGCATAACAGGTGCGAATCCGCTCCCAGGACTGAGGTGGATCCGGTTCTGCTCTTGCGGCCTTGGGTTCGTACTTTTGTGGCGGCGTTACCCTCCAGCCATTGGATAAAGCGAATCTGCCCCGTTGGTACTGGTCCTCGACCTAGTTCTTGAGGGTGAAGCAGTCTTCGGTAGGATGTCCTATGGCTCGGTGATAAGAGCAATAGCTCAAACGAGAAGCCTCGTTAGCTTGCTCAGGGTGTCTAGACTCTGGAAGCGCGATCATTTGATGTTTTAAAGCGAGCTTGAGTAACCTTTCTGTCTTGTCTCGGGGGAAGGAGTACGCTCGACTCATCTTCTCCATGAGGGACGAATCCGAGCCGTACCGTACCCGATCACGTAACCCTCTAATCCTGCGTCGTTGTTGTCGGCTCCTCTTCCCACTTCTTATTTTATTTCCGTCTCCGCATTGGGTTTTTCGCACAACGGGTTGACAAGGATGAGCATCTTTGTCTTTTGGAGCCTGTTGAAATAGGCGTTGCGTCCTGGCCTTCTCGTAGATGGCCATCTCACGGTTGTGGTCTTCCCGAGCTTTCTGACCCGTTTTTCTGATAGGCTTGTCCGTTCGTTCTTCAAACGACGGACTCGGTGCTTCAATCGCGGGGTCTGGTTTTGATGAGGAGTTGGCATCTCCTGACGAGGCGTCCTCTTCTTCATCAAAGGTGTATATGGCGTAGCTACAGTGGGCCCGTTCCCGTTTTCCCGCTCTCGCGTATCCAAGCCCGAGTGTTTCCATTTTCCCGTTGGGCAATTTGCGTTGAGTCCCAGAGACATCCCAAATCCTGTTGTAGAACCGAGCCTGCCGAACAGTCTGTTTTAAGGGTACTCCTTGGCGCTTCAATAGCTTCTTTAATCCATTTGTATAGTATCTAGGCAGACGGATGGGTTGGAGCCTGTCAAGTGTAGCATCCGCGCCATGCCAGATCTCTTTCTTTACTTTCGTCTTTGAGGATCGGTAGAATAGGATCACTTTCTCACCCCTTTGCCTGGGAGGGACGTAAAATGTTTGCAGGTCCTGCACATTGTGAGCTTGCAGCGTGTCGAGATCCTTGTAGTGTTCTCGCGGTACCATGGTGATTTGCAAACTATGGTCATCGCCAGGGGGTGCTTGTGTTGACAGCCGATTGGAGAACACGGCATTAACTTCATCTTCTGAATCACTTCCGAAGACCAACATGGGGGCGGGCGTCCCCAGGTTGTTGCGTTGAGATGGCCCTGCATAAACTATTTCTTCTTCTTCTTCGGTATCGCTCCCGAAAACAGGGATGGTTGCGGCGGCTTTGTTCTCCGGGTTGCGACACCTTTCTGTATCCTCGAAATCTGGTAAAAAGTACTTCGCATCTTCGTATTTGCGGACTTCGTTCACGGAAAATGGGTTCAATTCACCTGTTACAGTATACTCGAAACCATCTTTAAAGTACTTCATACACTGATGTTGTGTAGAAGGGATGATGTTGTACTCGTGTAGCCAAGGACGGCCGAGCAAGGCGTTGTAGCAAGTCTTGGCGTCGATGATATGGAATTTGATGTCCGTGACGAGAAGTCCAAAGCGTAATGTTAGTATCACCGATCCGAGAGTCCGTGACGATTGTGAATCGAAACCGGAGATAGTAATTTTGTCACGAGCGAGGTGTTGCACACTCATGCAGATTTCCTTCAACACCCGAACAGTAAGGAGATTGACGGAGGACCCATTATCCACCAGGATCTTGCCTATCTTGATATCATGGCAGTATCCGGAGACATATAGGGGACGGTTGTGGTCGCACGTCCCGAGAAGGATGTCTTTATCACCGAAAGTGATATCGGCCGTATGCACTTCCTCCAGTTCATCCTTCATCTTTTCAGTGGCGAGGAAGGCTTGGAATTGCTCAGGTTCTTGTAACGCCTTAATTAGTGAGTCTCGCGCTTCTTTCGATAATAGGAGGGCATCGAGAATGCTAAGCTGGGAAGGTAGCTTCCTTAGGTGCGCGAGGATGTTATAGTCCACCTTACCCTTTCTAGGAGGGTCTTTGGTAGTTAGTTCTTTCATGACTTGGTCATCTAAAGTGATATCCTCAGTGACCTTTTCCTTTCCCTTATCTTTCCTATTCGCGGGCCCGAGATTCTTCTCCGGGAGTGTGCGATTGCGCAGCTGAATGTTTTCGCAGGCTTCCGATTTCTCCTCTTTCCCTAAAACGGATTCTTTAAAGAGAGGGCCCAGAGCCATTTCTTCATCAGAGTCGCTCCCAAAGGTGAGAACTTGTGACCCCTCAGCGTGAGCCATATAACAGTTGCCAGTAGTTCTGTCGTGCCCTTTGATAGTGCTTCTTTGCTCTCAACGGATCTTGCGTTTCATGCGCTTAAAATGTTGTCGACGAGTAACGTATCCTTGCCACCATATCTTAAAGGCGTCGCACTCCTCCGTGGGGTGTGAAATTTTCCGATGATATGCGCAATAATCAGGGTGCCTCTCCACCCCATCGTGTGTGTTTCCTTCCGAGGGTGGTAGCTCCATTCCCATTGACATGGCTTTGGCAAACCTTTTCCTCGTCTTGAATATCTTCTTGTCTACTTCGGATGCCTTTTGCTCTGGCAGGGGTAGTTTAACTCTTTCGTTCAGTCGCCCGCCTTTGGTTCCTTCTGACGTTGCCATCTCACGCTCCTGATCCGCTTTACCCTTTAGACGAATCTCGTCTAGAAAGGCATTGATCATTTTATTTGTTGGCCACACACGCCCTGGTTCAGGTTCTGCCCCCAGTTTCTTAGTGTCAGGGGTTTTCTCATCGTCGGTAAACAAGTGGGAGATTACATTACAACTTGCCACATATCCTTCGGATTCATCCGACGAGCTCTCTTCATCATCCCTCTCTTGAAAGATGTGGCTGAGAAACTCTTGCAGTGTGACAGGAGTTCGCGCCTTTTGATTGTATTCTTCCAGCGCGTCGATTTGCTTCTGCAAGTTAGTGTGCTCGTCTCCAAGCTTCGCGGGCTTCTTGGATTTCTTCTTCTTTTTCTTTGAAGATTTTGACGGTTGGGCGTGAGTATTTGGGCCATTATCGCGAGTCTTCGTAGTTGGGCGGGGCTTCAACATCCCTTCGATAACTTGAGGTTCAAGAGGGTCCTCCCATCTGATTGCGGGGCACGCATGAAGGTCTCTCAGCATTCTTTTGGTTTTAGTTGATAGCACGACCTCCCATAGAGCTTCTTCAATAAAGGAGCAGGTTGCCCCCGGTGTATCTGCTTTCTTAGGAGTATGCGGCTGTGGTGGGTTCACCTTCCACTTTTCGGACAGTACAAACTTCCCCTGGAGGTATTGATCTTCAATCCATCCTTTGAAGACGAAGCAATCCTCGATCGGATGGCTTACCGTTTGATGGTAAGGGCAATAGTTGGGGTTATTCACCTCGATGGGTTGTGGCGGTCGCCTTGGATTTGGCAAGTTTATAAGTCTGTTGTGTACTGCCAGCTCAAATAACCGTTTCGTCTTGTCCCGTGGGAACGAGTAGGGACGTTTCATCTTCTCATTATAATACCGGCGTCTTTCTTCCAGTTGATCTGCCGGTTTCGGGGCGTTAGGTTGCTGTTGGGCATTCGCGACGAAGGTTGCCCTTCCTTTACCCTTGTCATTCCGAAGTTCCGACTTCGGGGGAGGTGGTCTATGACCCATCTAGTCCATCTGAGCCAACTTGTCGATTAAAGCCTGAAATGTGGTTGGCTTAAAGAACATCATAAACTGGGAGATAGTTGCGTGGGGGGTCTAGGGTTCCCACGAACATGCCCACTGCGGGTGCCTCCTCAATGCGTTGTTCACATCTCGACCATAAATTCCGCCGGCGTATAGCATACTGGACCCAGGTTTCGCCTGGTTTTACCCGGGCGTTAATCAATGCAGTTATTGGAGTGCGTTCGCTGGCACTTGCGAATCGCTAAGTGAACAACAGCTCCATTTCAGCGAACGTTTTGATGGAATCGTTCGGGAGTTCCGAATACCACTCGAACGCCGTTTCTGATAAGCTGCCCACGAACTGGCGGAGCAACAGTTTATCATCACCACCGGTGTTACCGCAGAGGGCCCGGAACTGGGCGACATGTTGATGGGGGTTGCCGGTCCCCTTATACACGTGGAATTTTGGTATCGTATAGCCTTGCGGGTATTTGATTTGGTCGTACCAGCTCGGGTACGGCCGCCCCGTTTTCACGATTTGACCAGCTGCCTCAGTTGCATGGTGAACCCGGATTTGCTGGGCTATGTAATCAACCAAGTCAGCCTTAGAGATTGCCTCTTCCTTGGCCGTTGATAGGGCTGGTGGTGGATTTGACGTCTCCCCTCGGTCGTCTTCAAGAACGATTGGGGGATCCTCGGCGGGTAAGTCCTGCTGGATCATCATGCCTATCATATCTTGGAAAAGAAGGCCCATACGTTGTATGTTGGCTGCTTGTTCAGCAGCCTCTTTGTCCTTTTTCTCCAGTATCCGGCGAAGAAATTCAGCATCGGTTTCTTCCTTCTGGCGTGCGTCTGAGGACGTTTCTGGGCTTTCTTTTGGCCCGGTAAGTGCGGCCATAGCATTCATCATTTCGTGAAGCTTTTGTTGCTGCTCTTGGGCTTTTGTCACAGATCGGGTAAGCGGTCGGTGGCCTGTAGAAGTGCGGCTTTCCTCCTTTCCAGAAGCCATGTAAACAGTGTGCACCACCATGCCCCCAGACTTAGGGCGTCTGGGCTCAGTGCTTTTAGCTGTCGTTGCACGCTGGGGGATCTTCTCTGGCTTCCTCCTTTTATGAGCAGTGGAGGTTGAGGGGGCCGTTGAGATGGGCGTCCAGACAGCCTTTTGGGGTTTAGCCTGGTGATCAGCTTCCGATTGGATTTTTAGCTTCTTGTGCTGGCGGGAGGAGTTTGGATCGATGATCGAGTCTCGGGCCTGCCGCCAAACCTTATAGATTTTGGAAGACAGCCGTTGAGGAGATTGGGGCTGTTCTGGTTTTATTTCCGCAACCCTTTTTAATGGGGGAGGAGACCTCTTCAGCATTGCAGTAGGAGAATTTCTCCGTACCTTATTTAGCATCTCGAAGCTGTTCCCAGTTGGAACAGCGGCATTAACTTCTGCCACCGGGGCTGATGGAGTCAGCCCAGAGGGGGAGTTGCCCCCAGCCTCCCTTACTCGGCGCCAATGGCGACGTCGAGCGTGTCGAGCGGACGGCGTTGGGTCAGCGGTAAGAATGGCTTCGTCTTGCCCCCTGTGTGGGTGGGGGGTCGCTGTTGGTATTAGCCTATCAAAGACCGATGTCCTTTGGGCAGCAGGAGCTGTCACTTTCTTAGAAGCAGCCTTCTCTGAGATTGTAGGCCCCATGATGAGTTCGCAGGATTTTCGGCCCAATCTAGAGAAGACCGAGGCGTTAACGTTGGGCGACTCGTTGAGAGGAGCCGCTGCAGGGGTAAGACGATCAAAGACTGACTTCTTGTGAGCTTCCTTTGTCAGTACCGGCGCCGCGAAGCTTGATGACGGGAGTACAGTCCCGAAGAACAATCAGGTAGTGGCCTGAGTCACCTGGTCCACCGGCATTGTGAATAACGAAGCAGCTTGGGGTCCGTAGGCTATACCTCCTAGCGAGGCAAAGCGTTGGTCGTAATTGAAATTTGAGCAGTTGGAGAATTTCGCAGAAGTAGAAGCCATCGATCCTTTGCTTTCTGCAATAAGCAAGATGCCAATTCTTAGTATCTTGAAACCCAAGGGCAACTATTAGCGAACCGCGATTGGTTCGCGAATCACGACACACGAAGTGTGGAGTGGAAAGAGGAAAAGGTCCCACCGGGTGTGCCAGAATCTGTTCCCCTCCGAAAGACGGCGCACAAGACCGCGATGTCTTGGCGCTGAGATTCGGGGCAGATGCTAATTGGTGCTATCCGTCCACCTCTCCGAAGATGCCAAGTTGATCTATGGCACCGAGTATCGAAGGTTTAAACGGATGCGGCCGATGTAGCAGACTTCGTCAGATTCCCCCTCGTTTGAGGGGTTTTTGATTGTGGGGACGCTCTTCCCTGCAGGCGCAAGCCCCTGCAGTTAATTACGCTACCGCATCGCGGTAACAACTTTCTCCTTCTCCAGATGGTCACTTCATGTCGTGTGTGTCTATTTTATGTTTTGTTTTTGGTTGCCCGTGGATTGTATACGGAGACTGAGTTGTCGTCGCCCGTAGGGCGTGGACTAGTCCAAATCCGTGTTTATCTTAGATTTGGGTTTTGAGGGGTTTGGTTTGAGGATACGTCAGCCATACTTGAGGCTAAGATCAACTCAAACGTCTGTTAAGGATACGTTAGTCTAACGTTGAGACTAAGATCAACTTAACGGGATCGTTTAGATCCGCCAAAGGAGTGTTTTAGGCTCCATTGTTCCAGTTTAGGGACATAGTGGTCCATCATATGTGTGGCCGTCAGGACCCGTCACCTCTCTGACGACGTTGAAGGATTACAACGACGGATGTCAGAGGAGTTCAGAGATGTACCCTCGAGCCAGAGTTAATTGGGGGGATTTATAGTCCAGTCTGTTTGAAGGTTTAAGGATACGTTAGCCATCTTTGAGGCTAAGATCAACTTAAACGGGACCGTTTAGATCCGACAAAAGAGCACATGGAGCTCTATTGTCCTAGTTTAAGGACGTTGCGGTCCATGGGTAGTTTAAGAACGTTGCGGTCCATGGGTAGTTTAAGGACATTGCGGTCCGTGGGTAGTTTAAGGACAATGCGGTCCATTGTTAGTTTTAAGACATCTCGGTCGAGGTTAAGGACGTCATAGTCCATGGGTTTAAGGACTCCACAGTCCGGTATGTGCTCTGGATGCTTCACACGGGTTCACTGCCGTGCTCGGCGAGGACCAGGCTCCGCTCTGGGCGTTTTCCGCGGGGTCAAAGAGTGACATTATCCACGTTCCACGTAACCAGAAAGTTTGCACTAGATGCTTCACACGGGTTCACTGCCGTGCTCGGCGAGGACTAGGCTCCGCTCTGGACGTTTTCCACGGGGTCAAAGAGTGACGTTATCCACGTTCCACGTAACCAGGAATTTTGCATTGGACATGGGTTTAAGGACCCCACAGTCCATATCGATGTGTGGTCGTCGGGACCCGTCACCTCTTTGAAGACACTGAGGGATTACAATGCCAAGTATCAAAGGAGTGAAGACATGTACCCTAGAACCGGAATGGATTAAATAGTCCTTGGCCCAATTTGGGATCAAGACCCTTTAATTATATTATGAGCCCATTGGCCCAGTTAATTACGAATTGAGGACTTATGGCCAGCTTGGGCTAAGTCCTATCATGTCTGGAATATTGACTTCTTGTCGGTCCATTGAGGGAGAGGCTTTGCCTCTATCCCTTTAGCCAATTGGGCCAAAGCCTAGTGTTAAACACTACAAAGCAATCAGTGTTGAACACTGGGAATGAGGTTGACAAGTTAGTGTTTAACACTAAACGATAATTGGTGTTAAACACCAGCAACAATACTTTCAAGTTAGCGTTAAACGCTAAAACAGATCGGTATCAAGCATCGGCAACAAAGTTCCCAAATCAGTGCTAAACACTAAGGTAGTCAGTGTTGAACACTGCAAATAAAGTTCTTTGATTAGTGTTGAACACTATGGCCCAACAGTGTTTTAACACTGGATTCAGGAATTCCAACTTAGTGTTAAACACTAAAGCAAGAGGGGTCACGTGGCGACACGTGAGAGCGCCCACCCTTCATTTATTCTGCTGAGATTACTGCATCTTTCAGAGCATCACGTGCCATCTCGTGACGGGCATTCATATGCCTATGTGTTAGAGCTTCTGTCAAGGGTCACGTGGGTCACGTGGGGGACTGCCTCAAAGGGGTTTTCTGTAGATCTCTTGGGGGGGGTCACATGGTGACACGTGACCCTGCCTCTATGTATGTTGTTTAGAGGATCTGTTAATCTTTTCCAGGAATTAAATTCCTCGTAGGGTTAAACCCTGACAGTAATTTCAGAGGAATTAAATTCCTACTTCCTTTTGAAGATTTATATTCTGAATAGAGTTAGACTCTGAATTTTCTGTAGGAATTAAATTCCTCATACATGTGAAGAACTAAATAGGGTTAAACCCTAATAAAAGCTTTTAAGGAATTAAATTCCCATTCTCTGTTAAATTATGATCAAGGGAATTAAATCCCCGCTGTTCCAACAGAACTAGGTTCTTAATTAGGGTTCAACCCTGTTTCTTTTTGTTCTGAAGGAATTAAATTCCCAATCACAGGGTCAGGCCCTACTTTTATCTTAAAGGAATTAAATTCCTATAGTTCTGTGAGAATTAAATTCTTATATTTCCATTCCCTCTCTATGTTTTGGATCTGCATGGCAGGATCTCAACCCATTGAGAATTAAATTCTCAACCTAAAGGGGAGATGTGCACTTTGCAGATCCTCTATCAAAGAGAGAGAAATATGTTCTTCTGCTTTTATATTGTCAGAGTTAAACTCTGTTGAGAATTCAATTCTCCCTCCTTCAAAAAGCCTTCCCTTTCTTACCTAGGGTTTTCCTTTGCAGAAGCTCCAAATTCCTCAAAGTATCAAGGCTCTCTCCTTTTTTCTCCCTCTGCGTATATATCTCTTTTTTGTGTCTCCTGGCTCCTATTTATAGGAGAAGCAACCGAATCAATTAGTTTTTTGATGAATCTTTATTAAGAGATTTGATTTGTATCCATCATTTGTTTTTGACCTTTGGATTATTAGGTGAATTTTATTCACCATTGGATTTCAAATCCAGGGATTCTCCTTTGTTATTTCTGTTAGATTTAAAGGGGAAATCTTTCCAAACTCGAGATTTTCCATAGATAGATGATATTTAATCATCTCTGAATCTTTAATTTGATCGGTTCCAGATAATTGCTTTCCTTTGGAAAGATTTGAATTTCTTTCAGAATTTAATTCTGTTAGCAAAATGGGCTTTGAAAGCCGGTCACGTGTGACCACGTGACCCCCTTGGAACTAGCCCTTTTCTTCTTTTGCACTCTGCCTTCTTCTGCTGCTTAGCCGTCACGTGCTACCACGTGACCCCTGGTCACGTGTGAGCACGTGACCCTCGTCTGGAGCCTTTTCCTTGGTTTAATCAGGGAACCGGTGTGCCTTTGACGCTTGCATTTAAATGTCACATGTCTACACGTGACCCTTTCTGAAGTCCCTTTTCTTCGGCGTAGTCAGAAAACTGAACTTGCTTTGATGATGCGTTTAGGTGTCACGTGCCAACACATGACTGTTGGTCACGTGTAAGCATGTGACCCTCTTCTGAAGCTTTTCCCAGAAGCTTTCCTGATTTTAAATCAGGAAACAACGAGAGCATCTCAATTCGCGTCGACCCACAGAGAAATCAGTGTCTTTGCAGGAATACCTCGATTCGTCTCAACCCCAAGGAAATCAGCATCCTTGGAAAATACCTCGATTCAGGGAAATCAGCGTCCTTAGCGAGAGCATCTCGATTCGCGTCGACCCGCAAGGAAATCAGTGTCTTTACAGAAATACCTCGATTCATCTCAACCCCAAGGGAAATCAGCGTCCTTGGAAAATACCTCGATTCAGGGAAATCAGCGTCCTTGACGAGAGCATTTCGAGTCGGGTCGACCCGCAAGGAAATCAGTGTCTTTGCAGGAATACCTCGATTCGTCTCAACTCCGAGGAAATCAGTGTCCTTGGCAAAACCTCGATTCAGGGAAATCAGCGTCCTTGACGAGAGCATTTCGATTCACGTCGACTTACAGAGAAATCAGTGTCTTCGCAGGAATACCTCGATTCATCTCAACTCCGAGGAAATCAACGTCCTTAGCGAAAAACCTTGATTCAGGGAAATCAGCATCCATGACGAGAGCATCTCGATTCACGTCGACCCGCAGAGAAATCAGTGTCTTTGCAGGAATACCTCGATTCGTCTCAGCCCCAGGGAAATCTGCATCCTTGGCCAATACCTCGATTCAGGGAAATCAGCGTCCTTGGCGACAGCATCTCGATTCGCGTCGACCCGCAAGGAAATCAGTGTCTTTGCAGGAATACCTCGATTCGTCTCAACCCCCAGGGAAATCAGCGTCCTGGCAAATACCTCGATTCAGGGAAATCAGCGTCCTTGACGAGAGCATTTCGATTCGCGTCGACCCGCAAGGAAATCAGTGTCTTTGCAGGAATACCTCGATTCGTCTCAACTCCGAGGAAATCAGCGTCCTTGGCGAAAAACCTCGATTCAGGGAAATCAGCGTCCTTGACGAGAGTATCTCGATTCCCGTCGACCCGCAGAGAAATCAGTGTCTTTGCAGGAATACCTCGATTCGTCTCAACTCTGAGGAAATCAGCGTCTTTGGCGAAAAACCTTGATTCAGGGAAATCATCATCCTGGACGAGAACTCCTCAATTCGCGTTGACCCGTAGAGAAATCAGTGTCTTTCTAGGAATATCTCGATTCGTCTCAACTCCGAGGAAATCAGCGTCTTTAGCAAAAACCTCGATTCAGGAAAATCAGCGTCCTTGACGAGAGTATCTCGATTCGCGTCGACCCGCAGAGAAATCAGTATCTTTGCAGGAATACCTTGATTCATCTCAACTCCGAGGAAATCAGTGTCCTTGGCAAATTCCTCGATTCAGGGAAATCAACGTCCTTGACGAGAGCATCTCGATTTGCGTTGACCTGCAGAGAAATCAGTGTCTTTGCAGGAATACCTCAATTCGTCTCAACCCCAGGAAAATCAACATCCTTGGCAAATACCTCGATTCAGGGAAATCAGCGTCCTTGATGAGAACATCTCGATTCGCACCGACCCGTAGAGAAATCAGTGTCTCTGCAGGAATATACGACGTCAGCAAAGCAGAGCCATGGCAAAGTCCCTAGTTCCAAGCCTCGACGGTTCACCAACAACCTAGAAACAACCGTGACATTCGTCTCGATACAGCATACGCAATGCCAGAAAATGAAGCAAAGGCAATATCCCTAGCTTCAGGATCTTGACGGCAACTCATATGAAACCTGAAAGACTATCGGAGATCATCACACACCAGCGCGGAGTGGTTATGACTCATCGGGGCTCCCAAACTGAGCCTGACCTCAAGTAAAAAGCGACATGGAATATCCCTAACGCTTGCTCTTTCGATAGTAATACTACCTGGAAGATTGCTTGAAGACGTCTTGTCCAGCCCCCGAAGGGATCAGAGACACGACAGTCGTAAGGCAACTCGAACAGCAAGATTGTGCATCGAGGAATACACCAGCCAACGCGACGGTGCGACGGGTAAAAAACCCTAGTACCATAGACCCTAACGGACCTTTATTAGCAGGAGTTAAGTGTGACGTTAGGAAACCCTTACGAGAACTTCTCGATGCGTCTCGACCCGTGAGGAAATTAGTGTCCTTGCAAGAACTTCTCGACTCGTCTCGACTCGTAGGGAAAAGCCTTAGGCAATGGAGATAAAGATCTGTTTCCTAAGCACTGGGGCCCTGCAAGTCGGTCCAAGATGGACTCTTGCATACTATTCACGGGCCACACTCTCCAAAGTCGAATCTCGACAAGGAGGGAAACAACCACCTACGAGTCCTCTCGACTTGTAAGCGGGAAAATTCTCTTGTGAGATCCTTACGACTGTCAAGAGAAAACACACACTTAGGAGTCCTCACGACTCCTAGGGAAAAAATACACTTACGGGATCCTCTCGACCCGTAGGGAGAAAAGTCTTTATGAGACCCTCACGGCTTATAAAGTTGAAAAGTCTTAGGCGACGGACCTGAACCTATTTTCTAAGCCATCACTGCTCTACAAGGGGGTCAAGATGGACTATATGCGAGCCACATTTGCCAAAGCCATATTCACCAATGAAATAAAGAAGTTACTTACGAGTCCTCACGATTCGTAAGGAAAAATGCCCAAGTGAGATCTTTACGACTCACGGAGGCGATGAACACTTAGAAATCCTCACGATTTTTAGGGAGAATATGCACCTATGAGATCCTCTCAACTTGTAGGGAGAAAAAACCTTCTTGAGACCCTTACGGCTCATTAAGATGAAAAAGTCTTAGGCTACAAGGACCTTAAACTTATCTCCTAATCCCTCAATTCTATGGCCATGCGTAACTCTGTACTACTTCACCCATGTACATGCTTACATGGGCAAAGTAGTGGGAGGAATTTATTCCCGCCAAAATTTTCGGCCAAGAGCTACTTGTTCTCATACAAAAATAGGGGAGAATCCTAAAAAAACAGGCATAACGTGTAAAACAAGTGGGCACACGTATGCAAAGCATATGAGCACTGAATATAAATAACCAAGGGCCAAACATGCCTCACGTGTTACAATCGTGAGCGCTCTGAACATACACAGGCTAAAACCCACACTAGGGGTCACGTGTTAAACACATGAGTGCTTTTGCCAATCACATGCAAAATATGTGAGCACCCTAATTTAAAATGTTCCTATCAAATTCTAGAATTAAATTCTATTTTGGGAAATATTTTCCTGATCTTCCTTAAACTAGAAAGATCTTCTCTGTTAAACAAAGGACTTTTGGATCAAAGATCCAGCGGTGATCATTTGATAGAATAAAAATCTATCATAGGAAAATATTTTCCTAATCTTATAATATTCCCCTCCGAATGGCGGCCAAGACATGGACGTCTTGCCTGAGATTCGGGGCAGATGCTATTTGGTTTTATCCGTCCACCTCTCCGAAGATGCCAAGTTGATTTATGGCACCGTGTATCGGAGGTTTAGACGGATGCGGCCGATGTAGCAGACTTTGTCAGATTCCCCCTCGTTCGAGGGGTTTTTTATTGTGGGGACGATCTTCCCTGCAGGCGCAAGCCCCTGTAGTTAATTACGCTACCGCATCGCGGTAACAACTTTCTCCTTCTCCAGAATTTCACTTCGTGTCGTGGGTGTTTGTTTTGTTTGTAGTTGCCCGTGGATTGTATACGGAAACTAATTTATGTCGTCGCCCGTAGGACGTGGATTAGTCCAAATCCGTATTTTCTTAGATTTGGGTTTAAGGTTTTGATTTGAGAATACTTTAGCTATATTTGAGGCTAAGATCAACTCAAACGTTTGTTAAGGATACGTTAGTCCAGTTTGAGACTAAGATCAACTTAACGGGATCGTTTAGATCCAACAAAAGAGCATTTGGGGCTCTATTGTTTCGGTTTAGGGACGTAGTAGTCCATTGCATGTATGGCCATCGGGACCCATCACCTCTCTGACGACGTTGAAGGATTACAACGACAGATGTCAGAGGAGTTCAGAAATGTACCCTTGATCCGAAGTTGATTAGGGGATCTATAGTCCAATTTGGGACTAAAGTCTGTTTGAAGGTTTGAGGATACGTTAGACATATTTGAGGCTAAGATCAACTTAAACGGGATCGTTTAGATTCGACAAAAGAGCATTTGAGGGGCTCTATCGTTCCAGTTTAGGGACATAGTGGTTCGTTGGTTTAAGGACGCTTAAGTCCGTGAGTTTAAGGACGCTTAAGTCTATAGGTTGGTTTAAGGACGCTTAAGTCCATAGGTTGGTTTAAGGACGCTTAAGTCCATAAGTTGGTTTAAAGACGCTTAAGTCCATATTGATGTGTGGTTGTCGGGACCCGTCACCTCTCTGACGACGTTGAAGGATTACAACGACAAATGTCAGAGGAGTTCGGAGATGTACCCTTGAACCGGGTGTAAATTGATTTGAGAAAGCAATCATGCTCGGTTCAATTTAATTTGAGGACTTACGGCCAGAATTGGGCTAAGTCCAGTTGAAAATGTTCAACGTTTTATCTGCATTTGGCCTGTTAGGCCTTTACTAGGGCTCTGCCCCTGTTTAATAATGCATGGCATTTTTGTTTGGTATATTAGACCATTTTAATTGGCTCTGCCCTTTTTAAATGATGCACAGCATCTGTTTTGGTCTGACAGACCTTTGTTTGGGCTCTACCCATTTTTCATAATGCAGAGCATTTGTTTTGGTCCATTGGATCTCTTAATTGGGCTCTGCCCTTTAATAATGCACTGCATTTAATATTCTGACAGTGCGCCACGTGGCTTGTCAGGCGCTTTGCGCCAATTGAGGAGCGCAAGGCGCAAACTCATGTGATGGTGACACGTGTCACGCTCTGGTGAGCGCAAGCGCAGTGCACTATGCCATTGCGCTGCGCTAGTGCGCTGCTGACACGTGGCGCGCTCTGGTGCGTTGCGCCAATCCAAGAGCGCAATGGTCATTTTGTAAAGCGCAAGGTGCAGTTTGTTCTGGGGCTGACACGTGGCGCTCTCTGGTGGCTTACACCAACCCAAGAGCGCAACAGTGCAAATTTTACAAGTGCAGGGCACTGTTTAATCTCTTGATCAAATTTAGATCAAAGAAAATAAGTTTTTCTTGTTTTCAGAGAACCAGGGGTTCATCAAAAGGCAATGCCTTTATACAGAAGTAAATTACTTCTTCTTTTTTATTATTATTATTACTATTATTTTTTATCCAAGATCTTGATCTTGTTCTTAGATCATTGATCTCTTTTAGAAGAAATTCTTCTTTTATTTAAAGGTTTTTACCTTTTCTTTCTCTGAGCTCTTCTCAAAATTTTTTTAGAGGAGTCTGTGTCTCTCTATCTTGATGTCAATGTCTTTTAGACTTGGAGTCTAGGGGCCTTTATATAGTGCCAATTGATTTGTTAAATCAGTTAAAGAGATCTCTCTCTGAGTGATTTAGGGATTTTTCCCTACCGTTGGATCTTTGATCCAAGGGCTCCTGTTTTACAGAAGAGAATCTTATTGTTTAGAAAGATCTTTCCAGAATTTTTCTGTTTAAATGCTGGCACAGTTGGCGCAAGCCCACCTGCGCTTGACACGTGTCGCACAGCGCAGAGCGCTAGCGCAACTGCGCTGCCACGTGTCGCGCAGCGCAACTGCGCTGCCACGTGTCGCGCAGCGCAGAGCGCAAAGCATCTGAAGCGTTGCTTCCTTTATTTTTATAGAGCCTTGCTCTGATTGGGTGCGCTGCCTTGGGCGCAGCGCTGGCGTGTCAGCTTTTGACATGTGGCGCGTTACGCGCAGCACAAGGAATCTGAAGCGTTGCTTCAATTTTTTTTTGAATTTTTGAAATTCAAACAGAGCTTTGCTCTGATTGGGGAAACAAATTCCCCCCCATCGTTGCGCTCACGTGGCGCGCACGTGAGTGCAGCGGTGGTAAGATCCATCGGCTCGGAGACCTCCAAGGCGGTGTTGGCGCTGCGTGATGGCTTCAAGGATGGGGCCTCCGTACTGAAAGCCCGGGAGATTCTTCACCTCTACTCCATCCAGCCGGGCTTCCTGGTGTTCAGGAAAAATGACATGGCGCTCTTCATGAGGTACAACCCCCACCGGTTTGCCCAACAATCAATCTATAACTAGGGGGTCCCTCTGGAGGCGTTTTTAGAAGAGCCCGCGGCCAGCATGGAGGGGATACGGAGCGCGATGCACCATTTTATACGGCTGAATACGGGCTCCCACTTCTTTATCAGCGAGCCGAGCTGCGTCCCACGGGTACTTAACGTGTACGTGGCCTGGTATGGGCATGCCATGGGTGCAGTCATCCGAGAAGAGAAGCGCATGTTGGTTGACCGCAAGGGTGCGCCTCCTGGCAGCGACCGCAAGGCTCCTCTGAAGCCAAGGACCCCGGCCGTTCCTCCGCTGAAAGATGCTGGAGCTGTGCCACCGCGTGTGCTGAGCTCTCCGCGCGGATTGCCGCCTCGTGGTACTGTGGACGCGCCCTCAGCGCCCCGTGCTCCAGTGGAGACGGTGAAGGTAGTTTCGCCTGAGTCTGGCGTGGGCTCGGACATTGGGACCCGCCGCCCTAAGGTGCCCGCAAAGCGTAAGATGATTTTGGCGGCGACCGGGGCCGCGCGCAAAAGAGGAAGAAGAATTCCGTTCTTTCTCTGGATGCCGTCCTCGGCTTAGAGCCTCCGGTCCCTCTCACCGAAGGCTTAATCGAATATGGGAGCAACGATGGTTTCTTAGTAAAGCTAGAAGACACCGACCTAGCAGCCTCCATTGAGGCTTCTGAGCGATCGGCAAGGCTCGAAGCGTGGTTGGCAAAACTTTCTCAGTCAGGTAATCATTGCTTTCACTCTTCGTCATTTCATTGTACCTTTATTATTGTCTTTGACTAATGCTTTTCCCCCTTTTTTAACAGGCGTCACCACTGAAGAAGCTATCGCTGCTTCCCTCAAAACATTCCAGGAGGAGGAAAGGAAACGCGCTCTGTCGGGCGCTGGTATGTATCGGCTTGCTGAGTCTTTATTCTCTTTTTTTTAGCTAATCTAATCTTCTCTTTGTCTCTTTGCAGGGGCCGTGCAAGCCGATGCGGGGACTCTCCCCGGGCCAACTACTGAAGTCCCGGCCTCATCAGGGCCGCCGCGAGAAACCCGACTTGAGAAGCCGATGAGAGATGCCTTGAAGACTCTGGAGGCAACTCTATACGAGGACGAAGACGCCTTGATGAAGGAAGCGTCGAAGATGTCCGTCGTGACGGCCCGGGAGGAGAGGAAGCGGTTGAGGCGCGAGGCGAAGGAGCGCAGAGCTGCTTTGGCCGTGGGAGCGGGCCCAAGCACCATTATTCCCGCTACTTCTCCTTCCGAGGAGCCCCCGGTCGCCTTGTCTACCGCTCATAGACAGGCGGCGCGTGTAGTTCGGGAGGCCAACGATCAGTCCACCTCAGGTAATGTGTTTCTCGAAACTTTGTTGCAAAAGTTGTACAACTATCGGTTCTCATACGTCTTTTCCTGCAGGGCCAAGTCCAACCGAAGGAGAGGCGGAAACCGTCGACCCTAAGGGGACAGAGGAGGAGGTACTAGCTGAACCCGAGCCGACGGCGGGCGACGTCGCCGGGGTTGCTGGACCCGAGCTAGGGGCTGAAGAAACTGTGCCAGAGAAGGCTGTCGATGCCGAGCCTGAGGTAGCGGCAAATGAGACGACTGCTATAACCGAGCCTGGGGCAGCAGCGGACGGAGCGCCTGAGACCGGTGACCCCATGGCGACGGCGGACGAGACAACAGCGACCGCCGAACTCGAGGGAGTAGTGGGTGAGACGGGCATGATTCTTGAGGACAAGCCAGCCGCTCTTTCTCAAGAGTCTGGCAATGCTCCGATCATTGCTCTCCCCGCCTACGGTCCTCCGTCGTCTCCTGGCCTCGCGAGCACGACGACGGCTCCCGTAGAGTCTGGCGATGAGGCATCGGGAGGTGGTCTCATGTCAATGGAGGAGGGAGACGCCTCCGTTTCGGCTTGCGGCTCATCAGGTAAATTTCGGATTACCGTCCCTCTTTTTTATCTTGCAATTCTTTCTGACATGTTTGTCTCTGCTTTTTAACGCAGGTGCGGCCAGTGCTGATGCTCTATTGCTTGAGGGAGCGCCGTCAGTTACTGCCTTAACGGTGGCTACCTCTCAGCCTTCTCTTGTACCATCGCAGATGCTGGAAGGTAAGGATTCGTGATCCATCAGTTTCATCTCTCGGCCGTATAATTCATGTATTGACATTATACTATTGCGTCCTTGTAGGAGTACTTTTTGATCACCTTTACCAGGTGCTGCACCCGCACTTCTCCTTCCCGTTGGAGCTTGCTTCCTCCAGTGGCGCTGGTGAGTATAGTTTTCAATTAATACTCTTTCTTTTTCCAAGAATGAACTTGTTTCTGATTTTTGTTCGCCTTGATTGCAGTGCTACAAATCGAAGGAGGAGATGAAAGATCGGTCGCGCCACCGGCCCTCCCGGCTTTGCCGTCTGCTGCAGCTGGTATAGTAAATTCCCTCATTGATGACTTTCTTGTATTTCTTAAACCGTCATCTGATTGTGTTTTGTTTTTTCAGCTGTTGTTCTGGTTCTGGCGCCCTTCAAGTCTCGCATCATAATGCCGGCGGGCCCCTTCTTGAGACGTCCGTCTTCAAAGAATGCTGCGATGAGTTTGGGAATGTTGAGCGGATACGTTGAAGAGCTTGACGTGGACGTTCCCCCATCTACCGCAGATTTCGCTACGGAGGTTAATCCGATGCTGGCTACGCTTGTAAATTTTCATAATGAAGGCGTCGTCGAGTCTTGGGTTAATCACTGCAGGGAGATCGAGGCCCGCCTGCATCAGCTGGAGTCGATGCGTCCTGCCCCTGAGATCTTGGCCGCGAGCACTCAACGGGCGGCATGGATCGAGCAGAGCGCTCCTTATTTCCGCCATCTCGAACAAGAAGTTGCTTCAAGGCGTAAGGAGCGCGGCGAGACTTCGAGCAAATCTGCCCGACTGCATGCTCAGGTGGAGGCAAACGCTGCACAGCTGAAGGTTATCTTTGAAGGCCTTTTACGATGCCTCTCCGAAGGGTTAACACTGAGGCAGCAGCTTGAAGTCGTCGAGCGGGATGCACCAAATCAGGAGGCAGCCCAGCAGGCAGCTGAGGAGCAACTTTCATCCTACCTGCAGCAGCGGGCCCAGGTGGAAGCGGAAGTGGCTGCGGCAGCCGCTCAGGAGGAGGCGCTGAAGGAAGTGCGAGAGCAGCTCGCGGATTTGTTAAAGACACTTCCTTCTTAGTAGCTACATTTTGTATCAACTATACACTTGTAATCTTTGAATAAAATGTACACATTCTTTATTCTTTTATACGATTCGCCTTGTACTTAATTGAATTCATGAATAAAGATATATACATTTCCTTTTGCAATGTCTTGTGTCATCGCTGCTCTTTCTTCCTTCTTTTATTATCAGTATGTTGCCTTAGTAAACATAGTTGACAGATGATAGAGCGAGCATCTTGTCTTGGCTTCTTCAAGAGATAATGATGGCTTAGGCCGCAGGTTCAGATCTGCTGCCTAAGACTTTTCAACATTATGAGCCGTGGGGGTCTCATAAAGACTTTTCTCCCTACGGATCGAGAGGATCTCGTAGGTGTATTTTCTCCTTAGGAATCGTGAGGATTCCTAAGTGCGTTTTCTCTTATAAGTCGTAAGGATCCCATAAGAGAATTTTTCCCTCTTACGAGTCGAGAGGACCCGTAAGCGGTTGTTTCCCTCCTTATCAAGATTTGACTTCGGAGAGTGTGACCCTTGAATAGTATGCAAGAGTCCGTTTTGGACCGACTTGCAGGACCCCAGTGCTTAGGAAACAGGATTTTTAATCCCCGCTGCCTAAGGCTTTTCCTCACGAGTCGAGCCGAATCGAGCACTCCTCGCAAGAATATCCTAACGTCGCAGTTAACCTCTGCTCTTTACGACAGAGGTCCGTTAGGGTCTGTGGTACTTAGGGTTTGGCCGTCGTACCGTCGCGTTGGCTGATATATTCCTAGATATGCAATCTTGCTGTTCGAGTAGCCTTGCGATTGTCGTGTCTCTGATCCCTTCGGGAGCTGGACAAGACGTCTTCAAGTAATCTTCCAGGTAGTATTACCGTCGAAAGAGCAAGTGTAGGGATATTCCATGTCACTTTTTACTTGAGGTTAGGCTCATTTTGGAGAGCCCCGATGAGTCATAACCACTCCGCGGGTGTGGGATAATCTCCGATAGTCTTTCAGGCTTTATATGACTTGCCGTCAAGACCCTGAAGCTAGGAATTTGGCCTTTGCTTCGATTGCTGACATTGCGTCCTCTATATCGAGACGAATATCGCGGTTGTCTCTAGGTTGTTGGTGAACCATCGAGGTTTGGAACTAGGGACTTTGCCGTGGCTCCGCTGTTTGATGGTGTCGAGACGAACGTCGAGGTGGTGACCATTCCGCACTGGTGTGAGATGATTTTCGGTTGTCTTTCAGGCTTTATATGACTTGCCGTTAAGACCTTGAAGCTAGGAATTTGGCCTTCGCTTCGTTTGCTGGCATTACGTCCTCTATATCGAGACGAATGTCGCGGTTGTCTCTAGGTTGTTGGTAAACCATCGAGGTTTGGAACTAGGGACTTTGCCGTAGCTCCGCCGCTTGATGATGTTGCGTCTGCTATGTCGAGACGAACGTCGAGGTGGTGACCATTCCGCACTGGTGTGAGATGATCTCCGGTTGTCTTTCAGGCTTTATATGACTTGTCGTTAAGACCTTGAAGCTAGGAATTTGGCCTTCGCTTCGTTTGCTTTGTCACGTCCGAATCCTGTTGGAGGAAGGACATTGTTGTGACTTCTCGCCTGCTGTATCGAGATGAATGTTGAAGTGGTCTCTAAGTTGTTAGTGAACCATCGAGACTCGGCTTCGCTTTCTGGTGGAGCCTATTGGGAAGGTATGGTTCCCTCTTTGTTTGTGCCCCTGGATTGTATACAGGGATCGATGTGATCTCACCTGTAGGGCAGAAGTTTCATTCATTTTTTTAAATTATTTTCTTTCCGCGATGCTCTATCATTTCAGCTTTTATATCACGAAGGCCGCGATTGCCCAATCATTTCGGCCATTTTTCGCGGTGCCCAATCATTTCGGCTGTTGCTTTTATCTTTACCCGCTGTTTTTTATTACGAGTTGCCCAATCATTTCGGCTGTTTATTTTATCTTTACTCGCTGTTTTTTTTATTGCGAGTTGCCCAATCATTTCGGCTGTTTTGCATGCATACATTTTTGCTTGCTGATTTTGTTGCAAGTTGCCCCATCATTTCGGCTATTTCGTATGCATGTATGGCTCGCTAATTTTTTTTTATCGCGAGTGTGGAACTTGGAATCTGACGCCAATCTCAGCATCAGCATCGCTATAACTGGAATATTTCCATGAGCGAATCATCATTTGCCGTGAAAGGGCTTGGAATTTTGCTATCGGTTTTAGGCATCAGCATCGCTACAACTGGGATATTGCCAGAAGCGAATCATCATTTGCTTATGTCGATGTTGAAAAACGGTGTCTTAGTAAATAGGGTTAGGATTCTGTCGACTAAGGCTTTTGACTTCATGAGCCGTAAGGGTCTCACAAAGGTATTTCTCCCTACAAGTTGTGAGGATCTTGTAGGTGTGTTTTCTGCTTAGGAACCATGAGGATTCCTAAGTGCATGTTCCTATGTAAGTCGTAAGGATCCTACAAGAGGGTTTTCTCCTTGTAAGTCGAGAGGACTTACCAGGGTTGTTCACCATATGGACATATCCCTAGTTACGGGTGGGACTTTGTTAGGGAAATGTTTATTCGTGCCCGTGGATTGTATACAAGGGCCAGTATTGAGCCGCTTGTAGGGCAATATCAAAGGTTGTGGGAGTTGCTTAAGAACAGGTTCAGGTCCCTGTAACTTAAGACTTTCAAATCCTATAAGCCGTGAGGGTCCCATAAGAGAATTCTCCTTACGAGTTGTGAGGATCTCGCAAGTGTAATTTCTCCTTAGGGATCGTGAGGATCCCTAAGTGTATTACTCCCTTGTGAGTCGTAAGGATCTCACGCGGGTGGTTTCTCCTTACAAGGTCGAGAGGACCCTGTAAGTGTCCTTTAACGAGGTTGCGCCCTTTCGGGTTTTCACAAACACTCGCCGGTAGCCCTGCTGTTTTTACTCACGGAGCCCTTTTGGGTTTTCATCCGTGCCCATTTTACTTATGGACATACCGTCTCTTTTTATTCTTTTTTTTAATCCTCTCTTTTTTTAATGAGATTGCGCCGTTTCGGGTTTTCACAAACACTCGCCGGTAGCCCTGCTGTTATTACTCACGGAGCCCTTTCGGGTTTTCATCCGTGCCCATTTTGCTTATGGACATACCGTCTTTATTTATTTATTTTTTTTATTTATATTTTTTTATTCCGTGTCAGCTTGAGGATGCCACGGGCTGGTAGTAGTTTAACGACGTTTCGGTCATTTGCAAGTTTTAGGACATCGCGGTCTGTCGTCGCCGTATTAGAGGAGAATATCTAGTTTACTGACTTTTCGGTCTATGGGGCTTTCCCTATGAATGAGCATGATGCCCCCGGCATATCCATCTTTCTCGGAGCATGTGGTTGTGGCGGGTTCACCTTCCAGTTTTCGGACAACGCGAACTTGCCCTGCTGGTATTGGTCTTCAACCCAGTTTTTGAAAACATAGCAATTTTCGATCGGATGGCCCAGTACTTGGTGGTAAGGGCAGTAATTAGGATTGTTGACACCATTCATTTGTGGCTGGTGTTTCGGCTTCGGTAGAGTGATAAGCCTGTTGCGCACTACCACTTCGAACATCCTCCTTGTTTCATCCTGGGGAAATGAGTAAGGACGATTGCCGCTTGTTGTTTTGGCGAATAATCGGCCTAAGGCCACTCGATTGCTGTTGAGTGTTGGCGACAAAGGCCATTTTCCCTTTTCCTTTATCCTTTTTGTTCGCTTTGTTGTTTGTGGGTCCGAGATTCTCTTCGGATATCGTGCAATTGTGCGGCTGAACGTTCTCGCAACTCCTCAATCCTTCAGAGATGGACTCCTTGAAAAGAGGGCCGAGGGCTACTTTTTCGTCGGAATTGCTCCCGAAGGTGAGAACTCGTGATCCCCCGGGATCATCCCTATGACAATTGCCGGCAACTCTTTTATGCTCATCTGTCGTATTTTTTCGCTGTCTATGAGCTTCCCGCTTTGTTCTGTTGACGTATTGCCTGTGAGAGAAATACCCTTGCCACCAACACTTAAAGGAGTCACAGTCTTTAGTGGGATGTGCGATCTTCTGATGATATAAGCAGTAATTAAGATGCATCTCTACTCTACCGAGAGTGTTTTCTTCAGAGGGTGGTAGTTTCATTCCCATTGATATGGCTTTAGCTAACCTTTTTCTCATCTTGAATTTGTTTTTATCCGCAGTGGATGTCTTTTGATTTGACGGGAGTGCCTCGACTCTTTTGTCTAGTCGCCGGCGTTTGGCTCCTTCCAATATGGCCATCTCACGCTCCTGATTTGTTTTACTTTTCAGACGAATCTCATTCAGGAAGGCATCGATCATCTCGTCTGACGGCCACAGAAGTTCTGGTTCAGGACCTGCCCCCCGTTTCTCGATTCAAGGAGCTTCTTTATCATCTATCGACGAGTGAGAGATTACATGAAAACTTGCTACGTAGTCTTCAGATTCATCTGATGAGTCTTCTCCATCATCTCCGTCTTCAAGGACGTGGCTGAGGAACTCCTGGAGCGTGATGGGAGTCCGCGCTTTCTGGTTATACTCTTCCAACACGTCAATTTGTTTCTGCAGGTCCGTGCGCTTGTCGCCAGGTTTCACGGGCTTTTTGGATCTTTTCTTCTTCTTCTTTGAAGATTTCGACAGCTGGGTGTGAGTGCTTGGGCCATCACCACCGGTCTTTGGAGTTGGGCGCGGCTTCAGCATCCCTTCAATGATCTGGGGTTCTGGCGGGTTCTCCTACCTGATCGCCGGGCATGTCTGGAGATCGTTCAGCATCCTCTTGGTTTTGGTTGATAGCACAACCTCCCACGGAGCTTCTTCAACAAGGGAGCACGTTGCCCCCGGCGTGCTCACCCTTTTCGGGGTATGAGGTTGCGGCGGGTTCACCTTCCATCTTTCGGACAACGCGAACTTGCCATGTTGGTATTGGTCTTCAATCCAATTTTTGAAGACGTAGCAATCCTCGATTGGATGACCCAACACTCGGTGGTAGGGACAGTAATTGGGATCATTGACGTTGTTTGGCTGCAACGGGCGTCTTGGATCTGGTAGATTGATGAGTCGGTTACGCAATGCCAGCTCGAACAGTCTTCTCGTTTTATCTTGAGGAAACGAGTAAGGACGTCATAGCATCTCCTCGAGGGGTATGCGTGGACGCATATTGTTTTGACGGACAACCGGCTTCAAGTTGCTCGGCTGTTGTTGAGTATTGGCGACGACGATCGCTTTTCCTTTCCCCTTCTCGTTTCGAGAGTCCGGCTTTGGAGGGGACGGTCTATGGCCCATCTGATCCATTTGGGCCAACTTGTCAATCAAGGCCTGGAAAGTAGTTGGCTTGAAGAACATCATGAATTGCGAGATGGTCGCTTGCGGATCAAGAGTGCCCACGAACATTCCTACCGCAGGTGCTTCTTCGATGCGTTGTTCGCACTTCGACCATAAGTTTCGCCATCGGATCGCGTATTGAACCCAAGTCTCGCCTGGTTTCACCCTGGCATTAATCAGTGCCGTTATCGCGGTGCGTTCACTAGCACTCGCGAATCTTTGTGTAAACAGTAGCTCCATCTCCGCAAATCTTTTGACAGAGTCGTTAGGTAGCTCCGAATACCATTCAAAGGCCGTTTCTGCTAAGCTGCCGACGAATTGGCGAAGCAACAGTTTGTCGTCACCTCCAGTATTGCTGCATAAGGCTCTGAATTGAGCGACATGTTGATATGGATTCCCTGTCCCCTTGTACACATGAAATTTAGGGATCGTATATCCCGGCGGGTAACTGATTTGGTCATACCAGCCCGGATAGGGTCGTCCGGTCTTGATAACTTGGCCAGCCGCTTCATTTGCATGGTGAGCTCGTATTTGCTGAGCTATATAGTCGTCTAGTGCAGCTTTGGAAATGGTTTCCTCCTTGGCTGCTGAATGAGCCGGAGGTGGATTTGATGTTTTTCCTCTGTCGTTTTCGAGGATAATCGGAGGATCTTCAGCTGGAGGATCCGGCTGTAATATCATTCCTACCATGACTCGGAAGAGAAGCGCCATTTGTTTTATGTTGGCAGCTTGTTCTGCTGCTTCTTTGTCCTTCTTTTCGAGAACTCTGCGTAGGAAGTCAGTGTCAGTTTCTTGTTCGTGACGTTGTTCTGATGATGCCTCCGAGCTTTCTTTTAGCCCGGTAAGTGCGGCCATTGCAGTCATCATTTCCTGAAGCTTCTGTTGTTGCTCCTGGGCTTTGGTCACGGATCGATTGAGCGGTCGATGACCCGTCGAAGCATGGCTTTCCTCCTTTCCGGAAGCCATATAAACAGTATGGACCGTTATGCCCCCAGACTTGGGGCGTTTGGTCTCGGCGTCTTTACGCTCTGCCGTATTCATAAGGGTTTTCTCTGGCCTCCTTCTCTTTTGAGTGGTTGACGCTGAGGGGGCCGTTGCAGCGGGCACCCAGGTGGTTGTCGTCCTTTGTGGCTTGGTAGGACGGTTCTCTTCCTGCTGAATCTTCAGCTTCTTCTGTCGGCGGAGATAGTCTTGATCGATCACTGACTCCTGGACCCATCGCCAGACTTTATAAACTTTGGAGGACAGCCGCTGAGGGGGCTGTTCCAGCTTTGCTTCTGTAATATTCTCCACCGGTGGATGAGATCTTTTCAATATGGCAGTAGGAGAGTTCCTGCGCATCTTGTTCAGAAATTCGAAGTTGTTCCCAGTTGGAACAGCAGCATCGATCTCCGCCGTTGGAGCTGGTGGAGTAAATCCAGACGGAGAGTTGCCTCCGGCCTTCCTTACTCGGCGCCAGTGGCGACGTTGAGCGTGTCGCGTAGATGGTGTTGGTTCAGCTATGAGGATGGCCTTGTCATGCCCCCTGTTTTGAGGAGAAGCCATTATTGACGCTAGCAGACCGACGTTTGTTGAGAGGGGATAGTCAGTCTTGCGAAGGCCGACTTTCGAACAGGGGAAATAGCCTTCGTGACTTTGCATGGAGTAGGAGCTGAAACGGACAGTCTTGTGAAGACTGACCCTCCAGCAGGGGAAGCTGCCTTGACGACTTTAGGAGCAGGAATGACTATCCGCTTCGGGATGGCCGCTTCAGGTATCGTGGGCTTCTTCATGGGCCCACTTGAGCTTTGGCCCAGTTTGTTGAAAACCGAGGTATTGGACTTGGGCGACACCTTGAGAGGGGTCGCAGTAGTTGTAAGCCGATCAAAGACCGACTTCTTTGGAGCTTCTTGCAATGACATTGGGACATTGAAGCTCATCGGTGGGAGCATAGTCCCGAAGAAAAGCCCAGTAGTGGCCTGAGTCACCTGTTCCACCGGCAAGGCGAAGATGGAGGCCGTTTGGGGACCATAAGTCACTCCTCAGGATGGGAAGGAGTGGGAGTTGCAGTTGCAGTTAATGCAGTTTGAAGCCATTGGTCTTCTGTTTTCTGCACGGAGCAAGACACCAAATTAAGTACCTCGCATCCACAGGCAACCATAGTAAACCGCGATTCTTTCGCGAACACGACACACGAAGTGTGGAGTGGAAAGAGGAAGAGGTCCCACCGGGCGTGCCAGAATCTGTTCCCTTCCGAATGGCGGCCAAGACATGGGCGTCTTGCCTGAGATTCGGGGCAAATGCTATTTTGTTTTATCCGTCCACCTCTCCGAAGATGCCAAGTTGATTTATGGCACCGTGTATCGAAGGTTTAGACCGATGCGGCCGATGTAGCAGACTTCGTCAGATTCCCCCTTGTTCGAGGGTTTTTTTTATTGTGGAGACGCTCTTCCCTGCGGGCGCAAGCCCCTGCAGTTAATTACGCTACCGCATCGCGGTAACAACTTTCTCCTTCTCCAGAATTTCACTTCGTGTCGTGGGTGTTTGTTTTGTTTGTAATTGCCCGTGGATTGTATACGGAGACTAATTTATGTCGTCGTCCGTAGGACGTGGATTAGTCTAAATCCGTATTTTCTTAGATTTGGGTTTGGGGTTTTGGTTTGAGAATACTTTAGCCATATTTGAGGCTAAGATCAACTCAAACGTTTGTTAAGGATACGTTAGTCCAGTTTGAGACTAAGATCAACTTAACGGGATCGTTTAGATCCGACAAAAGAGCATTTGGGGCTCTATTGTTTCGGTTTAGGGACGTAGTGGTCCATTGCATGTATGGCCATCGGAACCAATCACCTCTCTGACGACGTTGAAAGATTACAACGACAGATGTCAGAGGAGTTCAGAGATGTACCCTTGAACCGAAGTTGATTGGGGGATTTATAGTCCAATTTGGGACTAAAGTCTGTTTGAAGGTTTGAGGATACGTTAGCCATATTTGAGGCTAAAATCAACTTAAACGGGATCGTTTAGATCCGACAAAAGTGCATTTAAGGGGCTCTATTGTTCCAGTTTAGGGACATAGTGGTCCGTTGGTTTAAGGACGCTTAAGTCCGTGAGTTTAAGGACGCTTAAGTCCATAGGTTGGTTTAAGGACGCTTAAGTCCATAGGTTGGTTTAAGGACGCTTAAGTCCATGAGTTGGTTTAAGGATGCTTAAGTCCATATTGATGTGTGGTTGTCGGGACCCGTCACCTCTCTGACGACGTTGAAGGATTACAACGACAAATGTCAGAGGAGTTCGGAGATATACCCTTGAACCGGGTGTAAATTGATTTGAGAGAGCAGTCGTGCTCGGTTCAATATAATTTGAGGACTTACGGCCAGAATTGGGCTAAGTCCAGTTGAAAATGTTCAACATTTTATCTGCATTTGGCCTGTTAGGCCTTTACTAGGGCTCGCCCCTGTTTAATAATGCATGGCATTTTTGTTTGGTCTATTAGACCCTTTTAATTAGGCTCTGCCCTTTTTAAATGATACACAGCATCTGTTTTGGTCTGACAGACCTTTGTTTGGGCTCTACCCATTTTTTATAATGCAGAGCATTTGTTTTGGTCCATTGGACCTCTTAATTTGGCTTTGCCCTTTAATAATGCGCTGCATTTAATATTCTGACAGTGCGCCACGTGGCTTGTCAGGCGCTTGCGCCAATTGAGGAGCGCAAGGCGCAAACTCATATGATGGTGACACGTGTCACGCTCTGGTGAGCGCAAGCGCAGTGTGCTGCGCTAGTGCGCTGCTGACACGTGGCGCGCTCTGGTGAGTTGCGCCAATCCAAGAGCGCAATGCTCATTTTCTAAAGCGCAAGACGCAGTTTTTTCTAGGACTGACACGTGGCGCTCTCTGGTGGCTTACGCCAACCAAAGAGCACAACAGTGCAAATTTTACAAGTGCAGGGCACTGTTTAATCTCTTGATCAAATTTAGATCAAAGAAAATAAGTTTTTCTTATTTTCAGAGAACCAAGGGTTCATCAAAAGGCAATGTCTTTATACAGAAGTAAATTACTTCTTCTTTTTTATTATTATTATTATTATTTTTTATCCAAGATCTTGATCTTGTTCTTAGATTATTGATCTCTTTTAGAAGAAATTCTTCTTTTATTTAAAGGTTTTTACCTTTTCTTTCTCTGAGCTCTTCTCAAAATTTTTTTAGAGGAGTTCTGTGTCTCTCTATCTTGATGTCAATGTCTTTTAGACTTGGAGTCTAGGGGCCTTTACATAGTGTCTATTGATTTGTTAAATCAGTTAAAGAGATCTTTCTCTGAGTGATTTAGGGATTTTTCCCTACCGTTGGATCTTTGATCCAAGGGCTCCTGTTTTACAGAAGAGAATCTTATTGTTTAGAAAGATCTTTCCATAATTTTTCTCTTTAAATGCTGGCACAGTTGGCGCAAGCCCACCTGCGCTTGACACGTGTCGCACAGCGCAGAGTGCAGCGCAACTGCGCTGCCATGTGTCGCGCAACGCAGAGCGTAGCGCAACTGCGCTGCCACGTGTCGCGCAGTGCTGATCGCAGCGCAACTGCGCTGCCACGTGTCGCGCAGCGCAGAGCGCAAAGCATCTGAAGCGTTGCTTCCTTTATTTTTATAGAGCCTTGCTCTGATTGGGTGCGCTGCCTTGGGCACAGTGCTGGCGTGTCAGCTTTTGACACGTGGCGCGTTGCGCGCAGCGCAAGGAATCTGAAGCGTTGTTTCAATTTTTTTTTTGAATTTTTGAAATTCAAACAGAGCTTTGCTCTGATTGGGGAAACATATAACAAGAATAAAATTCTATGTTAACAAGATATCCATATTAAGAAAATATATTTCTGATCTTGTTAAACTAAAAAAATATGATAGAATATATTTCTGATCTTGTTAAAACTAACAAGATATTCATAATCTTGTTAAACAAACAAGAAATCTTCTCTGTTAAACAGAGGGCCTTTGGATTAAAAATCCAACGGTGAATAAAATTCACCGGGTGATCTAAAAGATCATGTTGGTTATAAAATCAATCAAAATCTCTCAATGAGAGACTTGCTGAACAAACTGATTTTTTCTTTCTCCTATAAATAGGAGCCAAGAAGGATATACAACAGAGGAGAGGGGAAGAAAAATAAAAAGAGAATTTCATTCTCTAAAGAAGGGGAACCCCTCCCAAAAGATCCCACAAAAAGAGAATTTAATTCTCAAACTAAGAGTTTAACTCTTATAAAAGAACTTAGTTCTTCCTCTGGTAAAGATCTGCAGAAGCAGATCTACCCACAAGTTGAGAATTTAATTCTCATTGGGGAGATTCTGTCATGCAGATTCAAAAACTAGGGAAAAGAACTGAATCCAAAAGAGTTTAACTCTTACAAAACACATAGGAATTTAATTCCGAAAAATAAAATTAGGATTTAACCCTATAAAAGATTTTAATTCTTAAACAAGGGATTTAACTCTCCATGTATGTAAAAGAGATCAGTACCCAACATGATCACGTGTGTTCACGTGACTTCCTCCCTCAATGATCAAAAGAGAACGAATGAAATTAGGTCACATGCTCTCACGTGACCCTTGAACAAACTTCTCAAAATAAAAAAGGAGTAAAGCCAAGGCAGAACAGATTTTGGGGCGCCTCACGTGATCCCACGTGACCCCTGAGAAGTGTTCAACACTTATAAAAGAGAAAAGTGAATAAACCTTATTTTTGGGGTGCTTCACGTGATCCCACGTGACCCCTGAGAAGTGTTCAACACTTATAAAAGGGAAAAGGGAATAAACCCTATTTTTGGAGTGCCTCAAGTGTCCCCACGTAACCCCCAAGCAGTGCTTAACTTTTATAAAACAGAAAGGGAATAAATCAAAGGGCAGTTTCCATTTTTGGGGCGCCTTACGTGATCCCACGTGACCCAATAGCGCTTAGAAAAGAAACAAGGGAATAAACCCAGAGGAGCAGCGCCAACTTCAAGCGCCTCATGTGACCCCACGTGAGCGCGTCAAATTCTTAGTGTTTAACACTACTTCAAGCGCCCCACGTGATCCCACGTGAGCGCCTCAAATTCTTAGTGTTTAACACTATTTCAAGCGCCTCACGTGGGAGTACGTGAGCACTGATCATACACTAGTGTTTAACACTACTTTAAGGCCTCATGTGGGAGCACGTAAGTGCCAATCATATATTAATGTTTAACACTATGAGAGGCCAATATTAGCCAAACTTAGATCAAATCTTCCGAGGGTAATCAATCAAGCCCTCATGCTCAGGGTCCCCCAAACCGATCTTAGTCCCAGAAATAGCTAATGAACTCCTGGCATCTAAGATGATGTCCATTCCATCATGATCTCTCCCCTCGATCTGGAATTTGGTTCAAGGGTACATCTCTCCACACCTCCGATACATGTCGTTGTAATTCTTCAACGTCTTCAGAGAGGTGGAGGGTCCTAATAATCAATAACTCTTGGCGCATCACCGAACAAGCTTTTCAAAAAGGGGAGTAAATCTAAAACACATCCAATTTAGGGTCGCCTCACGTGACCTCACATGATCCCTTGATAGTGCTTAGCACTCAGAAAAAGAAAAGGAGAATAAAACAAAGGCAATCTTCATTCTTAAGAGTGCTTCACGTGATCTCACGTGACCCAATAATGCTTAGCACTCAAAAAAGGAAAAATGGAATAAACCTAAGATAGCTCCCATTTTGGGGGCACCTCACGTGTTACCACGTGACCCCTAAATAAGTCGTGTATAAAAGAGGGAGAAAATTCCAAAGACAGCGCTTGCATTTTGAAGGCACCTTACGTGTCTGCACGTGACTATTTGATGAGTTAAGTGCTTAACACTGTTCCCCTCCGAACGGACATGCGGGACGTCGGGGCGTCTCGCCTGAGGTTCGGGGCAGATGCCAATAGGTGCTATCCGTCCACCTCTCCGAAGATGCCAAGTTGATCCATGGCGCCATGTATCGGAGGTTTAGACGGATGCGTCCGATGTAGCAGACTTCGTCAGATTCCCCCTCGTTTGAGGGGTTTTTTGATTGTGGGGACGCTCTTCCCTGCAGGCGCAAGCCCCTGCAGTTAATTACGCTACCGCATCGCGGTAACAACTTTCTCCTTCTCCAGATGGTCACTTCGTGTCGTGTGTTTTTGTTTTATGTTTTACTGCCCGTGGATCGTTTACGGAGACCGAGTTATGTCGTCGCCCGTAGGGCATGGACTAGTCCAAATCCGTGTTATCTTAGATTTGGGTTTGGGGGTTTGGTTTGAGGACACGTTAGCCATACTTGAGGATAAGATCAACTCAAACATTTGTTAAGGATACGTTAGTCTAGTTTGAGACTAAGATCAACTTAACGGGATCGTTTAGATCCGATGAAGGAGCGTTTGGACTCCGTTGTTCCAGTTTTAAGGACATAGTGGTCCATCGTATGTGTGGCCGTCGGGACCCGTCACCTCTCTGACGACGTTGAAGGATTACAACGACGGATGTCAGAGGAGTTCAGAGATGTACCCTCGAGCCAGAGTTAATTAGGGGGATTCGTAGTCCAGTCTGCTTGAAGGTTTAAGGATGCGTTAGCCACCTTTGAGGCTAAGATCAACTTAAACAGGACCGTTTAGATTCGACGAAAGAGCATATGGAGGCTCTATGGTTCTAGTTTAAGGACATTGCGGTCCATGGGTAGTTTAAGGACATTGCGGTCCATGGGTAGTTTAAGGACATCTCGGTCAATGGGTAGTTTAAAGACATCTCGGTCAAGGTTAAGGACGTCATAGTCCATGGGTTTAAGGACTCCACAGTCCGGTATGTGCTCTGGATGCTTCACACGGGTTCACTGCCGTGCTAGGCGAGGACCAGGCTCCGCTCTGGATGCTTCACACGGGTTCACTGCCGTGCTCTGCGAGGACCAGGATCCGCTCTAGACGTTTTCCACGGGGTCAAAGAGTGACGTTATCCGCGTTCCACGTAACCAGGAATTTTGCATTATGCATGGGTTTAAGGACCCCACAGTCCATATCATGAGTGGTCATCGGGACCCGTCACCTCTTTGAAGACATTGAGGGATTACAATGCCAAGTATCAAAGGAGTGAAGAGATGTACCCTAGAACCGGGGTGGATTAAATAGTCCCTGGCCCAATTTGGGTCAAGACTGATTAATTATGTTATGAGCCCATTGGCCCAGTTAATCACAAATTGAGGACTTATGGCCAGCTTGGGCTAAGTCCAGTCAGGTCTGGAATATTGACTTTTTGTTGGTCTATTGAGGGAGAGGCTTTGCCTCTATCCCTTTAGCCAATTGGGCCAAAGCCTAGTGTTAAACACTTCAGAGCAATCAGTGTTGAACACTGGGAATAGGGTTTGACAAGTTATTGTTTAACACTAAAAGAATAGTTGGTGTTAAACACCAGCTACAAGGCTTTCAAATTAGTGTTAAACACTAAAACAGATTGGTATCAAGTACTGGCAACGGGGGCCTCAAATTAGTGTTAAACACTAAGGTAGTCAGTGTTGAACACTGCAAGTAAAGTTTGAACACTAAGGCCCAACAGTTGTTTCAGTAATTGGATTCGAGGGTTCCAATTTAGTGTTAAGCGCTAAGGCAAGAGAGGTCACGTGGCAACACGTGAGGGTGCCTTCCCTTCAATGGTTCTGCTGAGATTACTGCATCTTTCTGAGTATCACGTGTCAGCACGTGACGGGCATTCATATGCTCGTTTGTTAGAGCTTTTGTTAAGGGTCACGTGGGTCACGTGAGGGACAGCCTCAAAGGGTTTTCTGTAGATCTCTTGGGGGGTCACGTGGTGGCACGTGACCCTGCCTCTATGTATGTCGTTTTTAGAGGATCTGTTGATCTTTTTTTTTCAGGAATTAAATTCCTCGAGCTTTAGATTTCAGAGGAATTAAATTCCTACTTCCTTTCGAAGATTTATCTTCTGAAATAGAGTTGAACTCTGAATTTTCTGTAGGAATTAAATTCCTCATATATGTGAAGAACTGAATAGGGTTAAACCCTAATGAAAGCTTCCCGTTTTAAAGAATTATGATTAAGGGAATTAAATTCCTGCTGTTTCAACAGAACTATGTTCTTAATTAGGGTTAAACCCTGTTTCTTTTTATTTTGAAGGAATTAAATTCCCACGATACAGGGTCAAACCCTAATTTTATCTTAAAGGAATTAAATTCCTATAATTCTGCGAGAATTAAATTCTCGTGCTTGCATTCCCTCTCTATGTTTTGGATCTGCATGGCAGGATCTCAACCCATTGAGAATTAAATTCTCAACCTAAAGGGGAGATGTGCGCTTTGCAGATCCTCTATCAAAGAGAGAAGAAATATTTTCTTCTGTTTTATATATTAGAGTTAAACTCTGTTGAGAATTAAATTCTCTTTGTTTTCCGAAAGCCTTCCCTCTCTTACCTAGGGTTTTCTTTTGCAGAAGATCCAAGTTCCTCCAAGTATTAGAGCTCTCTTCTTTTTCTTCCCTCTGCGTATGTATCTCTCTATATTTTTTGTGTCTCTTGGCTCCTATTTATAGGAGAAGCAGCCGAATGAATTAGTTTTTGATGAATCTTCACTGAGAGATTTGATTTGCATCCATCATTCGTTTTGGACCTTTGGATTATTGGGTGAATTTTATTCACCATTGGATTTTAAATCCAGAGATTCTCCTTTGTTATTTTGGTTAGATTTAAGGGGGAAATCTTTCCAAACCCGAGATTTTCCATAGACAGATGATATTTAATCATCTCTGAATCTTTAATTCGATTGGTCCCAGATACTCACTCTCCTTTGGAAAGATTCAAATTTCCTTCAGAATTTAATTCTGTTGTCAACATGGGCTTTGAAAGCCGGTCACGTGTGACCACGTGACCCATGGTCACGTGCGGACACGTGACCCCCTTTTGGAATGAAGGATCCTCTTTCTTTCTGCGTTCTGCCTTCTTCTGCTACTTAGCCGTCACGTGCTACCACGTGACCCCTGGTCACGTGTGAGCACGTGACCCCTGTCTGGCACTTTTTTCCTCGGTTCAATTGGAGAGCGAGTTTGCTGCTTTGAACGTCACGTGTCGACACGTGACCCTGGTCACGTGGGAGCACGTGACCTCTTCTAAAGCTCTTTTCCTTGACTTTGCTCAGCGAATCAATGTGCGCTTTTTCTGCACTTCATAGGTCACGTGTCAACACGTGACTGCTGGTCACGTGTAAGCACGTGGCCCCTTTTTGAAGCTTTTCACAGAAGCTTTCCTGATTTTAAATCAGGAAACAAATGTCCCCACAGTGTTGTTCTCACGTGTCAGCACGTGAGTGCAACGCTGTCTCCTCTCGCGACCGTTGGATTACTTTAGGGATCTGGGGAGATGAAACGTTTCCATTGTTTTCTATAAATACTGCTGTCTCTTCATAGGAGCCTTCGCTTTGCTCATCTTCTTCCTCTGAGAATTTCCTCTTTGAGAATTTAATTCTTGCTTCCAGAGCTTAGTTCTCTGTCTTGAACATTTCCCAGAGTCTCTGTCGACGGATCCTCTCCCTCAGGTAATAATGTAGAACGGCCAAAGCGCCTTCGTCTTCAAAAGAACTCCTTGGATTTCAAATCCATATTAAGGGTTTCGCAAAGAACCCATTTTTCTTCAAGTTTTTTCGTAAGAACAGGGAACCTTCGAACTGTAGATCTCTTAGGGTTTAGGTGATCTTCGGGGAGATGATGACAGCGTTTCAACTCCATGGACTTTAATTCCATCAAAATTATTTCTGGGAATTTAATTTCCTTTTTCCTAATAAGGAATTTAATTCCTATGAAGAACTCAATTTCTTCACCCAGAGGCTCCTTGGGGTCTCTTGGCCCGAGGCTGTTCTTCTGCAATTAATGCGATGGGGACTTTGTAATGATTCTAGTGATTTTTATTTCAGGTATCATGGACGCCCATCTGTATCGTCTTGACGAGATCATTTCCTATGGGAACATTCGTGCGCTGGGCCGCAGTCAGAACCAGGAGTTCACCGATGCTCAGTGTGCAGAGATCATGAGCCGCTTTGATGAGTACAACCATCGGCTACTTCCCCGTCGCTCTTCTCTTCTGAGGCTGATCGTGCTGGCGATCCGGGAGGCCCTTCCTCTCTTTTGCGCCGGCATACCACTCGGGGCCTTGGACACTGCCGAGGAAAAGGTGCATTCGGTGTACCTTATGGGCTTGATCTCAAAGAGAAGGCGGGATGATCTCATCGATCTCCTTCATCAGATTTTTCAGCAGTCAGCCATATTGGGTGCCTACCGGAGGGTAGAGGACATCCGCGGGGACCCCGATGCTTGTGACCGTGAGAGAAAGCATACTCGGGAGGTTCGAAATGCTTGGAAGATCTTGAATAAAGTTAATTTTGAGTTTCTCAACCCATGCCCCGCGTCTGAAGCCTTACCATTGTAAAAGTTTTTCTTTTATTTTGTATCGCCTTCTTGAAGTCTGGATGATAAGCTTTGTTGTGTCTCTGTGTGTTTGCATGCTTTTTCTCTGAAATCTTATTATTCTGTTACTATTGTTGTTTGTGCTTTAATATGCAGGGTACTACTCCATATTCTTCCTTTTAAATGCACATCAGGTTTGGGCCTCACGTGTTCTACACGTGAGATCTCTTGATGCGACTGTTCACAAGATTTTCCTCATGCCATATTTTCAGTGCACAATGTTAGGTGCTGAAAAAGGGGCTTGGAAATCGTTCCATCTCCTGGATTTTCGGTACTTTTCCTTTTTTAGGCCTTGAAAATAAATTCACCATGCAAGATTTTCCGCGCATAGCACTTAATGCACTTCATTATATATAAGGCTATAGCCTTCTTCTCCTTTCACAGAGAGATTCATATCATATATATATATATATATATATTTTTAAGAGTGGAACGAGTGCCATGGCTTGTAATCGCCCTCATGCTCGTCGACAGCCGTGGGAAGTTCCTCTTGAGGAGATGATCCCCCGCTTTGCTGCTCGGTTGGTGGACCCCCTCCTTTCTGACAACGAATGTGACTCGGCCATGCACGAGCTCTCGATCCGTAGAGGGTCTCCCCTCCCGATGGGTTCTCTCTGGCTCCGGATGATTCTCACGGCCGTGCTTGCCGACATTCCTCCTCACCCGGCGGAGATGACCCTGGCGATGCTCGACGCGGCAGAAGAAAAGCTCGAGGGCTTTCATGAAGCGTGCCTGATTACTCAGGCTTTGAAGGATTGCTCGATTCATCTGCTGGGCCAGATTAAGGCCCGGCGAGCTATTATGTCTGCTTTCGCGGACGAACACGGCGCCAATCGATAGGGAGCGACTCCTCGTGAGAACCGTCGCTTCGATATGCTGGAGAAAGCAGAGAGAGAGATGGAGAATTTTGTCCTTTGCTTCGTTAACCCCTGTGCCGTTGATCCCATGTTTGGTGACCTTTTTCGTTAGCGTAGAACATTTTTAAATTAGTCTCTCCTTTCTTACGCTTTATGCAGAACTTAGATGTAGGCTTGGTACTAGTATGTATGTTTCCGCTTGCATAAATAAACTTTGGATTCTTCTCATGAGAACTTTCTTTAATTGCAAATGCTATCATCACTTTCCTACACATCAGACCTTTTTTGGGCATTATGAATGTTCATGCAATTGCAAATGCTATTACTATTTTCTTTTGAATACTCATATGATTGCGATCGCATGCTTGAAATATGTCGGAAATCCTTCTTGTTGCCTTTCACGTCAGGTGACATGAGCGCGTTTTAGATCGACTATTCCCATCGGCTGGAAGCCCATTTATACGGTCTTGTAAATGTCATGTTTGCAAGGCCGCGGTCATGAAAGCGAGCTTGCGTGGTCACGTAGCGAACATATCGTTATGCGAGAAAAAGGCTCGGCCATAAATTTTCGGAGAGGGAGCTAGCTTCCAAGGCGCTGAGCGAGCTTCGCGCTACCCTTATCACCCAGGCCAACCAAGCGTATGAACTCTGACGGTTGCTTCAGGAGTTCATCAAAGAGGTGGTGGTTCTCGACAAAGCTGTCACGTTCACTCGTGAGAGGGTCGAGGCTCATAAAGCAACCGAGAAAGAGCTCGAGGCTCGGCTTACTTCGTATCAAGCTCAGTAAGCTCAGGCGGAGGCTCGTCTTCTGGAGATCTTGCATCATGAAGCCGTGTCTCAACAACAAAACGATGAGCTGCTAAAATTACTACTCCGGCCACCGGCTTGAGGACTTGTATCTTTTTCCCTTTTTTTGTACATACTCATGGATGAGAGTATTTTTTTTGTTTCATGAATTGTACCTTGTATCCTTTTTGGTTTATGAATAAAGGATACGATTTTTCTTCTCAATGATGTGTCCCCCTTTTTATTGAATGCATTCTGCGGATATTCCATCTTGATCTCCTTGCAGGACAGCGATGGCTTAGGGTTCAGGGTTAAGATCTGCTTCCTAAGACCTTTGCATTTTATGAGCCACGAAGGTCTCATAAAGAGTTTTTCTCCCTACAGGTCGAGAGGATCCCATAGGTGTAAGTTCTTCTTAAGAATCGTGAGGATTCTTAAGCGGGTTTTCCCTTGAGAGTCGTAAGGATCTCACAAGAGAGTTTTTTTTCCCTACAGGTCGTGAGGACCTGCAAGTGCTGAATGTGGTCGCCCTTATCCGTGTTTTACGGGGTCAGGGGTTTCTCCAGGTATTGTAGTTTAAAGACGTCGCGGTCAAGGTTAAGGACCTCATAGTCCGTGGATTTAAGGACTCCACAGTCCGATGTTAGTTTTAAGACATCACGGTCAAGGTTAAGGACCTCATAGTCCGTGGATTTAGGGACTCCACAGTCCGATGTTAGTTTTAAGACATCGCGGTCAAGGTTAAGGACCTCATAGTCCGTGGATTTGGGGACTCCACAGTCCGATGTTTGGTTGCAGGGACCCTTCACCTCTTTGAAAACGTTGAGGAATTACAACGCCAGGTATCAAAGGAGTGAAGAGATATACCCTTAAACCAAGGCGGTATCCGTAGGGAATCGGGGTGGTTGATCGTTAGTTTTAAGACATCACGGTCGAGGTTAAGGACGTCATAGTCCGTGGATTTTAAGGACTCCACAGTCCGGTGTTTGCTCTGGATGCTTCACACGGGTTCACTGCCGTGCTTGGCGAGGACCAGGCTCCGCTCTGGACGTTTTCCACAGGGTCAAAGAGTGACATTATCCGCTTTCCACGTAACCAGGAAGTTTGCACTAGATGCTTCACACGGGTTCACTGCCGTGCTCGGCGAGGACTAGGCTCCGCTCTGGATGCTTCACACGGGTTCATTGCCGTGCTCTGCGAGGACCAGGATCCGCTCTGGACGTTTTCCACGGGGTCAAAGAGTGACATTATCCGCTTTCCACGTAACCAGGAAGTTTGCACTAGATGCTTCACACGGGTTCACTGCCGTGCTCGGCGAGGACTAGGCTCCGCTCTGGATGCTTCACACGGGTTCATTGCCGTGCTCTGCGAGGACCAGGATCCGCTCTGGACGTTTTCCACGGGGTCAAAGAGTGACATTATCCGCTTTCCACGTAACCAGGAAGTTTGCACTAGATGCTTCACACGGGTTCACTGCCGTGCTCGGCGAGGACTAGGCTCCGCTCTGGATGCTTCACACAGGTTCATTGCCGTGCTCTGCGAGGACCAGGATCCGCTCTGGACGTTTTCCACGGGGTCAAAGAGTGACATTATCCGCTTTCCACGTAACCAGGAAGCTTGCACTAGATGCTTCACACGGGTTCACTGCCGTGCTCGGCGAGGACTAGGCTCCGCTCTGGATGCTTCACACGGGTTCATTGCCGTGCTCTGCGAGGACCAGGATCCGCTCTGGACGTTTTCCACGGGGTCAAAGAGTGACGTTATCCGCGTTCCACGTAACCAGGAAGTTTGCACTAGATGCTTCACACGGGTTCACTGCCGTGCTCGGCGAGGACTAGGCTCCGCTCTGGATGCTTCACACGGGTTCATTGCCGTGCTCTGCGAGGACCAGGATCCGCTCTGGACGTTTTCCATGGGGTCAAAGAGTGACATTATCCGCTTTCCATGTAACCAGGAAGCTTGCACTAGATGCTTCACACGGGTTCACTGCCGTGCTCGGCGAGGACTAGGCTCCGCTCTGGATGCTTCACACGGGTTCATTGCCGTGCTCTGCGAGGACCAGGATCCGCTCTGGACGTTTTCCACGGGGTCAAAGAGTGACATTATCCGCATTCGACATGACCAGGAAGTTTGCACTAGATGCTTCACACGGGTTCACTGCCGCGTTAGGCGAGGACTAGGCTCCGCTCTGGATGCTTCGCATGGGTTCATTGCCATGCTCTGCGAGGACCAGGATCCGCTCTGGACGTTTTCCACGGGGTCAAAGAGTGACATTATCCGCATTCGACATGACCAGGAAGTTTGCACTAGATGCTTCACACGGGTTCACTGCCGTGTTCGGCGAGGACTAGGCTCCGCTCTGGATGCTTCGCATGGGTTCACTGCCATGCTCTGCGAGGACCAGGATCCGCTCTGGACGTTTTCCACGGGGTCAAAGAGTGACATTATTCGCGTTCCATGCAACCAGGAAGTTTGCGCTAGATGCTTCACACGGGTTCACTGCCGCGCTCGGCGAGGACTAGGCTCCGCTCTGGATGCTTCGCATGGGTTCACTGCCATGCTCTGCGAGGACCAGGATCCGCTCTGGACGTTTTACACGGGGTCAAAGAGTGACATTATCCGCGTTCTACGTGACCAGGAAGTTTGCTGATTGTATCCGCATTTCACGGGATGGAGGTTTGACTCTCTGTGGGAATACATCGTCGAGTCATGGAACTGGGAGTTGCCGCTGTTCCGTTTCGCTTGATGTTGTGTCTGCTGCCATGAGACGAACGACGAGATGATCTCTAGGCCATCTGTGAATCGTCGAGATTTGGCTTCTCCTTATGATGAAACCTGGGGAAGGAGTATGATCCCTTCTTTGTTTGCGCCCCTGGATTGTATACAGGGGTAGATGTACCATCACCTGTAAGGCGAGGATTTCACTTTTACTTTATTCCTTTTTCCGCGATGCTCTATCATTTCAGCTTTTTATATCACGAAGGTCGTGATTGCCCCATCATTTCGGCTATTTTGTAGGCATGTGTGGCTTGCTAGCTTTTTCGCTGCCAGCCTGGATTTAAGGCACCGATTTCGGCATTAGCACCGCTACAACTGGGATGTTGCCAGGAGCGAATCATCATTTGCCTCTGTCGATGTTTGAACAAAGGTGGCTTAGTAAACAGGGTTAAGGGTCCTGCCGACCAAGACTTCTGACTTCATGAGCCGTAAGGGTCTCACAAAGGTATTTCTTCCTACAAGTCATGAGGATCTTGCAGGTGCATTTTCTCCTTAGGGATCGTGAGGATTCTTAAGTGCATGTTCTCTTGTAAGTCGTAAGGATCTTACAAAGAGGATTTTCTCCTTATAAGTCGAGAGGACTTACAAGGGTTGTTCACCATATGGATATATCCCCAGTCACGGGTGGGACTTTGTTAGGGAAACGTTTGTTCGTGCCCGTGGATTGTATACAAGGGTCAGTACGAGCCACTTGTAGGGCAATATCGAAGGTTGTGGGGGATTTGCTTAAGAACAGGTTTAGGTTTCTGTAACTTAAGACTTTCAAGTCTTACGAGCCGTGAGGGTCTCATAAGAGAATTCTCCTTACGAGTCGTGAGGATCTCGTAAGTGTATTTTCTCCTTAGGAATCGTGAGTATCCCTAAGTGTGTTGCTCCTTTGTGAGTCGTAAGGATCTCACGCAGGTGATTTCTCCTTACAAGGTCGAGAGGACCCTATAAGTGTCTTTTAACGAGGTTGCGCCCTTTCGGGTTTTCACAAACACTCGCCGGTAGTCCTGCTGTTTTTACTCACGGAGCCCTTTCGGGTTTTCATCCGTGCCCATTTTGCTTTATGGACATACCGTTTTTTTTGTTTTTTTTTTATTTTTTATCATTTCATTTTTTTTCCTTCCCTTTTTTTTTATCGTCAGCCTAAGGATGCTGCGGTAGTAGTTTAGGGACGTTTCGGTCCGTTGCTAGTTTAAGGACGTTTCGGTCCATCGCTAGTTTAGGGACGTTTCGGTCCGTTGTTAGTTTAAAGACGTTTCGGTCTGTTGATAGTTTAAGGACGTTTCGGTCCGTTGTTATGGGAGGGCCAGCTACTGCTTGTAAAGTCTGAGCCTAGGAAGATAGCGAGCGGACATAGTCGTCGGCATCTATCATTAACCCAGGCTATGGCTCATTAAGCGTAGTATTTCTTTAAGAAACGGCCGTTTATTGGCCTGAAAGGTCTTTCACCGTGCATGTCCACGAGTAGATATGCTCCACCCTGGTAGACCTTGTCTATGATGTAAGGGCCTTCGTAGTTTGGCTCAAATTTCCCCCGCTTGGCACGATTGGGGATCATAGGTCTTTTGACCACTAGCACGAGTTCGCCTTGTCGGAATGTCCTCGGCCTGGTCAATCTTTCATACGAGCGCGTCATCTTTGCTTTGTAGGCTTCCAGATGTTGTTGCGCTATGAGTCGGGTTTCGTCGAGGGCATCAAGCTCCTCAAGCCGAAGGTGAGCGTTTTCTTCGTCCGTCAGCTCGTGGTGGACCGCCACTCGCAAAGAGGGTAACTCTATCTCGAGGGGGAGTACTGCTTCCGTCCCAAATACCAACGCGTACGGCGTTGTGTTCGTGGCCGTCTTGAATGTAGTTCGATAAGCCCAAAGGGCTTCCTGCAGCCTTTCGTGCCAGTCTCTTTTATTCCGGGAAATGGTCTTTTTTATGATCTTCGTCAAGGTCTTATTGAAGGCCTCGGCCAGACCGTTAGCTCGTGGGTTGTAAACTGAAGAATACCTCCAATCTATACTGTGCTGCTGTGCGAAGCGGCTAATCTTATGGCTTCTGTAGGCTGGCCCGTTATCGGAGATAATCCGCCATGGGGTTCCAAACCGATAGATGACGTGCGTCTTGAAGAAATGGAGGATATTCTCCGTCTTCACTTCCCTCAGTGGTACTGCTTCTGCCCATTTGGAGAAGTAATCAGTTGTCGCCAGGATAAAACGATGTCCCCGAGATGATACTAGCTCAATGGGGCCGACTATGTCAGTCCCCCACATCTCGAATGGCCAGCTGGCCACCGTTGTGTGTAGTGGATTCGGATGTTGGTGGATGAAGTCTCCATGAATCTGGCATGAGTGGCATTGCTTCGCATACTCGAGGCAGTCCTGGATCATCGTGGGCCAGTAGTAGCCCATTCGTTTAATCTTTAACTTCATCTTCGGGCCTGCTTGGTGAGAACCGCAAAGTCCGTCATGAACTTCCTGAATGACTCTTTCTGCTTCGTCAGATCCTAAGCATCTCAGCCATAGGGAATCAAACGATCTCTTGTATAGGGTATCGTTGACGAGAGCGAAAGATAGAGCTCGTTTCATGAGCTGATGTCTTGAGGACGCTTCTTTGGGCATTCGGCGGGACTTAAAGTAGTCTATGAAGACTTCCCTCTAGTCCTCGGCCTTCTCTTGGTCTTTTATTTGTAGGGTTGTCTGCTCAGTTGCTCCCTCTTTATATAATTCCGGAGGTATTTCTGCGGGGGTGAGCACTCGACGGCTTTGTACCACGATTCTGACATCATCGAGGTTCTCGTCAGCCAGTTCTTTAGCAAGCTTAGCCAATGCGTCTGCTTTGCTGTTTTCCGCGCGTGGTATGTTCTCCAAAGTGTAGGAGGGAATTTGGGTCAACAGTTGTTGCACCTTTTCTCCGTATCTCACCAACTCCGGCTTGCACGTTTGGTAGTCACCATTAACTTGGCTAACGACCAGCTGAGAATCCCCATATATAAGGAGGTCTTCAATTCCCATGTCGATGGCAAGTTCGAGGCCTGCTATCAGAGCTTCGTATTCAGCTTCATTGTTTGTCCTCGGCTCTGTTAAGGAGAAGGCGAAGCGCATTATCCCTCCTTGTGGAGTTGCAAAGATGAGGCCTATCCCTGACTTGATCATTGGGATACCTTGCTTTTGTTTCTTTACGGAGGACGCTCCGTCGAAATAGAGTTCCCATCGGGTGCTTTTGCCGCCAATCGCATCGAATGCATGCTCGTCCGGCAAGTCACAATTCAAAGGAGAATCGGCCGGTATCGGGTGCTCAGCGAGGAAATCGGCGATGGCCTGGCCTTTCACTGCCTTGAGAGGTTGATATGTTATCGAGAACTCCATCAAGAGCAGGGCCCATTTAGCGAGTCGTCCCGTCAATATGGCTTTTGACATCAAGTATTTAAGAGGGTCCACCTTCGAGATGAGGCAGACTTCGTGTGCCAACGCATAGTGCCTGAGCTTTGTTATCGCGAAGATTAACGCCAAGCAATGTTTTTCGATGGGAGAGTAATTGCTTTCTGCACCCAGTAGAACTCGACTTAAGTAGTAGAGTGCTCTCTCTTTCCCCTGATCGTTCTCTTGCGCCCATAGTGCGCCCAAGGAACCTTCGAGGGCGGTTGTATAAAGAATAAGGGGTTTTCCCTTGACCGGCGCAGCCAATACCGGCGGGTTCTGCAGGTACTGCTTGATCTCTTCTAGTGCACCTTGGCATTTTTGATCCCAGATGAATGGGGTTCCCTTCTTCATCAGGTGACTGTAGGGGCGGCATTTTCCTGAAAGGTTGGCGATAAATCGCCGGATGTACGCGAGCTTCCCTTGGAGGGACCGCAACTGTTTGAGGGTTCTGGGCGGAGGCATCTCCATGATTGCTTTAATCTTTGACGGATCTACTTCAATACCTCGGTGCCGAATGATGAATCCCAGGAATTTGCCCGAGGAGACTCCGAACGCGCATTTGAGGGGATTCATTTTCAAATTATATTGCCGGAGGCGTTGAAACACAGTCTCCAGGTGATCTAGATGCTCTTCGTATGACATGCTCTTCACTACGAGGTCGTCGATATAGCACTCGACAATGTCATGTATGAGGTCGTCGAAGATCTTTGTCATGGCCCTTTGATAGGTAGCGCCAGCGTTCTTTAGACCAAAGGGCATGACCCTGTAGCAGAATATACCCAAAGGGGTTCGGAAAGCGGTGTGCTTCTGGTCTTCGGGATGCATCTTTATCTGATTGTATCCTGACGAACCGTCCATGAAGGAGAAAACCTCGTGAGTGGACGTGTTATCTATCATTATCTCGGTTACCGGTACTGGGAAATCATCCTTTGGACAGGCTTTATTGAGATCCCTGAAATCCACGCATATGCGTACCATCCCATTCTTTTTCATTACTGGGACGATATTGGCGATCCAATCGGGATATTGGACTTCTTGAATGAATCCAGAATCGATCAGCTTTTTGACTTCGGCGTTGATGCTCATCTCCAGCTCGAGTCGCATCCTTCTTGGTGCCTGCTTGACTGGCTTGATATCTGGGGATATTGTTAATCTATGCACGGCGACCTCCGGATCTAATCCTGGCATCTCGGAGTAGTTCCACGCGAAGCAGTCTTTATGCCGTAGTAGCACGTTTTTTAACGCGGCCACCTTTTCTTCAGAGAGTAGCTCGCTGACGAATGTCGGTCGCGGGTCATCTGCCGATCCCAACTCAATCTTCCTGAGGTTATCTGCCGTAGTATGTATACCATCTTCCAGTTCTTTCAGAGCGGGCGGGAATTCTGAGATCACCTCATCATCGCCGTTCTCAAAGCATTGGGGAAGGTCATCTATGTTCTCGGGCTCTTCTTTTAATATCGTAATCGTATAACAGGCGCGAATCCGCTTCCGGGACTGAGGTGGATCTGGTTTCGCTCTTGCGGCCTTAGGTTCATGCTTTTGTGGCGGCGTTACCTTCCAGCTGTTGGATAAAGCGAATCTGCCCCGTCGGTACTGGTCCTCGACCCAGTTCTTGAAGGTGAAGCAGTCTTCGGTAGGATGTCCTATGGCTCGGTGATAAGAGCAATAGCCCGAGCGAGAGGCCTTATTAGCTTGTTCAGGGTGTCTAGACTCTGGAAGCATGATCATCTGATGTTTTAGGGCGAGCTTGAGTAACCTTTCCGTCTTGTCTCGGGGGAAGGAGTACGCTCGACTCATCTTTTCTATGAAGGGCGAATCCGAGCTGTGCAGTACCCGATCACGTAACCCTCTAATCCTGCGTCGTTGTTGTCGGCTCTTCCTTCCGCTTCTCGACTTATTTCCGTCTCCGCATCGGGCCTTTCGCATGAGGGGTTGACAAGGATGAACATCTTTGTCTTTTGCAATCTGTTGAAATAGACATTGCGTCCTGGCCTTCTCATAGATGGCCGTTTCGCTGTTGTGGTCTTCCCGAGCTTTCTGATCCCCTTTCCTTATAGGCTTGCCCGTTTGTTGTTCAAACAACGGACTTGGTGCTTCAATCGCAGGGTCTGGTTTTGATGAGGGATCGGCATCTCCTGACAGGGCGTCCTCTTCTTCATCAAAGGTATATATAGCGTAGCTGCTGTGGGCCCGCTCTCGTTTTCCGGTTCTCGCGTATCCAAGCCCAAGTGTCTCCATTTTCCCGTTGGGCAATTTGCGTTGGGTTCCAGGGACATCCCAAATCCTGTTGTAGAACCGAGCCTGTCGAACAGTTTGTTTTAAGGGTACTCCTTGGCGCTTCAATAGCTTCTTTAATCCATTTGTATAGTATCTGGGCAGACGGATGGGTTGGAGTCTGTCGCACGTAGTATCTGCGCCATGCCAGATCTCTTTCTCAATTTTCGACTCTGAGGATCGGTAGAATAGGATCACCTTCTCACCCCTACGCCTGGGAGGGACGTAAAACGTCTGCAGGTCCTGCACACTGTGAGCTTGAAGCGTGTCGAGATCCTTATAGTGTTCTCGCGGTACCATGGTGATTTGCAAACTGTGTCCATCGCCAAGGGGTGCCTGCATTGAAAGCCGATTGGAGAATACGGCATTGACCTCATCTTCTGAATCACTTCCGAAGACCAGTATGGGGGCGGGCGTCCTCCGGTTGTTGCGTTGAGATGGCCCTGTATAAACTATCTCTTCCTCTTCTTCGGTATCGCTTCCGAAAACAGGGATGGTGGCGGCGGCTTTGTTCTCCGAGTTGCGACACCTTTCTGTATCTTCGAAGTCTGGCAAAAAGTATTTCGCATCCTCGTATTTGCGGACTTCGTTCACGGAAAATGGGTTCAACTCACCCGTTACAGTATACTCGAAACCATCTTTAAAGTACTTCATACACTGATGTTGTGTAGAAGGGATGATGTTGTACTCGTGTAGCCAAGGACGGCCGAGCAAGGCATTGTAGCAGGTCTTGGCGTCAATGACATGGAATTTGATGTCTGTGACGAGAAGCCCGAAGCGTAACGTTAGTATCACGGACCCGAGAGTCCGTGACGATTGTGAGTCGAAACCGGAGATAGTAATTTTGTCCCGAGCGAGATGTTGCACACTCATGCAGATTTCCTTCAACACCCGAACATTAAGGAGATTGACGGAGGATCCATTATCCACCAGGATCTTGCCTATCTTGATGTCATGGCAGTATCCGGAGACATATAGGGGACGGTTATGATCGCACGTCCCGAGAAGGAGGTCTTCATCACCGAAAGTGACGTCGGCCGTATGCACTTCCTCCAGTTCGTCTTTCATCTTTTCAGTGGCGAGAAAGGCTTGGAATTGCTCAGGTTCTTGTAATGCCTTAATTAGTGAGTCCCGTGCTTCTTTTGATAATAGGAGGGCGTCGAGAATGCTAAGCTGAGAAGGTAGCTTCCTTAGATGCGCGAGGATGTTATAGTCCACTTTACTCCTCCTAGGAGGGTCTTTGGCAGCCAGTTCTTTCGCGACTTGGTCTTCCAAAGTGATATCTTCGGTGACCTTTTCCTTTCCCTTATCTTTTCTGTTCGTAGGCCCGAAATTCTTTTCTGGGAGTGTGCGATTGCGCAGTTGAGTGTTTCCGCAGGCTTCTGATTCCTCATCTTTCCCTAACGCGGATTCTTCAAAGAGAGGGCCCAGAGTCACTTCTTCATCAGAGTCGCTCCCAAAGGTGAGAACTTGCGACCCCTCGGCATGAGCCATATAACAGTTGCCAGTAATTCTGTTGAGCCCGTCGACAGTGCTTCTTTGCTCCCGACGGATCTTGCGTTTCATGCGCTTACAATGTTGCCGACGAGCAACATACCCTTGCCACCATATCTTAAAGGCGTCGCATTCCTCTATGGGGTGTGAGATTTTCCGATGATATGCGCAATAGTCAGGGTGCCTTTCCGCCCCATCGTGCCTATTTCCTTCCGAAGGTGGTAGCTTCATTCCCATTGACATGGCTTTGGCGAACCTTTTCCTTGTCTTGAATATCTTCCTGTCCATTTCGGACGCCTTTCGTTCTGGCAGGGGTAGCTCAACTCTTTCGTTCAGTCGCCCGCATTTGGTTCCTTCTGATGCTGCCATCTCACGCTCCTGATCCGCTTTACTTTTTAGACGAATCTCGTCTAAGAAGGCATTGATCATATCAGTTGTCAGCCCCGCACGCTCTGGTTCGGGCTTTGCCTCCGGCTTCTTGGTGTCAAGAGCTTTCTCGCCATCGGTAAGCGAGTGGGAGATTACGTTACAACTTGCCACATACTCTTCGGATTCATCCGATGAGCTCTCTTCATCATCTTCGTCTTGAAAGGTGTGATCGAGGAATTCTCGCAGTGTGACAGGAGTTCGCGCCTTCTGATTATATTCTTCCAGCGCGTCGATTTGCTTCTGCAAGTTCGTGCGATCGTCTCCAAGCTTCGCGGGCTTCTTGGATTTCTTCTTCTTCTTCTTCGATGCTTTTGACGGCTGGGCGTGAGTATTTGGATCTTTATCATGAGTCTTCATACTTGGGCGGGGCCTCAGCATCCCTTCGATAATTTGAGGTTCAAGAGGGTCCTTCCATTCGATTGCAGGGCACGCATGAAGGTCTTTCAGCATCCTTTTGGTTTTAGTTGATAGTACGACTTCCCATGGAGCTTCTTTAATAAAGGAGCAGGTTGCCCCCGGTGTATCTGCTTTCTTAGGAATATGTGGTTGTGGTGGGTTCACCTTCCACTTTTCGGACAGTACAAACTTCCCCTGGAGGTATTGATCTTCAATCCATCCTTTGAAGACGAAGCAATCTTCAATCGGATGACTTACCGTTTGATGGTAAGGGCAGTAGTTAGGGTTATTCACCTCAGTGGGTTGTGGCGGTCGCCTTGGATTCGGTAGGTTTATAAGTCTGTTGCGTATTGCCAGCTCGAATAACCGTTTCGTCTTGTCCCGTGGGAACGAGTAGGGACGTTTCATCTTCTCATTATAATATCGACGTCTTTCTTCCAGTTGATCTGCCGTTTTCGAGGCGTTAGGTTGCTGCTGGGCATTCGCGACGAAGGTTGCCCTTCCTTTACCCTTGTCATTTTGAGGTTCTGGCTTCGGAGCAGGTGGTCTATGACCCATCTGGTCCATCTGAGCCAACTTGCCGATTAAAGCCTGGAATGTGGTTGGCTTAAAGAACATCATAAACTGGGAGATAGTTGCGTGGGGGTCTAGGGTTCCCACGAACATGCCCACTGCGGGTGCTTCCTCAATGCGTTGCTCGCATCTCGACCACAAATTCCGCCAGCGTATAGCGTACTGGACCCAGGTTTCGCCTGGTTTTACCCTGGCGTTAATCAAAGCAGTCATTGGAGTGCGTTCGCTGGCACTCGCGAACCGCTGAGTGAATAACAACTCCATTTCAGCGAATGTTTTGATGGAATCGTTCGGGAGTTCCGAATACCATTCGAACGCTGTTTCTGATAAGCTGCCCACGAACTGACGGAGTAACAGTTTATCATCCCCGCCGGTGTTACCGCAGAGGGCCCGGAACTGGGCGACGTGTTGATGAGGATTGCCGGTCCCCTTATACACATGGAATTTCGGTATCGTATAGCCTTGCGGGTATTTGATTTGGTCGTACCAGCTTGGATACGGCCGCCCCGTCTTCACGACTTGACCAGCTGCCTCAGTCGCATGATGGACCCGGATTTGCTGGGCTATGTAGTCGGCCAAGTCAGCTTTAGAGATTGTCTCCTCCCTGGCCGTAGAGAGGGCTGGTGGTGGATTTGACGTTTCTCCTCGGTCATCTTCCAGAACGATTGGGGGATCTTCAGCGGGTGGGTCCTGTTCGATCATCATTCCTATCATATCTTGGAAGAGAAGGCCCATGCGCTGTATATTAGCCGCTTGTTCAGCAGCCTCTTTGTCCTTTTTCTCCAATGTCCGGCGAAGAAACTCAGCGTCGGTTTCCTCCTCCCGGCGCGCGTCTGAGGGCGTTTCTGGGCTTTCTTTTGGCCCTGTAAGTGCAGCCATAGCACTCATCATCTCCTGCAACTTTTGTTGTTGCTCCTGGGCTCTCGTCACGGATCGGGTCAGCGGTCGGTGGCCCGTAGAAGTGCGGCTTTCCTCCTTTCCAGAGACCATGTAAACAGTGTGCACCACCGTGCCCCCAGACTTAGGGTGTCTGGGCTTATTGCTTTTAACCGTCGTTGCATGTTGAGGGATCTTCTCTGGCTCCCTCCTTTTATGAGCCATGGAGGTTGAGGGGGCCGTCGAGGTGGGCGTCCAGACAGCCTTTTGGGGTTTAGCCTGACGACCGGCTTCCAATTGGATTTTTAGCTTCTTGTGCTGGCGGGAGAAGTTTGGATCGACGATCGAGTCTCGTGCCTGCCGCCAAACCTTATAAATTTTGGAGGACAGCCGTTGAGGAGATCGGGGCTGTTCTAATTTTATTTCCACAACCTTTTCTGATGGGGGAGGAGACCTCTTCAGCACTGCAGTAGGGGAATTCCTTCGCACCTTGTTTAGCATTTCGAAGCTGTTCCCGGTTGGAACAGCAGCATTAACTTCTGCCACCGGGGCTGGTGGAGTCAATCCGGAGGGGGAGTTGCCCCAGCCTTCCTTATTCGGCGCCAATGACGACGTCGAGCACGTCGAGCAGACGGCGTAGAGTCAGATATAAGAATGGTTTCGTCTTGCCCCATGTGTAGGTGGGGGGTCGTTGTTGGTGTTAGCCTGTCAAAGACCGATGTCCTTTGTGCAGCGGGAGCAGGGGTCAAAGCTGTTAATCTTGTGAAGATCGATTTCTTGACCGGGGAAACCGCCTTGGCGATTTCGGAGGCAGGAGCGGCCGTTTTCTTAGAAATAGTCTTCTCTGCGATGAATTTGCAGGATTTCTGGCCCAATCTAGAGAAGACTGAGGCGTTGACATCGGGCGACTCGTTGAGAGGAGCCGCGGCAGGGGCAAGACGATCAAAGACCGACTTCCTGAGAGTTTCCTTTGTCAGCACCGGCGCCACGAAGCTTGATGAGGGGAGCATAGTCCCAAAGAACAATCCGGTAGTGGCTTGAGTCACTTGGTCCACCGGCATTGTGAACAACGAAGCAGCTTGGGGTCCATAAGCTATACCTCCTGGCGAGGTAGAGCGTTGGTCGCAATTGCAGTTTGAGTAGTTGAAGGACTTTGCGGAAGTAGCAGCCATCGATCCTTTGTTTTCTGCAATAGGCAAGACGCCAATTCTTAGTATCTTGAAACCCAAGGGCAATCATTGGCGAACCGCGATTGGTTCGCGAATAACGACACACGAAGTGTGGAGTGGAAAGAGGAAAAGGTCCCACCGGGCGTGCCAGAATCTGTTCCCCTCCGAACGGACACGCGGGACGTCGGGGCGTCTCGCCTGAGGTTCGGGGCAGATGCCAATAGGTGCTATCCGTCCACCTCTCCGAAGATGCCAAGTTGATCCATGGCGCCATGTATCGGAGGTTTAGACGGATGCATCCGATGTAGCAGACTTCGTCAGATTCCCCCTCGTTTGAGGGGTTTTTTTTATTGTGGGGACGCTCTTCCCTGTAGGCGCAAGCCCCTGCAGTTAATTACGCTACCGCATCGCGGTAACAACTTTCTCCTTCTCCAGATGGTCACTTCGTGTCGTGTGTTTTTGTTTTATGTTTTACTGCCCGTGGATCGTTTACGGAGACCGAGTTATGTCGTCGCCCGTAGGGCATGGACTAGTCCAAATCCGTGTTATCTTAGATTTGGGTTTGGGGGTTTGGTTTGAGGACACGTTAGCCATAGTTGAGGCTAAGATCAACTCAAACATTTGTTAAGGATACGTTAGTCTAGTTTGAGACTAAGATCAACTTAACGGGATCGTTTAGATCCGATGAAGGAGCGTTTGGACTCCGTTGTTCCAGTTTTAAGGACATAGTGGTCCATCGTATGTGTGGCCGTCGGGACCCGTCACCTCTCTGACTACGTTGAAGGATTACAACGACGGATGTCAGAGGAGTTCAGAGATGTACCCTCGAGCCAGAGTTAATTAGGGGGATTCGTAGTCCAGTCTGCTTGAAGGTTTAAGGATGCGTTAGCCACCTTTGAGGCTAAGATCAACTTAAACAGGACCGTTTAGATCCGACGAAAGAGCATATGGAGGCTCTATGGTTCTAGTTTAAGGACATTGCGGTCCATGGGTAGTTTAAGGACATTGCGGTCCATGGGTAGTTTAAGGACATCGCGGTCCATGGGTAGTTTAAAGACATCTCGGTCAAGGTTAAGGACGTCATAGTCCATGGGTTTAAGGACTCCACAGTCCGGTATGTGCTCTGGATGCTTCACACGGGTTCACTGCCGTGCTAGGCGAGGACCAGGCTCCGCTCTGGATGCTTCACACGGGTTCACTGCCGTGCTCTGCGAGGACCAGGATCCGCTCTGGATGTTTTCCACGGGGTCAAAGAGTGATGTTATCCGCGTTCCACGTAACCAGGAATTTTGCATTATGCATGGGTTTAAGGACCCCACAGTCCATATCATGAGTGGTCATCGGGACCCGTCACCTCTTTGAAGACATTGAGGGATTACAATGCCAAGTATCAAAGGAGTGAAGAGATGTACCCTAGAACCGGGGTGGATTAAATAGTCCCTGGCCCAATTTGGGTCAAGACTGATTAATTATGTTATGAGCCCATTGGCCCAGTTAATCACAAATTGAGGACTTATGGCCAGCTTGGGCTAAGTCCAGTCAGGTCTGGAATATTGACTTTTTGTTGGTCTATTGAGGGAGAGGCTTTGCCTCTATCCCTTTAGCCAATTGGGCCAAAGCCTAGTGTTAAACACTTCAGAGCAATCAGTGTTGAACACTGGGAATAGGGTTTGACAAGTTAGTGTTTAACACTAAAAGAATAGTTGGTGTTAAACACCAGCAACAAGGCTTTCAAATTAGTGTTAAACACTAAAACAGATTGGTATCAAGTACTGGCAACGGGGGCCTCAAATTAGTGTTAAACACTAAGGTAGTCAGTGTTGAACACTGCAAGTAAAGTTTGAACACTAAGGACCAACAGTTGTTTCAGTAATTGGATTCGAGGGTTCCAATTTAGTGTTAAGCGCTAAGGCAAGAGAGGTCACGTGGCAACACGTGAGGGTGCCTTCCCTTCAATGGTTCTGCTGAGATTACTGCATCTTTCTGAGTATCACGTGTCAGCACATGACGGGCATTCATATGCTCGTTTGTTAGAGCTTTTGTTAAGGGTCACGTGGGTCACGTGAGGGACAGCCTCAAAGGGTTTTCTGTAGATCTCTTGGGGGGTCACGTGGTGGCACGTGACCCTGCCTCTATGTATGTCGTTTTTAGAGGATCTGTTGATCTTTTTTTTTCAGGAATTAAATTCCTCGAGCTTTAGATTTCAGAGGAATTAAATTCCTACTTCCTTTCGAAGATTTATCTTCTGAAATAGAGTTGAACTCTGAATTTTCTGTAGGAATTAAATTCCTCATATATGTGAAGAACTGAATAGGGTTAAACCCTAATGAAAGCTTCCCGTTTTAAAGAATTATGATTAAGGGAATTAAATTCCTGCTGTTTCAACAGAACTATGTTCTTAATTAGGGTTAAACCCTGTTTCTTTTTATTTTGAAGGGATTAAATTCCCACGATACAGGGTCAAACCCTAATTTTATCTTAAAGGAATTAAATTCCTATAATTCTGCGAGAATTAAATTCTCGTGCTTGCATTCCCTCTCTATGTTTTGGATCTGCATGGCAGGATCTCAACCCATTGAGAATTAAATTCTCAACCTAAAGGGGAGATGTGCGCTTTGCAGATCCTCTATCAAAGAGAGAAGAAATATTTTCTTCTGTTTTATATATTAGAGTTAAACTCTGTTGAGAATTAAATTCTCTTTGTTTTCCGAAAGCCTTCCCTCTCTTACCTAGGGTTTTCTTTTGCAGAAGATCCAAGTTCCTCCAAGTATCAGAGCTCTCTTCTTTTTCTTCCCTCTGCGTATGTATCTCTCTATATTTTTTGTGTCTCTTGGCTCCTATTTATAGGAGAAGCAGCCGAATGAATTAGTTTTTGATGAATCTTCACTGAGAGATTTGATTTGCATCCATCATTCGTTTTGGACCTTTGGATTATTGGGTGAATTTTATTCACCATTGGATTTTAAATCCAGAGATTCTCCTTTGTTATTTTTGTTAGATTTAAAGGGGAAATCTTTCCAAACCCGAGATTTTCCATAGACAGATGATATTTAATCATCTCTGAATCTTTAATTCGATTGGTCCCAGATACTCACTCTCCTTTGGAAAGATTCAAATTTCCTTCAGAATTTAATTCTGTTGTCAACATGGGCTTTGAAAGCCGGTCACGTGTGACCACGTGACCCATGGTCACGTGCGGACACGTGACCCCCTTTTGGAATGAAGGATCCTCTTTCTTTCTGCGTTCTGCCTTCTTCTGCTGCTTAGCCGTCACGTGCTACCACGTGACCCCTGGTCACGTGTGAGCACGTGACCCCTGTCTGGCACTTCTTTCCTCGGTTCAATTGGAGAGCGAGTTTGCTGCTTTGAACGTCACGTGTCGACACGTGACCCTGGTCACGTGGGAGCACGTGACCTCTTCTAAAGCTCTTTTCCTTGACTTTGCTCAGCGAATCAATGTGCGCTTTTTCTGCACTTCATAGGTCACGTGTCAACACGTGACTGCTGGTCACGTGTAAGCACGTGGCCCCTTTTTGAAGCTTTTCACAGAAGCTTTCATGATTTTAAATCAGGAAACAAACACTTATAAATGAAAGAGGAATAAAATCCAGAGAACAGTTCTCACCTCGGGCGCCTCACGTGCTCACACGTGAGCCAAGTGCTAAGCACTTTTATATATATATGAGGGAATAAACTCAAGAAACAATGCCCACTTCGGGGCCTCTCACGTGTTCACACGTGAGCTCCTCCAAAGTCCGGTGTTTAACACTGATTCAGTGCTTAGCACTATGGGGTGACTAAGGGAAATCAACCTTAACTCTAATTAGCCAAATCTTCCGAAACCAAGACCCTTTTTGTCACCAATCAACTGAGCCCCAATGTTCAGGTCTCCCCAAACTAATCCCAGTCCCAAAAATGACTAGTGTTCTCCTAACAGATGACATCTAAACTGATGCTCATCCCATTCCCCAAATCGGGATATTGGTTCAAGGGTATATCTCTTCATACCTCTGATACATGTCGTTGTAATCCTTCAACATCTTCAGAGAGGTGGAGGGTCCCAATAACCGATAAATTTTGGTGCATCCCCAAATGGTTGAACCAAAACCACATGGACTATGATGTCCTTAAACTCAGGGACTATGATGTCCTTAAACTTTAAGGACTGCGGGGTCCTTAAACTCATGGACTATGATGTCCTTAACCTTGGATTGTGGGGTCCTTAAACTCATGGACTATGATGTCCTTAACCTCTACGTTATGTGGGGTCCTTAAACTCATGGACTATGATGTCCTTAACCTCTATGGACTGTGAGGTCCTTAAACTCACGAACTATGATGTCCTTAAGCTTTATAGACTGTGGGGTCCCTAAACTCATAGACTACGATGTCTCTAAACTTTATATACTATGACGTCTTTAAACTGGACCGTAATGTCCTTAAACTAATGGACCGCAAAGTCCCTAAACTAAAACAATAGAGTCCAAAGGCTCTTTTGTTGGATCTAAATGATCCTGTTAAGTTGATCTTAGTCTAAAATTAGACTAACGTATCCTTAACAAATCGTTAAGTTGATCTTAGTCTAAAATTAGACTAACGTATCTCTTGGGGTCGAAAATTGCACTCCGGTTGACCAAGTCAAAGTCACGGTCAACCCCAAGCCAAGTGGGCCCAAGCCCGGATCAAGTGGGCCCATGCCCAGGTCGAGTCCGAACACGAAGCGGCCGGCCCTCCTCCATGCCCAAAATGAAATCATGTAATAAATATTTTTTATGTAATTTTTTTATGCATGAATGGGCATAGAGCTAAACTTTTTTAAAGCCCATGGCTTATGTGCAAAAAGAATTAACACATGAGATATGGGATGGGCAAAATGTCATTTTTGTAAAGCCTAAGGGGCTATATGTAAAGTGTATAGCCTATAAAGGCAAAGATAATGAAAATATCTGAACAACTTTTTCTCTCTCCCAAAAAGTATCAAGATCTGTGATCTTCTCCTTCCTCAAGGTTCTAAAACCTTTTTCTTTCTTTTGAATTAAATCAAGAGTTTTACTCTTCCTTTTATAAAACTAAATAGTTTTTCACCACAAAACCCATAAAGGGGAACTCAAATCTTCCATTAGATCTCAAAAAGAGAAGATCTCTAAATCTCACCCCCTTTCGCCAAGATCCGGCCAAACGACAGGAAGAAGAAGGAGACCCATCTCCAGAAACCCCACTTTGGGGAAGATCCAAAGCTCAAGGGGAGAAGCCCCTTCATCAGCTTCAAAATATCCTAGGAGTTTAACTCCTCATACACACACACACACACACACACACACACACACACACACAAAATAATAAGTGTTCCTTTCTGGGAGTACAACTCCCGTTGCAGGGACCAAGTCCCTTTTGCCTCCCGAGCGCCCCGAGCGCCAGTGCCCTTGCGCTCGAAGTGCTATGGTCATCAACACAGCCCTGCCAAGATCAAAGTTCGAGGAGCTGGGATAAGCAAACCGCTGACCACCACGTCATTAAACTGGGAACAATCGACCACCACGTCGTTAAACTGGGAACAATCGACCTCTGAGTCGTTAAACTGAGAATGTAAAAATGTGTAAATAAAACAAAAAATAATAAAAAGCCGAAATGATAGGGCAACTCGCAATAAAAATCAGCGAGTAAAAATAAAGATGAAAATAAACAGCCAAAATGATGGGGCAACCGCGAATAAATAGCCGAAATGATAGGGCAATCGCGACCTTCGCGATAAGAAAAACTGAAATGATAGAGCAATCGTGGTGATAAAAAAACGGCGAATGATGAGTCGCTCCTGGTACCATATTCCAGTGCAGCGATGCAGACGCAAACCAAAATCCAATTTCCCAAAAATTCTTCCAGCCCTACGGGTGGTCCCTCAAATTGACTACCATATACAATCCACGGGCTTAAATAATTCTCGTCATACCCATGCCCCATCGCAACCACCAGTTACGCGGCTGGTCTCTGCCCTTGGAATTATGGTCCATTGGAAAGACCCACTCATGTGTCCTCACGATACATGAGAAGAACAAACCTTCGTGGGATCCTTACGACTCACGAAGGAAAAACACACTTAGGAGTCCCCACGAATCCTAAGGGGAAAGTACACCTACGAGATCCTTACGACTCACAGGCAGAAAATGCTTTTATGGGACCCTTACGACCCATAAAATTGAAAAGCCTTAGGTGATAGGGATCTAAACCTGTCTCCTAAGCCATCGCTTCCCAATAGGCAATGGCGAATGATGAGTCGCTGGTACCATATTCCAGTGCAGTGATGCAGACGCCAGCCAAAATCCAAATCCCCAAGTAGCGAATGATGAGTCGCTCCTGGTACCATATTCCAGTGCATCGATGCAGACGCCAACCAAATTCCAAATCCTATACTCCAACGGCGAATGATGAGTCGCTCCTGGTACCATGTTCCAGTGCAGTGATGTAGACGCCAACAAAGCCCCAAAATTTTTCCGGCCCTACGGTCTGGATCATACATCTTGCAAAAACCGTATACAATCCACGGGCGTAAAATGATCCCAATCTCTCCCAAGTCCTGCCGGTGAGACTACTTTTAAAGTCCCACCAGCGAAAAAATGGTATGTCCACAAGCAAAACGGGCACGGATGAAAACCCGAAAGGGCTTCGTGAGTAAAAACAACAAGACTGCCGGCGAGTTTGTGAAAACTCGAAAGGGCGCAAACTCGTGAAAAAGAGATGAAATGCACTTGCAAAGTCCTCTCGACTTTGTGAGGAGAAAATTCCCCCGTGAGATCCTTACGACTCACAAAGGAGAAACACACTTAGGAGTCCCCACGACTCTTAAGGAGAAAATACACCTACGAGATCCTTTCGACTCGTAGGGAGAAAATGCTTTTATGGGACCCTTATGGCCCATAAAATTGAAAAGCCTTAGGTGATTGGGATCTAAACCTGCCTCCTAAGCCATCAATTCCCAAATCCTAGCGGAGCAAATGATGAGTTGCTCCTGGCATTATTCCAGTGCAGCAATGCATATGCCAAACAAAAAAACCAATCCCCAAACCCTCTCAAAGACAGATGATGATTCGCTCCTGGTACCATATTCCAGTGTAGCGATGCTGATGCTAACTCAAATCAAACAAATCAAACGAACCAATTCCAACATCGACCTCTGCATCAAACAACAGACACTGCGCCTCGGGGAAACGTCGACCAGCGACACTCCGTACTGGGGAAACGTCCAACAACGACACTCCGTAACGGGGAAACGTCAAGCAGACACTCCGTCTCGGGGATACGTTAACCAGCCGACACTCCGCCTCGGGAAAAGTCGACCAGCGACTCTCCATACCGGGGAAACGTCCAACAGCGACACTCCGTAACGGGGAAACGTCAAGCAGACACTCCGTGCCGGGGACACGTCAACCAGCGACACTCCGTCTCGAGGAAACGTCCAACACAGATACTCCATGCCGGGGAAACGTCGACCAGCGACACTCCGTGCCGGGGAGACGTCCAACACAGACACTCCATGCCGGGGAAACGTCGACCAGCGACACTCCGTACCGGGGAAACGTCCAACAGTGACATTCTGTAACGGGGAAACGTCAAGCAGACATTCCGTGCCGGGGATACGTCAACCAGCGACACTCCGTCTCGGGAAAACGTCCAACACAGACACTCCATGCCGGGGACACGTCGACCAGCGACACTCTGCATCGGGGAAACGTCCAACACAAACACTCCGTATCGGGGAAACGTCCAACAACGACACTCCGTAATGGGGAAACGTCAAGCAGACACTCCGTCTCGGGGATACGTCAACCAGCCGACACCCCGCCTCGGGGAAACGTCAAGCAGACACTACGTGCCGGGGCACGTCGACAACAGACACTCCGCCTCGGGGAAATGTCGACCAGCGACACTCCGTACCGGGGAAACGTCCAACAGTGACACTCCGTAATGGGGAAACGTCGACTAGCGACGCTCCGTGCTGGGGGCACGTCTTGTAAGTCGATGTACAACACCCCAATACTTGTGGGGAGGTGGAATTTTCAAAAACGAACTTGTTTAGTGAACAAATATCGACTAACCGCTTGAATCGAAGCTAAACGATAACTAACTTAAAACATAGAGTTTCTATGCTACTATGTTTAGGGATTATACCTAACGAATCGTGTCCTTCGTCTTTGCGAACTCCACCTCCTCCTCGGCCTTCTCGAAGTAGTAGACGATCCACCCGAGAGCTTTACTCCAAGCTTAGCCTCTAAACTTGAGGCAACTAAACTTCTCTAAGTGCTAATCAAAGAAGCTAGGTGAAATATAGAGAGGGTTATGGATTAAGTAGTTTAACTAATCCTTGTACTCAACACATGAGAGGGGAGGATTAGGGTTTGAAGAGGGAGAGCTTGAGGAGAGAGAAGGTGAGGATAATAATGAAGTGAGAATAATGAGTTATGATAATATATATCAAGCATTTCTTTTTATCAAGAAAAGAATATAAATGAATTTAGCAACCATGCTTGATAATATCTAGTGATGATTCACTCCATGAGTCATTAAGCATTTATCATGCATTAATGACATGGATGAATCATCCATATGACTCACTAATCACATTCATTGTATATGCCACCTAAACCTCCTTAGTCACCACCTTCTAGAAGCTTCTCACGCAATTACGAGAACGCCCCTCCTTTCCGCAAAAATACGGAAAAACTTTAGACTGTATAAATCCAATAACCGGATACCAGTAACTGGCTTAAACCAAAGCCGACTGGTAAAAACTGTCCGAAAGTCGTACGTGCGTAAACACACGTATGCGTCCGAACCCTTGTCGTAAAACCATACGACCTCTATATCGTTTCGCCCGGAGTAGGGAAACTCTCTGTGTGGGACTCTAGAGACTCGACTACTACGCTGGCAGTGGGTTTAACCACAGACCGCAAGCGGCACTAGCTGTACGTAACGGTCCCCAGGTAGATGTCGATAAGAAGGCCGATGAGGAAACCCATCCGAACTCCTACTGAGCCTGCTGTGACAATCTCCATACAGTCCGGTCCGTTCGTCCAAGACTATCGCATATCGGGCCTAGGGGGGCGGCAAGCGTCAGTCCCCTAATAGCGGTATAAGTCGTGTCGGAGGGAAGCCCATTACACCCTGAGAAACTACTGGAACCTACCAGCAAATCTCGCTTGCCCTGGCCAGGGACTTTGCGTAATGGCTCTCTGACACAGCGCGATATCGACTCCTAATACCGGGAGAGACGAATCTTGTCTAACCGCCACTGCCTCCAAGTGCTCGGGACTGCACCCAACTGCTACCTGTTTGCACGACTCCTTTGAGCCGTAGTAGGGTAGCAATCTAAGAACAGTGGGACACACTCGAGGCGAAGTAGCAGTGTCAAGTCTGCGGACTATGCTGTACTCATGTCACCTGGGAACTGTTCACTGACGACTGGTATAAAACCAACCAACAGTTCCCTGTGAGTCCTGTCCGGTGTACCTGTAACCTAACGAGCACCTGTATACTATCTCCAGTACGACGTACTGACGGCTGTGGGACAGACCATCTCCCCAACTGGGATGAGAAGCTTACACACTAGTCTACTCCGGAGTATCGATACTCTGTCTCGATAATCCAACGACTAGGGACCTGAATAAGGATGTGCTTGTAGACTACCCATCCCCCACTAGTGTGACTGCCATCACAACGCTGGTAGTCAAGCAAGATCCTAAGAGCTCTATCAATACGTATACTCACATATTAAGATAGAAAAAACCAAGTAGCATACTACCATGTTAGCAAGACTGTTATATACATGTGAATATCCCAAGCTTCCATTAAGTAATATACAAACTAGTATGATACAGTAATGGCCTTCTAGGGCATAAACACTAACAATCTCCCACTTGCACTAGGGCCATGTACTGGCATATCGAAGACCAATGATCTCGAGTAGCCTCTCGAGCTGCGTCTGAGGTAAGGCCTTCGTGAATGGATCAGCAATGTTCTCTTCAGAAGCAACTCTCCGAACCTCGATCTCCTGACGATCAATGATCTCCCTGATCAGGTGATACCGCCTCAAGATGTGTCTGGACTTCTGATGGGACCTTGGTTCCTTCGCTAAAGCTATAGCTCCGTTGTTGTCGCAATACAGAGGTATTGGATCAACTATGGTAGGAACCACCTGAAGTTCTGTTAGGAACTTCTTCATCCAGACTGCTTCTTTTGCGGCATCGCAAGCAGCTATATACTCCGCTTCCATCGTCGAGTCAGCAACGGTGTCCTGCTTGGAGCTCTTCCAGCACACCGCCCCTCCATTGAGGGTAAAGACATAACCCGACATGGACTTGGAATCGTCCTTATCACTCTGGAAGCCGGAATCAGCAAAGGCCTCCAACCTGAGGTCTTTTCCGCCGTAAACCAAGAACATCTCCTTAGTCCTTCTCAGGTACTTGAGAATGTTCTTTACTGCTATCCAGTGTTTCTCCCCTGGGTCTGACTGATATCGGCTTACCACGCTCAGTGCGTAAGCTACATCTGGTCTGGTGCACAACATCGCATACATTATAGAGCCTACCGCAGAAGCGTAGGGTATAATAGACATGCGTTCCCTTTCCAAATCAGTCTTGGGAGACATCTCTTTGGAGAGGGTGATTCCGTGACAAGCCGGTAGATTACCGCGCTTAGAATCTTCCATACTGAATCTTTTCAGTACAGTGTCGATATACCTGGACTGCGAAAGTCCCAACATCCTCTTGGATCTATCACGATAGATCCGGATCCCCAGAATGTAAGAGGCATCACCCAGGTCTTTCATGGAGAACCTGTGTGACAAGAATCCTTTGACAGATTGTAGCATAGGAATGTCATTTCCTATCAATAGAATGTCATCCACGTACAAGACGAGGAATACGACACTTCTGGCTACAACTTTACTATATATGCACGGTTCATCTGGATTTTTGATAAAGTCATATTCTTTGACTGTCTCATCAAAACAGATGTTCCAACTCCGCGATGCCTGCTTTAGTCCATAAATGGACTTAAGCAGCTTGCATACTTTCCCGCTGCTCCCACTCTGATTGAAACCCTCTGGCTGATCCATATAGACGCACTCTTCTAAATTTCCATTCAGAAAAGCCATCTTTACGTCCATCTGCCAGATTTCATAATCATGGAAGGCAGCAATAGCAAGAAGGACCCGAATGGATTTGAGCATAGCCACTGGAGAAAAAGTTTCGTCATAGTCCAAACCAGGTCTTTGACGAAAACCCTTTGCAACAAGTCTAGCCTTATAGGTTTCCACCTGTCCATCTACACCAATCTTTTTCTTGAAGATCCATTTGCATCCTATGGGTTTTACCCCATCTGGAGCAAAGTCCAAAGTCCATACTTTGTTGGTGTACATGGACTCCATTTCGGTCCGCATTGCATCTAGCCATCGTACCGAGTCGCCGCTCTGGATGGCCTGCTGGAAGTCAGTAGGTTCATCATCATCTATGATGCAATCCTCTCTATCCCCATCTATGAGAAAACCGTAGTATCTCTCAGGCGGATGAGACGGCCTACTACTCCTGCGGAGGGGTGCGGGAATGTCCTGTACTTCTTGAACTTCCGGTTCTACCAAACTTTCAGCAGCTGTTTGTGGTTCTGGAATTTCTTCCAGTTCTATTTCGCTCCCACCTATTTCCTTTTCTAAAAACAGATGTTCCAGAAAATGGGCATTATGAGAAACAAAGACCTTTTGTTCCTCTGCGTAATAGAAATAATATCCCTTGGAGTTCTTTGGATATCCCACAAACATACATTTTACTGATCGTGCCTCGAGCTTGTCCACATGCTGCTTTTTAACAAAAGCTGGACATCCCCAAATCTTCATATGCTGAAGATGGGGTTTCTTCCCAGTCCACATCTGATATGGAGTGGTAGGCACAGTCTTGGTAGGAGCCCTGTTCAGAAGATATGCCGCTGATTCTAGTGCATATCCCCAGAAAGATCGCGGTAACTCAGCATTACTCATCATGGATCGTACCATATCTAATAGGGTTCGATTCCGTCTCTCCGATACACCGTTATGCTGTGGAGTGTATGGAGGAGTAAGCTGAGAGAGAATTCCTTTCTCTTTTAGGTAACCTAGGAACTCGGCACTTAAGTATTCACCACCTCGATCAGATCTTAGTGTATTGATACTTTTGCCGGTTTGGTTTTCTACTTCATTCTTATACTCTTGGAATTTCTCAAAAGCCTCGGATTTATGTTTCATCAGATAAATGAATCCGTATCTTGAGTAATCATCCGTGAAAGTAATGAAATAGGAAAAACCACCTCTTGCATGTGTAGACATTGGACCGCATACATCGCTGTGTATGAGTCCTAAGAGCTCGCTCGCTCTTACTCCTTGTCCAGTAAATGGAGTCTTTGTCATCTTTCCTTTGAGACAAGATTGACAAGTGTCATAGGTTTGATATTCGAACGAGTCCAAATATCCTTCTCTATGCAACTTAGTCAACCTTCTCTCATTGATGTGACCCAGTCTACAATGCCATAAAAAAGCTTTATTTAAATCTGGATGCTTTCTTTTTAGTGTGTTCTGGACATTGAAAATTTGGAGTTGGTTTAAAACATATATACCGTTATTTAGTGTACCTGACCCAATCAAACCATGATTAAGGTGGATGTTAACAACATCTCTTACAAACGTGAAATCATAACCTTTATTTGATAACAAGGAAACTGATATGATATTACACGTTAAGCTTGGTACAAAAAACAGTTATGTAAAACCAAAATGTGTCCACTCGTCAATCCTAGGTGATAATCCCCGACGGACGCAGCTCCCACGCTAGCTCCGTTAGCAACCTTTAGGGTCATATCACCTTCCTTCAGCACTCTACGGTTTCTCAGTGCCTGCAATGAATTGCAAATATGAGATCCTGATCCGGTATCCAATACCCAGGAAGTAGAGTTGATCGACAGACAATTCTCAATTACAAACACACCTGAAGTCGAAGCCACAGCTTGCTTCGGTTCCTGGTTCTTGGCGTTCCACGCCTTGCAATCCTTCTTTCAGTGCCCTTTCCTGTGACAATGGAAGCACTCATCCTGGCCAACTACCGGTACTGCAAACTTTTTCTTTCCCTTCCCTCCCACCTTACTTACACCTCCTCTAGGTCTGGGGACGGCCTTCTTCTTCCTTCCTGCGGCCCTAGCCTTGGACCCGGAAGAAGATGAACCGCCAACAAACATAGCGGGTGTTTCCCTTGCTTTCTGCAAGGTGCCCTCTGCACTCCTTAACATGTTCAGGAGTTCCGGAAGTTCAACTTCTTTTCTTTGAATGTTGAAGTTCAAGATAAACTGGGCGTAGGTGGAAGGAAGGGACTGGAGAATAAGGTCTGTATAGAGCTCATTATCCAAAGTCGTCCCAAGGTCTGCGAGCTCTTCTATATAGCCGATCATCTTTAGGACATGTTCTCCTACCGACGACCCGACAGCCAACCTCGCTCGAAACAAGTTCTTTGAGGTCTCGTATCTTGCTATACGAGATTGCTCTCCATAAAGTTCTTTTGTATGGAGAAATATGGCATCTAGTTCCATATCCTCGTGCCTCCTCTGATGTTCATTGTTCATCGAGGCAAGCACGATGCACTTGGCTTTCGCGCAATCTAAATCCCAGGTTTTATGGATTTCCTTATCCGCATTGCTGGATTTGGGACCAGGGACAGCAGGTGCCGTAGCGGTGAGGACGTACCCCAGTTTGTCATAAGTCAAAGCCATTTTGACATTCCGCAGCCAATCTTTATAGTTTGGCCCTAAGGGGAATCGCTTCAGGAAAAAGAGCTAAAAGAAACTTAAGTCCAGTCATTTTCAGGGTCGCTGCAATTAGGAGAGAGAGAAGAAAACTCTTTAGCATGATGCTCTTGCAAGTTTAGAGTGGTTTTTAGTTTATCTAAACTGGATGGCTCCCACAGTTTCTCGAATCCTTCCTCAAACCATAAAAGAAGAATTAGCCAGGACTATTCTCACTGTACAATTCTTGCTTAACCGTTCAGCCAGACCAGTGTCGATACTTCGAGGGAGGTTTTCCAACGCTTTCGCGAAGTTCCTTAATTAAATAACCTCTTTTCTCTGGGGGCGTAACCCCGCTGACACCTTTCTGGACACCTACTAGGTTTATAGCATTGATCGTTAAGTGACGAATATCCTGATAAGTAGCATATACTCACAGTAGGATCGGGATCCAAATATCATCGTATGATAATGTTGAAGGAATGCTACTAACATTCATCAAACTCCAAATGGTATGCATCTCTTTGCAAATTTCAGTTTCTTTAGAAATTCCCGATATAAGTTTTTGCCCCATGCTCTTATGACCTTGGCTTTGGTCAAAATGTTATAAGTCACATGTCAAGTTCTACCCGTCATTATCTTGTCAATTTGAACCCATCCGTATATACCCCTGACTTTGGTCAAATGGTAATACGACTGTCCCAAACCAACTCATCTATCTTATGCAACAAATGAACACCCAGCAGCTACCAAACACTATGCCTTGACTTTGGCCAAAATGCATAGCTTGAATACTACTGAATACCCAAATGAAATGACGGAGGGCTACGAATGGTTTTGGCAAAACCGTGAACGTAGTGAACTTGATATAACCGAAGGAACCTGATAGCTTTTAAAAGGAGTGGTTAAAGCTCCGCATTTAAAAATATCTGTTTTTTAAAATTAACCGAGTGGTTTCTTTTAAATTGTTCCAACGATTAAAACTTTGGTTTATTTTCTTTGCATTATAGATAATGCGTCCCATCATTAACCTATCATTGCAGAAAACAACGAAAATACAACGTCCTCTTATGCCATCCGCATTCGCCACGGGGTCCCGTCATTACCCGTTAGGTTACTTAACTAACGACAGAGCGGGGGCTGGGCTAGCGCGGGTGTAAAACATAAGTGACGTCTAAATAGCTATCATATATATAGATATTTTATATTCGTCTGACGCAATGATATTCATTCCAGATCACAGATGAACTTAATTGGATTTGCAAGCAATCCGTGTTTGTTTTGAGCCTGCCACAAAATACGGATTACACAGTTGTGATGAATAGCCATTACCCCACCCACGACCCCTACGGGTGCGGCAAACTACCCGCCCGGCAGTTTGTGCACCCCACCTTAGGTCTGTCCTAGGAGCAAAAATAGTAAAATGAAATAATACAACGGTGGCTACAACCGCAACCTGGATGTGCCCCGCAAAATAATATTACAACAAATTACATTTACATCAAATGAATTAAATAATAACCCATCACAAAACCCCGGCTATACATCACAACAGTCCAACACAGTTCATATGCACAAACAGATAAAATCCATTTCAGAAATGTGCAACCCCCTGCCAACTGACATACTAGCAGTTAGGGGAGGTTTACGAACACATTATACAATCACAGATATAATCCAACAAGCAAATACTGTATAATTTCGATCGATTAAACACTTTTAATTTTGCTCCAATACTGCTCTGCAAATCTGAAACCTGAGCAAAAATTAAATATTCCAGAAAATACCAAATCACACAGAGGACCCACACAAGAAATTTGGGTTCATGACTCACCAACTCGGCGGCGGAATCGCGGCGGATCGGTGAGATCCGCCGCGGTTCCGCGGCGCGTTGGTCGATTCATGACCCCAAATTTTTTGGGTGTTCTTATACTGTCTTTTCTAGCTCTCTGAACCTCCCTGAAAAATTTTAGGACTTCATTTAAAATTCGACAGAAACTTGTGATTTCGGGTTTCTCCGGTTTCGTTTTTTCCGTTCGAAATTCATACAAATTTGCAAGTAAGTTATTTATTGTTTAGCGAGGCTCTGATACCACTGTAAGTCGATGTACAACACCCCAATACTTGTGGGGAGGTGGAATTTTCAAAAACGAACTTGTTTAGTGAACAAACATCGACTAACCGCTTGAATCGAAGCTAAACGATAACTAACTTAAAACATAGAGTTTCTATGCTACTATGTTTAGGGATTATACCTAACGAATCATGTCCTTCGTCTTTGCGAACTCCACCTCCTCCTCGGCCTTCTCGAAGTAGTAGACGATCCACCCGAGAGCTTTACTCCAAGCTTAGCCTCTAAACTTGAGGCAACTAAACTTCTCTAAGTGCTAATCAAAGAAGCTAGGTGAAATATAGAGAGGGTTATGGATTAAGTAGTCTAACTAATCCTTGTACTCAACACATGAGAGGGGAGGATTAGGGTTTGAAGAGGGAGAGCTTGAGGAGAGAGAAGGTGAGGAAAATAATGAAGTGAGAATAATGAGTTATGATAATATATATCAAGCATTTCTTTTTATCAAGAAAAGAATATAAATGAATTTAGCAACCATGCTTGATAATATCTAGTGATGATTCACTCCATGAGTCATTAAGCATTTATCATGCATTAATGACATGGATGAATCATCCATATGACTCACTAATCACATTCATTGTATATGCCACCTAAACCTCCTTAGTCACCACCTTCTAGAAGCTTCTCGCGTAATTACGAGAACGCCCCTCTTTTCCGCAAAAATACGGAAAAACTTTAAACTGTATAAATCCAATAACCGGATACCAGTAACTGGCTTAAACCAAAGCCGACTGGTAAAAACTGTCCGAAAGTCGTACGTGCGTAAACACACGTATGCGTCCGAACCCTTGTCGTAAAACCATACGACCTCTATATCGTTTCGCCCGGAGTAGGGAAACTCTCTGTGTGGGACTCTAGAGACTCGACTACTACGCTGACAGTGGGTTTAACCATAGACCGCAAGCGGCACTAGCTGTACGTAACGGTCCCTAGGTAGATGTCGATAAGAAGGCCGATGAGGAAACCCATCTGAACTCCTACTGAGCCTGCTGTGACAATCTCCATACAGTCCGGTCCATTCGTCCAAGACTATCGCATATCGGGCCTAGGGGGCGGCAAGCGTCAGTCCCCTAATAGCGGTATAAGTCGTGTCGGAGGGAAGCCCATTACACCCTGAGAAACTACTGGAACCTACCAGCAAATCTCGCTTGCCCTGGCCAGGGACTTTGCGTAATGGCTCTCTGACACAGCGCGATATCGACTCCCAATACCGGGAGAGACGAATCCTATCTAACCGCCACTGCCTCCAAGTGCTTGGGACTGCACCCAACTACTACCTGTTTGCACGACTCCTTTGAGCCGTGGTAGGGTAGCAATCTAAGAACAGTGGGACACACTCGAGGCGAAGTAGCAGTGTCAAGTCTGCGGACTATGCTGTACTCATGTCACCTGGGAACTGTTCACTGACGACTGGTATAAAACCAACCAACAGTTCCCTGTGAGTCCTGTCCGGTGTACCCGTAACCTAACGAGCACCTGTATACTATCTCCAGTACGACGTACTGACGGCTGTGGGACAGACCATCTCCCCAACTGGGATGAGAAGCGTACACACTAGTCTACTCCGGAGTATCGATGCTCTGTCTCGATAATCCAATGACTAGGGACCTGAATAAGGATGTGCTTGTAGACTACCCAGCCCCCACTAGTGTGACTGCCATCACAACGCTGGTAGTCAAGCAAGATCCTAAGAGCTCTATCAATACGTATACTCACATATTAAGATAGAAAAAACCAAGTAGCATACTACCATGTTTAGCAAGACTGTTATATACATGTGAATATCCCAAGCTTCCATTAAGTAATATACAAACTAGTATGATACAGTAATGGCCTTCTAGGGCATAAACACTAACACGTCTACTAAATCACTCTGGGCCAGGGAAACGTCTACCACGGACACTCCGTCTCGGAGACGCGTTAAGCATCGACCTTCCATGTCGTAAAAAGGACAGTGCATCCTAAAAAGTGGGAACCAAAGCAAGTCGCTTCCAAGCGAAAGAAGATCCATCAATTTTATGCACACGACCTACATATGTGGTGCGCATTTATTGATGGGGGACACTTTATTGGGGTCGAAAATTGCACCCCGGTTGACCAAGTCAAAGTCAAGGTCAGCGCCAAGCCAAGTGGGCCCAAGCCCGGATCAAGTGGGCCTATGCCCAGGTCGAGTCCGAACATGAAGCGGCCGGCCCTCCTCCATGCCCAAAATGAAATCATGTAATAAATAATTTTTATGTAATTTTTTATGCATGAATGGGCATAGAGCCAAATTTTTGTAAAGCCCACGGCTTATGTGCAAAAAGAAATAGCACATGAGGCATGGGATGGGCAAAATGCCATTTTTGTAAAGCCCAAGGGGTTATATGTAAAGTGTATAGCCTATAAAGGCAAAGATAATGAAAATATCTGAACAACTTTTTCTCTCCCCCCAAAAGCATCAAGATCTGTGATCTTCTCCTTCCTCAAGGTTCTAAAACTTTCTTCTTTCTTTTGAATTAAATCAAGAGTTTTACTCTTCCTTTTATAAAACTAAATAGTTTTTCACCATAAAACCTACAAAGGGGTACTCAGATCTTCCATTAGATCTCAAAAAAGGGGAGATCTTTAAATCTCACCCCCTTTCTCCAAGATCCGGCCAAACGACAGGAAGAAGAAGGAGATCCATCTCCAGAAACCCCACTTTGGGGAAGATCCAGGGCTCAAGGGGAGAAGCCCCTTCATCAGTTTCAAAATATCCTAGGAGTTTAACTCCTCATATACACACACATACACACACACAAAAAAAAAAAAATAAGTGTTCCTTTCTGGGAGTACAACTCCCGTTGCAGGGACCAAGTCCCTTTTGCCTCTCGAGTGTCCCGAGCGCCAGCGCCTTTGCGCTCGAAGCGCTAGCGCCCAAAGTGCTAGCGCCCGAGCGTCCACGTGCCTGGCACGTAGGACGCTAGCGCCCAAAGAGCTAGCGCCCTTGCACTCAAAGCGCTAGCGCCCAAACGCCTACATGCCTGGCACGTGGGGCGCTAGCGCCTTTGTGCTTAAAGCGCTAGCGGCCAAAGCACTAGCGTCTGACCGTCCACGTTCCTGGCAAGTGAGGCGCTAGAGCTCAAAGCGCTAGCGCCCTGGCGCTCAAAGCGCTAGCGCCCAAAGGTGCTAGCGCCCGAGCGCTTTCTCCCATGCATCGTTTGAATGCCCTTTTCCCTTGTGTGTGTGTGTGTATACATACATATAGAAAAACACACACATACTCCATGACACTGTACCTGTTAGAAAAAAATTCTAACGGGGCGCTGCCCCGCACCGCGCAAGGGGGTTGCTAGCCCCCTTGACCCCGAGCCTGCTATCTGGGTAGCGGGACCCCCGTAAAAACTCTGCGGAGCCTCCGATATATCCAAAACCCTTTTTTTCAAAACATAACACACGTACACTGCTCATTGAGTTCGCATGACCAATTTAACCCGTTAATCGGAGATTCTCTCGCCCCAAAAGCGAGGGGTAATTAACAGCAGCTTAGTCCGCGGCTGCCGGAGATTCGGATCCCCACAATCAATAAACCCTAGCCTACCCTGGGCAGGTGGAATCTGTAATGCGCCTTACAAGCGCGCGCGTATTCCCATCTCAATGGGGTGACGAAAAACACCCTACAGTATCTTTAACAAATCGTTAAGTTGATCTTAGTCTAAAATTAGACTAACGTATCCTTAACAAACGTTTAAGTTGATCTTAGTCTTAAATGAGACTAACGTATCTTTAAACCCAAATCAAAAACCAAAATCAAAGAAAATACGGATTTTGACTAATCCATGCCCTATGGGCGACAACATAAATTAGTCTCCGTATACAATCCACGGGCAACCAAAAACAAAACAAATACACACGACACGAAGTGACCATCTGGAGAAGGAGAAAGTGGTTACCACGATGCGGTAGCGTAATTAACTCCAGGGGCTTGCGCCTGCAAGGAAGAGCGTCCTCCCAATCAAAAAACCCCTCAACTAGGGGGAATCTGACGAAATCTACTACATCGGCCGCATCCGTGTAAACCTTCGATATACGGTGTCATATATCAACTTGGCATCTTCGGAGAGGTGGACGGATAGCACCAATTAGCATCTGCCCCCAAATTCAGGCAAGACAGACCTGCGCGGTCGCGTCTCTGTGTTCGGCGATAAACAGACCCCTTTCTTCTCTCCCGAGCCTTGGATCTTTCCCAAAATGGGATCTTTGGAGATGGGTCTCCTTCTTCCTCTACTGTTGTCCGGACCTTGGAGAACAAGAGGGGTGAGATTTTAAAAATCTCTCCTTTTTGATATCTAATGGAAGATTTGAGTTCCCCTTTGTGGGTTTTGTGGTGAAAAACTATTTAATTTTGGAAAAGGAAGAGTAAAACTCTTGATTTAATTGAAAAGGGGAAGAAGGTCTAGAATCTTGAGGAAGGAGAAAGAGGCACAAAAACCCTAGATTTTTAGAATGGAAAAGTTCCCCTTTTTATTTCATCATCATGTTGCTTTTTATAGGCTTACAAATTTACATATAGCCCCTTGGGCTTTACAAAATGGCATTTTGCCCATCCCATGACTCATGTGCTCATTTCTTTTGCACATGAGCCATGGGTTTTACAAAAATTTGGCTATATGCCCATTTTCCTTATATTTATAACAATTACATCAAAATTGTTTATTACATAGTTTTGGCATGGTGGAGGCCGTCCGCTTCATGGTCGGGCTTGCCTGGGCTTGGGCCCACTTGGCCTGGGCTTGGGCCCAATCGGCCTGGGGTTGATTTTGATTTTGACTTGGTCAATCAGAGTGTAATTTTTGACCCCAACACTTGTATATGACAAAATCTTTGTCAAACAAGCTGTACCTAGAGAAGCAACTTTATGGATTATGCATGAAGGAAGTGGCTCTTATTCCCGACCACCTAAATAGTTTCCATAAGATGGTGAGTGATCTTCTATGCCTTGAAGTCAAGTTAGAGGAGGAGGACTAAGAGCTATTGCTCCTATCTTCACTTCCGAATTTGTATGAACACTTGGTGACAACGATCCTTTATGGGGAGGAGATTCTTGAGATGGAGGAGGTTACATTGACACTTCTAAATAATGAGATCATGAGGAAATCGTATCCATCGAAGAAGTCATCGAGGTTGTTTGCCTATGAAATGGGAAGTTCGAGGAATAGAGACGGATGTAAGAGCATAAGGGGAAAATACAAATCATCTAGGTAAGAGAGTGGACCGTGCTTCTTTTGCAAACAGTCATAGCATCTAAAGAAGCAATGTCAGAAATATAAACAGTGGTTGGAGAAGAAAAGTAAAGATGCCAGCACAAAGGGTTCGAATAAATCTAGTGTTGCGACAGAAGCAGAAGAAGATCCGTGTAATGTACTCGCTGTACACATCGGGAAGGAAGATTCTAATGCATGGATTCTTGATTCTAGATGTTCATACCATATGTGCCTGAAGAAGGAGCTGTTCGACACTTATAAAGAGTACAATGTCAACATTGTTCTTGTGAGGAACAATGTGTCGTGCAAGGCCATTGGCATAGGGAATATTAAAGTCCGCATATTTGATAGGGTGGTGCGAACACTTGAGAACGTACGTCATGTTTCGGAACTAAAGAAGAACTTGATTTCTCTTAAAGTATTGGATGCGACAGGATGTAAGTTCGGTTGTCAAGACGGAGTAATAAAGGTTGTCAAGAGTGCTCTGGTGGTCATGAAGGGACAACGAATGAAGAACTTGTATCATTTGGACGGCAGCAAGATGACTGGTGGTGCGGCCGTAGCTATGAAGAAATAGGTTGTGGATACTACAAAACTATGGCATATGCGTCTAGGCCACATGAGTGAGAGGGGTCTTCGTGAGTTGCACAGAATGGAATTGCCGAAAGGTGTTACTTCGTGCAAGTTAGATTGCTGCAAATTTTTTATGATGGGGAAGCAACATAAGGTCAGCTTCAAGCAAGTCGTGTATAAAACTGAAAGACTTCTCGATTACATTCATTCAGACGTATAGAGACCATCATCGGTTGCATCAAAGAGAGGTGCCATTTATTATATCACCTTCATCGACGATTTCTTATGGAAGGTATGGGTCCACTTCCTCAAATACAAATCAGATGTGTTTTCCAGTTTTAAGGAGTGGAAAGCGGCCGTGGAGAAGGGAACCAATGAAATATTTGCGAACAGACAATGGAGATGAATACACCTCGAAGGAATTTCAGGATTTCTGTAAAGAACAGGGTATACAACGGTAATTGACTATTCCAGGACAGCCAGAGCAGAATGGGGTAGCGGAGCGCATGAATAGGACACTACTAGAGCGAGCCAGAAGTATGCGGTTGCAATCCGGTCTTACGGAGGGCTTCTGGGCAGAGGCGATAAGTCATGCGTGCTATTTAGTTAACAAGTCTCTATCAACGACTATAAATTTTCAGATTCTAAAAGAAGTATGGAGAGTTAGTCAGTTACGATTATTTACGGGTGTTTTCATGCCCTGCCTACTCGCTCGTGAATCTGAAGGATATGACCAAGCTGGAATCAAAGTAAAAAAGGTGTGTTTTCTTGGGATTCAAACTTGGTGTTAAAGGCTACAAGTTATGAGATCTCGAAAACAAAAGGGCATTCACTAGCCGAGATGTAATCTTCGTTGAGGATTCTATGTTTCGGGAGATAATAAGGAGGCAGGTGGAGCATTAAGGGACAATGATTCGGTGGAGGTGGAGTTATCTTTTACTATAAGGATACGGACACTGAAACACTATTTCAGCCTATTGATGCGGAGGTGGACGGGCAGATTATGGAGACAGAAGGTGAGGACTAACCTCAACAGGACCCACAGGCAATTGCATTAAGGAGATCAACATGTACTCATAAGGCACCGGTCAGGTACGGTTTCGAAGACATGCTCGCTTACGCTGTAGTCATTGAAAGCGGAGATCTCAGCTCTTATTAGGAGGCCATTGGGAAAGAGGATATGGATCGATGGATTATAGCGATGACAGAGGAGATGGAGTTACTTTGAAAGAATAGTACACGGAGATTGACAGAGCGATCGAAAGGAAAAAGGGCTATCGGCTGCAAGTGGGTATTCAGAAAAAAGGAAAGTGGGCAATATAAGGCACGTTTAGTTGCGAAGGGTTTTGCTCAGAAGGAGGGGGTTGACTACAATCAGATTTTCTCGCCGGTAGTCATGCATACGTCTATTCGAGTGTCGTTGGCAAAGGTAGCTACTCAAGATTTAGAGTTGGAGCAAATGGATGTGAAAACGACATTTCTGCATGGTGAGTTGGATGAGAAGATCTTCATAAAGCAACCTGAAGGATTTGTAGAGCCCGGTAGAGAGGATCATGTATGTGAGCTCGAGTGGTGTTTATATGGGTTGAAACGCCTCTCAGGCAGTGGTACAAGCGCTTCAATTCTTTCATGAGGAAGACTAACTACTCGAGATGTGAGTATGACAACTGCATGTATATGAAGCCGCTTAAAGATGGGTCTTCGATATATCTACTTCTATATGTCGATAACATGTTGAGCGCGGCTAAGAGTACGGCGGAAATAAAAATGCTCAAAACTTCATTGAGCGTAGAATTTAACATGAAGGACTTGGGTGAAGTGAAGAAATTTCTCGGGATGGAAATTATTCGAGATAGGAAGGCTGGAAAGCCGTGGCTATCTCAAGTCAAATATATTGAGAAGGTGTCGGAGAGATTCAACATGAAGGACTCAAGACAGGTGAGCACCTTATCGCTGGTCAATTCAAGTTATCCTCCAAGGAGTGTCCAAAATCAGCAGAGGAGAAGGAAAAGATATCTCGAGTACCATATGCATGTGCAGTGGGATCGCTGATGTATGCTATGGTATGCACACATCCATACATATCCTATACGGTAAGTCTGGTTAGCCAGTATATGTCAAATCCAGAGAAGTTTCATTGGGAAGCTGTAAAGTAGATACTTTGGTATCTAAAAAGAACAAAAGATCTCGGTTTATTCTTTCACTAGTTAGAAGATAAATCGAGCCAGTTGCAAGGATACGTAGATACGGATTACGCCATGGACTTGGACAAGAGAAGATCTCTTATAGGCTATGTATATACAGTTGCAGAATCTCCTATCAGCTAGAAGTCGACACTTCAGGATACCGTAGCGCTATCAACGACGGAGGCAGAATACATAGCGGCAATGAAAGCATCTAAGAAGGCCTTATGGTTAAAGGGCCTAGTTGGCGAGCTTGGGTTCGATAAGGGGCTAGTTCTTTTAACAAAGCGCCATTCATTTGGTGAAAAATCAAGTATACCACAGTCGAACTAAGCATATTGATGTGCTGTATCACAAGATAATAGAGTAGGCCGAAAAGAAGATCGATTTGATAAAGATCGATACTAAGGTGAATCCGGTGGACATGATAATGAAGGTCATTCCTGCGGAGAAGTTCAAGTCTGCCTTGGCTTCTATTCAAGTACTCAAGTGTGAGGAAGGGCGATCTAGGTAGGAGGGTCGCACCAGTTTCTCAATTCTGGTTAAAAACCGTGAAAGTATCAGTTTCGCAATTCAAAAGAAAGATTGTGCCGACAGGGGAAATGTGGAGAACAACTAAAGCGACCCTAAAGTATACAAGACGAAGGGCAACAAGATTTCAAGTTGGCTATAAGGATATACGAGACAAGGTGGAGAATATTGTGAAGAGTGTCTCGTATATGTTCAAGCCTGCAGTTCTAACGAAGGGCCAGACGTCTGTAGCAATGAGCTTTAGACGTATAGCATTAAAGTCATTTCAACCCAAGACTTTGGAATAGACGTCTAAACCTAAAAGACTCAGATGTCTGCCATAGGTACGGAAGTCTGAACCTCATAAGTCCAGACGTCTATCAAGCGCTCTGTGTTTTGCAGAGAAAAGGCAGACGCCTACCTATCAAAGGTTTAGACGTCTACTGTTTCCCCCAATCAGAGCAAAGCTCTGTTTGAATTTCAAATTCAAAAGGTGAAGCAACGCTTCAGATCTCTTGCGCTGCGCGCAGAGCGCCACGTGTCAAAAGCAGACACGCCAGCGCAAGGGGTGCTGCGTCCAAGGCAGCGCACCCCAATCAGAGCAAGGCTCTGTTTTAAAAATTAAATATTAAAAATAAAGGAAGCAACGCTTCAGATAACTTGCGCTCTGCGCTGCGCGAGACGTGTCAGCGCAGTTGCGCTGCGCTCTGCGCTGCGCGACACGTGTCAAGCGCAGGTGCGTTTGCGCCAACTGCGCCAGTACTAAAATTTAAATAATAAATTATTTAATTAATCAAAATTAAAATTCTAGAAAGATCTTTCCAATCTTATTAAAATAAGAAGATTGTCTTCTGTAAAACAAGGGCCTTAGGATCAAAGATCCAACGGTGGGAAAATATCCCCAGATTAATCAGAGAAAGATCTCTGTAACTAACCTAACAAACTAATTGGCCCTATATAAAGGCCCATAGACTCCAAGTCTCATATACAGAAATAGAAAAATGGGAGAACTCTGAAAAAATTTGAAAGGCAAGCCTTTGAAGAAAGAAAATCATCTTCTTCAAGGTAAATAATTTGATTCTCGAAAAAACAGAGATAAAATACCTCACAAAAAAGAAGAATTTCTTCTAAAAAGATCAAAAATCTAAGAACAAGATCAAGATTTTTAATAAAAAGAAAAAGATCATAAAGATCTGATCACAAAAACAATAAAGAAGTAATTTACTTTACCCCTAGATCTTTTGATATATATAAAGGCACAGCCTTTTGATGAACCATTGGTTCTTGAATCTTGAGATAGAACCTCTTTGGAACAAGAAAAACTTGTTCTCTGATCTGAACAGTGCCTTGCACTCTTGATTTGCGCTGTTGTGCTCCTTGGACTGGCGCAAGTCACCAGAGAGCGCCACGTGTCAGCAGCGCACTAGCGCAGCGCACTGGCGCAGTACACTACGCTAACAAACTTGCGCTCAGCTAAGCGCGACACTGTCACCTTCACATGCGCCAGCGCCTTGCGCTCTTTAATTGGCGCAAAGCGCCTGACAAGCCACGTGGCGCATTGTCAGACCACTAAATGCTGTGCATTATTAAAATGGGCAGAGCCCAATCAAAAGGTCTAACAGACCAAAACAAATGCTACGCATTATTAAAAAAAAGGCAGAGCCCAATTAAGAAGCCTAACAAGCCTAATAAAAATGCCATGTATTTAAATAAAAAGCTCAATGCTATGCATTGTTTAAAAAGGGCAGAGCCCAAACAAAGGCCTAACAGGCCAAATATAAATAAAATGTTGAACATTTTCAAATGGACTTAGCCCAATTCTGGCCATAAGTCCTCATTTTAAATTGAACTGAGCACAACTACTCTCCTAAATCAATTTACACCCGGTTCGAGGGTACATCTCTGAACTCCTCTGATATCTGTCGTTGTAATCCTTCAACGTCGTCAGAGAGGTGACGGGTCCCGACGGCCATACATTCCATGGACTACCATGCCTCTAAACTGGAAAATCGACCGCAATGTCTCTAAACTAAACAATATAGCCCAAATGCTCTCTTGTTGGATCTAAATGATCCCGTTAAGTCGATCTTAGTCTCAAATTAGACTAACGTATCCTTAACAAACGTTTAAATTGATGTTAGTCCAAAATAAGACTAACGTATCCTTAAACCAAAACCCCAAACCCAAATCTAAGAAAGTACGGATTTGGACTAATCCACGTCCTACGGGCGACAACATAAATTAGTCTCCATATACAATCCACGGGCAACCAAACACAAAACAAACACCCACGACACGAATTGACCATATGGAGAAGGAGAAAGTTGTTACCGCGATGCGGTAGCGTAATTAACTGCAGGGGTTTGCGCCTGCAGGGAAGAGCGTCCCCACAATCAAAAACCTCTCGAACGAGGGGGAATCTGACGAAGTCTGCTACATCGGCCGCATCCATTTAAACCTTCGATATATGATGCCATAAATCAACTTGGTATTTTCGGAGAGATGGACGGATAGCTCCAATTAGCATATGCCCCGAATTTCTGGCAAGACGTCTATCGCGTCTCCGCCGCGTGATTCGGAGGGGAACATCTACCTTAGAGATAAGTTCAGAATTTTGGGTTCGAGATTTATCTCGAAAATTAGGTATCTGGTGGCAGTTTTGTAATTTTTGGGATCTTATTATAACTTAAATTGTATATGCTATATGTAGAATCGATCTTAGGGTTATTAATTAGGGTTGATAGATTTTTGATCATAAAATTTAAAACGGAGACGCCGCCGCCTCCATAAGAGATCGAAGAATATCGATTAAGGAATACTTGTAGTGAGAGAGAGCAAGGTGATCTCATTGGAGATCTAGGAGAGAGTTACTTGTAATTTTCTTGTAAGGTTTTATCATTTCTCTTAAGTTCTAATAAAAGTTCTCCCCGTTTCCTCCCATTAATCTCTTGTGTTATTTATTATCGCGGTTTGCATTTTGTGTTTTTTATTATTCGTCTATAAAAAGATCTAGATTTATTGATCCGTAAAGTTTTTCACTGCGTTGCCGATTGATCTACGGGTCTCAACAATAGATTAGACGAGGAAAAATGTTATAAGCGGCAAAGAATTAGAGAAAGTGATTCTACTGCTCTAAAAAGATTTGTATTTATCTTTGAATGATCATAGCCCGTTAGAATTTCAATTATGCATCGGTCTCACATCTATTTTTGATTACTTTTCCAATAGAATATAATACTCAAAGGTTTAGTTAGAAAACAAACAATTTATCTTTGTTTCATTCTGATTTTTCCTTCAATATATATTAATACCCACAAAAATTATAGCATTTTGAGTAAGGCTCCTCCCCCATCTTTGATTGAAAATGAAATAATTTTTAAAAAAAATAGTAAATTTAAGTAGAGAACGATATAAAAATATCTACAATACAAAATAAAAAAAAGTCTGGTTATCTGTCTTCTCATCTAATACAAAGGTAATGAGAACATCATGTCCTACAATGCTTTACAACAGTTAACACGCTTCCAAATCCTGCATTTGATAACATTACAACATTGAAAAAAAATGCAAGAGGAACTGGAACTAAAAATTTGTGTGTATAACAATACTTTAGCGGAGTCGATTTTTCCTGCAATATATAATACCACAAATTTAATTTAAATAAGTGTAACACTAAAATTTAATTAACAAATAAGATTGGAACTATGGTATACCCCATGCAAAGGAGTGATGAGCTTCCTTTTCATCTGCCTTCTCTTTTTCTGTGACCCTTCTATCCGTAATTTCAACATGCGACTTGGATTTTTCCTTGGGATTTTCCTCTGCTTTTAGACTTACCTTTCTTCTATTTTCCCCTTTTCATCGTTCTGCCACGATTCTCTACTGAAAGTGCAGAAATTTCTGAACTTCCACTCACGGCCTTTCTCTCATCGTTTAATATACAACTCACAGCATCATTAAACGTGAGAGTCTCCGAGATAGAGTTGCTTACCGCCATAACTAGATTCTCCCAACTCTTCGGCAACGAAACAAACAGAGGAATAATAGGGCTCGAATCTCGTCTTCAAAGATGATTGAAACCGACTCGAGCTGGCTCGTCACGCTATTGAATTCGTTCAGGTGCTCAGTCACCGAAACGCTTTCAGCCATGCTCGTGTTGAAAAATTTCTTTATCAAGAATATCTTGTTTGAAGTTGAAAGTTTCTCATATAACTTCACTAATGCCATCATTAGCGTCATGACTGTCTTCTTTTTCAAAATATTAAAAGCCACCTACGGAGTCAACGATAGTTGTTCAGTTGATAAAACTGCATATTTAATATGACATTTTTCCTATTATTTCTATATAATAAAAGGTGTTATTATAATATATGATAATATGGGGGTTTATCTGTAAAAATACTATTTTCATGTGTTTATATATTATAATTAACATTTTGTAGAAAAAAAGTAAGCATATAATATCCATGTAACATTTGGCCCGTTTAAATATGCTTATCTTATTAATACCTTTGATCAATTCTTAATGGTTAAGTTAATATCTCAATAAAACAAACTCTACTAATATTGTTTGTTGAGTTATTGTGCAGAATTTTCAGGGCTGAAATCAAGGAAATCAAAGTTGGCAAATCAAATCTGCCGAAGATATTCAAGAAACTAATTCTGGCAGAAATGTAGAAAAGATTTTCAAAGTCTAGATACTCAAAAGATTACCAAGTGTTACAAATATAAAGCTACAAAAATTAGAGGCCATGATCTCATCAAAAGGGGGCGGATCCGCGGCAAACCTATCCAATGGCCACGGTTCCGCCGCCGATTTGAAGAGTTGAGATATGGGATTTTGGTGGTTAGGATCCTAACAACTAGTTTCCATATTAGGAAACTAGGGTTATGGCTCTGTGACTATAAATAAGGACCGAGAGCCTCTTGGAAAAATTTTCAAGCTGAAGAGATCACGAAGTCCACGACAGGCTCACGCATCCAGGCTGATCATCAACGGTTCATCTACCTCCTTAGAAGAGATCGAGAAGCAAACTAGCATTTTGTAATCATTTCCTAAGCGAACAAAGTGTAAATGAATTTTGTTGATTAATAAAGATAGTTGTTTTCTTATTCTATCTCTTTGTAGTTTTAATATGATTTCCCTCTCCATCTCTTCTTCTCCCAACATGCGCGAATAATTCTCCGCTTGTTAGGGTTCATAGGACTAGGGTAGGTTAATAGATGATGAAGATCCTTAAACTCTTTTTACGTCCTATAAAGTTTATAAACTTTATCAAAAGAATAGTTAACATCCTAATCGGGCGCGCTATCAATTCATTGATAGTCTCGACCATGATTTGTGATCAGATTAACAATTGCTTTTGTAAAGGCTAGACATGAATGGAGATCCATATCAAGATAGGGGTTAAGAGTGGGAACCCTTTTCCCTCCAGAAACCCTAATCTGCATGCATCACTGTCGATCTAGTTTTAAATCTATTAAGGGATAAAAAGAGTAATCTTTAATTAATCATCCATAACTACTAAATCCCAATGAACCCTACAAGCCCCCTTTGAATATTAAACTTACCTCCGTAGTTAATCTAGATCTATATTTTGCATCCTTGTTTAACGTAGATCTAGAAACTATTTCCACCATTCTTTATCCTTCCCCTTTCTCAACACATCTAAAGAAAGATTGAAATGTTCCACGTTTCCCTGAGGACGACCCGTACGCACCTCGGTCTAGCTATGCGCGACACCGTTCTGATTGCGGTAAAACTACACATATAAAACAAATCAAATCAAATGGCGCCGTTGCCGGGGATACGTGCGTAATTTTTTTTTCTTACTATTTGTGTTGAATTCTTATTCGATCTATATCATAATTAAAACAAAACTGCAAATTGTATATTTAACGATTAGTGTGCGATTTTGCGAGGGAATCTGGAGTCACTTTAGCTAGGAGATAAAGATTCAGAGACATTCACCAAGACCTACAGGAGCAAAGGAAGCAACAGTGAAAAAATTAAACAAAGAACCCCCCTAAAGGGCGGCGGAACCACGGTTATTGTGTGCAAACGGCGGCGGAACCGCGGCGGTCTTGGGAAGTTGTGCCCTTAAACTTTTCTGGTATCTTTTTTATCTCTTTCTCTCTCCTCTGAAAAATCCAATAATATATTTTCTGCAGAATTCTTTGCAAAATATCGCCGCTCAAAAATCTTTTTGCGAGTTTTGTTTTGCGGTTTGATTTTACATATTTTAATACGGACATTAAATGGCAAAGACCAAATTCAGATTAGGTGGGGATTTCATCACCCTTCCTAGGCACCGCAAATCACAAAACGAGTATCTGCATCAACCCAACATTAATTTTAAAAAATATCTAGACAAGACTCTAAGGACTGTCGCGCTCAATAAGGACAAAGGAAGGTCGTGGGTAATCTATCACTTATCCGCATTACTTTTGTGGTGTCTAGGCAAGTGTGTCTAAGGCAAGTGGTTATTTAATTAGACCCGCTATTTTCGGTGATTCGTATAGCGGATACCTCCCACTTACCTGGCACTTACCTGGCCACAAGAGTAGTAAAGAGGTGGTAGAGGATTGATCCTACGGCTTGTCCTTTGGAAGTCTAGGAGCGGTCTAGAGACTTGACCTAGGTAAGCTTAGTTCTAGGGTTATTTGTGCATTTTTGTGTGATTTGTCTAAGTCCGACACAATTTTCAAAACAAACCATTTTTAAATCACACACACGCTGCCACTTGCGCTAAACCCGCTTAGTGCATGCTTGGCTGGATACGGGATTCTAGTGCCCGTCTTGTCCGTGTTTCGGCTATCGACTCCGAGGTCGGTACTTCTTCATCTTCTTTTTCCCCACCATCCTCCATATCGACCGAGATGGACGGTACTCCATCAAATTATAACACCACGCTGCCACCGCCCGTAGGTGAGCAAAATCCACCGCGCATCTCTCTCCAAGAGAGATGCTATTCTATCCGTAGTCCACTTCCCACTTGCTTATCTATTCCACCAGCCAACGGGGATAATTTTGAAATTAAACCCCACTACATCAATCTGTTGCTCAAATTTCACGGGCTTGAGTTTGAAGACGCGTACGTTTTCATCACTAAATTCGAAAACGTATGCGCAATGATGCGTACTTCACAACTGACTGTGGATGCTATGCGCTTGCGTTTTCTCCCATTCACTTTGTGCGACTTGGCAGAAAAATGGCTTTATAATACTGCCACACACTCTATCACTAATTGGGATGAATTCGTAATAGCATTTCTTAAGAAGTTTTACCCAAACCATAAGACCATACGTGTTAGGAGCGAGATCAACCAGTTTACCCAGCTTCCCAATGAACCATTTTGGAAGTGCTTTGAACGTTTCAAGGATCTGCTTGTCCAATGTCCTCATCATGGAATCAATAGATGGGATTTGTGCCGAGTTATATATGAGGGCATTAATCCAGCGACAAAGCAGATGCTTGAAACAAATTGTCAATGCAATTTCATGTCTAAAGATGATGGTGAAGCTTGGAAATATCTGGAAGATCTCGCTGAAAACACTTTGCAGTGGGAAAGCGTAAATCCATCTTCATCTAGGGGAGGTATTCATCAGCTCGATATTTCCATCGCAGTAAAAGCCGAAATGGCAGCGATGCAGAAGAAACTCGACGCTATTGAGAACAAATTCTCGTCAGTCTCCCTAAATCAGGTCACGCTACCCAAGACCGTGTGTGGTTGCTGTTCAGATCCTTCACACTTGACGGAAGAATGTCCTATGAATGCATCGTTTCAAGGTCACAAGCAAACTAATGCTGCTTTTCAGCAGCGACCTAGAAACGATCCTTATTCTTCCACGTGCAATCAAGGATGGAGGAATCATCCTAACTTTGCTTGGAACCAAAACCAACCTTAAAATCAAAACCAGTTCCAAAGCAATTATCAAAGACCTAATCCACAGCAACAGCAACCACAACCACAAAGTCAGCACCCATTTCAGTCACAAAATTTTCAAAATCCGGCCAACACTTCTGCACCGCAATTGGCCGGTACTGATAACTCTTCACTCGCACAAACTTTGGATTTGTTTATGAAACATTCCATTCAAATGTCGGCTGATATGAAATCTTCTATTGATACCATAAAGAAAGACTCCGCCTCCCATGGTGAGAGTATTAAATCAATAGAAAACTAAATTGCATAGTTGAACGCCGTGATGAGTGCGAGAGAAAAAGGGAAACTCCCAATCTCAACCCCTATAAATTCTGGCCACTCACAAAATCATAACGTGAGTGCCGTTACTACGTTGAGATCGGGAAAAGTACTAAATAACCGAGTGGGTGAGCAATTTGATGATATTAATGATACCAATGATACCCCGGCTTCTACTTCTTCCCCTAATTCGTCTAGTCTCCCACCTTCATCCGAGCCTATTCTCCGTTTTCCCCAAGGCTCAAGCACTTCGCCCAATATATCTAAGACGATACCCACTCCAATTTTGGGATCAAATCCGTCCCCACAATCTTCTCCGCAAATGTTGGACAAAAAACTTATTGATCAAGCTCCATTTCCAAACAAATTAAGGGCCAACAGACATAACCCACAAATGGAGAAGATTGTGGAAATGTTTAAGCAAATTAACATAAATATTCCTCTCCTAGATGCTATTCAACAAGTCCCATCTTATGCAAGAATCCTTAAAGACTTGTGCACTAGGAAGAGAAAAACTCAAGTGCCTAAAAAAGTTTTCATGACGAGTAATGTTAGCACAGCTTTTACCCAGCAAATACCAAAGAAACGTAAGGACCATGTCTGTCCTACTATCTCTATTTCTATTGGGGGTAAAAATATTAATCGTGCTTTACTCAATCTTGGCGCTAGCGTTAACTTGCTTCCCTATTCCGTCTATGAGCAGTTAGGTATAGGAGAGTTGAAACCTGCCCATTGTACTCTCCAGATTGCAGACCGATCAATCACCAAACCTAGGGGTGAACTAGAAGATGTATTAATTAAAGTCGGGGAATTCATATTCCCCGTGGACTTTATTATTTTGGATACACAGCCTGTGGCAAACCCACGCAATCAAATCCCGGTGATACTCGGTCGACCCTTCCTAGAAACTTCTAATGCTGTAATTAATTGTCGTAACGGTTCTATGAACTTATCTTTCGGGAAGATGAAAATTGGGCTTAATATTTACAAGCTAGAAAGTCAACCATCTGAACCTTCTGCTCATTTGCTTGATATTTGTTCCATCCACGAGATAGCTCCCGAAAGCTGCATGGATGAGGAACTTTGCTTTGATGATCTCGACAACACTAGTGAGACATTGTTTGATCTTGCACAACTTCATAGTGAGGATATGTTCAATGAGTCCGTCCCTGAGTTTGAATCCGTTGACTCGTCGCAAAAGTCAGTAGCACTCTCTGAGTCAATATCCTATGCAAGTTTGGAACCTCTTAGGGAGTCCGAATATCATTCCCTTACCCCACCTTCTATTGTCCCTCCGCCAATACTTGATCTCAAACCGCTACTTTCTCATCTTAAATATGCATATTTAAGTGAGAATGAGACTTTGCCAGTGATCATATCCGCTTCTCTAACCTTAGAACAAGAGAATGCACTTTTGGCAGTATTGAGATCAAATCGGCAAGCATTTGGTTGGACAATGGCTGACATCAAAGGGATTGGTCCCTTAATTGTTGAACATTATATACATCTGATGGATGAAGCTAAACCAACCCGAGACCCACAAAGACGGTTAAATCCCGTTATGAAGGAGGCGTTAAAGAAAGAAATCGTCAAGTGTCTTGATAGTGGTATAATTTACCCTATATCTGATAGCTAATGGGTAAGTCCTATTCACGTGGTCCCTAAAAAGTCTGGCATCACGGTCATAACTAATGAGACTAATGAGTTGATCCAAACACGCACCCAAACTGGGTGGCGTGTATGTATTGATTACAGAAAACTCAATGCCGCGACGAGGAAAGATCACTTCCCACTACCTTTCATTGACCAGATGTTAGAACGATTAGCTGGACACGAATACTATTGTTTCTTGAATGGATACTCTGGCTATAACCAGGTCCCCATCGCCGAAAAGGATCAAGATAAAACCACATTTACTTATCCTTTCGGTACTTTCGCTTATAGACGCATGCCCTTTGGGTTATGCAACGCTCCCGCTACATTTCAGCGATGTATGATGGGGATATTCTTAGACATGGTTGAGAATTTTCTGGAAATTTTTATGGACGATTTCTCCATTTTCGGGGACTCTTTTAAGGACTGCCTTCGTAATTTTGACGCGGTTCTTACCCGCTGTAAGGATAAGAACTTAACTTTGAATTGGGAAAAATGTCATTTTATGGTCCAAAAAGGTATTGTCCTTGGACATATAATTTCACGAAAAGGCATTGAGGTTGACAGAGCTAAAATTGATGTCATCTATAACCTCTCTCGTCCCAAATGCATCAAAGATATACGATCCTTCCTTGGTCATGCAAGATTTTATAGGATATTCATTAAGGACTTTAGCAAAATTGTTAGACCCTTAACTCTTCTATTGGCCAAGGATACTACATTTCACTTCGATTCGGATCGTGAGGCTGCTTTTGAATCGCTTAAAGGATCGCTCACTACAGCCCCCATTTTATCATCTCCGGATTGGAACCACCCGTTCGAGCTTATGTGTGATGCATCAGATTTTGTTATTGGTGCGGTCTTAGGACAACACATTGATAAGATGCTACATGTAATTTACTATGCAAGTAGGACCTTGAATGATGCACAAATAAATTACACAACTACCGAGAAAAAACTCTTGGCAGTTGTATTTGCATTAGAAAAATTCAGGCCCTACTTGATTGGCTCGCCAATAGTGGTTTACACTGATCACTCTGCCCTACGACACCTTTTATCGAAGAAGGATGCTAAGGCCAGGCTAATACGTTGGATCCTATTGTTACAAGAATTTGATCTTGTCATCCGAGACAAGAGTGGATGTGAAAACGTTGTAGCTGGCCATCTTTCACGCATCACTTCTTCACCAACTTTGACCGTGCCGATAAATGACTCATTTCCTGACGAACAGCTCTTGATTATATCCTACGAACCTTGGTTCGTGGATATTGTGAATTATCTAACGACGGGACCTATTTCTAGCGATTGGTCGAAACAAGACAAACTTCGATTTATATCCCAAGTAAAATACTTTTACTGGGATGAACCTTATTTGTTTAAGTATTGTTCCGATCAAATCATTCGCAGGTGTGTCCCTAACGATGAATTCAAGAGTGTGTTATCATTTTGTCATGATCAGGCATGCGGCAGTCATTTTGGTCCTCGAAAAACGGCGGAGAAAGTTTTGCAATGTGGCTTTTATTGGCCAACATTATTTAAAGATGGATATGAACATTGCAAAACTTGTCCGCGGTGTCAGCACTTAGGTCGGATTTCACGAAGAAACGAGATGCCGCTCTAACCTATATTGGTTGTGGAAATATTCGATATTTGGGGTATTGATTTTATGGGCCATTTTCCCAATTCTTTTGAGAATTTATATATCTTGTTAGCGGTTAATTACGTCTCGAAATGGGTGGAAGCAATACCGTGTCGCACTAATAACAACAAAGTTGTCATTAAGTTCCTAAAAGAAAATATCTTTTCGCGATTCGGACACCCTCGCGCTATAATTAGCGACAACGGGACACATTTCTGTAATCGGTCTTTCGAGACTTTGATGCGGAAATATTCAATTACTCACAAGCTTTCTACGCCCTATCATCTCCAAACAAGCGAGCAGGTTGAGATCTCAAATAGGCAGATCAAATAAATTTTGGAGAAGACGGTTTCTAAAAACCGTAAAGATTGGTCAATCAAATTGACGGATACTCTTTGGGCATTTCGCACCGCTTATAAGACCGATCTTGGTATGTCTCCATACCGCCTTGTGTTTGGGAAGGCATGCTACCTTCCTGTCGAGATCGTACATAAAGCAATGCGGGCTATTAAAGAGCTTAATTTCGATTTTGATCAAGCTTGCAGCTATCAGAAGCTGCAATTAAATGGGCTAAGCGAACTCCGCGATGAAGCTTACGATAATGCGGTGATAGTAAAGAATCGGACTAAAGTGTTCCACGATAAAAACCTTTTTAGAAAAACTTTCATATCGGGGCAACAAGTCCTTCTTTACGATTCCCGTCTCCATCTTCATCCGGGTAAGCTTAAATCACGTTGGAAAGGACCTTTTGTGGTGCGGTATGTACACCCGCACGGGGCATTAGAACTTGAAAATTTGAAAAACGGTTCAATTTTTAAAATAAATGGGCATATATTAGAACCATATTTCTCTGCTGACCCAGCGGAGGAGCTCCTGTTTTTACAGGAGCCGATTTATCATAACTGAATTTCCTCCGCTTCACCTCCATGTTTTGGCAACATTTTTACGTTTTAAGAATGGAGGTGAGTGAAATTGGACTTAACTGAATACCTGTGCATGCCAAAGAACAAGTTTGGGGGTAGTTTTCATTTAACTATTATTTTACCCTTTTTGTCTCTCCCCAAGTATACAGGTCCATGCTCTCAAAAGACAATATCAGTGAGGACACTGCTGAAAACAGGTTTTGGGAGGGGGTCGTATTCACTGAATTATCTTTGACACTGGGCATTCAATTTTTTTTGTTTTTTTATATAATAAAAGAGTAGAAAGTGAAAAATTATATTTAAAAGATAGAAATAGTTTAAGAAAAAAAGAAAATTAGATGTTTTCTTAAATGAAACTAGTAATAAGTAGTTATGAACTGTTGTCCCAAGGGTTAGTAAGATGAAGGAAACTACTAATCTGAGAATAAAAATAAGCCTGAAAAATAGTTTCTATTCTGAAAGCCAAACATTTGAATGTTCATACCCTACTATACGCACTTACACACATCTTGAAACTCGGGATAGTAGAGAATACCTTGAAATGCTCTTGTCTAAAAGCCAAAGTATGAAGAAAATAAAAATGAAAAATAAAAGATAAAATGGTGAAAAGAAAAATGAACACTGGTTTTGTTATTACTGAGGCAGCAATAAAAAAATATAGCGAGGGTGCTTTATCACCTAGTGCCTTAGACCAACTGGTTTGGGAGCCACTACTAAGCCTTATGTGTTGCAAGACGAGGAAAAGCACTTAATTAGCAAGCACATGAGTAATCGGTCGGTTAGTATCTCAAGAAGTATTAACGGTCGGATGAAAAAATGTGTGAGCATATTTCATATAAATATCGATTAAAAAGTACTGAGGTAGATGGACAAGAGTATGATTGCTTGAATTGAATTCTCCGAGTGTAGGGATGTCCAGTTCACCCCCGTAGGGGTATATGATCAATGTTTGGAGGAAAGATAGGGAGGAAAACTAAAGGCGATGTTTTATTGAGGGATGATGTGATTTCTAACATTTTTTCACGACCATTAAGATAGGGCGCATAGCAACTGAAAAACTGGTGTAGTTGAAAATTCTTATTTTCAAGTTCTTTCTTTTATAGTTCTTATCTTTATATGTAACTTTCACCATCTCTTTTATTATAGAATTTTGTAGGTGTAATCCGCTGAAAACCCTCAGGAGACAACACTTCTCCTATTAGGGACACCTGGGGGTTTAACGACCTGTTGCACGTGCTCAGTGCAATCGTGTTGCCTACGAAAGTGTGCTTAGCTTTCTCCTTTCTTTTCTCCTTCTCTTAAATAAACTAGTTTGTTCAGGACGATCAAAGATAAGTTTGGGGGTATTTGTTCAGTTGATAAAACTGCACATTAATATGACATTTTTCCTACTATTTCTATATAATAAAAGGTGTTATTATAATATATGATACATATGAGGGTTTATCTGTAAAAATACTATTTTCATGTGTTTATATATTATAATTAACATTTTGTAGGAAAAAAATAAGTATATAATATCCATGTAACATTTGGCCCATTTAAATATGCTTACCTTATTAATACCTTTGACCAATTCTTAATGGTTAAGTTAATATCTCAATAAAACAAACTCTACTAATATTGTTTGTTGAGTTATTGTGCAGAATTTTCAGGGCTGAAATCAAGGAAATCAAAGTTGGCAAATCAAATCTGCCGAAGATATTCAAGAAACTAATTCTGGCAGAAATGTAGAAAAGATTTTCAAAGTCTAGATACTCAAAAGATTACCAAATGTTACAGATATAAAGCTACAAAAATTAGAGGCCATGATCTCACTAAAAGGGGGCGGATCCGCGGCCAAACCTATCCAATGGCCGCGGTTCCGCCGCCGATTTGAAGAGTTGAGATATGGAATTTTGGTGGTTAGGATCCTAACAACTAGTTTTCATATTAGGAAACTAAGGTTCTGGCTCTGTGACTATAAATAAGGACCGAGAGCCTCTTGGAAAAATTATCAAGCTGAAGAGATCACGAAGTCCACGACAGGCTCACGCATCCATGCTGATCATCAACGGTTCATCTACCTTCTTAGAAGAGATCGAGAAGCAAACTAGCATTTTGTAATCATTTCCTAAGCGAACAAAGTGTAAATGAATTTTGTTGATTAATAAAGATAGTTGTTTTCTTAGTCTATCTCTTTGTAGTTTTAATATGATTTCCCTCTCCATCTCTTCTTCTCCCAACATGCGCGAATAATTCTCCGCTTGTTAGGGTTCGTAGGACTAGGGTAGGTTAATGGATGATGAAGATCCTTAAACTCTTTTTACGTCCTATAAAGTTTATAAACTTTATCAAAAGAATAGTTAACATCCTAATCGGGCGCGCTATCAATTCATTGATAGTCTCGACCACGATTTGTGATCAGATTAACAATTGTTTTTGTAAAGGCTAGACATGAATGGAGATCCATGTCAAGATAGGGGTTAAGAGTGGGAACCCTTTTCCCTCCAGAAACCCTAATCTGCGTGCATCACTGTCGATCTAGTTTTAAATCTATTAAGGAATAAAAGGAATAATTTTTAATTAATCATCCATAACTACTAAATCCCAATAAACCCTACAAGCCCCCTTTTAATATTAAACTTACCTCCGTAGTTAATCTAGATCTATATTTTGTATTCTTGTTTAACGTAGATCTAGAAACTATTTCCACCATTCTTTATTCTTTCCCTTTCTCAACACATCTAAAGTAAGATTGAAAGGTTCCACGTTTCCCTGAGGACGACCCGTACTCACCTCGGTCTAGCTACGCGGGATTTTCTATCCAAAAGATTCCACTCCTTATCGGTCATCTTTTCGGGCTTTTTTCCTAGTAACAGAAAATGCAGGTCCTTTTGGTATATATAGTCATCCATCTGTATGCGTTACTAACCATAATTGTGACCATTGATTTTCTCGATCCTTATCTAACAATCCACCATCTTTTCGTCTATGTCGCAGCAAACTTAACTTTTTCTTGATCTGAACCAACGCGTTCAAAACTGTGATCTAAGAAAGTCGGGAAGAGATTATAGGCGTCATTGCCTACCATTAACCTAGATCGTAGGATCAAAGAACCCTATATTCCTTAATCACGCTCTGATACAAGTTGTTGGGATGTAGTCGACACACGGAACAATACTACGATGCAAACAATTCACACAACAACAACGCAAATACCGATGAAAGATCACAAATAAATAAGAGTACGAGAATAAGAAAAATAATAAAAAATCAGAGTGGCACAAGAGATTTGTTAATGGGGTTCACCCACCGTATGGCTGGTCCCCAGCAGAGCGGAATCTGTAAATATCTACTGAATGCTCACTCTCTTTACGGACAATCCTAGAAGATCTTTCTCTCACTCTCTTTACAAATCTCTATGTCTCTCTCTCACTCTCTTTCCGCCTCCGCCAATAATAATGTGCAAGTTGCCCCTCAATCCATGCTCTGTTGGAATTAATTTGCCACTTTGGATGTCTTTTTCAAAGCCACCCTTCCTATTTTAGTGAATCCTAAGCTCTGTTGGATTTGTACTTCAAATCCTAGGCCTACAAATCTTACGGATAAGATTTAAACATGATTTTAAAACTAAAATCATGAAGCCCCACATGTGTTACTTTGATTAATTTGTATCACATGTAACTGCAAAATAGGAGGAAGAATATCAACAGAATCATAAATGTGAGTTTCCTTCATGGTGGGTAATGGAGTATGCTTTTTCTCCTCAACTTATACGCAAAAGAATAAGCTCAGACATATAAATATGCAATTAAGATATATGTACAGTTTCCATAAGAAAAGCCTTCATTTTGGCATTTCATCAAACATATGATGGACAAAACAAATAGTGGTATATCCATCGAATACCTCTAGAGAGCTCTTTTTAGGGATTTTTATGAACAAAACAAAAATCGAAATAAACAGAACTGATTAGAGGAACGGGGATTTTAATCTAAATAATGAAAAGTGAAGTTTAGTTTGGAGGGATTTACCACTATTTGTTTTGTCAATCTTCCAACGTTAATGGCATAAAAGTGAAGTGATTTTTGGATAATTTATGTGTTTTTAGACGTGACTTTTGGAATATCGAATTTTGAAGGTGATATTTAGAAATCGACAAGTTTCTGGGGGTGATATATAGAAAAAAAAAAACCTTTTTTCACTTAACCATCCACCCAGACCACGATTTAAAGCCTTGCAATTAAAACCATCAACCTAAACCTGCATAGCCCACTAAGTATCGGTAATGGTCTAATATATATATCTATATATCTATATATATATATATATATAAGAATTTACATAAATGCACGTTTTTATCAAACAATATATCTTTTAATTCAAAAATCATTAAAAAAAAAGGACTGCCTTAGAGTTATTTTCTAATTCTCACATTTAGAAGTACTTCATATTTTAGATTTAGGTTCCAATATAAAATTTGCTTAGTTATTTTATTTAAGAGTATATTTTAAAGGGTAATTTTTCATATTCTATTAGATTATTTTATAACCATGGTTGCAATAATATCATGCAATGAACAATAAATCATAGAGATATAATAATGATAATGCATATAAATTATTTAAAAATTTACCTTTTCATATTTTATTATGGAGATAATAATAATAATTACCATTATTACTTTTACCAATACCACTCTCTTTTATTAAATTCCATCATTACAACCATAATAACATATAAATACAAAAGAGTTACACTAATTTAATTGGGGGTGGTAGTAAAAAGGGGACTACAAGAAATAGTCCTACCCAATCTTGTTAATTTTCACTCGGTAGAGTACTAGTTTTTTTGCACGTGTTATGCACGTAAGAATGAAAGTTTATATCTAATTTTTAGAGGGGGAGGAAAGAGGCAGAGAGAAATTTTTATTTAGTTATTCTGATATTATCTTATCATTATTTATTTTTTGTTTTTTTCTTTTATACTGAGCATGTTTTTTTCCCATAAAAACATCTTTCAACTTGAACTCTTGCCTTCCTTAAAACTTAAATGGAATGAGATGCACAATTAAATATCTATGATTTTTTCGCCCTTTAAAGGTTTATATGCAATTGGAAAAATTAATTACAGAGATATATTTATCAATTTGCCCTAAATTGTTTATTCACATGTACAAAAGTGTGCAATGTTAGATCCGGCGTTTATTTTCATTCATTATCAAAGAGGTTTGTTCGTTAAGCAGGGAGAAGAAAAAAGTTAAAGGGCAGTTGAGTATCCTACATACATACTTTAGATTAGATGCTTACATGAGATAGATTTCTTTTTTCTATTCATGTATAAATAGAATGAGACATGCAGAATATAAATAATAAAGGAAATTGATTATAATAATGTAAATGAACATAAAGTTTTTAGGAAATTAATTTTTTTTATATTATATTCATATTTATTCGTACCATTCCAATAATTAATAAAAATAAACTCACATTCTTTAAATATATATCTTTTCATGTTCTATTCTGGTTTATTGCAAGAACCCTCATAATTATTCACTAACACCACTCCATTTTACTAAATACTACGGTGACAACCATATATAATAACATAATTAGAAGAGGAGAGTGGGTGTAATAATTTGGTGTGAATATATAAAAGGTACTATAAAAAAAGAGAATAATGGAGAAAAGAGGCCATTGGACGAAATTTCCTCCTATGGCGTGGGAAAAATACAACCTCCACCAATTTTTTCGACGATCGGCCCCCATCATCTTCTTCGTTATCATCTAAGATGTGGATACACCAAATTTCATGTGATTCTACAACTTTTTCACCGTTGATTTAGCAATGTAAAAAGTTCTATTGTCGGTAAACCGTTAATTTTGAACCCACTAAATCAATGGTGAAAAAGTTGTGGAATAACATGAAATTTGGTGTACGCACATCTTAGATGATAACGATGATGATGATGGGTGACGATCGTCCGAAAAAATGGTGGAGGTTGTATTTTTTCCATGCCATAGGAGGAAATCCCCTACTATGACCTCTTTCCTCCATTAATCTCATAAAAAAAATACTACCAGAACTTGTTTCCATTTTCCACTTAGTAGAGTGCAATAGAGTATAGATAAGGTATGATAAGGTGTTGCCGATGTTATGTGCATGCATATATGTTGGCATTTGAGAAGATTATAAGAATTCTAGTTGGAATTAATATAAATTTGTAAAAACTTCTATCTAGCATAGATTTTAAATTGTTTGAGGGGTGTTAGTCTCAAGTCATTAGAAAATGCATTTCCGAAATTTGAAAATTCGTGTTAATCCCAAATTATTTAAAATTAGAATTTTCTTGGTACCGTTAATCGAATGTAGAATTTTAAAATGCAAGAATTTGGTTTGTAGAATTCATCATTCAAGTTATAGTTCAAAAATAAGAAAATCAAACAATTTTAAAATCATCATATGCCCCAAAGCTTTCTAAAATGCCAAAATATATATAATAGATCAAAATTTAAATTAACAGTCTCCTGGGCACCGCCACCACCAACTGCAGCTAGGGCTGTTCAAATAATACCCGACCCGACCCGAACTGACCGATTTCTATCGGTTTGTGAGATGTCGGGGCAGGTCAGGTCCAAATAAAATAGAAATTGGTTATTGGGTTTGGAATTTTCAAACCCGACCCGACCAACTTATACCCTATATAAAAAAATTTAGAAACCCTAACCTTATTTCTAAGCTAATTTTTTCTCTTCAGATGCGTGGCCTCCCTCCTCCGAGTCCTCTCTCTCTCGAACCCTAAATTTTTTCATTTGGTTTTGCCGGCGGTCAATGGAGACACACTTTCTCCCTCGAATCTCACTCCAATGGTTTTCAGTCTCTCTCTCGAATCTCCCTCGATTTATTGAATCTCTGGGCTATTCATCGATTTCGGTCTGAAATTTCTGGATTTGGTGATTGTTCTCTGATTGTCTCTCAACCCACATTCTTTGATTGTTCTCTGGTTTATCGAATCTCAAGGTTTGGTGATTGTTGGCTGATTTAGGAATTTCTAGAAGCGCAACTCTACAAGCAACTCAGCAAATTATAGCAAGTATACCTCCTCCACCTCCTACGGATTCTCCACCTCCAACTGCAGCAGCTGACCCTCAGGTATATTCATCTGTAACTTAGCCCCTATCTAAAATTATGTTTTTTTTATTCTTTACATCTGAAATGGTTGTTGGCTTGTTACTGTAACGTTTGTTTTTTTCATAACTTCTTATTATTGTTTGATAGTGTTTCTAATTTTAAATAAGAATATTGCTTTGCAATCTTTAAAAATGTTTTTATTATATAATTGATCGAATCATTCAAAGGCATTTATAGATACATAACTTGTGTGTTCACTTTTGTAGAATGATGAAGAGAAAAATTCCAACACCATTAATGCCTCAAACTCTTCTAAGAAGAAGGTTACATCTCGATCGTGAGCGTGTGATCATTTGACAAAAGATAAGATAAGTAACATTGCAATATGCAATTATTGTAGTCAAGAATTTCTTGCACATAGAAAAAAGAATGGCACTAAATCACTATTATTGCATGCCGATAGTTGCATTAAGAACCCTCATAATTTGGAAACCTGATAAGCTCAATTAACCTTTAAGGTTGGGAAAGGTGGGAAACAAGCGGGCTTGGATCATGGATGTTTAATCAAGAAGAAACTAGAAAATTTCTTTCATATTTTATAATCTTGGATGAGCTTCCTTTTAAGATGGTTGATGGGAGAGGGTTTAAGCACTTCATGTTGATTTTTTGTCCACACTTTAAGATTCCTTCTCGTTTCATCCTTCAAAGAGATTTTTATATTCTCTATTTAGAAAGAAAGGAAAATTTAATTTTTTTTTTTGCGTGATACTTATCAAAGAGTGTGCCTAACTACCGACACTTGGATTTCAATCCGAAACATTAATTTATATGTGCTTTACGACACGGTGGATTGATCACCAGTGGAAATTGAGAAGCAAAATAATAAACTTTTGCCAGATCGATGGTCATAGAGGTGAAGACCTCGGGAGAGCCATAGATATATGTTTGATATATTGGGGTATCAATAACGTTTTCACGATCACCGTCAATAATGCTAGTTCAAACGATACCATGGTTTCGTATTTGAAGAGGAAAATTAATAATTGGCATGTTAGGATGGCGGGTTCTTCATGTGCGTTGCATTGCACACATTATCAATTTGGTTGTTATTGATGGGATTAAAGAGTTAAATCATTCCGTAGCTCGTGTTCGTACGTCCATTCGCTATGTGAGGCAATCTCCTTCTAGATTGCGAAAATTCAAAAATCGTTTTGAAGCCAAAAAAATTGAATATAAGAAGGGGTTGTGTTTGGATGTATGAACGCGCTTTTGATAGATAGTTCTCACAAGATCCTCTTTTTGTGCATTATCTTAAATATGCGGATGGAAGTCGTGGAATTTCGAGTGAAAATTATTGGAACAATGTTAGGAAGTTGTTTTTCTTTCTAAAATTTTTTATGATCTCATAAATAAGGTTTCTGCCTCTTCTTATGTGACTACCAATTTCTTTATTCATAAAATTTTTTAAGTTGCAAATTCTTTGAAGAAGTAAGAAGCAAGTAATGATTTAGATTTATATTTGATGGCTTTACACATGAGGGAAAAGTATGATAAGTAAAGGGAAAATTGAGGGAAAAACCTTTTGATTTATTTTGCGTTTGTTCTTGACCCTCAATTCAAATTAAAAGCGACGGAGTTAGATTTACCAGCCTTACATATAAGTATCCAATCCATGGATGTAGTTTTGTAAAAGGTGAGAGAAGCTCTATTTGAATTGTTTAACGAGTACAATATAAAATATAGAAATAACTCAATCGTACAAACCTGTCAATCGTTCACTCTTTTTGTTGAAGACGAAGATGATGATGATGATTTAAGTTCATGCTTTAAAATTATGAGAGCAGAATCCGGAGGCTACGAATGCAAATCGGAGTTAGAGAAATATCTGGATGAAGCGAATGAACCACCTAATGTTGATATAGACATCTTGAATTTTTGGAAAATTAATAGTTCACAATTTCCAATCCTTTCGAAGATGGCTCGTGATGTGTTGGCAGTTCCTATCTATACGGTGGCGTCCGAGTCAGCGTTTAGTACCGATGGTCGAATTCTTGATCCTTTTAGAAGCTCATTAACTCTTAAAATAATGTAAGCTCTATTATGCACCGAAGATTGGATTCATGCTTAATTGAATCAACCTAGGCTTGATATTGAGAAGGATCTAGCAAGTCTTAAGTATTTAGATGATGGTGAAAAGTTTATAGTGTATTTTAACTGTTCTTTTATAATATCCATACACTTGTAGTTATTTTTTTAATGTTATTGCTTAATGTCTATCACTATTTATTTTCAGAGTTGAGCAAGCTCTCTATTGAGCCAACTATCACAGAGTTATGATGACATGGTGTTGGTGGTGATGAGGTGATGTTTTTCGAGAGGCTTGCTGTATCTGCACCAGTGGGGGCTTGCTACTTCTGCTGGTAACTTGGTATTTTTGTGTTTTTGTTGTTTCGTTGCTGACTTGTTGATACTGTTTCTGTTTTTGGGTAACTTGTTACTTGTTGTGTCATGCCCCGCTTCCAAAAGACGGGAGTATACACGTGACGAGGCCCGCGGCGTATTTAGTTTGAGAATTCATGTCAAGTTCAAGAATTCATGTTCAGTTTCAATTCAAATTCGAGTTCAAGTCAAGTTCAGGTTTAATTCAAGTTTCAAGTGTTCAAGTGTTCAAGTCAAGTAGGATGTCATGTGTTTGATTATATATGATTCGATATTCATGTGATTTAAGATGGCAACCACTGCACATGGTCGGCAGTATTTGTGCCCTTTTCAAGGACGATTACCGGATGATTACTAGTTTATCTAAACTAGGCAAATACTAACTTTCTCCGGCTCCCTGATGCCTGGAAAAAATATACCGCTTAAACCCATTATTACCTAAATACCTTAGAAATTAGTTTATATAGTCTAGATATTTTAGTGAACTTAGGTCATCTATATAAAATAGTTCATTTGAAAACTCGAGAGGGTTTTATGTAAAATACTTTACTTTTAAAAATAAAGCTCGAGAGTGTTTTTGGTAAAATATGTTAATTAGAATATCGAGAGTTTTAGTAAAAATTTACTTTATATTTTAAGGTATTTTAATAATAAAACCTAGTTTTTAAAAGTTTTTGGTATATTTTTGAAAATCTATCTTTTGGAAAACTTGAGGTATTTTAATAATAACTTAATCTTTTAATTTAGAATATTTTATTGAAATTAGATTTATAAAAAATGCTTTCTTTTAAGTTACAAGTTTATGATTTTTAATTTAGTATTGTTTTATTTTGTTTAAAAACGTATTTCTTTTCCTTCAAGAACACGCTCCGTGAAGAGCTCCGATCTCACCCACTAGATCCAAAATGTGCGATAATCTACACCATTTTTTAGCAGGGTTCCCCTAATGAGGACTGTGAAGGCAAAATTGCCAAGGAAAAGGGTTTAGAATTAAAATTCTATGTTTCGAGACTTAAGGGTATTTTAATGAAAACCAATTCTTTTTAGATAAACATGCTAATACATAACCGTGCAATGATTCCATAGTGTGCATGAGTGGGGTAGGTCATTACTCCTCGGTATTTATTTAATTATGTCTTTAAACAACAATATATCAATTCAAGGGAAAACATGTTAAAGCATTTATTTATACATTGCGATAGGAGTTGCATAGAACTCTATGTTGTGAATCTATGGGTAGAGTTTATCAAACATCGCGATTATGTTCTAGCACAATAGATTTAAGAGAACTCCATGTACTTGGTTAACGGGTTAAATTCATAAGTTTTCGGTTCATGAAATTGTTTATAATAGCATGTGTGAATTTCAATATAAATTTTTTTATTTGCGCATAGGTTTTAGTGTCATGGCGCAGTAAATCGGTTCAAGAGAAAAATAAGAGAATGGTGGGACTTACGGGTTGCGAATCCTAAGAGTTTGAAGGAGATGAAAGAGAGAAGGGATTTACTCGCGGTATGAATAAGTCTAACAACTGATTTACTGATTAATTCTTTAAAAAGGTTTGGTGTGTTGTTCAGTTTGTTGCAGTAGTTGTTTGTTGACGTTGACGATCGCGATAGAAGTTGAGAGATCCATGGTCGACTTGGGATTTGTAGAGAGAAGAAAGTTTAATGACAACTTGGCTTCTTAGAGAGGACGTGGACTTGAGATGGCTTGAGAGATAGAATTGAGAGAAATATAATTTGAGAGTAGTATGCCTAGGGGAAAGAAGCTAGATTGAGTTAGGTATTTATAGGAGAGGAATGGGGGGTGTGGTGATTTTGAAGAATTTAAAATGCATTAAAAGTGTTTTTAAAAGGGTTAATAGAGTAGGGGAAAGGGCTGTAGTTCTCTGTATTGAATTCAGGGGTTTTAAAGTATTAAAAGGGGTAGAGAGAAGCTGAAGGGATACACGTACAAAGGATCGAGGCATTTGGAGCTAGGGCCGACGGTGGCAACTATTCGGCGGCCAGAAGATGGGCAAGGGTCTCGGGGTTCCTCAGTGTTAAAACATCATATTTATGTACCTCGTTTCTGTTACGAATCTTCGTAACCCCGTGCAATACTCGTTCAACTCTTCGGCTTCCCAAAACATCAAAAGAAAGAATATCAAAAAATTTGAGGATAATTGGATTCGAACACGCAGACTATAGAACAACAATGTAGAGTCTTAACCAGTAAGTTATAAGGAGTTTTTTTGCATTTATTTAACAAATATTAAATATATGCTATAGCTCAAAGGAAACGGGTTTAGGAAGAGATCAAAATAAACTGTTTTGGATAGGGGCTTAGGTGTTGGTTTTTTTGTAAGATTATAAAATATGGAAAATAGATGGAGGGATTATATATATATATATATATATATATATATATATATATATATATATTACGAAAAATACACAAAACAAAGAAATACAATAGAAAGATAATAGGAAGATATCGAGATTTTAGGGTCGTTACATGTTGTTTATTCTGCTATTGTTCTGTTTATTGATGTTGTTACTGTTGTTTCTATTGGTAATCTGCCGATCTACTGCTACTGTTATGTTTGCTGATACCGATTATGTTATCTTTTATCAGTATTGGGGTTGTTTCAGTTGGGGGTCTTTTATTCAGACTCTTGGACTTAAGGCTTATTGCTTATTGGCTTTCATTTTGGTTTTGGTTGGTTGGGGGTTGTTGCTTACTGTTGCTTTGCGTTGTACTCACTACTCATCTTTGCTTGCGTTATTCAATTCACTGTCTTGAAACCTAAATTATTTGTCTTGCTAGTTGGCTTGTTGTTTCAGAATTGGGTAATGACTTTTGTATATGCCCTATAACATGAAATGATGATTTATGGTTTTAAGTCTCGATTTCTTTGATTTATACAAACTTTAGTTGCTACAATTCTTCATACAAGGAATCCCTTTTACATCTATATTGTAGCTGGTGATCAAATAGATACCAAATGCTAGCTTTTTCTGCTTGAGTTGCTTTTTAGCAACCTCGCTCTCATTGAATCATTCATCGGTCGGTTCGGTTCGGTTCATCGCATTTTGGTATTTATTTTAGATGTCCTCATATATATGGTATTAGGGATTCAATATATGATTGAAAGTCGGTTGGTGGTGAGTTGTCATACGCTGAAAAATATCGATAATCTGAGCATGTTTCACTATATATTTCTGGCTTCTTTCATTTTCATCTGTTTCATCTCTGTTTTTTGTTTCATGTTGGAATGCTGAAGAAACTTGTGTTCTTCTGAACATTTTCGGCTTCTGGGTGTTAGATGATTCAGGTTCTTTATCTATATTTTTTTTCATAAGTTTTAAAGTTATTTTCATAGTGTATCGATCATATTTTAGTTGTAGAGGGAGGAATTTTCTGCAGTTAAAGTTATGTTGCATTATGCCAACTTGTCAAGCATTATACAAGAAGCTCAAGTTGGACGCGAAAAGCAATTATATGATGTCATGGTGTTATCACTAATCAATTTTTCAATTGTTATCACTTATCAATTTATTTATGTAATTTGTAGTTTGTTAAAATGTTTTGAGGTTTTAAACTTGTAATATGACAAATTTGCTAATTAAAATGTCTGAGGATTGTAATATCGCACTCTATAATTATAATTGCAATAAAATCTATTATTTCTCTATTTTATTCATTTGGTGGTTATTTCAAAAGTTTTAATAAGACCTTTTGAAGGCCCAAACCAGCCTGGCCCAAACCTACCCCCAACCCGAACCGAATTGGTCGGTTCGGTTCATTTTGGTTCTGACCCAGTCAGGTCAGTTATGTAGTCGGGTTTGGGGTCTTTGTTCAATCGGTTTGATTCAGTTTTTTTCGAAAAAAACCAAACCGAACCGGGCTCAGTCGTAGTGACGGCCGTCATGTGGATGGCCGTCTGGTGGCCGTCGGCGACGGCGGAGGTCGCCGGCCGGTTAAGGAAGCTCATCTAAGATTATAAAATATTAAATATCCATGAACCAACCCCGGTTGTTTCTTACCTTCCCCAGCCTTAAAGATCAATTGAACTTGTCGAGTTTTTAAAGTATAAGGGTTCTTAATGCAATCATCGGCATGCAATAATAGTTATTTAGTACCATTCTTTTTGCTATGTGCAAGAAATTCTTAACTGCAATAATTACATGTTGCAATATTACTTATCTTATCTTTTGTAAATCGAACACACGCTCGCGATCGATACGTAACCTTTCTCTTAGAAGAGTTTGAGGCATTAACGGTGTTGGAATTTTGCTCTTCGTTATTCTACAAAAGTGAACATACAAGTTGTGTATCTATAAATGCCTTTGAATGATTCGATCAATTACATAATAAAAACATTTTTAAAGATTGCAAAGTAATATTCTCATTTAAGATTAGAAACACTATCAAACAATAATAAGAAATTATGAACTAACAAACATTGTAGCTACAACCCAACAACCATTTCAGATATAAAGAATTAAAAAAAACATAACTTTAGATAGGGGCTAAGTTACAGATGAATTTACCTGATGGTCAGCAACTGCTGTAGGAGGTGGAGGAGCCGAAGGAGGTGGAGGAGGATGTGGGGGAGGCTTGCTTGCTATATTTTGCTGAGTTACTTTTTGATTTGTAAAGTGTTTGTAGTAACCACAATCAATAACGGTGTCGTGTATAGCTAGACAGAGATGAGTACGGGTCGTCCTCAGAAAAACGTTGAATCTTTTAATCTTACTTTAGGCGTGTTGATTAGAAAAAGAGGAAGAATAATGAATAGTGGAAATAGTTTCTAGATCTACGTTAAACATGGATGTAGAATATAGATCTAGATTAACTATGGATGTAGGTTTTATATTAGAAGGGGGGCTTGTAGGGTTCGTTAAGATTTAGTAGTTATGGATGATTAATTAAAGATTACTTCTCTTATCCTTTAATAGATTTAAAACTAGATCGACAATGATGTATGTAAATTAGGGTTTCTGGAGGAAAAAGGGTTCCCACTCTTAACCCCTACCTTGACATGGATCTCCGTTCATGTCTAGCCTTTACCAAAACAATTGCTAATATAATCTCTAATCGTGGTCGTGAATATCAATGAATTGATAGCGCGCCCGATTAGAATGTTAACTATTATTTTGATAAACTTTATAAAATTTATAGGACGTAAAAAGAGTTTAAGGATCTTCATCATCCATTAATCTACCCTAATCCTACGAACCCTAACAAGCGGAGAATTACTCGCGTATGTTGGGAAAAGAAAAGATAGAAATCATGAAGAAAATAAAATGCAATAGAATAAAACTACCTTTATTAATCAACAAGATCAAGTACACTTTGTTCCTTTAGAAAATGATTACATAATCCTAGTTTGCTTCTCGATCTCTTCTTAAGGAGGTAGATAAACTGTCGATGATCAACCAGGATTCTTGAGCCGTCGTAGACTTCGTGATCGCGTCGGTTTGATGATTTTTCCAAGAGGCTCTCGGTCCTTATTTATAGTCACAGAGCCAGAACCCTAGTTTTCTAATATGGTAACTAGTTGTTAGGATCCCAACTTGAAAATCCAAAATCTCAACTCCTCAATATTGCGGCGGAACCGCGGCCATTGGGTGGGTTAGGCCGCAGATCAGCGGTGGGGTAGAGGAGTCTTCGCTTCAAAAATCTTGTGGCCTCTTCTAGTGACATATGTAGACTATTTTGATATCTGAAATCTGAAAATCTTCTCTAAGTCTCTAACAGAATTGATTTCTTCGATGTACTTTAACATTTCGGCAGATTTGATCTCGCCAACTCAGATTTCCTTGATTTCAGTCCTGATATAATTTCTATACAATAACTCAATAAATAATGTTAGTAGAATTTTGTTTTTATTAAGATATTATCTTGACCATTTGACATGATATTATAGTTTTAGAAGAATTGGTCAAAGATATTTGATAAGGTAAGCATATTTAAATGAACTAAATATTATATAGATATTATATACTTACATTTTCCTTCATAATATTAATTATAATATATAAACATATAAAAATAGTATTTTTAAAGATAACCCTCATATGTGTCATATTTATAATAAACTCCTTTTATTATATAAAAATAGTAAGGAAAATGTCATATCAAATGCACAATATTTTCGACTGAACAAATACCCCCAAACTTAACTTTGATCTTCCCGCGCAAACTAGTTATTCAAGAGAAGAAGAAAAAGAAAAAGAAAAACCTAAGCAGTACACTTTCGTAGGCAACACGATTGCACTGAGCACGTGCACCAAGCCGTTAAACCTCTAGGTGTCCATAATAGGAGGAGTGTTGTCTCCTGAGGGTTTTCAGCGGATTACACCCACAAAATCCTATAATAACAGAAAGATGGTGAAAGTTATATATAAAGATAAGAACTAAGAAAGAACTTGAAAATAAGAGTTTCCAACTACACCAGTTTTTCGGTTGTCATTAGCCCTATCTTAATGGTCATGAAAAAAATGTTAGAAATTACATCATCCCTTAATAAAATATCGTCTTTAGTCTTCCTCCCTATCTTTCCTCCAAATATTGATCATATATCCCTACGTCTGTGTAAAAGACATCCCTACACTTAGAGAATTCAATTCAAGCTATCATACTCTTGTCCATCTTCCAAAATACTTTATAGTTGGTGAATATTTTAGATAAAATTGCTCACACAATTTTCATGCGACCGTTAATACTTCTTGAGGTACTAACCGACCGATTACAAAATGTGATTGCGCATTTAGGCGTAATTCCTCGTTTTGCAACACCTAAGGCTTAGCAGTGGCTCCCAAACTAGTTAGTCTAAGGCACTAAGTGATAAAACACCATCGCTATATTTTTTTTATGCTGCCTTAAGCAATTACAAAACTAGTGTTCATTTTTTTTCCACCACATATACCTTATTTTTCATACTAAGGCTTTTAGACAAGAGCATAACAAGGTATCCTCTACTATCCTAAGTTTCAAGATGTGTGTAAGTGCATATAGTAGGGTATCAACGTTCAAATGTTTGGCCTCAAGAATAAGGACTATTTTTCAGACTTAATTTTATCCTCAGATTAGTAATTTCTTTCATCTTACTAACCCTTGGGACAACGGCTCATAACTACTTATTACTAATTTCATTTAAGAAAACATCTAACTTTCTTGATTTTCTTAAACTATTCCTATCTTTCATATGTAATTCTTCACTTTCTAATCTTTTATTATCAATTTTTTTTAGCATAGTGCCTAGTGCCAAACTATAGTTCAATTAATACAACCCCCCAAACCTGTTTTCAGCAGTGTTCTCACTGATGTTGTTCTTTGAATGTATAGACCTGTAGACTTGGGGAGAGAAAATGACAGGGGTAAAATAATAGTTAAATGAAAACTACCCCCAAACTTATGCTTTGGCACGCACGGATATTCAATTAAATTCTATTTCACTCACCTCCATTCTTAAGATGAGACAATATTACCAAGATATGGAGGTGAGACGGAGGAAATTTAGTTATGATAAAGTGGCTCCTGTAAAAACAGGAGCTCCTCCGCTGGGTCAGCAGAAAAATACGGTTTTAATCTATGCTCATTTACTTTAAAAATTGAATCGTTTTTTTATATTTTCAACTTCTACTGTCCCGTACGGGTATACATACCGCACCACAAAAGGTCATTTCCAACGAAATTTAAGCTTACCTGGATGAAGATAGAGACGGGAATCGTAAAGAATGACTTGTTGTCCCGGTGTGAAAGTTTTCCTAAAAATGTTTTTATCATGAAATACTTTAGTCCGGTTCTTTACTATCACTGCATTATCGTAAGCTTCATCGCGGAGTTTGCTTAGCTCATTCAATTGCAGCTTCTGATAGCTGCTGGCTTGATCAAAATCGAAGTTTAGCTCTTCGATAGCCCACATTGCTTTATGTTCGATCTCGACAGGAAGGTGACATGCTTTCCCAAACACAAGACGGTATGAAGACATACCAAGATCAGTCTTATAAGCGGTACGAAATGCCCAAAGAGTATCCGTCAATTTGGTTGACCAATCTTTATGGTTTTTAGAAACCGTCTTCTCCAAAGTTTGCTTGATCTGCCTATTTGAGATCTCAGCTTGCCCGCTTGTTTGGGGATGATAGGACGTAGAAATTTTGTGGTTAATTGCATATTTCCGCATCAAAGTCTCGAAATACCGATTACAGAAATGCGTCCCGTTGTCGCTAATTATAGCGTGAGGGTGTCCGAACCGCGAAAAGATATTTTCTTTAAGGAACTTAATAACAACCTTGTTGTCATTAGTGCTACACGGTATTGCTTCCACCCATTTTGAGACATAATTAACCACTAACAAGATATATAAATTCCCAAAAGAGTTGGGAAAAGGACCCATAAAATCAATACCCCAAACGTCGAATATCTCCAAAACCAAGATAGGTTGGAGCGGCATCTCATTTCTACGTGAAATTTGACCCAAGTGTTGACACCGTGGGTAAGTTTTGCAATGATCATATGCATTTTTAAATAATGTTGGCCAATAAAAGCCACATTGCAAAACTTTCTCCGCCGTTTTTCGAGGACCAAAGTGACCGCCGCATGCCTGATCATGACAAAATGATAACACACTCTTGAATTTATCGTTAGAGACACATCTGCGAATGATTTGATCAGAATAATACTTAAACAAATAAGGTTCATCCCAGTAAAAGTGTTTTACTTGGGATAGAAATCGAAGTTTGTCTTGTTTCGACCAATTGCTAGGAATAAGTCTCGTCGCTAGATAATTCACAATATCTACGAACCAAGGTTCGCAGGATACGGTCAAGAGTTGTTCGTCTGGAAATGGGTCATTTATCGGCACGGTCAACGTTGGTGAAGAAGAGATGCGTGAAAGATGGTCAGCTACTACGTTTTCATATCCACTCTTGTCTCGGATGACAAGATCAAATTCTTGTAACAACAGGATCCAACGTATTAGCCTGGGCTTAGCATCCTTCTTCGATAAAAGGTGTCGTAGGGCGGAGTGATCAGTGTAAACCACTATTGGCGAGCCAATCAAGTAGGGCCTGAATTTTTCTAATGCAAATACAACTGCCAAGAGTTCTTTCTCGGTAGTTGTGTAATTAATTTGTGCATCATTCAAGGTCTTACTTGCATAATAAATTACATGTGACATCTTATCAATGTGTTGTCCTAAGACTGCACCAATAGCAAAATCTGATGCATCATACATAAGCTCGAACGGGTGATTCCAATCCAGAGATGATAGAATGGGGGCTGTAGTTGTAGGGTTCCTAGGCACACCCATGAGGTTCTACAACTGATCAACCATACCAAAATCAAAGTTTTCTATGTGCCAAAGAACCCTAATGCTAGATCGTTACTAGAGGTAAGGCGAAACTATGCAAGCAAACAACTTTACTAGAAAGTGAAAGTGACTACAACCTTTGTAGATCCGGTCCTCCACTTCTTTTGCTCCGTGATGACGTCCCTCCGCTGCGACCATCGGGATCCTGGACTCTAGCGTTAGTTTCATCGGAGAAATGATCGGGCTAGGTCATTGACTTCGATGCCGAAGATGATCTACGTCGAGGCAACTCAAGATCAAGCTCCATCTTCACTTGGTCATAAAACTTGTGAAGATAACACACTTTACTACATGGCAAGTGGTAGAGGATGAAGAAATAGGAAGTGGGTTCACTTTGGAATTGGATTTCTCACTTGGATTCATCACTTGGAATTTTCTAGCAATGGTTTCTTCACTTCATGAAGAAGATGAAGAAGAAGAAGGAAAAAGAATTATTGTGAAAAGAAAATTCAAGTGAAGTTATCATATTGCAACCATGGGTGAGATTAACCTATGTAGAGACTAAACTCAAGTTTAAGTTAAATGTTAGGTTAAGGAAAATCTTATGTAAAACAAAATGGTGGACTTTGTCAAAGATGCTTGAAAGCTTCAAGCAAAGACAAAGTAAGCCACCATTTTATTTTACATAAATTAAATAAAAAACTAAACCTTTAACCTAAACATGGTATAATCCACACACACACCCAAGTTTGCATGTATCATCAAACATGATACAAACTAGTGCACAAACATATATCATATATACAATGTGCACAATCAAGTGAGATAATCAATCTTAAGTGAACAATATAGTCAATGTAAAGTAATATATCTAATATATAATTATACATTAAATCATTAAATCAACACTTGATTTAATGATCCGGTCATACTGCACATAACCGACCAATATCAAGTGTATCAATATATCGAATCAACATTTGATTCGGTAACCCGGCTATATCATATATAACCGTCCGATGATACAAATCGCGAGAATAGAATTCAGTATCACATACTGGTATTATTCTCGGTCCCGCACATATCTCATATGCACTCCTATTTCGTTTCGCTTGAGCTAGGAAACCCCTGTGTAGGACTCTAAAGACTCGTTAATACGCCGGCAGTAGGTGATGATCATATTAAACACCCACAAGCTGCAAGCGGTCTGCTAAACGTAACGGCCACCAGGGTATTGAGCGATCAGAAGATCAACGAGCAAACCCGCTCACACTCCTGTGAATCCAACTAGTAACACTTACCGTACAGTTCGGTCTGTTCGTCTGATATGTCGCATATCTCGTCTAGGGGTGGTAAACGTCAGACCCCAGTAGCTTGATAAGTCATGTCGATGTAAGGTCCATAACACGCATGAAACTACTGATAACACTTACCAATAAATCAGTGCAACCCTGGCCAGGGATTTCCAGTTATGGCCAGTCGAGCATAGTGCAACATCAACCCCCAATACCGGGAGAGACGAATCCCCTCCTATCGCTCATTGCCTCCATGTGAATCGGGACTGTACCCAAAAACCACCTGTTTGCATGACTCAATAGAGCCCTGGTAGGGTGGAAATCAAAGCACAGTGGGAGACACACAAGACTCTATGACGATCTCGGGTCAACAGACTAAGCTGTACCAGTGTCACCAGAGAACTGCCATCTGACGTGAGGTATAATACCATCTGGGAGTTCTCGGCGAGTCCGTTCAGTGTACCCAGTCACCACTGAGCACCCGCATACCATCTCTGATGTCAAACTCCAATGGATATGGGATCATCCATCGCCCATCACATGGATCGAGAAGATATATGCTAGTCTACTCTGGAATATCGATGCCCCGTCTCGATATTCCTACGACTAGGAACATTGAAGGATGTACTCATTGACTACCCAGGCCCCACTAGCATGATCTACATCACAGTCCTAGAAGTCGAGCACATATCCTAAGGGTTTTATCAACATGTAATAGAGAGACAGCAAGTACACATGTTAAGATAAAGAGCAACCAGATAGCGTACTATCATGTCGAGCAAGAAAGTCCTACCTATATATGTCCTAGCATCCACTACAATATACATCCCATGTACAGTAATAGCCTCTAGGGCATATATATAACTAACAATCTCCCACTTGCACTACGGCCATCTGTAGCAGTGGTTGCAGTATCACATACTCATACATCCCATATAAGTCTCTCTCTGGGAAAAGGCCTTTGTGAGTGGATCCGCCGTGTTGTCCTCTGAGTCTACTCTCCTAACCTTGATCACCATGGAGATCAACTATCTCCATGATCAGGTGATGCTGCCTCAGAATATGTTTGGGTCACTGATGGGACCGGGGTTCCTGGGCCAAAGCCACACTTCCATTGTCATACAATGGTAGGAACCTAGTTCATTTTATGAACCAATATACACCCAAACTGCCTCTTTGGTAGTATCTTTGATAGCGATGTCACCAGCCTTTATCGTCTAGTTTGCCACGGTATCTAGCTTGGAACTCTTCCAACATACCGTCCCTCCACTGAGGGTAAAGACAATGCCTGCGACTGACATTCAGTCGTCCTTATCACCCTGGAACTTTTCCAGTGATTCTCCCCAGGATCCATTGATATCATCTTACTACAACTAGTGAGAATCCTAACATCCATTTAGATCTATCTCATAGATCCAAAACCCAGGATTTAGGAGGTATCACTTTGATCCTATATGGAGAATCCATGTGATAAGAGGAGATTGACCGAGCGTAGCATAGAAAACTCCTTCTCTATCAAGAGTATGTTATCCACGTACTCTACGAGGATCACCACCTTACTCTCTACTACCTTTTTTGTATATACAAGGTTCATCTACCATTTTGATGAAGTCAAACTCTTTGACTACCACATCAAAACAGATGTTCCAATTCCGCGATGCCTGCTTTATTACGTAAAGCAACTTGCACACGTTTCCGCTGCTCCCACCGTTTACGAAGCCCTCTGGCTGTGTTCTTATAGACGCTCTCTTCTAAATCAGTATTTAGAAAAGCAGTCATGACACCCAATCGCCAGATATCGTAGTCATGGTATGTAGCCGTGGCAAGTAGGATCTGGATGGACTTAAGCACAGGCACTGGAAAAGGTTTCATCATTATCCACGCCTGGTCGATGAAGAAAACCTTTAACAAGTCCAGCTTTGAAAGTCTTAACTTTTCCATCTACACCAAGTAATCTTCTCAAGATATACTTGCTCCTGATGGGGATTTAACCCTTCAGATATCGCAACCAAAGTCCATACTTTGTTGGTGTACATGGATTCCATCTCAGATCGCTAAGCATCCAGCCATTCTTACAGAGTCCGTACTCTCGATAGCCTGCTCGAAACTGGTTGGGTCATCATCTCATGATGCATTCCTCGCTCCCACTGTCATCGAGAAACCGAAATATCTCTCAGGCGGATGAGGAACCCTACCAGATCGGCGGAGAGGCTGAGGTTCATCGGGGACTATTGAATCCTTTGGTTCTGTCAAATCATCAGCTGCAGTTTTGTATAGCTGGAACCTTTCCAATTCTACAGAACTGACCTTGCCTCGATCTTGTTCGGATTTTTCTTTTGACATAGGCCGGACAATCCCAAATCTTAACTTACTTAAGAGATAGCCTCTTTCCATACCATATCTTATATGGAGTGGTAGGCACTGATTTGATTCGAACCTAATTCAATAGGTATGCAGCTTCTCAAGTGCATAACCCCTTAAAAGGAAATAGGTAACTCAATAGTACTCATCATAGAGCACACCATATCTAATATGGTGCGATTGCTCCGCCCCGATACACCGTTGTGCTGTGGTGTATTCAGAGGAGTAACACTGAGAGAGAATCTCATTCTCCTTTAGAATAGTCCAGGAATTCTATGCATAAGTATTCTTCTCCCTGATCTTATCATAGGACATAATACTTATACCCGGTTTTTGGTTCTCTACTTCTTACTTATATTCTGTGAATATCTCAAAAACTTCAGACTTATGTTTCAACAGGAACATATGTCTGAATCTTGAGAGATCATCAGAGAATGTAATGAAGTACAAAGAACCGGTCCTGGCATGTGTAGACAGGGGACCTTACATACATCATCATGTATCAGTCCCAAGAGTTTACTAACTCTTTCTCTGTTTCCAATAAACAGAGCTATGGTCATGTTATCTTTGTGACATGACTGGCAAGTTTCATAAGATGTAAATTCAAACTGATTTAAATATGCATCTAAATGTAACTTCAGCCAGTCGGGTCGCATTGATATAACCTAGTCTACAATGCCTCAAGAAGGCTTCGTTCATTTCTGAACTCTTCCTCTTGTGTGTGTTCTGTATACTAGGAACTGTGGTTTGATTTAGGACGTCAATGCTTTTAGATAACGTGCCTGAACCGATCAACTATTGATATAGGAAATGTTCAAAACATTATCCAACAATACAAAATTGTATCCTTCTTTAATAAATAAAGAGATTGATATGATTTTGTATATCAGGTTCGGTATCTAATAGCATTTGTTCAGAATCAATGTATTGGTAATACAGGGTGATAGTGACCAACAGACTTGGCTGCAACACTTGCACCGTTTTCTGTCTCATGAAACTTATCACCCGTTCTCAGTTCTCTACCTTTCTGTAGCCCTATGTAACCGATTACATATCTGGGATCCTGATTCGGTATCAAATACCCAGGACGCAGAGGATACTGAGAAACAGTTCTTTGTAATGAACGCACCCGAAGGAGATGCATCTCATGTACTTTCTTCGTTTGGGCGGCATGGGAATCCTGGTATTCCCCTAATTCCTGCTCGATCTTATAACAATTATAAGTTGGAGCGGGACCAACGTTCCCCAGCTCAGTATAACAAGCGGGTTCGGTCAATACATCCATATTATTATCTTAATTAAGGCGTGACATGGTCGCTACCTGGAGAGAGAGAGAGAAGAAAACACTATGCGTGCGCTCTTGCAAGATTAGATTGGTTATATATTTTATCTAATCAGGATGGCTCCTACTGTTTTTATCAAATCTTCCTTCAAACCCTAAAAGGAAAAACTTGCCGGGATTAATTACACTCTACAAGTTCGCCAATTTTTCAGCCAGGCCAGTGTCGGTACTTTGAGGGAGGTTCCCCGTGCTTTCGCACAGACCTAATTAAAATAAACCTCGTTTTCCCAGGGGAGTAACCCCGTTGACACCTTTCTAGACACCTACTTGATCGGCTAATTATAAAGTGCAAAACTCTCTCAGGAGTAACAATTACTCGCAGTGGGTATCGGGATCCAACTATCATATAGAGCGTATGCAATCTCATTGCAAATTTCAACACTTGAAACTCCCGATAATGGTTTTTACCCCTAGCACTTATGACCTTAACTATGGTCAACAAATCATAAGTACTAGTCAAGTTCTACCCGTCATTTCGTGATTAATTAGACCCACCCACATGACCCTTAACTAAGGTCAACAAAGTCACGCGACTGTCCTAACTAATCGCATCATATGCGATGTAGGAAGACATCACTTAGCTACCGTACACTGTGCCTTGACTATGGTCAACAAACACAGCACGAATACTAAGTATTCTACTTCCTAAAATGACGGAGGGTTGCGAATGGTTTTTAATAAAACCTTTAACGCTTTGAACTTAATCTTGTTGCGGAATCAAATGGTTTTTAAATGGAATGTTTTTGAGGCTTTTCTAGTTTTGCTAAAGGGGTCACTCCCGGTGAAGGGATCGTCGGCCCTTTCCTCATCGAATAAGGTGCAGGATATATCATATATACCGCTGTGCAAAGCAAAAACTATAGAAGCAATCAAAAGAAAAACCGAGGGTTGTAGCATCTGCCAGTTATTGCTAAAGGGGTCACTCCCGGTGAAGGGATCTCGGCCCTTTCCTTATCGAATAAGGTGCAGGATGTTCTACAAGGAACACCGCGATACAAAGCAAGAACCGTAGCTACCTGTTTTATTTTGAAATTCGATTCCACAACATCTTTTAGGTTTATTTTCTTTCATTAATCTCATTAATGAATGTCCCATCATTTAAGTCCACCTAAACATCACAGATAAATATAACGTACGCTTATGCCATCCGCATTCTCCTCGATGTCCCGTTCTGCACCGTTAGGTTAGGTAACTAACGCTAGAGCGAGGCAGGGCTAGCGCGGGTGTAAAACATAAGCAACGTCTATATAATATATCATATATATTATATACAATATCTATCTGAACATATCACATGATCACATCACAGATAACGCAGCAGAAAATATCATATGAAATATTGGATATACTAGGACGTCCGTGTTTTTAATACGAGCCAGTATAAAACACGGATTCCACGGTCGTGATGAATAGCCAATCCCACACCCTTAGACCCCTACGAGAGCGGCAAGTAACCCTACCAATTCTAGAGTTAGGAGACCCGGACTCGACTCCTCGAGATGGTCTCCCACTGGACCCTAGAACCCGGTTACTTGTGCTCCCCTCCTTGGGTCTATCCTAATGCGGAAAAGTAAATAATATACATCAACGGTGACATCTTCCGCAACCTGGAAGTGCCCCAATAAAAGAATATTACATACAATTGATTTTACATGAATGAAAATGAAAAACTCTCATCTCACATAAAAAAAACCCGGCTATTCAAACACGACGATCCAATATAACATATCCAGCAACACATAACATCACATGTCATCAACGTAAGTAAATATGCCCATCCCAATTGTCGTTGACATATAGCAACGAAACCGGCGATATCACATATTACATTTACGGTCGCAGAAAAGAAAGTGTAAAATTACAACAGTTGGAATCCGCAACCTCTTTAGACATCGCATGCCTAACAATTACAAACCCCGCATTTTAGTCTCATTATCGAAAACACTTTTCAATATCAAGTCGGGCAATTCAACAAGATTCCCGACATTTTGATCGAATGCTCGTCGCAAACTTTAGTAGGCGGCCGCACCCCCGATGCCGTCGACGAAGTGCACCAAGGCGGAACACCGCTGCCGCGAGCACCCAAACGGATGCTTTCGGCGACGGGGTTCTCCTACAGTCACTTGGTCGGGGCTATGGGGTGTAGCTGTCTATTAAGTTTACCCGGCGAGTATCCGCGTATGGTACGTGATTGCGACGGACTTTTGATCACATCAAAATTCCGTGGCAACCGATCAAGTGAGACTAAACTGCTAGATTTATAACATTTCAAATCAGTTATCTCATAACTATTTATGGATTCCAAATATTGTATCACATTCCAGATAAATAGAAAATGTTATACTTTTCGATCGAACAATCAAACACCCAATTTTTCCCAAAACAGCTCAACTCATGAAATAATGTTAAAAACATTCACTTCATGCCACAGTACCAACGGTCCAGCCATAGAAGGGTCAAGCCAACGCCTCACATGTGGCACGCCGTACTGCCCCAAACCCTAAGCTTCAAAGGGCGGTTCAAGACGGTCACATAATCGAGTTAAGGTTTGTTATCTTCTAAAGGGTCCATCGCGTTACTTGCACTACTTAGAACGTTCTTAAACCACGGAAAAATCCAACAATTGGAAATTTCCCGGCAGGGGAAAAAGTGGGTATTTATATCCGGTCGAACTTTTTAACATATTCTAAAATTACCCGGAAAAACACACAGACGAAATTAGACTTCCCGATCGAAACACCGAGTCCCCAATACAACCCAGAAAACTCAACTGTGGGGTATAAATTAAATATTCCCAGAAAACACAGCAATTCCAGAAATAAATTACTGTGCAAACCACGTGGCCTAACTCACCAATATGGCCGCGGAACCGCCGCGCAAGCCAGGGTGGGGCCGCGGTTCCGCGGCGCATTGGTTGAGTTGTGGTCACGTGCTGCACAGTAACTCCTACAATTCCCTGCTGTATTTTTTGGATATTTTTAATTCACAAAAATCCATGATTTCAAAAAATGTACAGAGAGGGGTATTCGATTAGGGTTTCGGGTTCGATCGGACTTCTAACTTCGTCTACACTTCGCCTAAAGCTCTAGCCTGTCTCTGATACCACTGTAGGGTTCCTAGACACACCCATGAGGTTCTACAACTGATCAACCATGCCAAAATCAAAGTTTTCTATGTGCCAAAGAACCCTAATGCTAGATCGTTACTAGAGGTAAGGCGAAACTATGCAAGCAAACAACTTTACTAGAAAGTGAAAGTGACTACAACCTTTGTAGATCCGGTCCTCCACTTCTTTTGCTCCGTGATGACGTCCCTCCGCTGCGACCATCGGGATCCTGGACTCTAGCGTTAGTTTCATCGGAGAAATGATCGGGCTAGGTCATTGACTTCGATGCCGAAGATGATCTACGTCGAGGCAACTCAAGATCAAGCTCCATCTTCACTTGGTCATAAAACTTGTGAAGATAACACATTCTACTACATGGCAAGTGGTAGAGGATGAAGAAATAGGAAGTGGGTTCACTTTGGAATTGGATTTCTCGCTTGGATTCATCACTTGGAATTTTCTAGCAATGGTTTCTTCACTTCATGAAGAAGATGAAGAAGAAGAAGGAAAAAGAATTATTGTGAAAAGAAAATTCAAGTGAAGTTATCATATTACAACCATGGGTGAGATTAACCTATGTAGAGACTAAACTCAAGTTTAAGTTAAATGTTAGGTTAAGGAAAATCTTATGTAAAACAAAATGGTGGACTTTGTCAAAGATGCTTGAAAGCTTCAAGCAAAGACAAAGTAAGCCACCATTTTATTTTACATAAATTAAATAAAAAACTAAACCTTTAACCTAAACATGGTATAATCCACACACACACCCAAGTTTGCATGTATCATCAAATATGATACAAACTAGTGCACAAACATATATCATATATACAATGTGCACAATCAAGTGAGATAACCAATCTTAAGTGAACAATACTAGTCGATGTAAAGTAATATATCTAATATATAATTATACATTAAATCAACACTTGATTTAATGATCCGGTCATACTGCACATAACCGACCAATATCAAGTGTATCAATATATCGAATCAACATTTGATTCGTTAACCCGGCTATATCATATATAACTGTCCGATGATACAAATCGTGAGAATAGAATTCAGTATCACATACTGGTATTATTCTCGGTCCGGCACATATCTCATATGTGCTCCTATTTCGTTTCGCTTGAGCCAGGAAACCCCTGTGTAGGACTCTAAAGACTCGTCAATACGCCGGCAGTAGGTGATGATCATATCAAACACCCATAAGCCGCAAGCGGTCTGCTAAATGTAACGGCCACCCGGGTATTGAGCGATCAGAAGATCAACGAGCAAGCCCGCTCACACTCCTGTGAATCCAACCAGTAACACTTACCGTACAGTCCGGTCTGTTCGTCTGATATGTTGCATATCTCGCCTAGGGTTGGTAAACGTCAGACCCCAGTAGCTTGATAAGTCATGCCGATGTAAGGTCCATAACACGCATGAAACTACTGATAACACTTACCAGTAAATCAGTGCAACCCTGGCCAGGGATTTCCAGTTATGGCCAGTCGAGCATAGCGCAACATCAACCCCCAATACCGGGAGAGACGAATCCCCTCCTATCGCTCATTGCCTCCATGTGAATCGGGACTGTACCCAAAAACCACATATTTGCACGACTCAATAGAGCCTTGGTAGGGTGGAAATCAAAGCACAGTGGGAGACACACAAGACTCTATGACGATCTCGGGTCAACAGACTAAGCTGTACCAGTGTCACCAGAGAACTGCCATCTGACGTGAGGATAATACCATCTGGGAGTTCTCGGCGAGTCCGTTCATTGTACCCAGTCACCACTGAGCACCCGCATACCATCTCTGATGTCAAACACCAATGGATATGGGATCATCCATCGCCCATCACATGGATCGAGAAGATATACGCTAGTCTATTCTGGAATATCGATGCCCCGTCTCGATATTCCCACGACTAGGAACATTGAAGGATGTACTCATGGACTACCCAGGCCCCACTAGTATGATCTACATCACAGTCCTGGAAGTCGAGCACATATCCTAAGGGCTTTATCAACATGTAATAGAGAGACAGCAAGTACACATGTTAAGATAAAGAGCAACCAGATAGCGTACTATCATGTCGAGCAAGAAAGTCCTATCTATATATGTCCTAGCATCCACTACAATATACATCCCATGTACAGTAATGGCCTCTAGGGCATACATATAACTAACGGTAGTGAGAGATCTTTTAAGCGATTCAAAAGCAGCCTCACAATCCGAATCGAAGTGAAATATAGTATCCTTGGCCAAGAGAAGAGTTAAGGGTCTAGAAATTTTGTTAAGGTTCTTAATGAATCTCCTATAAAATCCTGCATGACCAAGGCACGATCGTATATCTTTGACGCATTTGGGAGGAGGAAGGTTATGGATGACATCAATTTTAGCTCTGTCAATCTCAATGCCTTTTTGTGAAATGATATGTCCAAGGACAATACCTTCTTGGACCATGAAATGACATTTTTTCCAAAGTTAGGTTCTTATTCTTACAGCGGGTAAGAACCGCGTCAAGATGACGAAGACAGTCCTCAAATGCGGAGAAATCGTCCATAAATATCTTCACGAAATTCTCAACCATGTCTGAGAATATCCCTATCATACACCGCTGCAACATAGCGGGAGTGTTGCAAAACCCAAAGGGCATGCGTCTATAAGTAAAAGTACCGAAAGGACAAGTAAATGTGGTTTTATCTTGATCCTTTTCGGCGATGGGGACCTGGTTATAGCCAGAGTATCCGTCCAAGAAATAATAGTATTCATGTCCAGCTAATCGTTCTAACATCTGGTCAATGAAAGGTAGAGGGAAGTGATCTTTCCTCGTTGCGGCATTGAGTTTCCTATAATCAATACATACGCGCCACCCAGTTTGGGTGCGTGTTTGGATTAACTCATTAGTCTCATTAGTTATGACCGTGATGCCAGACTTTTTAAGGATTACATGAATAGGATTTACCCATTGGCTATCAGATATTGGGTAAATTATACCACTATCTAAGCACTTGATGATTTCTTTCTTTACCGCCTCCTTCATGACGGGGTTTAACCATCTTTGTGGGACTCGGATTGGTTTGGCTTCATCCATCAAATGTATGTGATGTTCAACAATTAAGGGACTAATCCCTTTTATGTCAGCCATTGTCCAACCAAATGCTTGCCGATTCGATCTCAATATTGTCAAAAGAGCGTTCTCTTGCTCTAAAGCTAGAGAAGCGGATATTATCATGGGTAAAGACTCATTCTCACCTAAATATACATATTTCAGATGAGAAGGTAGCGGTTTGAGATCTAGAGTCCGCGGAGAGACGATAGAAGGAGGGGTAAGGGAATGATATTCGGACTCCCCAAGAGGTTCATAACTTGCATATGATATTGACTAGGAAATGTAGGGTTCCTAGGCACTCTTGTGAAGGTTCATAAGGCATCAAACATGCCCGGATAAAAATTTAGACGTGCCGAACAACCCAAAGACAGGATCTTTGCTAGATTATTAGGGTTAAGCATGCAAGATAACAACTTTTTATCTAAGTGTGAGGGATTACAACCTTTGTAGTCCGCTCCTTCGCTTCACAAGCTCCGAGTAGAAGTCCCTTCGCCGTGATCCACGATCTCCCGGACTCAAGAGAGGCTCCACGACTCGAACGATCCATGCTTACTTGAAGTGTTCCAAATCTCCGATGATCTACGTCGAAGTTGCAAAGACTCAAGCTTTCTCACTCTAAAGAGATGAACACACTAATCTCATGGGCTAGATGAGATGAGGATGAGAGAGTAGTATTTTTTCTTTCTTTTTAAATCATTTTCTCATATTTATTCATCACATAAAGAATTTCTAGTGAGCTTTTTCAAGAGAGAAGAAGATGATCATGGAAAATGATAATGATAATTATCCTTTTGTGATGAATAGAAAATAAAGCTATATGATTGATATGTAAACCATGGTCAAGGATGAGTGGCTAATAATGTGTAGAGAAACAACTAGAGTTAGGGTTTGGTTAGGTTAAGAATGTGTCATCCTAAAATATCTTAAGAATGATAAAAGAAAAAGCTTCTAGAAGGTGCATGAAGCATCTAACCCTAATCAAACCCTAACCTCAATTAATCATCCTTAAACATGTTTAACAATTAATCATATCATGTCACAATAATATATATCACATATATATTATATATTTGCAACAAAAGAAAATAATACAATTAACATATATCGCATATATATCAATGTATCATCCAATGAGAAAATGAAATAATAAAGCGAGCCAATATTAGATAATGTAATAATATATCATATATATTATTATACATTAAATCATCGAATCAACACTTGATCCGACGATCCGGCTATATCGAATATTACCGACTAATATATCATGTACCGATTCATCGAATCAACACTTGATCCGATGACCCGGTTCATAACTAAATATCGCGAGAATATAATACGGTATCCCATATCGCATTATTCTCGGTCCTGCACATATCACATATGTGCCTCTACTCCGTTTTGCCTGAGCCAAGAAACCTCTGTGTAGGACTCTAAAAAATCGTCAATACGCCGGTAGCAGGTGATGATCATATCAAACACCCACAAGCTGCAAGCGGTCAGCTAAACGTAACAGCCACCCAGGTATTGAGCGATCAGAAGATCAACAAGCTAGCCTGTGCGTTCTCCTGTGAATCCGATCAGTAACACTCCCGTATAGTCCGGTCTGTTCGTCTGATATGTCGCATATCAAGTCTAGGGGTGGTATACGTCAGACCCCAGTAACCGATAAGTCGTGTCGATGTGTGGCTCATAACGGGTCGAGAAACTACTAGTAACACTTACCAGTAAATCTCTATATCAGCCCTGGCCAGGGACTTCCAGTTATAGCCAATCGAACACAGCGCAACATCAACTCCCTATACCGGGAGAGACGAATCCCCTCCTATCGCTCATTGCCTCCATGTGATTCGGGACTGTACCCAAAAGCCATCGTTTTGCACGCCCTCTTGGACGTGGTAAGGTGGAAATCAAAGCACAGTGGGAATCACACAAGACTCCATGACGATCTCGGGTCTACAGACTACCTTGTACCAGTGTCACCGGAGAACTGCCATCTGACGTGTGGTATATCACCATCTGGGAGTTCTCGGCGAGTCCGTCCAGTGTACCCAGTCTCCACTGAGCACCCGTACACTATCTCTGATGTCAAACACCGATGGATATGGGATCATCCATCGCCCATCATATGGGTCAAGATGCGTATACGCTAGTCTACTCTGGTGTATCGATGCCCAGTCTCGATATACCCTCGACTAGGAACAGTTATAGGATGTACTCATCGACTACCGTGGCCCCACTAGTATGATCTCATCATAGTCCCAGTAGTCGAGTACAGATCCTAAGGGCTTTATCAACATGTGAGAGAAAAACAGTAAACCAATACAAGTCAACATGTTAAGATAAAGTGAAACCAAATAGCATACTATCATGACGAGCAAGAAAGTCATCTCTATATATATCCAAGCATCCATTATAATATACATCATATGTACAACAATGGCCTCTACGGCATATACATAACTAACAGGAAAGCGCTACTGATTTTTGCGATGAGTCAAAAGATTCGAACTCGGGGGTGGACTCGTCAAAAGTATCCTCACTATAATGATTTTCCAGATCAAACAATGTCGCGCTAGTGTTGTCGAGATCATCATAGCTAAGTACTTCAACTTCGCAGCTGTCGGAAGCTATCTCGTTGATGGAACAGACATCGATTAAATGAGTAGAAGGTTCAGATGGTTGACTTCCTACCTTGTAAATATTAAGCTCAATTGTCATCTTCCCGAAGGATAAGTTCATAGAACCGTTACGACAATTAATGACAGCGTTGGAAGTTGCTAGGAAAGGTCGACCGAGTATCACCGGGATTTGATTGCATGGGTTCGCCACAAGCTGTGTATCTAAAGCAATAAAGTCCACAAGGAATATGAATTCCCCGACTTTGATTAACACATCCTCTAGTTCACCCGTAGGTTGGGCGATAGATCGATCTGCCATCTGGAGAGTGCAGTGGGCAGGTTTCAACTCTCCTATACCTAGCTGCTCATAGACGGAATATGGAAGCAAGTTAACACTAGCGTCGAGGTCAAGTAGAGAACGATTGATGTTTTTACCCCCAATAGTTATAGATATTGTAGGACAACCGGGGTCCTTACGTTTCTGAGGCAATTGTTGGGTAAAAGCTGTGCACACGTTACTTGTCATGAATACCTTTTTCGGCACTTGAGTTTTTCTTTTCCTAGTACACAAGTTCTTAAGGATTTTTGCATAAGACGGAACTTGTTGAATAGCATCTAGGAGAGGGATATTTAAGTTAATTTGCTTAAACATATCCACAACTTTCTCCATTTGTGCGTTAGGTTTGTTGGCCCTCAACTTTTTGGAAAATGAGCTTTATCAATAAGTCTTGGGTCCAACATTTGTGGAGAAGCTTGTGGGGATGGAATCGATCCCAGAATTGGAGTGGGGATCGTTTTAGGTAGATTCAAGGAAGTGGGCGGAGTGTTCGAGCCTTGGGGAAAACGGAGAATAGATTTGGAAGAAGGTGGGAAATTAGATGAATTAGGGCAAGAAGTAGAAGCCACGGTTTCAATTGATTCATCATCATCAATCTATTCACCCATTTGATTGTTCAACACTCTTCCTGATCTCAACGTTGTAACGGCACTCACATTATGACTTTGTGAGTGGCCAGGATTCGGTAGGAGTTGAGATGGAAGTTTCCCTTTTTATCTCGCACTCATCACGGCATTTATTTGTGCAAGTTGTGCTTCTATCGATTTTATACTCTCACCGTGGGATTTGGTGGTCTATGTTAAAGATCCGATAGAAGACTTTATTTCGTCCGTCAATTGTATGGAATGTTTAATAAACATATCCACTCTTCGTTCGACTGCAGATGAGTTTTCATTCCCGGCCATTTGGAAAGAATTATTGGTCGGGTTTTGAAAAGGTTTCGATTGAAAGAGGTGCTGACTCTGTGGTGGTGGTTGCTGTTGCTGTGGAGGAGATCTTCGATAATTGCTTTGGAACTGGTTTTGGTTTTGGTTCCAAGCAAAGTTAGGATGATTCCTCCACCCCAGATTGTATGTGGAAGAATAAGGATCCTTTCTAGGTCGCTGCTGAAAAGCAGCATTAGTTTGCTCGTGACCTTGAAACGGTGCATTCATAGAACATTCTTCCATTAAATGTGATGGATCAGAACAGCAACCACACACGGTCTTGGGGAGCGTTACCTGGTTTAGGGAGACTGATGAGAATTTGTTCTCTATAGCGTCGAGTTTTTTTTGCATCGCTGCCATTTCGGATTTTACTGCAATGGAAATATCGAACTGATGGATACCTCCCCTGGATAAAGGTGGTCTAACGCTTTCCCACTGCAAAGTGTTTTCAGCGAGATCTTCCAGATATTTCCAGGCTTCACCATGGTCTTTGGACATGAAATTGCATTGACACATGGTTTCAAGTATCTGCTTTGTCGCTGGATTAATGCCTTCATATATAATTCGGCACAGATCTCATTTATGTATTCCATGATGAGGACATTGGACAAGCAGATCCTTAAACCATTCAAAGCACTTCCAAAATGGTTCATTGGGAAGCTGGGTAAACTGGTTGATTTCGCTCCGAAAACGGGCGGTCTTATGATTGGGTAAATTTTTTTAAGGAATGCTATCATAAATTCATCCTGTTGGGGTAAAAATTTACACCCCGGTTGACCAAGTCAAAATCCAAGTCAACCCCAAGCCAAGTGGGCCCAAGCCCAGACCCAGTGGGCCCATGCCCGGGTCGAGCCCGAACATGAAGCGGCCGGCCTCCCCCCATGCCAAGATAAAAATTTTGTAATAAATAATTTTGTTGCATTTTCTTTTATTTTATTTTCGGATAAATGTAAGAAAAATAGGCATAAAGCCAAATTTTTGTAAAGCCCATGACTTATGTGCAAAAAGAAATGGCACATGAGCCATGGGATAGGCAAAATGCCATTTTGAGAAGCCCAAGGGGCTATGTGTAAAGTGTATAGCCTATAAAGGCAAAAGATAATGAAAATATCTCATAACTTTTTCTCTCTAAAAAAAAAAAACAAGTCTTAGAGCTGAGCTCTTTTCTTCCATCTTCAAGGTTCTAAACCTTTTCATTTTCTTTTGAATTTAAATCAAGAGTTTTACTCTTTCTTTTCCAAAACTAAGTAGTTTTCCACCACAAAACCCACAAAGGGGAACTCAGATCTTCCATTAGATCTCAGAAAGGAGTGATTTTTCTAAAATCTCCTCTTCTTGATCTTCAAGATCCGGCCAAGCGATAGGAGGAAGAAGAAGAACCTCTTTCACTAAATCCCCCCCAAAAAAGAAGAAGAAGAAGAAGAAGAACACTTAGGAGTCCAACTCCTCTTTGATTTCTCATCAGAGAAATCTTTTTAGGCTAAAAGCCTCTTTTTCCCGCCGGCGCTCAAGCGCAGAGAGCCCACGTGCCGACACGTGGCGCGCTTGCGCTCCAGCGCAAGCACTCGAGCGCAAGTCGCCCTCGTGCCGACACGTGGCGCTCTTGCGCTCCAGCGCAAGCGCCCGAGCGCAAGTCACCCTGGTGTCGACACGTGGCGCGCTTGCGCTCCAGCGCAAGCGCTCGAGCTCCAGCGCAAGCGCTCGAGCGCAAGCGCCCGAGCGCAAGTCGCCCTGGTGTCGACACGTGGCGCGCTTGCGCTCCAGCGCAAGCGCTCGAGCGCAAGTCGCCCTCGTGCCGACACGTGGCGCTCTTGCGCTCAAGCGCAAGCGCTCGAGCGCAAGTCGCCCTCGTGCCGACACGTGGCGCGCTTGCGCTCAAGCGCAAGCGCTCGAGCGCAAGTCGCCTACGTGCCGACACGTGGCGCGTTGCGCTCCAGCACTCTGCGCTCGAGCGCAAAGCGCCCACGTGCCGACACGTGGCGCGCTTGCGCACCTGCGCATCCCTTGGATGTCTTTTCCTCCTCTTTTTGTGTACATATATACATATATACATATGTATACAAATTTATACATACACGTACTCCACGACACTGTCCCTGTTAGAAAAAAAATTTCTAACGGGGCGCTGCCCCGCACCCCGCAAGGGGGCTGCTAGCCCCCTTGAGCCCCAGCCCGCTATCCGGGTAGCGGGACCCCCGTAAAAACTCTGCGTGGCTCCCGATATATCCAAAACCCCCTTTCAAAACACACGTATACTGCACATTGAGTTCGCATGACCAGTTTAACCCGTTAATCGAAGGTTCCCTCGCCCCAAAGGCGATGGGTAATTAACGGCAGCTTAGTCCGTTGCTGCCGGAGATTCGGATCCCCACAATCATTAAACCCCGGCCTACCCTAGGCCGGGGGAATCTGTAGTACGCCTGACAAGCGTGCGCGTATTCCCATCTCACTGGGGTGACGAAAAACACCCTACAGATTCTGGCACGCCCGGTGGGACCAATCTCTCCTCCCATATTTCGGGTTAAGCGTTCATGCGAACCCAATCAATATACATATCGATTGCCTATACTGAAATGATGTTTTCTTTTCGTGCAGCAATCAACTTTCGACGATAATGTCTCCCAAGACGAACTCAGCTTCCAACGTGACCCCGATTCCGTACGTGGTCAAGATCAACGCTCGTGTGGTTCTCCCCGCGAGCCTCAGTCGACAATGGGAGGAACCGCCCCGCCAGTTTGGCTCTGTCATCATCTACCCTGCCGGAAGCACTCATTTGGCAGAGATCCCAGCGGAACAGGTGGCCAAGCCGGTCTCAAGGGGTAAGAGGCCGAATGTCGTGATCGCCAAGGCACCACAACCGAAACTCAAGACGCTATCTGAACGACTCCCTGGCGCTCTAGCTGGGGGCAAGACTTCCGATGCGAAGGGCAACATCAAATGTCGCGGACGAGCTCAGGCGATGACTCCAACAAATGCACAATCGAGCGTGTCTCCAAGGCCCTCCATCAACCGGTCTGCGGCGTCTTCCCAAAAAGCCGAAGTTTACCAGGTGCTTAGAACAGAAAAGTTAAGGCAGAAACGGCTCAGGTATCGAGCCAACAAAAGGGCCAAGGCTTCGGCCAAATGGAATCATGTGAAGTTCCAAGTGCAGGGTTTCCCCGCGACGACGGCTGAGTCGGACGTAAGAATCAGCAATTCCTTCGAGCCTCTGAAGTGGGTTCAGAAAAACGCCATGACCGCCAGAATCAAGAAGACAGCGGTCCGAACAGTGCCACAAAGAGACGTGTCCCGGCCCCAACGGAAAAATTATGACACAGTCTCATCAAGAGTCTATCAAGCACTCTGTGCCGCACGAAAGCAGCGGGGCAAACCCAGAAAAGATGCGCCAGCACCATTTAAGAACCTGGTTAGGCCAGCCACCTTCAATCGACTACCAGCTACCGAAACAAGGGGCCCAAGACAGCGAGCCGTGAAATCAGCTGCCAATGATAGAGAGACGGCCGGATATATCATCCATACGGTCTATATGGCGGGCGGGCGCCCCAGCGACAACCTTCGCAGCAAAAGCAAGGACGGGGCCACCACATCCCAGGCCCAATCTAGCCTGAATGTGGTTGCCGCCGCCCAAGAACAGCCACCCCTGCTGGATGAAGAAAACCCTCTCGATGAGGATGATAGGCAGATAGACCCCTCGGTCCATGTAGAGTCAAGCTCGGACAGCGAGGAAGAGCCGACTTTCCGCCCTAGGACTGCGGAGCAAGAGCTGCTTCAAGAACTTCGAAAACAGCTCAGGAGCAAAGATAAAGAGATGGCCAAGCTCTATTCGAAGATTGACGACTTAACGAACGTGGTGATGCAGCTTACGGCTCAAATTGCTCGAGCGCCTCCTAATCAAGCACAAGCCGCTACTAATCAGCCGGGTGATGACAATCCGAGGCAGCCAATGCCTGTTTCTTTGGGACCAAGACTGGTCGAGCCGAATGAAAGCCGGCTACATTCCGCTTCTGGGGACGCCTTGGCCCCAGATAGCACTATCCCGCTAACACAGGATCGGATAATGGATTTGGTCACCAGCAAGGTTAAAACATTGGTGGCCGAAGCTGAAGCTCAGAAAGAAATCGGCAGTAGTGGGCGGCCATATCCCGCGCAGTACGATCTGATTGAGTTCCCAAGCGGCTACGTCATTCCTAAGTTCGGAAGATTTGATGGAACAGGGAATGCAAACCAGCACGTCGCCCACTTCAAAGCATCGTGCGGAAATACAGGGGGCAATGACGCGCTCCTTCTTCGTCAGTTTGTCAACAGCCTGACCGGCGTTGCCTTCGACTGGTATGCGAGTATACCGGACGGGTCCGTCATTACCTTTGCCCAAATGGAGTCTCTGTTCCGGCAAAGATTCATGAGCGTCAGTGATAAAATCTCCATTGCCGACCTTGTGAGGACCAAGCCGGGGAAGAATGAAAGCAACACTGACTTTATCGCCCGATGGCGTAATCTCACAGTCAAGTGCGAACCGCCGCTGGAGCAAGACCAGTCCGTCAGCCTTCTTATCGGGAACCTCAGCAATTGGATGGTCCCATTCTTGTGTACAGCGGGCCTCAAGACATTTCAGGAGCTAACCAAGAAAGTTCAAATGCTAGAACGCTCGAAGCAAGAGTCCCCGCCGGACTCTCAGAGAGACAAAACCTGGAAAAGCAAGCGGGACGACAACCGTAGAAGCGGGAGTTCCAGCAGTACCAATGTCTTCAATGCCTCCGACAATGAAGAAAAGCGAAGGGCGGGCGAATCCAAAACCAACCGGTCTCGAAAGCCATTGCTGGGAGGAGATGGGCCTTCCCTAGAGGAGAAAAAGAACAAGGTTTACTCTTTCAGAAGGGACAAGGTCCGCAAGATATTTAAAGATGCCTTGAACAATGGCCTACAACTGCCGGAGTCGAAAAGACCCCAAGAAGCAAAAATGACCGACAATCCCCTGTATTGCCCGTACCACCGAGTAGTGAGCCATGCGATCGAGGATTGCTATATCTTCAAGGATTGGGTCGAGAAGCAGTACAAAGCTGGAGAGATCGAGCTGTCCAAAAGCGTGTTGGTGAACAATCAGGTTGCAACCGCCAACTTTATACAGACGGAAGCTGAAGCCTTCTGGGAGCAGACAGCCGAACCCGCTGCCCTGACAAACGAAACTGACTCATCGCGGCCTCCGTGGAGTACGCATATATCTAATAAGACGAAGAAGATGCTAAAGCTACTTCAGAAAGAGCCCAGGATGGAATGGGAAGGACAGAAGAAGCCTACCAGTCCAGCTGCCAATGCGGCTCCATCAGGCTCAAAATCCAAGAAGCTCAAGAAGAAGAAAAGTGCAGCTCGGCGCGAAAAAGAGTCTGCAGGGAGATCGACCATTCAAAAGTATATCGATTCCCTCGAAAAATATGAGCAAAGGGAAAGAACATTGATTCAATTGAAGGAGTTCTTCCCTGTACAAGCGACTGAAATTCTGGAGGAGTTAGAAGAAGACTCCAATAAAGAGATCCCAGTAGTGACCTGCTACGCCATCCGTCTTGGCAGCGACTCCGAGGATGATCTCTGTTTTCCGGAAGAGGACGAGGAGCTCACCACAACGACCAATCAAATCCAGCTCAGAAGCGGCAGGGCTCTACCGCCAAATCAGGGCAACGCCCCAAGAGGGAAGGAAAAACAAGTCACTAATGAAGAAGATGGCAGAGAACCGGCTGATGAAAACATAAGTCCTTCCTCGGTGGACTATAATGTCTTGGCGCATCTCCGGAAGCTTCCGTCTCTCCTGAGCATCTACGACGCCTTGGTCCTATCTAAGGAGCTTAGAGATGTTCTCATCCACGCTCTACAAAACCCCGAGCGGTATCAGGCCCACTTTGCGGAAATTAATATGAAAGAAGCCCAGCACGCTTTGCATGCCGCCGCAGTCACATTTAAGGATGAAGACTTGCTACTGGGAACGGCAGAGCATAATCGGCCGCTTTACGTGACCGGGTACAGCGACGGAGATCGAATTAATCGTATATTGATTGATCCGGGATCCTCAGTGAACATCATGAACTTGCGAACTCTGAAGAGTTTGTCAATGGACGTCCGACACCTGTCAAGGGAAAGGATTGTCATTCAAGGCTTCAACCAAAATTGTCAGCAAGTTCTGGGGTCTATAGCTCTGCCAATCAAATTCGGGGATCTGCAAACTGAAGCTAAGATATACGTGATCGACGCCGACACATCTTATAAGATTCTCTTGGGGCGGCCGTGGCTCCACGATTACGGCATCATTCCGTCAACTCTCCATCAATGCATGAAGTACACTAAAAATGGCGAAGAAAGACGCATTGACGGAGACATCCAGCCGTTCGGTGTGCATGAAGTCCGATATGAAGATTCTCGGTACTTTACGAACCACCAAAATGCTAAGCCACAACTAACTGAAGATAGAACGGCCCCAAGACTCAAAAGCAAATCTGCGCCGGCTATCACTTTCAAAAGCAAAAATACCCAAGTGCGCCCGCATTTCGGCAGCGACTCTGATGAGTCCGACGCTGGAAGCCCGTCCTTCCGCAAAACTCGCCCTCATTTCGGCAGCGATACGGACGAATCTGTTACTGAAGGCCCATCTAGCAGCAAAGTCCGCCCTCATCTTGGTAGTGACACTGAAGAGTCAGTGGAGGAGGACCTGTCGTGCAACAGCGGTGCAGATTGGACCCCCACGCAACAAGCGAAACTACGAGAGACCTTCGAAGTTGCAGAAGGGTCCCTAGCCGTTACAAGGGTACCAGAGCAAATGTACAAAGAGCTCGATGCATTATCAATCTCCACCGTGGACCAGCTGAAAACTTTCTACGTTCCCGGGAGGAAAAGTGGACAGAAGGGCATCTTGTTTTATGGGTCAAACCCCGTTGTGCACCCGGACGACCTTTCTGTCGCGTGCCTTCCTTATGAGAGGGGCATAAGAGCCGTCCTCAATCCCAGATACTATGCGCCCGAGATGCGGGAATACTTTAAGAAGTGCGGATGCCGGTTATATCAAACGGAGTCCGAAGCAAAGTTTTACGAAGGGCTATGGTATCCTCCCCAGGTCCGAGCACTCATCGATGGACGGATTCCAGATAGACGGGGCATAGGCGACATTCAACCTGATCCCAAAGCGTGCTACATGATCCATGTTGGTGAGACCAGCGAAAGATCAAATGATGATAACGAGATAGCCGAGCCAGAAGAAGCTCCTCAAGAGCTCGAAGATGGCGGACAGGCAACCTTTGATGAGCTAACCGAGATTGACTTAGGAACGCCCGATAATCCAAGGCCGACCTACATCAGCTCACTCTTGTCGGAGGAAATGAAAGAGCAGATAATTGCCCTGCTGCGTGAGTTCGTCGACTGCTTCGCGTGGACGTACAAAGAAATGCCTGGCCTTTCCCCTGAGGTAGCCGTGCATAAGCTGGCTATATCTCCTGATGCTAAGCCAGTCAAACAAGCTCCTCGAAGAATGAGAAGGGAGTTGGAAGAAAAGGTCATCGAGGAAACCAAGAAGCTCATCGATGCCGGCTTCATCAGGGAAGAGAAATATGCAGACTGGATCGCATGCATAGTCCCAGTGAAGAAGAAAAATGGGCAGATCCGAGTTTGTGTCGATTTCAGGGACCTCAATAAGGCATGTCCTAAAGACGACTTCCCGCTACCGGTCATGGAAATGATGATCGATGACACCTCAAATTACGAACTGTTCACCTTTATGGACGGCTCATCTGGATACAATCAGATCAAGATGTCGCCTGAGGATGAGAAGCACACAGCATTTCGAACCCCGATCGGAATATATTGCTACAAGGTAATGCCATTCGGACTGAAGAACGCAGGTGCTACATATCAAAGGGCAATGACTAATATCTTTGATGATCTAATCCATAAAGTCGTCGAATGCTATGTTGATGATCTGGTCGTCAAGACTAAAGCCAAGGCCGATCATATCCAAGATCTCAGGACTGTTCTCACCAGACTGAGGGAATACGATCTGAAGATGAATCCTCTGAAGTGCGCTTTTGGCGTGTCATCGGGAAAATTCCTGGGCTTCATAGTCCGACATCGAGGGATCGAAGTTGACCCGTCAAAGATAAAGGCCATCATGGAGATGCCCCCTCCGAAGAGTCTGACGCAGCTAAGATCTTTTCAAGGCAAGCTTGCTTATATACGGAGGTTTATCTCAAATTTATCAGGGAGATGTAGGCCCTTCTCAAAGCTCATGAAGAAAGGAGCTCCTTTTATCTGGGATGCCGAATGTCGAGCAGCGTTCGAAAGCATTAAACAATACTTGTTGCACCCTCCAGTGCTGGTCGCTCCCATTCCGAATAAACCGCTGATTCTCTACACTGCCGCGCTGGACGAGTCACTCGGTGCGCTCCTTGCCCAGAATAATGAGGAAGGAAAAGAAAATGCGCTCTACTACCTCAGTCGAACTCTAGTCGGGGCGGAACACAACTACTCCCCAATCGAAAAGCAATGCCTGGCTCTGATATTTGCTGTGAAGAAGCTGAGGCACTATTTGCTCGCTCATCGGGTTATGCTGATCTCCAAGGTCGACCCGCTCAAACACTTGATGACCAAAGCAAGCCTAGCCGGCAGAATGGCAAGATGGGCTGTCATGCTACTTGAGTTTGACATAGTTTACACTCCTCAGAAAGCAGTAAAAGGGCAAGCTCTTGCAGACTTTCTCGCTGCTCATCCCATACCAGAAGGGTCGCCACTAAATTGTGAGTTACCCGACGAACAAGTGCTGCATCTCGAGAATGACGAGCCATGTTGGGAGCTCTACTTCGATGGGGCCTCATCGATAAGAACCTCCAGTAAATCAAGCGTCCCGGAGATAAAAGCAGGGATAGGATTGGTGTTCATCACACCATCAATGGGAACCCTACGGCGTTCTTTTGCTCTCACCGAGCCTCGGACAAACAATGAAGCTGAGTATGAAGCTCTGATAGCGGGTTTGGAGCTCGCCATAGAAATGGAAATCCGTCGGCTACGAGTTTACGGTGACTCCCAGCTCGTCGTCAACCAAGTAAGCGGCGACTATAAGATATACAAACCCGAGTTAGCTCGGTATAGAGGTCGAGTGGTGGAACTCATGAAACGGTTCACTCATATTGAACTAACGAGAGTCCCTAGAGCGTTGAACGGAAAGGCTGATGTACTCGCTCGCTTGGCAAAGGAACTGGCTGATCCTGAAATGGACAAAATTCTGATCACAGTCAGGAGCCGGCAAATTCTACCCCCAGTCTCTCTACGAGAAGAGGAGAGCGCGGAACAGAAGAGCAGTCCTGCGGAAGAAGTTTCGATCATCCAAGACGAGCCCGATTGGAGAGAACCCTTCATAGAGTACCTCCGATACGACAAGCTGCCCGAAGAAAAATCTGCGAGGATTCAGCTGAAGAAGAGAGCTCTCCGGTACGTGTTTGTAAATGACACGTTATACCGCAGGTCATATGACCAACTATGGCTCAGGTGTCTGTCATTGGCCGAAGCCCAAAAGGTCATGAAAGATGTCCACTCGGGCGTTTGCGGTGCTCACCAATCTGGCCCTAAGATGCGACTTCAAATCAAACGGCTTGGGTATTACTGGCCCACCATGATACGGGATTGCGGAGAGCATGCAAAGAAATGTTATATCTGCCAAATTCATGGTGATTTTATTCACAAGCATCCCAACCCATTGCATCCTACAGTGGCGTCGTGGCCCTTCGAAGTTTGGGGCACCGACATTGTTGGCCCAATTGATCCTCCGTCATCTAAAGGACACCGGTTCATACTGGCCGCGACAGACTACTTCTCCAGATGGGCTGAGGCTGTCCCGCTAAAAGAAGTCAAGACAAAAGATATTCTGACATTCTTCCAGCATAATATTCTATACCGCTTCGGTACACCAAGAAGGATCATTTCCGACAACGGGCCTTCTTTCAAGAGCTTCAATGTCTCAAGGTTCGCTACTCAGCACAAGATAGACTGGAGATATTCCTCCATCTATAATCCAAGAGCCAATGGGCTAGCCGAAGCCTTCAATAAGACTCTATGCAAGCTTCTGAGGAAAAATGCTTCAGCCAACAAGAGAGACTGGAATCTCAAGCTTCACGAGGCATTGTGGGCATATCGTACCACGCACCGTACTCCAACTCAGTCCACTCCATACTCATTGCTCTTCGGAGTGGAGGCGGTCCTCCCCCTCGAAGTTGAAGTTCCGAGCTTAAGAATGGCCGTCCAACATGAGTTGACGGAGGAAGAAAACGTGCTCCTTCGACTTGAAGAACTCGATGCCCTCGAAGAAAAGAGGCTCGCGGTGCAACAAAATCTGGAGCTATACCGAGCCCAAATGTCACGGGCTTATGACAAGATAACCCGTCTCCGCGCCTTCAAGAAAGGTGAATTGGTGTTGGTCCTCAAAAGACAGATTATCCCCAATCGACATGCCAAGGGAAAATTCGAGCCAAACTGGGAAGGACCATACGTCATCGAGAAAGTGTTTGACGGAGGATCCTACCAACTAATAAGTGCCGAGGGAGAAAGGCCCATGCCACCCATCAATGGCCGATATCTCAAGAAATACTACACGTGAATGCTCCAAGTCGCAGGCGAATTGAGCACATCAGCCCTACGGTCTGGATCAGACATCCTGCAAAACCGTATACAATCCACGGGCGTAAAATGACCCCTATTTCTCCCAAATCCTGCCGGTGAGACTACTTTAAAGTCCCACCAGCGAAAAAAAAAAACAAAAAAAACGGTATGTCCACAAGCAAAACGGGCACGGATGAAAACCCGAAAGGGCTCCGTGAGTAAAAACAGCAGGACTACCGGCGAGTCTGTGAAAACCCGAGAGGGCGCAAACTCGTAAAAAGGAAAGGGGGTAAAATACACTCACAAAGTCCTCTCGACCTTGTGAGGAGAAAACCCCTGCGTGAGATCCTTACGACTCACAAAGGAGCAACACACTTAGGAATCCTCACGATTCCTAAGGAGAAAATACACCTACGAGATCCTTTCGACTCGTAGGGAGAAAATGCTTTTATGGGACCCTCACGGCCCATAAAATTGAAAAGCCTTAGGTGGTAGGGACCCAAACCTAACTCCTAAGCCATCGTTCCCCAACGGGCAACGGCAAATGATGATTCGCTCCTGGCATCTCGCTTCAGTGTTAGCGGTGCTGATGCCGACCAAAAACCCAAATCCCAAGTCCTCCCAAGGCAAATGATGAGTTGCTCCTGGCATTATTCCAGTGCAGCAATGCTGATGCCAAACAAGGTCCAAATCTCATACCCAAACGGCGAATGATGAGTCGCTCCTGATACCATATTCCAGTGCAGCGATGCAGACGCCAACCAAAATCCAATTTCTCAAAATTCTCCCGGCCCTACGGTTAGTCCCCAAATTGACTACCGTATATAATCCACGGGCTCAAATAATTCTCATCATACTCATGCCCCACCACAATCACCAGTCACGCGGCCGGTCTCCGCCTTTGGAATTATGCTCCATTGAGAAGACCCACTCATGTGTCCTCAAGATACATGAGGAGAACAAACCTTTGTGGGATCCTTACGACTCATAAAGGGAAAACACACTTAGGAGTCCTCACGACTCTTAGGGAGAAAATACACCTGCGGGATCCTTACGACTCGTAGGGAGAAAATGCTTTTATGGGACCCTCACGGCCCATAAAATTGAAAAGCCTTAGGCGATAGGGATCTAAACCTGTCTCCTAAGCCATCGCTCCCCAATCCCCAAGTGGCGAATGATGAGTCGCTCCTGGTACCATATTCCAGTGTAGCGATGCAGACGCCAACCAAATTCCAAATCTCAATCCCCAACGGCGAATGATGAGTCGCTCCTGGTACCATGTTCCAGTGCAGCGATGCAGACGCCGACAAAGTCCCGAAATTTTTCCGGCCCTACGGTCTGGATCACGCATCCTACAAAACCGTATACAATCCACGGGCGTAAAACAATCCTAATTTCTCCCAAATCCTCTCGGGGCAAATGATGAGTTGCTCCTGGCATTATTCCAGTGCAGCAATGCAGATGCCAAACAAAAACCAAAATCCCAAAATCCTCTCCATGACAGATGATGATTCGCTCCTGGTACCATATTCCAGTATAGCGATGCTGATGTCAACCCAAATCAAAATTAACAAGTCAACTTCCACTCCGACACCGCAAGAAGCGGAGCAAGTCAAGTCTACCCCTGACAGTGCAAGAAGAAGGGCAAGTCAAACCAAGCACCGACCGTCCAAGTCGCTAAAATGGCAGCAACGACCGTCCACGTCGCTAAAAGGGTAGCACCGACCGTCCAAGTCGCAAAAAGGGCAGAACCGACCGTCCAAGTCGCTAAAATGGCAGCAACGACCGTCCACGTCGCTAAAAGGGCAGCACCGACCGTCCAAGTCGCTAAAATGGCAGCAACGACCGTCCACGTCGCTAAAAGGGCAGCACCGACCGTCCAAGTCGCAAAAAGGGCAGAACCGACCGTCCAAGTCGCTAAAATGGCAGCAACGACCGTCCACGTCGCTAAAAGGGCAGCACCGACCGTCCACGTCGCTAAAATGGCAGCAACGACCGTCCACGTCGCTAAAAGGGCAGCACCGACCGTCCAAGTCGCAAAAAGGGCAGAACCGACCGTCCAAGTCGCTAAAATGGCAGCAACGACCGTCCACGTCGCTAAAAGGGCAGCACCGACCGTCCAAGTCGCTAAAATGGCAGCAACGACCGTCCACGTCGCTAAAAGGGCAGCACCGACCGTCCAAGTCGCAAAAAGGGCAGAACCGACCGTCCAAGTCGCTAAAATGGCAGCAACGACCGTCCACGTGGCTAAAAGGGCAGCACCGACCGTCCACATCGCTAAAAGGGCAGCACCGACCGTCCACGTCGCTAAAAGGGCAGCACCGACCGTCCAAGTCGCAAAAAGGGCAGCACCGACCGTCCAAGTCGCAAAAAGGGCAGCACCGACCGTCCAAGTCGCTAAAAGGGCAGCACCGACCGTCCAAGTCGCAAAAAGGGCAGCGCAGGATTCCTACAAAGCGGGAACCAGATCACTCCGGCCAGGGAAAACGTCTATCACAAACACTCTGTCTCGGATACATGTCAAGCAACGACCGTCCATGTCGTAAAAAGGGCAATGCCAGCTTCCCAAAAAGCGGGGACCAAATCAAGTCGCCTCCACGTGAAAGAAGATCCATCAATTTCATGCACACGACCCACATATGTGGTGTGCATTTATTGATGGGGGGCAATTTGTTGGGGTAAAAATTTACACCCCGGTTGACCAAGTCAAAATCCAAGTCAACCCCAAGCCAAGTGGGCCCAAGCCCAGACCCAGTGGGCCCATGCCCGGGTCGAGCCCGAACATGAAGCGGCCGGCCTCCCCCCATGCCAAGATAAAAATTTTGTAATAAATAATTTTGTTGCATTTTCTTTTATTTTATTTTCGGATAAATGTAAGAAAAATAGGCATAAAGCCAAATTTTTGTAAAGCCCATGACTTATGTGCAAAAAGAAATGGCACATGAGCCATGGGATAGGCAAAATGCCATTTTGAGAAGCCCAAGGGGCTATGTGTAAAGTGTATAGCCTATAAAGGCAAAAGATAATGAAAATATCTCATAACTTTTTCTCTCTAAAAAAAAAAACAAGTCTTAGAGCTGAGCTCTTTTCTTCCATCTTCAAGGTTCTAAACCTTTTCATTTTCTTTTGAATTTAAATCAAGAGTTTTACTCTTTCTTTTTCAAAACTAAGTAGTTTTCCACCACAAAACCCACAAAGGGGAACTCAGATCTTCCATTAGATCTCAGAAAGGAGTGATTTTTCTAAAATCTCCTCTTCTTGATCTTCAAGATCCGGCCAAGCGATAGGAGGAAGAAGAAGAACCTCTTTCACTAAATCCCCCCCAAAAAAGAAGAAGAAGAAGAAGAAGAACACTTAGGAGTCCAACTCCTCTTTGATTTCTCATCAGAGAAATCTTTTTAGGCTAAAAGCCTCTTTTTCCCGCCGGCGCTCAAGCGCAGAGAGCCCACGTGCCGACACGTGGCGCGCTTGCGCTCCAGCGCAAGCACTCGAGCGCAAGTCGCCCTCGTGCCGACACGTGGCGCTCTTGCGCTCCAGCGCAAGCGCCCGAGCGCAAGTCACCCTGGTGTCGACACGTGGCGCGCTTGCGCTCCAGCGCAAGCGCTCGAGCGCAAGTCGCCCTCGTGCCGACACGTGGCGCTCTTGCGCTCAAGCGCAAGCGCTCGAGCGCAAGTCGCCCTCGTGCCGACACGTGGCGCGCTTGCGCTCAAGCGCAAGCGCTCGAGCGCAAGTCGCCTACGTGCCGACACGTGGCGCGTTGCGCTCCAGCACTCTGCGCTCGAGCGCAAAGCGCCCACGTGCCGACACGTGGCGCGCTTGCGCACCTGCGCATCCCTTGGATGTCTTTTCCTCCTCTTTTTGTGTACATATATACATATATACATATGTATACAAATTTATACATACACGTACTCCACGACACTGTCCCTGTTAGAAAAAAAATTTCTAACGGGGCGCTGCCCCGCACCCCGCAAGGGGGCTGCTAGCCCCCTTGAGCCCCAGCCCGCTATCCGGGTAGCGGGACCCCCGTAAAAACTCTGCGTGGCTCCCGATATATCCAAAACCCCCTTTCAAAACACACGTATACTGCACATTGAGTTCGCATGACCAGTTTAACCCGTTAATCGGAGGTTCCCTCGCCCCAAAGGCGATGGGTAATTAACGGCAGCTTAGTCCGCGGCTGCCGGAGATTCGGATCCCCACAATCATTAAACCCCGGCCTACCCTAGGCCGGGGGAATCTGTAGTACGCCTGACAAGCGTGCGCGTATTCCCATCTCACTGGGGTGACGAAAAACACCCTACACATCCCAATCGGTAATAGAGTGTGCGGCGGTATTATAAAGTCATTTTTCTGCCAAGTGGCACAAAGTGAACGGGAGAATACGCAAGCGCATAACATCCACAGAAAGTTGTGAAGTACACATCATTGCGCATACGTTTTCGAATTTTATGAAAAAAACATATGCGTCTTCAGACTCAAGCCCGTGAAATTTGGGCAACAGGTTGATGTAGTGGAGTTTAATTTCAAAATTATCCCCGTTGGCTGGTGGAATGGATAGACAGTTAGGAAGTGGACCGCGTATAGGATAGCATCTCTTTTAGAGAGAAATGCGTGGTGGATTCTGCGCACGGGCGGTGGCAGGGTGGTGTTATAATCTGATGGAGTACCGTCCATCTCGGTCGATATGGTGGGTGGTGGGGGAAAAGAAGATGAAGAAGCACAGATTTCGGAGTCGATAGCCGAAACGCGGACAAGACGGGCACTAGAATCCCGTGTCCAGCCGAGCATGCACTAAACGGTTTTAGCGCAAGTAGCAGCGAGTGTGTGATTTAAAATTGGTTTGTTTTTGAAAAATTGGTACTCAAGACAAATCACACAAAAATGCACAAATAACCCTAGAACTAAGGTTACCTAGTTCAAGTCTCTAGACCACTCCTAGACTTCCAAAGGACAAGCCGCGGGATCAAGTCTCTACCACCTCTTTACTACTCTTGTGGTTAGGTAAGTGCCAGGTAAGTGGGTGGTATCCGCTATACGAATCAACGAAAATAGCAGGCCTAATTAAGTAATCACTTGCCTTAGACACACTTGCCTAGACACCACAAAAGTAATGTGGATAAGTGATAAATGACCCATGACCTTCCTCTGTCCTATTTGAGCGCGACGGTCCTTAGAGTCTTGTTTAGATATTTTTTTAATTAATATAGGGTTGATGCAACTACTCGTTTTGTGATTTGTGGGGCCTGGGAAGGGTGATGAAATCCCCACCTAATCTGAATTTGGTCTTTGCTCCTTAATGTCCGTATTAAAATATGCAAAAACAAACCTCAAAACTAAACTTGCAAAAAGATTTTAGAGCGGCGATATTTTGCAAAGAATCTTGTAGAAAATATATTTTATTGGATTTCAGAGGAGAGAGAAAGATATAGAAAAGATACCAGAGAAGTTTGCAACCCTAATTCCTTTAGAAAGCTGCGGTTCCGCCGCCAATTGGCTCTTCTTGCCGCGGTTCCGCCGCATACTTAGGAGATCTGGTGAAAATTTTTGCTACGTGGCCTCCTTTACTCCTCTGGATCTTGATGAATGTCTCTGGCTATCTGTTTCCTCAAGTCTGTGACTCCAGATCGCTTTGCAAAATTCACACAATAATCGTTAAATATACAATTTGCAGTTTTGTTTATTTATGATATGGACCGAATAAGAATTCAACATGAATATAAAGAAGAATAAATTATGCACGTATCCTCGGCAACGGCGCCATTTAATTGATCTGTAAAGTGTGTGTGTAACCACAATCAATAACGGTGTCGCGTGTAGCTAGACCGAGATGAGTACGGGTCACCCTCAGGGAAACGTTGAATCTTTTAATCTTACTTTAGGCGTGGTGATTAGGAAAAGAGGAAGAATAATGAATAGTGGAAATAGTTTCTAGATCTACGTTAAACAAGGATGTAGAATATAGATCTAGATTAACTACGGATGTATGTTTTATATTAGAAGGGGGCTTGTAGGGTTCTTTAAGATTTAATAATTATGTATGATTAATTAAAGATTACTCCTCTTATCCTTTAATAGATTTAAAACTAGATCGACAATGATGCATGTAGATTAGGGTTTTTTGAGGAAAAAGGGTTCCCACTCTTAACCCCTACCTTGACATGGATCTCCGTTCATGTCTAGCATTTACCAAAAAAATTGTTAATTTAATCTCTAATCGCGGTCGTGAATATCAATGAATTGATAGCGCGCCCGATTATGATGTTAACTATTCTTTTGATAAAGTTTATAAACTTTATAGGACGTAAAAAGAGTTTAAGAATCTTCATCATCCATTAATCTACCATAATCTTACGAACCCTAACAAGCGAAGAATTACTCGCGCATGTTGGGAAAAGAAAAGATAGAAATCATGAAGAAAATAAAATGCAATAGAATAAAACTACTTTTATTAATCAACAAGATCAAGTACACTTTGTTCCTTCAGAAAATGATTACAAAACAATAGTTTACTTCTCGATCTCTTCTTAAGGAGGTAGATGAACCGTCGATGATCAACCATGATTCTTGAGTCATCGTGGACTTCGTGATCATGTCGGTTTGATGATTTTTTCAAGAGGCACTCGGTCCTTATTTATAGTCACAGAGCCAGAACCCTAGTTTCCTAATGTGGTAACTAGTTGTTAGGATCACAACTTGAAAATCTAAAATCCCAACTCCTCAATATTGCGGCGGAACCGCGGCCATTGGGTGGGTTTGGCCGCGGATCAGCGGTGAGGTAGAGGATTCTTCACTTCAAAAATCTTGCGGCCTCTTCTGGTGACATATGTAGACTATTTTGATATCTGGAATCTGAAAATCTTCTCAAAGTCTCTGCCAGAATTGATTTCTTCAATTTACTTTAACATTTCGGCAGATTTGATCTCGCCAACTCGGATTTCCTTGATTTCTGTCCTGATATAATTTCTGCACAATAACTCAATAAATAATGTTAGTAGAATTTTGTTTTTATTGAGATATTATCTTAACCATTTGACATGATATTATAGTTTTAGAAGAATTGGTCAAAGATATTTGATAAGGTAAGCATATTTAAATGGACTAAATATTATATAGATATTATATGCTTACATTTTCCTTCATAATGTTAATTATAATATATAAACATATGAAAATAGTATTTTTACAGATAAACCCTCATATGTGTCATATTTATAATAAACTCCTTTTATTATATAAAAATAGTACGGAAAATGTCATATCAAATGCACAATATTTTTGACTGAACAGTTACTTGTTCGAACATACTTGTAGAGTTACGGCTCTAAAAATTCCCAAATCAACCAACAATCAACAAACCCAGAGATTCGATAAACCAGAGAACAATCAAAGAATGAGGGTTGAGAGACAATTAGAGAACAATCACCAAATTCTAGATATTTCAGACCGAAATCGAAGAATAGCCTAGAGATTCGATGAATCAACGGAGATTCGAGGGAGAGACTAAAAGCTATTAGGGCGAGATTCGAAGGAGAGGGAGTGCTGCCACCGCCCGCCGGCAAAACCAGGAGAAAAAATTAGGGTTTGTCACACCCCGCTTCCCAAAAGGAGCGGTAATGAATATGTGACAAGCCCGCGATGTATTTATTTCGAGAATATCATTTCTCACAACAAATACGCTAAGCGTTTATAAGCAAAATAAAATACGAAAAGAAAAACAATAGAGTGAAAATCCAACAACTAGCTATTACATTCAAAGTCCCACAAAGTTTCAAACCGATAAGAAGATGCCTTGAAATGATTACATGATAAACTAATACGATAAAGCCTTAAAAGACGTACAGAAAGAAAAGCTGAATGGACTAGTTGTCCGCTTGTAATATATGTTGATTGTACTCCTCTTCTGACGGTTCTCCCTCCTCCATCCCTAAGTCACATGAAGAACATTCCGAGAATAGAATAGAAAAAGGATGGAATGCTCGTCAACGAACTTGCACTCAGTAAGTCCCCAAAAGATGTGAATTATATAAATAAAGTGTAAAGCGACATGTAATGTACAATGAATGGAAATCATGAACATATTAACAAGTATGACATGGCAATGTACATGGAAAATATATGATACATGAGCATGGCAATATAGTGTAGCATGTATTGGTCAACATAAGTAAGTAATAAGGTTATGTGGTAAACATGAAGTAAATGTCAATGTGTCTTAAAGTGTCTCTACAAGGGTAATCTAACTAACGTAAGTTCAGGTACGAGTGTCAACCAATCTTAAGAGTATTCTCAAACCCAAATCTATAATCCAGGGACAAGGAATCACGGGCTCTCAAGAGAGTTCATGTGTTAGTATTCATGCCGTTAGTATGGGACTCCTGAGATTATATTGAACTCACAACTCAAACTATCCCAACACCCCGCGTATTTTAATCTGCAGTTAATATAACAAGTCTTGATCAAATCCAAGAATACAAGAGAGAGTGTACGAGTTTAATGTCAAGTTAAGTTCATGTCAATTGCATGGATTCATGTCAAGTTCAAGTATTCATGTGATATTCAAGTATTCATGTCAAGTTGTATTCATGGTTCGAGTCGAGTCAAGTTGAGTCAAGTTTAGCATGTAATATGTTTATTCATGTAAAACATATGGATATAACAACTTGGAGATTAAGAATAAAGTACACATGTTCGCAAGCATGAGATGAGGTAATTATGTTATTCAGGCAACAATAAGCAATAACATGGTTACATGAAATGCAACATAAAACTATCAGAGTCAAGAGTAGCATGATCAAACAATTAATATATCCGTATTCTATCATTTTATATGTTAATTAACATGTTTAGGAATATGCCTTATATGCATGAATCAAATTATCATATAAGTTTCAATATCATGTTTCGTATCAGTTTGAGACGGTTCAAGTATGCTTGAGTCGGCTCAAAAATCTTCTATAATTATGATTTTGTTCTCTGGTGGCATGAGACGGCTCAAAAAGTTATTGAGACGGTTGAGATGGATTAATAAGAATTTAAACGGCTCAACAATATTTGGGATGTTATTTTTCTCTCTGTGAATATGAGACGACTCACTGTAAGGTTAAGCCGACTCGACCATGACTTAAGACGGCTCAAGTCCAAACTTGATACGACTCACGACATATCCAAAGGTAGGTTTTCCTCTCTGTGGGTATGAGACGACTCATTTTCTTTCGAGCCGGCACAAGACCTGTCCATTCAGACAATCAAGTTTAAGGTATCGTATATTTAAAATGTATGAGATGCAGTATTGGTTTTATGTTCGAATCGTAATATCGCTAATTAGTGTTAACTGGGTTTAAGGCATGTTAGGGTTATCATTAGGCATGGAAAAAAAATAAATAATCATGGTGTTGTAAATAAGAAGCACAACTATGTTTTGCAAACCGAATATAACTAGTTCTACGCATTTACAAATTTATTTAGCTGGGGATTACAACGAGACAAGAACGATGATTTTTTGGAGGAGACAAGACAAGGGGGGGCAGAGAGAGAGAGAGAGAGAGAGTTAAAAAGATGAAGGGAGATATTGAGAGAAGAAGGAATGGGAACTTACTCGCGTTGCGATACAGTATAACAAATGTATCGCCATTTACAAAGGAGAAGAACTCGATCGAAACTTCAACGTCTAGATGAAGGAAGTTGGCGATTAGCCTTTTGGGGGATCTTCAATTTGAAGAGGAATTCTTGAGGGAAATTTTCAGATAGGAAATTTTCAGAGGAGAAGAATTTAGAGTAGTCACAAGAATGAGGAAGAAGAAGAAACATTTAAAAGGATTTTGTATTAGAAGAAATTAAAAGGCATTAAAAGTGAATGAATGACATTAAAAGAGGATTTATGGAGGTAATGAGGAGTTGGGGGTTAATGAAATGAAGGGAGTGGTTTGGAAAGTGAAGCGAACAGCCACGAAACCAAATAAGTCGTCTCTTAGATGTCTGGGATGTTTTAGGGCCGAACGAGTGCATGAGACAGCTCAAATCCTCATGAGCCGGCTCATGAGAACAGAGCACAAAATAGCTTTCCAGGAAAGGGTTAAAATGGCTCAAACTTATCTTGAGTCGGCTCAAAAGAACATAGAAAGAATTCGGCAGTTTGGCATATGAAAATACGAGAAACCAATGATGCATGCTCATGGAATGAGCACATGTAGGGCCTACTTGGCCACCCGAAGCAGGCTTGAGGCCGCCTGGGTCGGTCCCAACTCGAGAGTTGGTCTCGATCCTGGACCTTTAGGCTCCGGTCGATATTTGCGGTCTAAAAATATATATCATTTTTTTTATAAAGTTTCGTAACACCGTGCATTGTTCATGAAATTGTCGGGGATCGAAAAAGTTATAATGAAATGAAAGAAAAGAATTAGGATGCAACGATTCGAACACGCGGACTGAAAGACGAAAGTGTAAAGATCTAATCAATGGGCTGCAAGCTGATTCTTTCATATATTCAACAAATATTAAATATATACCAGATTTCCAAAAAAAAAACGATGTTTTATTAAAGAAAGATGATACGAAAGTGTAGGGATTTTGGGGTCCTTATATTTTACCCTCCTTAAAAAGAATTTCATCTTCGAAATTCCATAAGGAGTCTATTGGGAAAATAAGAAAATCATTGCACAGTATCGAATACTGTGAGTGCAGGTACGATGGTTATTAGTATCGTACTTAGGTTGCGTGGGGAAGTTTAGGTAAAAGAAACAAAGAAATGCAAGAATTTGAAATGGCTGGAAAAAATGGATTAGAATAGTTTCAAAGAAATTTGAAATGCAAGGAATTTAAAAGTTGTCGGATTTCTTAATTCTTGTGTTATATTGCTTACGATATTCATACAGAACAGAACTGTATGGGCCACCAACAAAACCTGTCACGCCCCGCTTCCCAAAAGTTGCGTAACGGTTACATGATAAGTCCGCGACGTATTTATTCTGAGAAGTTCATTTATCGCAAAAAATACACTGAGCGTTTATAAGCAACATAAAATATGACAAGAAAAATAATAGAGTGAAAATCCAACAACTAGTTATTACATTCAAAATTCCACATAGTTTCAAACTGATAACAAGATATCTTAATACAATTACAAGATAAACTAATACGATAAAGCCTTAAAAGGCGTACAGAAAGAAAATCTGAATGAAACTAGTCGTCTGCTTGTAATAAAAGCTGATTGTACTCCTCTTCTGACGGTTCTCCCTCCTCTGTCCCTAAGTTACCTGGCGAACATTTCAAGGATAGAAAAGAAAAAAGGTGGAATGTCCGTCAGCGAACTTGTGCTCGGTAAGTCCCCAAGAGATGTGAATTATATAAATAAAGTGCAAGGCGACATGTAATATATCATGAATGAAAATCATGAATATATAAACAAGTATGACATGGTAATGTACATAGCAAATATATGATACATGAACTTGGTAATATAGTGTAGTATGTATTGGTCAACATAAGCATGTAACAAGGGTATGTGGTGAACATGAAGTGAATGTCAATGTCTTAAAGGGTCTCTACAAGGGTAATCTAACTATCGTAAGTTCAAGTATGAGAGTCAACCAATTCTCGAACTCAAGGCTAATTTAGGGGCAAGGAATTACGGGCCCTCAAGAGAGTTGATTTTGTTAGCACTCATGTGTTAGTATTTATGTCGTTAGTATTCATGTGTTAGTATTCATGTCGTTAGTATTGGACTCCTAAGATTATATTGAACTCACAACTAAAACTAATCCAACACCCTGCATATTTTAATCTACAATTAATGTACCAAGTCTTGATCGAATTCATGAATACAAGAGAGAATGTACAAGTTCAATGTCAGGTTAAGTTCATGACAATTGCACGTATTCATGTCAAGTTCAAGTATTCATGTGATATCCAAGTATTCGTGTCAAGTTGTATTCATGGTTCGAGTCGAGTCGAGTCAACTTTAGCATGTAATATGTTTATTCATGTAAAACATGTGGATATAACAACTTGGAGGTCAAGAATAAAGTGCACATGTTCGCAAGTATGAGATGAGGTATTTATTATTGGTTATAGTGCCCTCAAGGAAATTATTATAATCGCAGGAAAATGATTATGATGATTGAAGGAGGATCTATACGGATAGAACAGTCTTACTCAAGATGATAGTATACTATCTGGTTTGTCTGTATCATCATGTACATGCATTATGTGGTATTACAGATCTTACATGTTGATAGAGCCCATAGGATTCTTACTTGACTACCAACATTGTGATGTCGATCATATTCGTGGGAACCGGGTGGTCTATAAGAACATCCTTAAATGTACATAGTCGAGGGAGTATCGAGACTGGGCACCGATACTCTAGAGTAGACTAGTGTATACTTTTCGAGACCCCGACGAGGGGCGGTGGCCGGTCTCACAAGCCATTGGTGTCAGTTAGTCACCTAAGATAGTATACATGTGCTCATTGGGTTATGAGTTATACTGGATGGACTCGCCGGGATGTAAGTCCACGTTGCCCACCCCGGTGCTTACGGGGAGGCGGAAACGATATAAAAAAACGATTTTTACAACTCAATGCAACATGGACTAACTAAAGGAGGATCTTTGCTAAACATAAACTAACAACCAAGCTAAGAGAGTTAGCTACTCGGTTAAAGGGTTATACCTAAGTCTTGAAGTCATTCTCTTCTTGCTCCTTAGAGTGGGATGAACGGGTCGTCCTTGTCGCCTTCTCTTGCCGAAGAAAGATCCACCCGAGGGCCTCTACCTTTGGCTCCTACCTCAAACTAGAAGTAACAAAGGTGCTTGGTGTGCTAAACCTAGAACCTTAGAAAAAGTAAAGAATGATTTTGGTGTTTTATCTCAAAAGCTTAATGGTTCTCAACTCATGAGAGGGAGAGCTTTGAGAGAGAGGAAGAGGATGAGAGAGAATGAGCATGAGAGGATGAGAGAGAATGGGCATGAGAGAATGAGAAGATAATATCAACCTTCTCACATATATGTGAATTATGATAATTAAATAATTAATTAAAAGATAATTGTGATGGTTAACTTGAAATGACCATTATTATTTCACATTAATGAATTTTGCAAGAATCAAAGAGCATCTTTCATATGAAATGATGATGGTCAATTTGTCAACATAGGTCAACATGTCAACCATAGTCAAATGGTCAACAACCCTAACCATAACACAATTATAATTAATTAATATTAATAATCATATTTCACATATAAACATTAGGGTTAAGAAAAAGACAACGGTCATCAACCCTAATGAAAGTCCTCTGCCTCTGCCTTAGTCAACTGTGCATACACACCCGTATCCGTGTTCCGAGGAACACGGATACAATGAGATAAAACCAATCCCAAAACATATATTAGGATCTGGCTTAAACCAAAGCCCGCTAGTATAAACTGTCCAGACACCAAACGTGCACAAGTGCGCGGATGTGAACGAACCCCGTCGCAAAACCATGCGACCTCTACTCTGTTTTGCCTAAAGGCGAATAACCCTCTGTGTGGGACTCTAAAGACTCGACACTACACTGGCAGTGGGTTTAACCACAGACCGCAAGTGGCACTAGCTGTACGTAACGGTCCCCAGGTAGATGCCGATAAGAAGACTGACGAGGTAAACCCATCTCAACTCCTACTGAGCCTGAATGTGACAATCTCCGTACAGTCCGGTCTGTTCGTCTAAGAGTATCGCATGGCGGGCCTAGGGGGGCGGTGAACGTCAGTCCCCTAATAGCGGTACAAGTCGTGTCGGAGTGTAGCCCAGAACACCTTGAGATAACACTGGAAACCTACCAGTATATCTCGCTTGCCCTGGCCAGGGACTTTGTGTAATGGCTCTCCTAGACACAGCACGATATCAACCCCCAATACCGGGAGAGACGAATCCTGTCTAACCGTCACTGCCTCCAAGTGCTTCGGGACTGCACCCAACTGCTACCTGTTTGCACGACTCCTTTGAGCCGTGGTAGGGTAGCAATCTAAGAACAGTGGGAACACACTCGAGGCGAAGTGACAGTGTCAAGTCAATGGACTAAGCTGTACTCATGTCACCTGGGAACTGATAACTGACGATAGGTATAATACCAACCAACAGTTCCCGACGAGTCCTGTCCAGTGTACTCGTAACCTAACGAGCACCCGCATACTATCTCAAGTACGACGTACTAACTGCTGTGGGACAGACCGTCTCCCAAAATGGGATGAGAAGCGCATACGCTAGTCTACTCCGGAGTATCGATGCCCTGTCTCGATAGTCCTACGACTAGGGACCTGCATAAGGATGTGCTTGTGGATTACCCAGCCCCCACGAGTGTGACTGCTATCACAACGCTGGTAATCAAGCAAAGATCCTAAGGGCTCCACTAATGTGTAAAGGCGATATGCTATAAGAAACACATGCACACATTAAAGTAGAAACAAACCAAGTAGCATACTACTATTTTGAGCAAGATTGTCAATACAAGGTGAATATACCAAGCTTCCATTAAGTAATATACAAACTAGTATGATACAGTAATGGCCTCTAGGGCATATACACTAACAATCTCCCACTTGCACTAAGGCCATGTACTGGCGTATCGAAGACCTATCATCTCGATCAGCCGCTCGAACTGAGTCTGGGGTAAGGCCTTCATTAATGGATAAGCAGTGTTATCTTCCGTAGCAACTCTCCGAACCTCGATCTCCTGGCGACCCACGATCTCCCTGATCAGGTGATACCGCCTCAAGATGTGTCTGGACTTCTGATGGGACCTGGGTTCCTTCGCTAAAGCTATGGACGGAACCACCTGAAGTTCTGTCAAGAACTTCCTTATCCAGACGGCTTCTTTTGTGGCATCTGCAGCAGCGATATATTCCGCTTCCATCGTCGAGTCAGCAACGGTTTCCTGTTTGGAACTCTTCCAACACACCGCCCCTCCATTGAGGGTAAAGACATATCCCGACATGGACTTGGAATCATCCTTGTCACTCTGGAAGCTGGAGTCAGCAAAGGCCTCGATCTGGAGGTCTTTTCTGCCATACACCAAGAACATCTCCTTAGTCCTTCTCAGGTACTTGAGAATGTTCTTTACCGCTATCCAGTGTTTCTCCCCAGGATTTGACTGATACCGGCTTACCACACTCAGTGCATAAGCTACATCTGGTCTGGTACACAACATCGCATACATTATAGAGCCTACCGCAGAAGCGTAGGGTATAATAGACATGCGATCCCTTTCCAAATCAGTCTTGGGAGACATCTCTTTGTAGAGGGTGATCCTGTGACAAGCTGGTAGATTACCGCGCTTGGAATCTTCCATACTGAATCTTTTCAGTATGGTGTCGATGTACCTGGATTGTGAAAGTCCTAATATCCTCTTGGATCTGTCACGATAGATCCGGATCCCCAGAATGTAAGAGGCATCACCCAGGTCTTTCATGGAGAACCTGTGTGACAAGAACCCTTTAATAGATTGTAGCATAGGAATTTCATTTCCTATTAAGAGAATGTCATCCACGTATAAAACGAGGAATACTACAGTTCTTGCTACAAATCTACTATAGATGCATGGTTCATCTGGATTTTTGATAAAGCCAAATTCTTTGACCGTCTCATCAAAACAGATGTTCCAACTCCGCGATGCCTGCTTTAGTCCATAGATGGACTTAAGCAACTTGCACACCTTTCCGCTGCTCCCACTCTAAATGAAACCCTCTGGCTGGTCCATATAGACACACTCCTCTAAATTTCCATTTAGAAAAGCGGTCTTTACATCCATCTGCCAAATCTCATAATCGTGGAAGGCAGCAATGGCAAGAAGGATCCGAATGGATTTCAGCATAGCCACTGGAGAAAAGGTTTCGTCATAGTCCAAACCAGGTCTTTGACGAAAACCCTTTGCAACAAGTCTAGCTTTATAGGTTTCAACCTGTCCATCTACACCAATCTTCCTTTTGAAGATCCACTTGCATCCTATGGGTTTTACCCCATCTGGAGCAACGTCCAACGTCCATACTTTGTTGGTGTACATGGACTCCATTTCGGTCCGCATTGCATCCAGCCATTTTACCGAGTCAACGCTCTGAATGGCCTACTGGAAGCTAGTCGGCTCATCACTATCAATGATGCAATCCTCTCTATCCCCGTCTATAAGAAAGCCGTAGTATCTCTCAGGCGGATGAGACTGCCTACTACTTCTGCGGAGCGGCGTAAGAATGTCCTGATCTTTCGAACCCTCTGGTTCTACTAAGCTTTTAGTAATAGCTCGTGGTTCTGGAATTTCTTCCAGTTCTATTGCGCTCCCACTTATCTGATTTTCCAAAAACTCAGTTTCCAAGAAGTGGGCATGACGAGAAACAAAAACCTTTTGTTCCTCTTCGCAATAGAAGAAATATCCCTTGGAGTTCTTTGGATATCCCATAAACTTGCACTGTACCGAGCATGCCTCGAGTTTGTCCGCATGCTGCTTTTTGACAAAAGCTGGACATCCCCATGTCTTAATGTGCTTAAGATAGGGTTTCTTCCCACTCCACATCTGATATGGTGTGGTAGGCACAGTTTTAGTTGGAACTCGGTTCAAAAGGTATGCGGCTGATTCTAGTGCATATCCCCAGAATGATCGCGGTAACTCAGCGTCACTCATCATGGAACGTACCATATCCAATAGGGTCCGGTTCCTTCTCTCCGATACACCGTTATGTTGCGGAGTGTATGGAGGAGTAAGCTGAGAGAGAATTCCATTCCTTTTTAAGTAATCTAGGAACTCGGCACTCAAGTATTCACCACCTCGATCAGATCTCAGTGTCTTGATACTTTTGCCTGTTTGTTTTTCTACTTCATTCTTATATTCCTGGAATTTTCCAAAGGCTTCGGATTTATGTTTCATTAAGAAGACATATCCGTACCTTGAAAAGTCATCCGTAAAAGTAATGAAGTAAGAATAACCGCTTCGCGCATGTGTAGACATTGGACCGCACACGTCGCTGTGTACGAGTCCCAAGAGCTCGCTCGCTCTTACTCCATGTCCAGTGAATGGAGTCTTTGTCATCTTTCCTTTGAGACAGGATTGACAAGTTGCATATGATTGATATTCGAACGGATCCAAATATCCTTCTGTATGTAACTTCGTCAACCTTCTCTCATTGATGTGACCCAATCTACAATGCCATAAGAAAGCCTGATTTGTTTCCGGAGACTTTCTTTTGTATGTATTCTGGACATTGAAAATCTATGGTTGGTTTAATACGTATATACCATTGCTTAATGTACCTGACCCAATCAGAACTTGATTAAGGTGAATGTTTACAACATTACTTACAAATGCAAATTCATAACATTCTTTAGATATTAAAGATACAGAAATGATATTACAAGTTGCATTGGGTACAAAATAACAATTACATAAAACCAAAACATGTCCATCTGACATTCCCAGGTGATAGTCCCCCACGGCCTCAGCATCCATGCTAGCTCTGTTTGCAACTCTGAGGGTCATATCACCTGCCTTCAAAAACCTACGCTTTCTTAGTGCCTACAAAGAATTACAGATATGAGATCCTGATCCGGTATCCAATACCCAGGAAGTAGAGTTTATTGATAGACAATTTTCAATAACATACACACCTGAAGCTGAAGCCGCAACTTGCTTCAGATCCTGGTTTCTGGCCTTCCAAGCCATGCAATCTTTCTTCCAGTGTCCACTCTTGTGACAGTAAAAGCACTATTCCTTTCCCACAAGCTTTCCCGCTATCTTTGTTGTCTTTGCCTTTCCTTTCATATCCACTTTACTAACACCGCCCCTTGGTTTGGTGGGGTTTTTCTTCTTCTTTCCCTTGGCTTTCGCCTTGGACCTAGAAGAGGAAGATCCTCCTACAAACAAAGTGGATGTTTCCCTATCTTTCTGTAGGGTGCCCTCTGTACTCCTCAGCATGTTGAGGAGTTCTGAAAGTTCAACTTCCTTTTCTTGCAAGTTGAAGTTCAGGATAAACTGGGCGTAAGTGGAAGGAAGGGACTGGAGAATCAAGTCCGTATAGAGCTCGTTCTCCAATGTGGTCCCAAGATCTGCGAGCTCCTCAATATAGCCAATCATCTTAAGCACGTGTTCCGCTACCGATGATTCGACGGCCAATCTCGCCGAAAACAGCTTTTTCGAGACTTCGTATCTGGCAATACGGGATTGCTCTCCATACAGTTCTTTTGTATGGAGAAATATGGATTCGAGGTCCATATTCTCGTGCTTCCTCTGATGTTCATTGTCCATAGAGGCAAGCACGAGGCACTTGGCCTTCGTGCAGTCGATTTCCCAGGTCTTACGGATATCCTTATCCGCGACGCTGTTTTTGGGACCTGGGACAGGGGGAGCTTTGGTGGTAAGGAGATACCCCAACTTGTCATAAGTGATTGCCATTTTGACATTCCTGAGCCAATCTTTGTAGTTTGGCCCTGTCAGTATGTTTTCATCTAGTAATAACTTAAGCCCAGTCATGATGTTTGGTCGCTGCAATTAGGAGAGAGAGAAGAAACACTTTAGCATGATGCTCTTGCAAGTTTAGAGTGGTTTTTAATTTGTTTAAACAGGATGGCTCCCACTGTCTCTCGAATCCTTCCTCAAACCATAAAGGTAGAATTAGTCTGGATCAATCTCACCGTACAATTCTTGTTTAACCATTCAGCCAGGCCAGTGTCGGTATTTTGAGGGAGGTTTTCCAACGCTTTCGCGAAGTTCCTTAATTAAGTAACCTCTTTTCCCTGTGGGCGTAGCCCCGCTAACACCTTTCTAGACACTTACTTGGTTTATAGCATTGATCATTAAGTGAGAAAGTTCCGGAGGAATAGCATATACTCACAGTAGGATCGGGATCCAAATATCATCGTGTGACAAAACTGAAGGAATCCTACCAGAATCATCACACTCTAAATGGTATGCAGCGCTAGCAAGTTTCAGTTTCTTTAGAAACTCCCGATGTGGATTTTTACCCCATGCTCTTATGACCTTGACTTTGGCCAACAAATCATAAGTCACATGTCAAGTTCTACCTGTCATTCTCCAGGTTAATTTGAACCCACCCGTACCTACCCTTGGCTTTGGCCGACAAAGCAGTACGACTGTCCTAAACCAACACATTTATCTATGCTGCACATGAATACCCAATAGCTACCAATCACTATGCCTTGATTTTGGCCAACAAACATAGCTTGAATACTTATTGACTATCCATGTGAAACGACGGAGGGCTACGAATGGTTTTGGCTAAACCGTGAACGTAGTGAACTTGATATAATCGAAGGAACGAGATAGCTTTCAAAACGAGTGGTTCAAGCTCCGCGTTTAAAAGTTGTTTTTTGAAAAGAACTGAGTGGTTTTGAAAGTGTTCCAACGACTTTTACTTGGTTTATTTTCTTTCATTAATTTTAATGCGTCCCATCATTTAATCCTACCATTGCAGAAAACAACGAAATATGACGTACGCTTATGCCATCCGCATTCGCCACGGGGTCCCGTCATCACCCGTTAGGTTACTTAACTAACGACAGAGCGGGGGCTGGACTAGCGCGGATGCAAAATATAAGCAACGCCTAAATAGATATCATATATAGATATATACATTCGTCACATGCAATGATAGCCATTCCATATCACAGATGAACACATTGGATATACTAGGAATCCGCATTCCGTACGAGCCTGTAACGAAGAGTGGATTACACGGTCGCGCTGAATAGCCAAACCCCACCCTAGACCCCTACGGGTGCGGCAAACTACCCGCCAAGTGTCCGAAGTGAAGCAACCTCCCTCAACAACGTGAGTAAGCCACTCGGCACTTCGAGGTACCCGGTAGTTTGTGGACCTCACCTTGGGTCTATCCTAGGACTTTATGTATTGGCCAACCGCACACAGCTGAGGTATCAAGAGACAAGGTAGATGGTGGGTCCCATCTAAACTTAAAAGAAGGATATTACTGGCGGACTCATGAATTTCACTCAATAAGGACACGATATAGTGTAATGTTCCATTGAAAATGCCAATTGCATCGGATATAAAATTAATTTCAATAGTGATACTTTTTTTCAACACTTTGTAGTGTGAATTTGGCATACAAACATTTCATTTGGTGAAAACATTCGTATATTAGGGCACATGTCGGACACGATTTGTGTTTGTGTGTGTATGTATTTATATATTGTGTGTGTGTGAGAGAGAGAGGGGCATCTGAAGCTATATTTTTTTCTCGATCTCTTTTCTATTTTATTTTGATAAAAGAGAGGAGACATTTGTTAGGTTTTGGTTATGCTGGTGGTGATGGCTTATGAATAAGGTTTTAAAATATTCTATTATCTTTTAATAGTTAAATAATTTTAAAAAAGGTTCAATTGTAAGAATCAAATCCATAACCCAAAGCAATTAAAAGTGGCATACTAACAACTAAGCAAAAAACATCATCATCTTAGGATTATAAACACAATATATAATATACCATCATTTATATGTATTTGTATTTAAAGATCGAAATAAGGACTTTTCTTCTCCAAAAATCTCAGCGAGGGCTTGTGTCCCCGCTGGCTTTAGGTCAGTCCAAGGAACCCACTATTTATTTTTCTTTCTCTTGCACCATAGCTATGAGGCTGGGATATAACTCACGCCCATTAACCTCTTCCTAATATTAAATAGAAGCCATTTTTTATTTACAATAAGACAACAATGCAAGTATACCAAGCTAGTAAAACTCACATTGATGTGAACAGCTGGATGTAAAAAGATCAAATATAGGTGTCCGTATTCGGTAATCCTTGACAGATGCATATACTGATACAGGTTGTTATTGAAAATTAAAATAACTATTTGTATTTGGTAAAAGTTCGATACGGACACAGACATGAAGTGAAAATTACAAAAAAAAATATATTCAATAAAGCAAAAAAAAAAAAAATTAGTATCAGATATAGACGCTAAACAAATATAAGAGTTACGATATCCATATCTGGTAGTTATTAGCTGATGCAAACACGGATTCAAATGGTTATCAGAAATGAAAATAATTATCCATATTTGATAAAAATGGATACGAATACAAAATCAACTTGGACTATCTGTATCCGTTTACATTCCAAGATGCAATATACCGGGATAGAAAGAGAGATGAACATTTGGACAAGCTTCCGCCATAAGTACCCCTGTCACGAGAAGAAAAAGAAAGACAGTAGCATTGGCCCTCTAGAGCTGCCAGGAGGCTGGAGCTTGTCCGCAGCTATTTCCAACAACAGTTAATTTACCTGAAATGAATTTTTCAAAAAATAATTTCCACATTTTTTCCCATAGCACTGTAGCTTGAAATCGCCAGATGCATTGAAACAAGCTGCCTAACGTGGGCCTGAAGCGAAGTTTGCCACGTTATGAAGGCGGCTCGTTGGAGTTTCCAAGCAGTTCCTCTCGCTTCTCTTTCACTTAGGGCCCTACTTCTATAAAAATTAATTAAAATAAATCAAGAGAAACGTGGAACCAAGGCCACATGAGCTCCATCGTTTTTTTTATAATGATAAAGTAAAATCTTAACAAAAAATTAAGTGACTTCGAATTTAATTAGCTCTGATTCCATATGAAATGTCTTTTTCATCATACTGAAACTCCGTAGTTATGATGAAGGTTGGGAAAATACATTTTAATTCTAACAGGTCGCAAATCTAACAGTGTACCGATAATGAACATTATCCGTAACCAAATCAGAGAAAAAATATTCGTGCACCGAATGCAATGCATCTGGACAAGAGAAAGAAGGAAATGAAATTTTTCATGCACTTCTCAAGCGGCTTAGTAGGACCCGTGGTATTATATCTTTCTCTCATGATCGAGCACATGTGACCGGCACACCGAATAAGTTTCGAAATCTACCAGTAATGCATGTACACATACACAGTAAGGAAAGCTGAATTCTTTTTTTATCTTTGTGGTTACATGAAAGAGGATTAATATTAAGCTGATAATCAACTTCATCACATGCCAATGAGCATTACCCATGTGACACACCATAACATATAGTAAAAAAAACGTTGTTTTCGTTCCAACAAAACGTGCTCGGTCCCACCCAAAATGATTAAAATATTAGGAGCGAGCTGGAGATTAATTATTCTTTATTTTTATTTATGTTGTTTTTATTTTTAATCATTTTATCGCCTGCGGACTTATCTCTGCGCATTAAGCACGTGTGGCCACGCCCGGTCAAAGATATAACGTTTGCCACTGTTGGATCTGAGCATTAAGGATTGATTGATTGTTTGTGTTTGTTCGATTAATTAAATGAGCCAGTAAACTCGTTCAAGCTCTTGCGAGCTGCTTTAATATCGAGAAAAAATAGCTGCGAATAACTGTAAGAGTGTATGAATTTTTTTCGATTTCAGCTATTATATTTGGCAAAGTGAGCAGTAAGGATATAGTTGTTATTATATGAATGAGCTTAATGCTTGTTTAAAACCCTTACGAGTCTAACAAAAGTTATTGATTACCGGGATATTAGAATTTTTTTATTAAATGTCTACTGTCATATAAGTTCCGAGTTAATAAATGGTCTAAATCAAAGAATGGGTAGCTACTACAAATATATTTATCTATAACATTTTTGAAAACAAATTGAGCCTTTTTTTTTGCTTAGTCATATCTAATCAAATCCCTATCCCAGCAAATCTTGCTTTCATGACTAAACTCCAACTCCCCTTTCTATCAATCCCAACAAACCAAATCCACAACTCTCAAATCTTATTCAACAACCATTCTTTCATGTCCATTCTCATCCCCCCTACATTCCTTGATTGATCAATCCCAACTAAACAAATCCACAACCCTCGAATGTTCTTCAACAACACTCTCTCTCAACAAAATTAGATCCGCCATCTAAATTTGTTATAATAAATATCTCCAACACTTGATTATATAAAGACCGTACCTCTGTACTTCGAAATCTATCTTCTCCTCTCGTCTTAATCGTCTGCTCATCCACGGTATATTTAAAACACGGTCGTCTCTTAAATATTACTTTTTTCTTTAATTGTTGTGGTTGTTTCTTCCTCATCTCTTAAATATCAATTTTTTTCTTTAATTGTTGTGACTGTTTCTTCAATCATATTCAGTGCTTGATTTGAATTTTAGGTCACTTTTATTACCTTCCGCTTTGATAAGCTCTGTGCAAGTAATGATCACATTATATATATCTATATCTACTTATTTTTCTGTCCCACATATATTTGGTTATATCTCCAAAATTCTGCAAAATATAATCAGTTATAAAGTCTTATGTTAGCAAATGGATCTTTTTTCCTAATCGGAGCTATTAGCAATACTCTGCCTTCATAGGGTTTAATTAAAGAAATTTCTTCTTGTGCAATAGTCAAGAATTCTCAACTGGGAACAACATGTTCTTAATCACTGTCTTTGAGCAATTAGCGGTTATGTTTTGGTCTATTTATTCTCCATAGCTGGATATTGTATACTGAACTTGAAGTATTACGTATTCGAGCTTGTGACTCTGATGATACTCATAAGACGGAATTCCTCGGATCATGGCACGTAGCAGATGACATGTCGTCCACGTAAGCCCGCTGGGTTCCTGGAGGCTGCGGAGATGGAATAAGTACGATATCTTAGGGACATTCCTTGACACCTCGTTTTCAAGATTGCATCCGACCCTTCGGAAACCTTCCCGGAGTACATTCCCTATTCATCCAGCAACCGGTCAACTGCTCGGTTCCGAGCTATCCTACAGTCGAGCTTTCTCAGCCTCCTCGCTCGTCTTCGAGCTGTCACTGAGCCGAGATTTCTCAGCCTTCCTGTTTGGCCGGAAGCATGGAGCCCGAGCGTACCCATAACGGCTCCGTGTATCTCGCCACGACGAGATCTCCGCCGCTCCATGTCCCGCGTCCCACGCTACCGTATCTCGCCATTAAAGGGCGCATCCTGCCATCAACGCGAACGTGACGCGGGGGTGTAATGGATGGCGAGAATCTCGCATCGGCTCGCTCCATGCAGCCACTGTATAAACCCCTCTTCCAGACGTCTCGAATATCTCAAACCCATTCCATTACGCCGCTACTCTGCTCAAATATTCCTCGGTACTTACTTGATCGTCATAAGGTCCTATGGTGGTTTCCCACTCCGGGACTTCCCTTACAGATAGCTCGGCGTCAACAATAACCAACAGCCCATTAAAATCCACACGCTCAACTCTCATTTCAAATCTCAACCGTTCGGCACCGTTGGCAGCAAGATTGACGGAGAACATCTGAGCGAGATTCCGACATCCATCAATTGGTGCCTGTAAGTGTATATGTGCTCCTTACCGTGACAACTACGGCTATGCGGAATCAAAAATTTTAAAATCTTGAGCAAAATGCACTAAAATCCTAGGATACAAGCCCAAACACTAAACCAAACAAACCCTAATTAGGAGTTTTAGCTACTCAGTTGGAATTACAACCTTTGTAGATGGTCCTTCGGGTCTAGAAAAATTGACTCCTCAAGCTCCTTGGGTTGATGGAACGAGCTCTCGAAGTCAATATTCAGCGTCAAAGACGGTCCACCCGAGAATGTCGATTCAAGCGATAGGTTTGACCGAAACAACTAAATATCAAGTCTTGCTAGGACAAGAAACTTAGAGTGGTGTAGTTTGTGAACAATATACTCTTTTTAAATCCTCAAGAACCCAACTGGAGAAAATGAGGAAGAAGAAGAAGAGGTGGCAACTCAAGAATTTTCTTCACTTGGTGAAAACATCAACAATGAAAAAACCATCTCACAAATATCTCACTCTCATCTTATCCCTTCATCACAAACAAAAGAGTGGATGGGCCAATGACTCACTAGGGTGAGTCACAAGCCTACACACTTCTTCATTAAATTGTGAAAAGATAAGTAAGAGAGTGTAGCCACATCACTTGTATATATACACATACATTTATAAATAAATACAAATGCATATATATAAACAAGTATACTAAAACCCGTATAAATACGTATACCATATTTTTACCAAAATACGAATACCATATTCTTACCAAAATACGAATACCATATTTGTACCGAAAATACAAAATACGTGTATTCATATTTAGAAAAAAATATATGTATTTGTATCAAAGTACAAATATCCGTATTTATACAAATACATGTATTCGTATAAATACCATATTCGTGTTAAAATACAAATACCTAAAAGAGAGCAATATAATACTAGTATCAAAACTGGCTGTCTTTCAAATCTGCTAGTACTACTAAACCTTCCGATTAAAGCACGTGTATAAATACACTAGTTCAATCGAACACCCGTGCGTAAAACCATACGCAAACTACACCGTTTTGCTTGAACCGGGAAACTCTAAAGACTCGACAATACACGGGTAGTGGGTTTAACCACAAGCACGTTAGTGGCATTAGCTTTACGTAACGGCCACCCAGGTATCTGTCGAAAGAATGATCGACACGATAACTCGTCCAAAACCGTACTGAGCTTATAGGTGACATTCTCCGTACAGTCCGGTCTGTTCATATAAGAGTGTCGCATATCGGCCCTAAGGGGTGGTAAACATTAGACTCCTAATAGCGCAATAAGTCGTGTCGGTGTGAAACCCAATACATCCTGAAAAACTACTGAAGTACCTACCAGTAAATCTCACTTGTCCTGGCCAGGGACTTTATGTATTGGCCAACCGCACACAGCGCGATATCAACTCCCAATTCTGGAAGAGAAGAATCCCTTCTAATCCTTACTGCCTCCAAGTGCTTCGGGACTGCACCCAACTACTATCTGTTTGCACGACTCATTTGAGCCGTAGTAGGATAGTAATCTAAGTACAGTGGGAACACACTCGAGACGAATAGTGATGTCAAGTTAACGGACTAACCTGTACCCATGTCACCGGAGAACTGCTAACTGATGATAGGTATAATACCAACCAGCAGTTCCCAGCGAGTCCGTCCGGTGTAACTCATAACCCAATAAGCACCTGTATACTATCTTTGGTACCCTATACTAATGGCTGCGGGATAGACCACCTCCCTTAACGGAGATAAGAATCGTATACACTGGTCTACTCTGGAGTATCGATACCCAATATCAATAATCCTACGACTAGGGACAAGTTTAAGGATGTGCTTATAAACTACCCAGCCCCAACTAATCTGACTGCCATCATAACGCTGGTAGTCAAGCAAAGATCCTAAGGGCTCTATCAACATGTATTCGCGATATGTTAAAAAAAATATATACACATATTAAGATAGACTCAAACCAGATAGCATACTATCATGTTGAGCAAGATTGTTATTATACATGTGAATATCCTAAGCTTCCAAAATGTAATATACAATGCAGTACTATACAATAATGGCCTCAAGGGCATATATCACTAACAGCGCCGTCTGTGGGAAACGCCTTCCCACCCAAGAAAATTGATCTTCCGTTTTCGATTCGATGCCCAGCGATCATCATAACGAAGATCCCAACACGAGCCGCCTCGTCCTCCACAACGAAGGCAGGGGCAATTCTGCTCCGCTTCCCAACATTGTTAAAGCCTTATCTGCATGGATCGACATGCTCACGGCGATGGTAGACACGTTCGAACGTGTTCAAACGGCCGGCCATGCCCGCCAAACCGCCATCCCCACTTCCCGCAATGACAGCCTGCGCGAGGCGGCGGAGGGGTGCGTTCAGGCCTTCGACCTCGCTCATGCCAATCTCGATGTCACGGAACACCGGTGTGCCAATTTCGGCAGTCATGACCTCCATATGATGAATGATTCTATGACTCGTTGGACGCCGGACAGTTCAACACCGAGATCTCGGGAGTGACCAGATTATCACTTCAACCCTCGTCGTGCTCTCTCGCCCCCTGAAGAGTCGTCAATCAGTCACCTGATTCCAGGAAAGACCGACGTCACCACACTCATCGAGACCGCGCACATGGTGAACGTCGGGGCCAACTACGAAAGGTCCACCACGAATATTTTAGGAACGTGATAGAACGAAACCGAAACCGCTTCATCATGCAAGCCCGGAGCAAAGATAGCAAGCACTCCGACTATGGAGAATTCTCGGGATACCAACAGCGAATCAAGGTCCTTGAGAAGAAGATTGAGGACATGCGGCTTTCCACCCGTTCGCCCGGAGGATCGGCAAAATACTCCGCGAATTCTCTCACGAGACCCTTCACAAAGCAGTTACTATGTGAGTGCGTCTCATCTCGAAACAAGCCATCCAAGGTGGCCCTCTTCAACGGAAAGTGCAACCCAAAAGATAACCTAGACGCATTCACGGCAGGCATGATCTTCGAGGACAACTCGGACGCGGCTCAGTGTCGAGCATTTCCCACCACCCTCATCCGGACCGAGCAAGATTGGTTCCGCAGCTTTGCTCCGCGTTCCATCTCAACCTTCGACGAGCCGGCTCCTTAGTTCCTCAGTCATTTCATCGGCAACCGACAGCAGAAAAGGACGATCGACTACCTGTTCAACATCAAGAGCGAGGATAGGGAATCTTTCAAAGGTTATGTCACCCGGTTCTATAATGCCCTTCTGGAAGTACCCGAGCATCGTGACGAAACGGTCATCGCCGCCTTAAGATCGGGTCTTAGGCACAAATAGTGGCTCCCCTCTTTTGCATTAGCGCAACCCAAAACCATGGCCGAGGTAAAAGTTTGGACCGAGTGGGAGATCCAACTTGAATCAGAAGTGAACGCCAACCTACCCCGCGGGGACCGAACGGACCGAAAGAAACAGAACCGGGAGTTGAAGAAAAAGACCGATCGTCCGAAACCTTATTCTCCGAGGTTTCACGCGTATACCCCTCTGAAGGTCTCCCAGACCGAGCTGCTAAAGGAGGAAAAGGGCGAGAGATTCATCAAGCTCCCGCCGATGATCCAAAGGCCGAGTAAGCGACTCCACGGCCCATACTGTTCATTTCATCGGTCACAGGGGCACCCCACTGAGAACCGCAAACAACTCCGTGATTATATCGAAGAGCCGATCCGCTCCGGTCACCAAGCAAACTACATACGAGACAAATGTCTAGCGGATCGGGAGCAAGCAGACCAACCTCCATCCGGAGAGTTGACGGTCAGGCAGATCATGGTCATCTCTGTTGAATCGGCTCCTAGCAACGAGGCACCCGCCGTATCCGGCCGGTCATGACCTTGAATGATCCTCCTTTAAAGAAGTGCAAGAAGGTTGTTCCCATCATCTTCGCCAATGAAAATCTTCATGGCATATCCCTCCCACACAATGATCCCCTGGTGATCACAGCCCGGGTAAATCAGTACGAAGTCCGGAGAATCCTACTTGACTCGAGAAGCTCGGCGGATATTCTGTTTTACGATTGTTTCTGGCGTATAGGATTGAACCCGTCCGATCTCTAACCAACCTCACACGTCCTCTTTGGGTTTACAAACCACTCCGTCTAAGCTGATGAAACGATCACCCTACCTTTCAATATAGGGGAGGCCGGAGGAACCCGAATCATGTCGGTGAGTTTCCTAGTCGCACGGGTTCCTTCATCTTAAAACATACTCTTAGGCCGCCCTACTTTGAACGAACTCCAGGCTCAGATCTTGACCTACCACCAAGCACTCAAGTTCCCTCTGGACGATGGGGGAATTGTTCAGGCCTATAGAGATCAGAAAACCGGCAGGGTTTGTTTCGCCTCGACAATCCCCGAGGACAAAGAAATTGATGTTTTCGAGGAACCATGCGATCCTCGAGAATCTCTGGATAAACGTGATGACAAAAAGGAGATTCGGGGTTCTCTGGTGGATGCCTTATCCGAGGTTCCTCTTAAGGAGGGAGACAACAGCCAAACTGTCCAGATCAGATCCCTCTTGACCGGGGAAACTCGGGACAACCTTATCTGGTTCATCAGAAGCAACTCTGACGTATTTTCTTGGACATTCGAGGACATGTCGGTAATTGACCCCAAGGTGATCTTCCACAAACTCGGAGTTAATTCAAAAGCCCGACCGATCCGAAAAAAAAAAGAAGAAGCTTCGCGCCTGTTAAATAGAAGGCGATCGAGAAGGAAGTGGACCAACTACTCACAACTGGCTTCATTAGGAACCTAGACTATTCGGCTTAGCTAGCCAACGTAGTCATGGTCAAGAAACCAAACTGGATGTGGTGCGTGTACGTCGATTTTACCAACCTGAACAAGGTCTGCCCCAAAGACAACTACCCGCTCCCTCGGATAGATCAGCTAGTTGACAGCTCGGCCGGTCATGAGCTCCTGAGCTTCATGGATACCTTCTCCGGTTATAACAAAATCCGGATAAACCCGACCGACAAAGTGCTCGCCGTCTTCACCACCGATCGAGGAGTCTACTATTACAAGGTAATGCCCTTCGGCCTCTAAAACGCTGGGGCAACGTACCAACGGCTGGTCAACAAGCTGTTCAAACCACAAATTGGGAGAAATATGGAAATTTACGTCGATGATATGCTCGTAAAGTCCACCCTGTCGGCCGGTGTAACGACCCTGAATTTTCTGTACAAAAGTTTTCTTAAAGTACAGAAAGGATTTTGCAAGCCTGAGCACAATTTAAAAGTTATTCTTGTTTAAAAACAGCAAGAAAGCACTTGTAGCTCATTGGTAAAGTCTTGCACGGCTATGACATAACCCCTGTGTTCGAATCCCATCAGCCACATATTATTTTTCCTGATTTTTTCTTTTAAGCTTTTTGGAAGCCCAAAAGTTTACACATGCAATACACGTAAAAATGAAAAGTCAGAAAATCTAACATCTGCAAAATGTTGTATGAAATGAGTTGGAAACGTGGCTTCAATCCGACGGTCCCCGGACACCAAATGGCCGGCGAGATGGGTATTTAGGCCGGCAGCTTCGGGCCCCCCATGGGGAATAGTCCCCGGGCTTTGAACACTGGTCGTTTCCCCTAACCCCATGTTCAGTCGAAAATATTGCACTTTTGATATAACATTTTCCTTACTTTCCTTAAATATTTAAAGGTGTTTATTATAAATATAGAACATATTTGGGTTTATCTGCAAAATACTATTTACCATATGTTTATATATTATAATTAACAATATGATGGAAAATATATGCATATAATATTTATATAATATTTTAGAAATTAAAATATGCATATCATATCAAATATTCTAATCAAGATTCTTAAAAGATAAAATATCATACAGATGGTTAGAATAATATTTCAAAATATATGCATAATATTTAGTAATTAATAGATGCATATCTTACAAAATATTCTTAATCAAGTTTCTTAAAGATTAATTACCATATAAAGTAATTAAGATACTGTCTATAATTTAATAAATATTACTAATATTATTCATGGAGATTTTGTGCAGATTTAGCTCAGGTCAAGAGATCAAGATATTTAAGATATCAGGATAAACAATCTGCCAATAAAATCGAAGGATCTGAAAACTTGGAATGTGGATCTTTATGGAAAGTCTAAACCTATGAGATCTAGGATTTCTGATTTAAGGGCTATATAAAGGACCGATGGCTAAACTTAAAACTCATCACCTTTACACAAAGCAAATCAACTTCAAAGAACAAGAGATCCATGACAGGTCCACGATTCGACGTGATAGGGCAACGTGAAAATCGACGGAGCATCTACTTCCTACGAGGCAGAGATCGAGAGCAACTTCTTCCTCTTGTAATCTAAATTCGTAGGATTTGTACTTGTGAAGTTGATTACTAAAGGTAGATCATTTCATTTAATTATTTATTTTCTGTATTTTTACTTTCTGCATTTTAATTATGATCTCATTCTCTATCCTTTCTTCTTCTTCTCACAACATGCGTGAGTAATTTCTGGCTTACTAGGGTTCGTAGGATTAGGGTAGAACAATGGATGAGAAAATATTTTAACTTCTTTTAAGTCTTATAAAATTTATAAACTTTAGTAAAAGAATCGTTAGCATCCTAATCGGGCGCGCTACCAATTTATTGCTAATCTCGACCTCGATTTGAGATCAGATTAACAATTGTTTTGTTAAGGGCTATACATGAATAGAGAACAATGAAATGACAAGGGTCAATAGTGTGAAAACCCTAGTTTCTTCCAAGAACCCTAATCCTCATTCATCACTATCAATCTAGTTTTAAATCTATCAATAGATAAAAAGAGTAATCTTTATTGGTCATCCATGACTACTAAATCCTAACGAACCATACAAGCCTTCTTCTTATATATTTTATATCCTTATTTAAACTAGATCTGAAAAATATATATTCTACATCCGTATTTACCAAAGATCTAGAATCTATTCTTCACTATTCTCTAGTCTCCTTCCTCTTTTCTAATCAACACGTATAAAATAAGATTAAAAGTTCCACGAATCCCTGAGAACGACCCGTACTCATCTCGGCTAGCTACACGCGACACCGTTATTGATTGCGATTATCTACAAACACTTTTCACGATCAATCAAATGGCACCGTTGCCGGAGATACGTGCGTAATTTTTTTCTTACTATTCTTGTTGAATTCTCATTCGATCCATATCATAAAAATCAAACAAAATCTCATTTTGCATATTTAACGATTAGTGTGCGATTTTTACGAGGATATCTGGAGTCACTGTAGCGAGGAGATAAAGATTCAGAGACTTTCTGAGAGGACCAAAGGAGCAAGGGAGGCAACCATAGCAATTTTTTTTTAAAAGATCTCTCAACTCTGCAGCGGAACCGCGGCAACAAGTCCATTTTGGCGGCGGAACCGCGGCATATTTAGGGAATTAGGGTTCCAAACTTCTCTGGTAACTTTCCTATCTCTTTCTCTCTCCTATGAAAAATCCATTAATATATTATTCTGTAGGATTCTTTGCAAAATATCGCCGCTCACAAATATTTTTGTGTGTTTTTAATTGGTTTGTTTTTGCATATTTTTAATACGGACTTTAAGGGGCAAGAAAACAATTCAGATTAGGTGGGGATTTCATCACCCTTCCTAGGCCCCACAAATCACAAAACGAGCATCCGTATCACCCTACATTAATTAAAAAATATCTAGACCAAGATTCTAAGGACCGTCGCGCTCAATTAGGACAGAGGAAGGTCGTGGGTAATCTATCGCTCATCCGCATTACTTTCGTCGTGTCTAAGGCAAGTGGTTACTTAATTAGGCCCGCTATTTTCGATGATTCATATAGCGGATACCTTCCACTTACCTGACCACAAGAGTAATAAAGAGATGGTAGAGGATTGACCCCGCAGTTTGTCCTTTGGAAGCCTAGGAGCGATCTAGTGACTTGACCTAGGTGACCTTAGTTCTAGGGTTGATTGTGCATTTTTGTGTGATTTGTCTTACGTCCGTCTTTTTCAAAACAAACCAAATTTTTTTTATCGTTTACACGCTGCCACTTACACTAAACCCACTTAGTGCATGCTCGGCTGGACACGGGATTCTAGTGCCCGTCTTGTCCGCGTTTTTGCTATCGACTCCGAAATCAGTATTTCTTCATCTTCTTTTTCCCTCCACCTACCACATCTACCGAGATGGATGGTTCTCCATCAGATTATAACACCACCCTGCCACCACCCGTAGGTGTGCAGAATCCACCACGCATCTCTCTCCAAGAAAGATGCTACCCCGTGCGTGGACCCCTTCCTACCTGTCTATCTATTCCACCAGCCAATGGGGATAATTTTGAAATTAAACCCCACTTCATTAAACTGTTGCCCAAATTTCACGGGCTTGAATCCGAAGGCGCATACGTTTTTATAAACAAATTCGAAAACGTATGTGCAATGATGGACACATCATAACTTTCTGTGGATGGTATGAGATTACGTCTTCTCCCTTTTACTTTGTGCGATCTAGCAGAAAAATGGCTTTATAACACTGCCGCACATTCTATTGCCAAATGGGATGAATTCGTTGTAGCATTTCTTAAGAAATTTTATCCCAATCATAAAACCGTCCGCGTTCGAAGCGAGATTAACCAGTTTACCCAACTTCCCAATGAACCATTTTGGAAATGCTTTGAACGGTTTAAGGATCTTCTTCTACAATGCCCTCATCACGGAATCAATAGATGGGACCTTTATCGCATTATATATGAGGGTGTTGATCCTGCAACAAAACAGATGTTTGAAACCATGTGTCAATGTCATATCCTGTCTAAAGATGATGGTGAAGCTTAGCAATTTCTGGAAGATCTCGCTGAACAAACTTTACAGTGGAAAAGCGTTAGACCTACATCGTCTAGGGGAAGTATCCATCAGCTTGATATTTCCATCGCAGTGAAGGCCGAAATAGCCGCGATACAAAGAAAACTCGATGCTATAGATAAAAAAAAGTCTCTTCAGCCTCCCTAAACCAATTTACGCTCCCCAAAACCTCGTGTGGTTGCTGTTCCAACCCATCACATTTAACGGAAGAATGTCCTTTGAATCCCCCGTTTCAAGGTCAAGAACAAATTAATGCTACTTTTCAGTAGCGACCTAGAAACGATCCTTATTCTTCCACATATAATCAAGGATGGAGGAATCATCCTAATTTTGCTTGGAACCAAAACCAAACCCAAAATCAAAACCAGTTCCAAAGCAATTATCAAAGACTTCCTCCACAAAACCAGCAACCATCACAATCGAGTCAGCATCCCTTTCAATCGCAACCTTTGCAAAACCCGACCAACAACTTTGATCCTTATAAAAATTATTTTGCCGATACCGATAAACCCTCTGCACTGGACACGTTCATTAAACATTCCATGCAAACGACTGATATTTTAACATCTTCTATCCAAACGTTAATGCAGAACACCGCTTCCCACGATGAAAGCATAAAATCGATAGAAGCACAACTTGCACAGTTAAATGCAGCGATGAGTGCGAGAGAGAAAGTGAAACTTCCATCTCAACCTATACCTAATCTTGGACACTCACAAAGTTATAATGTGAGTGTCGTTACCACGTTGAGATCGGGAAGAGTGTTGGATAACCAAGTGGGTGAACACGTTGATGACGTTGATGATATTAATGATACCTTGGCTTCTACTTCTTCTCCTATTTCGTCTAGTCCACCATCTTCCGAGCCTATTCCCCATTTTCCCCAAGGCTCGAACCCTCCGCCCACTTCCTCGAGTCAACCTAAAATGATCCCCACTCCAATTCTGGGATCCATGCCATCCCCACAATCCTCTCTAATGTTGGACCTAACCCTTATTGATAAAGCACCTTATCCAAACAGGTTAAGGGGCAACAGACCAAGTCCACAAATGGAGAGGATTATGAAAATTTTTAAGCAAGTTAACATAAACATTTCTCTCCTAGATGCTATTCAACAAGTTCCGTCTTATGAAAAAATTCTAAAGGACTTGTGCACTAGGAAGAGAAAAACTCAAGTGCCGAAAAAGTTATTCTTAACGAGTAACGTGAGCACTGCTTTTACACAACAACTACCCAAGAAACGAAAGGACCCTGGAAGTCCTACCACATCTATTTCTATTGGGGGTAAAAATAGCAATCGTGCTCTACTCGATTTAGGCGCTAGTGTTAACTTACTTCCATATTCTGTGTATGAGCAATTAGGGATCGGAGTTAAAACCGGTGCGCTGCACTCTTCAGATTGCCGATTGATCTATCACCCAATCTAGGGGTGAGCTAGAAGATGTGTTAATCAAAGTCGGGGAATTCATATTTCCTATGGACTTTATTGTTTTAGATACACGGCCTGTGACAAACCTACGAAACCAAATTCCGGTGATTTTAGGTCGACCTTTTCTTGCGACTTTCAACGCAATAATCAATTTTTGAAACGGCTCTATGACCATATCCTTCGGAAAGATGTCAATTGAGCTTAACATTTACAAGTTGGGAAGTGAACCCTCCGAACCCTATGCTTAAGTATGTTCTGTCGATGCGATAAATTCGGACAGCAACGAACTTGAAAAGTTTCACGATACTGATCTCGACTTCGTTATTACGTTATTGTTTGACCTTACTTTTTATTATACACATACGGACCCTTCTATCGAGCTGTCCGGGTCAACATCTAACGTTAAATATGAACCGTTTATGGAGTCCGAGTATCAACCCGTTCTCTCCGATAAAATTATTATTCGGGATATCGATGAAAGGTTTGAAGAAATCTTCGCTGGAGTACTCGCATTCTTAGAAAACATGGGCGTTGTGATGAATCAACCCCAACACAAAGAAATTGAACTGCCACCTCTTCTTCTTATCAAGAACGAGAATGCGAGTAATCTACCATCGCTGTTTCGTCTCTATACACCGAGATGTAAACCCGTTCTATTCCACCTCTTATCCCCTCCCCACTTCTTCACGTCAATAGGTGACATGAACTTTTATCAACATTGGTGCTACATTGATAAAATTTTTGAATGGTTGGTGTTGACTTTTGGTCTTTGTAAGGCTTTACTTTGACCAATAATTTTAACCCCTCCTCATAATTTTAAATGCTTAATACGATTTTACTCAAGTTTGGGGGGATATATTTTGGCTCTTGAACGAAACGAAAATTTCTACTTAATTATGAGCCAAAAATAAATTTGGGGGAGAATTTCACTTTCATTAATTATTGTCCCCGTTACTAACTTTTCCTCCCAAGTCTACAGTTTTTTAAGCTTAACAGATGACTTCAGTGAGGACACTGCTGCAAACAGGTTTGTGGGAGGTTTGTGCCTATTTACGCATTATTTTGCATTATCATAAATATAAGCACAAAATTTTTTTGCTAATAAAATTTGAAAGTGAAAAATTACATACGACAAGATTGGAAAAGTTTAAGAAAAACAAGAAAGTTAGATGTTTTCTTAAACGAAACTAGTAATAAGTAGTTATGAGCCGCTGTCCCAAGGGTTAGTAAGATGAAGGAAATTACTAATCTGAGAATAAAAATAAGTCTGAAAAATAGTCTATATTCTTAAGTCTAAACTTTTGAACGTTGATACCCTACTATATACACTTACACACATCTTGAAACTTGGGATAGTAGAAGATACCTTGAAATGCTCTTGTCTAAAAGCCTTGGTATGAAAAATAAAAATAAAAAAAAGTATAAGTGGTGGAAAAAAATGAACACTGGTTTTGTAATTACTTAAGACAGCATAAAAAAAATATAGCGAAGGTGCTTCATCATCTAGTGCCTTAGACCAACTGGTTTGGGAGCCACTGCTAAGCCTTAGATGTTGCACGACGAGAAAATTGCTAATTACGCCTAAATGAGAGAGCACATTTGGTAATCGGTCGGTTAGTACCTCAAGAAGAATTAACGGTCGCATGAAGGATGTGTGAGCAATTCCATCTAAAATATCCACTGACTAAAAAGTACTGAGGAATATGGACAAAAGTATGATAGCTTGAATTGAATTCTCTAAGTGTAAGGGTGTCTTTTACACACACACGTAGGGGTATATAATCGATGTTTGGAAGAAAGGTAGGGACGAATTCTAAAGACGGTGTTTTATTGAGGGATGATGTGATTTCCGACATCTTTTCACGACCATTAAGATAGGGCTCATGGCAACTGAAAAGCTAGTGTAGTTGGAAACTCTTCTTTCCAAGTTCTTTCTTTTATATATCCTTATCTTTGTATGTAATTTTCATCTTCTTTCTTTTATTATTGGATTTTGTAGGTGTAATCTGCTCAAAACCCTCAGGAAACAATACTCCTCCTCCTAGGGACACCTAGAGATTTAAAGGGTTGTTGCACGTGCTCAGTGCAATCGTGATTGCCTACGAAAGTGTGCTAGGTTTTTCTTTTTCTTTTTTCTCCCTCTCTTGAATAAATAGTTTGCTCGGGACAATCAAAGTTAAATTTGGGGTTGTTCAATCGAAAATATTGCACTTTTGACAAAACATTTTCCTTACTTTCCTTAAATATTTAAATGTGTTTATTATAAATATAGAACATATTTAGGTTTATCTGCAAAATACTATTTACCATATGTTTATATATTATAATTAACATTATGAAGAAAAATATATGCATATAATATTTATAAAATATTTTGGTAATTAAAATATGCATATCATATCAAATATTCTAATCAAGATTCTTAAAAGATATAATATCATATAGATGGTTAGAATAATATTTCAAAATATATGCATAATATTTTAGTAATTAATAGATGCATATCTTACCAAATATTCTTAATCAAGTTTCTTAAAGATTTATTACCATATAAAGTAATTAAGATACTCTCTCTAATTTAATAAATATTACTAACATTATTCATGGAAATTTTGTGCAGATTTAGCTCAGGTCAAGAGATCAAGATATTCAAGATGTTAGGATAAAAAATCTGCCAATAAAATTGTAAGATCTGAAAACTTGGAAAGTTGATCTTTATGGCAAGTCTAAACTTATGAGATCTAGGATTTCTGATTTAAGGGCTATATAAGGGACCGAGGGCTAAAATTAAAATGCATCACCTTTACACGAAGAAAATCACCTTCAAAGAACAAGAGATCCACGACAGGTCCACGATTCGACGTGATAGGACGACGTGAATATCGACGGAGCATCTACTTCCTACGAGGCAGAGATCGAGAGCAACTTCTTCCACTTGTAATCTAAATTCATAGGATTTGTGCTTGTGAAGTTGATTAATAAAGGTAGATCATTTCGTTTAGTTATTTATTTTCTGTATTTTTACATTCTGCATTTTAATTATGATCTCATTCTCTATCCTTTCTTCTTCTTCTCACAACATGCGTGAGTAATTCCTGGCTTGCTAGGGTTCGTAGGATTAAGGTAGAACAATGGATGAGAAAATATTTAAACTTCTTTTAACTCTTATGAAGTTTATAAACTTTAGTAAAAAAATCGTTAATATCCTAATCGGGCGCGCTACCAATTTATTGCTAATCTCGACCGCGATTTGAGATCAGATTAACAATTATTTTGTTAAGGGCTAGACATGAATAAAGATCAATGAAAGGAAAAGGGTCAATAGTGTGGAAACCCTAGTTTCTTCCAAAAACCCTAATCCTCATTCATCACTATCAATCTAGTTTTAAATCTATCAATAGATAAAAATGAGTAATTTTTATTAGTCATCCATGACTACTAAATCCTAACGAACCCTACAAGCCTTCTTCATATATATTCTATATCCTTATTTAAACTAGATCTGAAAAATATATATTCTACATCCGTATTTACCATAGATCTAGAATCTATTCTTCACTATTCTCTATTCTTCTTTCTCTTTTCTAATCAACACGTCTAAAGCAAGATTAAAAGTTTTACGAATCCCTGAGAACGACCCGTACTCATCTCGGTTAGCTACACGCGACACCGTTATTGATTGCAGTTATTCTACAAACACTTTTTCATGACCAATCACCCCATTACCCCCGTACTGTTTGTTTTCTCTGCAAATTAACAGAGACTTCGATTTCATCCATTAATCCAATTTTTAATGCATTTTAATTCATTCTTTTAATTCCAAAACCCTAATTCCACACTATAAAAACAACCCCATACCCTAGCCCCTCCTCATTCTGAAATCCCTAGCCAAAAATATCAAAATTTTCTAAGTACAACTAGAGTTGAAATGGAGTTATCCTAAGAACGACTTCCGGCAAGGATCTACACAAGTTCCGACGACCTCACGACGCCACGAAGGCTACCACCCTTTTCTTGTATCTCCCCTCCCTCCTTCTAGCTAGTAAGTCCCAACCCCCTTCTTCTCTTTATACTTAAAAAGTCTCTTTTATAAAACATGTCAGTAGGTGGAGTTATAGCGATTTTTGTTTCTAAAACCCTTGAAACTACATCTTTTATTAAGAATTACTCATTCATATTCTATACCTTGAATTGTTAAACATGAAACTAATATTTAGAAACAATTTTTCATTCTAAAACTCCATATTAAATAACTTTAATTAAACTTTTACTTTTAAATACCATGAATTTTATATACGTCATCTTTAAAACATTTTGCTTAGCATACCTTTAGAAAACTTCACGGGGTAATGACCTACGCCTCACATACACACATATTGACATAGCACGAATATCTTGGAAACATATTTCGTGGCGATTACAAAATTTCATTAAAATACCTTGAACTATAAAAACCCGTTTTTTTAATTGTATTATCAAACTCTTTGCAATTATACCTTTACAACCCATTTCGGGGAACCCAGTATTGGATGGTACGGATTATCGCACATCCTCGGGCTAGTAGAGCGAGATGCAGACCTACTCACGGAGCATTCGGTCTCGAAAGATTTTTAATACGATTTTAAAGAAAAAACGAGATTTCTATTTAATAATAAAAACTATTTTTTTTATAATTATATAAATATCATCAAACCACATATTTTCAAGTTATAATAAAAATTCCATGTTTTCTAAAAATAAAAGAATGACAGGTTTCACCAAAATACCATCAAGTATCAATACAAGACAAATCTTACACTAAAATAACTTGAACTATTCAAACTATGTAAATTTTCACTAATATACCTTACTCTTTAAAATTCACATCCATGAAAACCCTAAAGAACATAAATAATTACTTGTGATTTTGAAAGTATATAAAAATATTTTTTATAAAGCCCCCTCGAGTTATATAAAATTACATTAAGGACCTTAGTACATATAGGTTTAAGCGGGATCGATTCTCTTGAGCCTCAGGGAGCTGGAGAAAGTGAGTGATTGCCTATTTAAGGTAGAAAAACTTAACGGAGTTATCAATGGTAATTGTCTTGGAAAAAGAAATAAATCCTGCCGTTCATGTGCAGCAGTTATCGATAACTCATAAACCTAACTCAGGATCCAAATCAGTTCTAAGTGTCTGACTCAAGTCTGAGTCCAAATCAATCTGAATCCAATCCAAACATGAATCCAAATCTAACATGAATCCAAATCTAACATGAATCCAACATGTATGCTTGAACCTGAATCTGAATACCATAACAATATCATCATGCAAACATAACTTAACTTGACCGAACCATGGCTATATCTTGACTTGATTACATGCCTACTCGATACATCCTGAAACCTTTTACATGAACAACTTATATCCATGGTCTCGACAAGTATGTTAACTATAATTTATACAATATATATATATATATATATATATATATATATATATATATATATATATTATGGGGTTTTAACGGGATAGATTGGTACGGAATGTATTATAAGTGGCACGATGAAGGGCACTAAAAGACACCTACCGTACATCCGTGCCATTATCCCGAGGGTATTGACGGGGCCTTGTACTTTCCGTTTCCCATAGTCCATGGGATAGTTGGACTCCTTTCGTAAACACGGATACATTCTGTACCAAGATACAAACAACTACGTTAGTGTAACAAACATATACTTGTACCTATTACCAGTTTTATTCTCTGTACTTGTCTATTTCATTCTTTCTTTTGGGACTTACCGAACGCTAGTTCGCTGACGACATTCCAGTTTCTTTCTTTCATTGGAATGTTCGTCAGGAGGACCCGACTCTCAGGAGGCCGAACCCAGCCAGGAGTACTTGGAGAAGATTGAGGCCCAGATAGACTTCTATATTACTTGTACTTATTTCTTTTCATTGTATGCCACTGTTTAGGCATTGCTTTCAACATTGTACATTTCCTTTTCAATTCAATTGTAATGTAAGGAAAGAATGTTAATAAAAGTTGGTGTTATTATTACATCTCTTGTTATTCTTGTGTATTCATTTTATATTGCTTAATTACGCTTAACGTGTTTACTTCTGAGTAAATACATCGCGGCTCGTTACGTCTACTTCTCCATATACTGGGAAGCAGGGCGTGATAGCTGGGCATACCACGGACCTCGCCGAGACCTTTGAGATCATGCGGAAGTACAAAGAGAAGCTGAATCCAGCCAAGTGTGCCTTCGAAGTCACGGGCGGAAAATTTCTTGGATTCATGGTCACACATCGAGGAATCGAAGCAAACCATGAGAAGATCAGGTCCATCATCGACATGGCGACGTCCAAGAGCAATGTTCAAATCATGCGGCCCACGGGGAGAGTAGCCGCTTTGAGTCAGTTCATGTCTAGATCTGGCGAAAAATGCATGCGTTTCTTTAGAGCCTTAAGGAAAATCCCCAGGTTCGAGTGGTCAGAGGAGTGTCAAGTCGCCTTCGAGCAGCTTAAGACTCACCTGACGACACCCCCGCTTCTCACCCGACCAGTGGAAAGAGACGAGCTATTGTTGTATCTGGTCATCTCCGGCTAGGTTGCCACCTCCATGCTCATCATAGAATCCGAGGGGATACAAAGGCCGGCCTACTACGTCAGCCACATTTTCAAAGATGCGAGCCATTGAAAAGATAGTCTCAGTGCTCGTCGTCACCTCCAAGAAACTACGACACTATTTCCATGCTCACACGATCACCGTTTTCACCGACTGACCCCTGGGGAACATTTTCGGTTCCCCCGAATCGTCGGGCCGATTGGAGAAGTGGAGATGGGAATCGTCCCAATTTGATGCATGGTATCGGCCAAAGCAAGCTATTGAAGATCAAGCCTTAGCCGATTTCATGGTCGAATGCACCATTCCCAACAAAGAAGAAGTGCTGACACGGGATCCAAACCGACGATCCTCAGTCGAAGAAAAGCACGGTCTGATTCCGGACTAAGTACTCTACATGGACAGCTCCTCTACAGAAGAGGGGAGTGGGCCTGGGCTAGTTATCTGCGGTCCAAATGAAGCCGAGATGGAATACTCCCTGCGGTTCGACTTCAAGGCCTCGAACAACGCCGCAGAATATGAAGCCTTATTGGTTGGCCTATGAATCGCCTCTGGGGTAGAGCTATAGAAGATCATAATCCATAGCGACTCCGTGCTGGTCGTTTGCCAAATGACCGGACGTTTTGAAACCCGGGAACCACTAATGATGAAATATCTAGCCGAGGTGAAAAGGCTACGGAAGAATTTCGACGAGGTTCAAGTGGAAAAGGTTCCCCGGAGTTTGAACACCGAAGCGGATGCCTTGAGCAAGCTCGCCTCCTCTTATTCGGCCAATCACAAGAGAAATATCCTCTTCGAAATCCTACCACGACCCAATATCGAAGATAAAGAAGTGATACACCAGATCTACACCACTCAAGGGGATATCCCGGATTGGAGAAAGCCCATAGTGGAGTTCCACAAGGACGGAGTACTCCCTGTGGACCGAATCAAAGCACACCGGCTCCGCATAAAAGCTCGTCACTTCGTATGGAGCAAGGGAAACCTGTACAAAAACTCGTACACCCAATCTCTATGCGTCAATTTCGATGAAACATAGTACGTTCTCCGAGAGACACACGAAGAAGTCAGTAGGGCGCCTCAAGGGGCCCGCAGCCTAGTTCAAAAGACACTACTACAGGGGTATTACTGGCTAAATATCCACAAAGATGCAGAAAAGCTGGTAAGAAGGTGCAAGACATGTCAACTCTTCGGCAGCATTCGTCGGTAGACAGCCACAGAGTTAACACCACTGAGTTCCCCTTGGCCATTCACGCAGTAGGGGATGGACATGATTGGCAAACTCCCCACTGGCACAGATGGGCATAAATACATTTTTGTCGCCATGGACTACTTTATGAAATGGGTCAAAACCACGCCGATCAGGAAACTGGATGCCGCCTCCACTATAAGGTTACTGCAAAACAATGTAATTTCCCGATTTGGAATTCCAAGGTGTATCATCACCGACCACGGAACCAATTATGAAAATGACAAAGTCAGAGAATTCTGCGGCGGCTATCATATATTGGTGAAGTTCTCCGCGGTCGCACATCCACAGTACAACGGGCAAGCCAAGATAGCAAACCGATGTGTCATCCGGGGCCTTAGAGCCCACCTGAAAGGGAAACAAGACGGATGGGTCGAGGAACTACTGCGGGTGATGTGGGCATTGCAAACGTCAAAGAAGACACATACGGGAGAAACCCCATTCTGTCTCTGTTATGGCATGGAGGCAATGGTCCCCGCAGAAATAGGCATTCCCAGTTATTGAGTCGAGCACTTCGACGATGAGGCCAATGTCTTGGCCTTTCGAAGAAACTTGAACATCCTATTGGAAAAGGGAGACCGGACACAAATAAAGATGGCTACATATCAGCAATAGACCGCCCGGTATTACAATGCATGGGTCATGCACTGAGCATTCAAGATAGGAGACCTAGTCCTACGGCGAAATGAGATCAAGGACCAAGAGAAGCTACACAAGTTCTCCCCGATATGGGATGGTCCCTTTCTCGTGACCGAGGCATTGCCCGGAGGAGTCTGCCGCCTCCAAGATTCCATAAGGCACATCTTTCCAGTGCCATATAACGCCGAAAAGCTCAAATTGTATAGATGAATTTGTACTCTCTTGAATAATGAAATTTCTCTTTTCCTACCATTTAAATTTGTTTTAACTTCCGAACTAAGCCCTTACACAAGTAGATTCCTGCTCCATCTCGAGGCTGACGGACAACCTCCTGTTTGTCGCATCCACTCACGAAGGGTGGATTCCTGTCCGGCCAACCCCGTGAACCCTAAGCCCTCTCACAAGCATGCGGGTTGTCTCCATCCTGGCTCAGAGGGGAGAAAGGTCTCCCTGGCCAGTCCTTTGCCTAAGTGCACAATGGCACGACTATGCCTATAGGCAGTCGACCTAAGTCTCGCTCATGGATAAGAAGCACCAACCTACCTACACGTACCCACGTTTGCAAAGGAAAAAATTATATGATCGACACTTTGAGCGAAGATAAATCCGTAAAGAAATTCGTAAACAAAGGATAAAATTTTATACCCACATTTGCAAAGGAAAAAATTCTACAATCGACACTCCGAGCGAAAAGAAATTTGTAAACAAATTCGTAAATAAAGGATTAGATTTTATTGATAAGAGGTATTCTCGGCTCCCTAGCCTTAAAAAGCGCCCGGTCGCGCACAAAATGAAAAGGGAAAATATTCCTTAACTATTACAGCTAAAGGGAAGAGGATCGAAAAAGCATTGATTGTGGTATTCGAAGCAGAGATCCTCCAACCGAGCGCAAGCGGCATCCCATCGCTCCATCTGCCGATGCCTGTGGACCCGAGCAGCTACGGTCCCGCTGGGGACTTCCGCTGCCGAACATGAAGCTTCAGCCGTTGTTGGAAGGTTCAACGAAGGATAACTATCGAGCAGTCCCTCCTGCTCTTCGAGATCAAGCCCAACTCATAGGCGGTGCCCATCTTGTCAATAGTCTCTACCAGAGCTTGCTGAGACAGCGCCCCAAAAAGACCATGGAAGGATCTCAAGATCGCATGGATGAGCACTTGCAGAATGGAAGATCGGCGCGGTAGCAAACGCCTACAGTGATGCTCCAAACGACCTATCATGGCCTCATATGTCGCCTCAGAACGGTCAAAGTCGTAATGGTAGACATCTTCATGAGATATGCTATCTCGGATTGTGTACGCATGGCTGGCCATCAAGGAAAAATGAACCATGCAAAGTCGGCAAGAGTGCCCTAAGGGAGGCCAAGGCTCCACTGCTTATAGCCTCAACGAAAATTCCCCAACGATCGAGATCTTCTCCTGCCATGGTGCGAATTGCAAAGTATCACATCTATCCAATAGGACACCGCCACGCGGCGCCCGGTTGTTGGCTCCCTCCCTTTCAAGTGGATCAGGGAAGATTGAACGACATCTTCAGGAGATCCGCACGTATCTCGAGATACCCACCATATGCCATGTAGCACCGGGAATCAAAGAGGCACAAACATTGAATTCATGCCGATCCAACCGCCCGTTGACCAGTTTACACGAGTGGATTTCTGATCTAAGCATTCATCGCGAGGCGGCCGGGCAGCTTCCTGCCTGGCCCATCTACGGCGGGTAGCTTCCTGCCTAGCAATGCTGTCGATCCAAAATCCTCATCACGAGGCCGCCGAGCAGCTTTCTGCTCGGCCCGTCCATGGCGGGTAGCTTCCCGCCCAACAATGCCGTGGATCCGAATTTCTCATCGCGAGACGTCCGGACAGCTTCTTGCTCGACCCATCCGCGGTGGGTAGCTTCCTACCTAACAATGTTGTGGATCCAAAGTCCTCATCACGAGGCGGCCGGGTAGCTTCCTGCTCGGCCCATTCACTGTAGGTTGCTTCCTGTCTAATGACACTATAGATCTAAAGCCCTCTTAATGAGGCCGCAGCGTAGCTTCCTGCTTGGCCCTAAAAGGCCGGCCCAACTCCGACCTCACTAGAATCCGAGGGAGTAATAGCACCGGTCTACCTATGCTTGGTGTTCACTCATCTCATGTCACCCCGACTCCGGGGTGAGGAGGGGACACCGGTCTACCTATGCTTGGTATTCGCTCATCTCATGTCACCCCGACTCCGGGGTGAGGAAGGGACACCAGTCTACCTATGCTTGGTGTGCGCTCGTCTCATGTTACCCTAACTCCGGGATGAGGAGGGACACCGGTCTACTTATATTTGGTGTTCGCTCATCTCACGTTATCCCTAATCCGGGGTGAGAAGCGGACACCAGTCTACCTATACTTAGTGTTCGCTCATCTCACATTACCCCGACTCCAGGATGAGGAGGGGACACTGGTTTACCTATGTTAGGTGTGCGCTCATCTTACGTTACCCTAACTCCGGGGTGAGGAAGGGACACCGGTCTATCTATACTTGGTGTTTGCTCGTCTCACGTTACCCTGAATCTGGGGTGAAGAGCGGACACCGGTCTACCTATACTTGGTGTTCGCTCGTCTCACGTTACCCTAAATTCGGGGTGAAGAGCGGACACCGGTCTACCCATACTTGGTGTTCGCTCGTCTCACGTCACCTCGACACCAGGATGAGAAGGGGCATCAGTCAATCCACACTTGGGAAATAAAGGAGAACGAAAACATTACAGTCAAGCACATCATGGACGAGCTAAAAATCCATTATTAATATTCCAAGTTATATACAAGATTTTATAAGCTCCTTAGCATTACAAAATGCCCGAAGGCTTACAAAAATAAAAAAAAGGTAGCAGGAAGAACTACAGCTTCAAACCACCTTCTCGACTAAGGCCTTCCCGTCGACCACCTGCCCGGCACCTCCGCCGACTGCCTCGCGTCCACCCTCCCGCTCGACACCTCTTCCAGCAATTTCGCTTCCACCGGTAGCTCGGTGTCGTCGTTGTGGGGTCTTTTCTAATGGCTCTGAAATCACTGTACAGAATTTTCTAGTTATTGTACAGAAAAGAGTATTACAGCCTGTGTAAGAGTTAAAAGTTACTTTTGTTGAATAACTTCAAGAAATAATTTGTAGCTCGCTGGTAAAACCTCTACACTGCTGTGACGTAGTCTGTGTGTTCGAATCTCATCAAGCACAATTATTTTTTCTGATTTTTCTTTTTGATTTTTGGAAGCCCAAAAGTTGCACATGCAATACATGGGGAAATGAAAAGTTTCAGAAAAACAAAACAGGCGCAATGAGGTGTACATACAAAAAAACCTACGTGGCACGAATCTCGAGGCAATTGCCTCAAATCCGACCAGCCAAAATGCTCATAGGGCCGGCGCCGACGGTTGAGATGAGCCCAAACCCTAATTCTTCACTATAAATACCACACCATACTTTAGATCTTCACTATTATGAAATTCTAGCAAAAATTCTCTCAAAAAGTTCCTAAGTGTAAGTGGAGTCAAATGGAGTTAGCGACCAAGCTTGTTTCGTCGAAGATTGAAACCATTTATGGAGCTCCCGCGACGCCACAAAGCCCCTCCCTTCTTCCTTATCCTTTTTCTGATATTTCCAAACAGTAAATCCCTCCTAACTCTCTTTCTTTTCATTGAAATTCATCTCCTAACATATATCAGTAAAGTGGAGTTATTCTCGATACCTTTCTTTTTAAAAACCTAGAACTCCATTTTCCTTTATATCTTGGTCAATCTAATTTTACCACACTAATTATAACTTTAATTACAAATGTTTAGATTCAAGTTTAACCAAAATTTTCATGTGAAACAAACATAAATGAACTTTTTCATCAGAATACCTTGAACTTTATTATCATCTATTTTCGATATTGTTAAAAATAATACCTTGAGGGAAAAATCACGGGATAACGACCTACCCCACATACACACTTTGGTTTCATAGCGCGATGTCTACATATACATATAGCTGGTTCAAAGAATAACTTTTACAATAAAATACCATATCTTTTAAAAATCGGGTTTCTTTTAAAGCGGTATTTTGTAATTCTTGGCAAATACGCCTCTACAACTCTCGTTAGGAGACCCGCTGTAGGGTGTTTTTTCACCCCATTGAGATGGGAATATGCGTCGCTGGTCAGGCATACTACAGATTCCCCCTGCCTAGGGTAGGCGGGGGGTTTATTGATTGTGGGGATCTGAATCTCCGGCAGCCGCGGACTAAGCCGCTGTTAATTACCCCTTGTCTTTGGAGCGAGGGAACCTTCGATTGACAGGTCAAACAGGTCATGCGAACTCAATGTGAAGTGTTGTGTTTTGAAGGGGTTTTGGATATATCGGGAGCCTCGCAGAGTTTATAGGGTCCTGCTACCCGGATAGCGGGCTGGGGGTCAAGGGGGCTAGCAGCCCCCTTGCGGGGTGCGGGGCAGTGCCCCGTTAGAAAACTTTTCCTAGCACGGGGCGTGTTTTGAGTGTAGAGTGTATGAAAAATGAGGGGTGAGGAGCGTCTTAAAGAAGCGTGCATGACGCGTGGGCGCTTAGCGCCCGCGGGTCACGTGCGCGGCACGCGGGCGCTGGGCACCAGCGGGTCACGTGTGCGGCACACGACCGCTGGAAACATCAGCGTAAAAGGGTCTTAGCCCCTGAGCTAGGAGTTGAACTCCCAAGGGATTTTGAGTGGAGTTAAACTCCAAAAGATTTTCATTTGGAGTTAAACTCCTAAATGATCTGGAATAGGAGTTAAACTCTTTTAAGGATTTGGGTCTTGGAGTTGAACTCCCCAAAGATCTTCAGAGGTGATCAAAGGGGACCCCTCTCTTATCTCTTTAGCCCTAGAGCTTCTTTTGAGCCTTGGTTCTGTCCAAAGTTGGATTTTTGGAGATGGGTCTCCTTCTTCTTCCTCTTGATCGGCTGGATCTTGGAGGAAAAGGGGTGAGACTTAAAAGTCTCCCCTTTTCGAGATCTGATTGAAGATCCGAGCTCCCCTTCAAGGGTTTTGTGGTGAAAAAATATTTCTTTTTGGAAAAGGGAAGAGTTAAACTCTTGATTTAATTTTAAAAAGGGGGAAGGTTTTAGAATCTTGAGAAAGGAGAAGGAGGCACAAACCCTAGAGTTTTTGAGAATGGAAAAAGTTGTCATAAATATTTTCATCATGTTTGCCTTTATAGGCAACACACTTTACATATAGCCCCTTGGGCTTTGCCAAATGGCACTTGTGCCACCCCATGCCTTATGTGCCTATTTCTTTTTTGCACATAAGCTATGGGGTTTACAAAATTTTGGATTTCTTCCCACTTTACATATATTTATTTCTAAAAGTTACATTTAGACTAATTTATTGCCTCCTTTTTGTCATGGAGCCGACCCCTTCCATGCTTGGTCTTGATTTGGGTTTGGGCTCGGGCCCACTTGACATGGGGTTAACCTTGGTTTTGACTTGATCAACTAGGGTGCAATTCTTGACCCCAACAAAGTGCCCCCCATCAATAAATGCACACCACATATGTGGGTTTTGTGCATGAAATTGATGAATCTTCTTTCGCGTGGAGATTGACTTGATTTGGTTCCCGTTTTGACGGCGTGGAGGTCGATGCTGCCCTTTTTGCGACGTGGACGGTCGGTTCTGCCCTTTTTGCAACTTGGACGGTCGGTTCTTCCATTTTAGCGACATGAACGGTCAATCAATTTTCATTTGATTGATTCGAAAGAGTTGTGGGTTTGTAGTTAACCGCAATCAGAACGGTGTCGCGCGTAGCTAGACCGAGGTGAGTACGGGTCGTCCTCAGGGAAACGTTGAATATTTTATTCTTACTTTAGATGTGTTGAGAAAGAGAGGAGGGATAAGAATGTTGAGGAATGATTTATAGATCTACGTTAAACACTAATGCAAAATATAGATCTAGATTATTTATGGATGTAGTTAATATAAGAAGGGGCTTGTAGGGTTCGTTAGGATTTAGTAGTTATGGATGATTAATTAAAAGTTACCCTTTTTATTCTTTAATAGATTTAAAACTAGAACGACGGTGATGCGTGTGGAGGGAAAAGGAATCCCACTCTTAACCCTTATCTCGACACGGAACTCCGTTCATATCTAGCCTTTACCAAAACAATCATTAATCTAATCTCTAATCGCGGTCGGAACTAACAAAGAATTGTTAGCGCGCCCGATTAGGATGTTAATGATTCTTTTGATAAAGTTCATAAACTTTATAGGACTTAAAAAGGGTTTAGAGATGTTCATCATCCATTAGCCTACCCTAATCCTACGAACCCTAACAAGCGGAGAATTACTCGCGCATGTTGGGAGAAAAAGAGATGGAGAGAAAATGCATAATTAAACTACTAAGAAATAGAATAAGAAAAAGAAAGCTACCTTTATTAATCAACAATATTCAATACACTTTGATTCCTTAGAAAATGATTACAAAGACTAGTTTGCTTCTCGATCTCTTCCAAGAAGGTAGACGAACAGTTGATGATCAGCCTGGATGCGTGAGCCGTCTGGGACTTCGTGATCTCGTCGGCTTGATCCCTTTTCCAAGAGGCTCTCGGTCCCTATTTATAGCCCAAATGCCAGAACTCTTGCTTCTAAATATGGAAGCTAACTATAAAGATTCACCCTAAAATTTTGCAGCTCCTGAATCCCCTTACCTGCCGCGGATCCGCGGCCCAAGGGGGGGGTATGGCCGCGGATCCGCGGCCATTTAATCTCCTCCCTTCATCAAACTTTAGGGTCTCTGTACTTGTGACATTTGGCGATCCTTGGAATCTTTGTATCATGGAAATCTTCTCTTTTCTTCTGCCAGAATTGATTTCTTCATTTTGATTTCTTAATTAGGCAGGATTTCTTTAACAACTTGATTTCCTTGATTTTAGACCTGAAAATTCTGCACAATAACTTAACAAATAATATTTAGTAGACTTTGTTCTACTAGGATTTGGTCAATGATATTATTTGCATACATTTTCCTACCAAAAGCTAATTATAATATATCAACACATGGAAAATAGTATTTTTACAGATAAACCCTAATATGTATGATATATTATAATAAAGACCTTTTTAATATAGAAATAGTAGGAAAAATGTAATAACAAATGTGCAGTTTTATCAACTGAACAAATACCCCCAAACTTATCTTTGATCGTCCCGAGCAAACTAGTTTATTTAAGAGGAGGAGAGAAAAGAAAGGAGAAAACTAAGCACACTTTCGTAGGCAAACACGATTGCACTGAGCACGTGCAACAAGCCGTTAAACCTCTAGGTGTCCCTAGTAGGAGGAGTGTTGTCTCCTGAGGGTTTTCAGCGGATTACACCCACAAAATCCTATAATAAAAGAGAGATGGTGAAATTTACATATAAAGATAAGAACCATAAAAGAAAGACTTTGGAAATAAGAGTTTCCAACTATACTAGCTTTTCAGTTGTGATGAGCCCTATCTTAATAGTCATGAAAAAATGTTAGAAATCACATCATCCCTCAATAAAACACCGTCTTTATTCTTCATTCCTATCTTTCATCCAAACATCGATCATATACCCCTACATGTGTGAAATGGACATCCCTATACTCGGAGAATTCAATTCAAGCTATCATACTCTTGTCCATCTACCTCAGTACTTTTTAATTTGATGAATATTTAGATTTGCTCACACATTTTCATGCGACCGTTAATACTTCTTGGGGTACTAACCGACCGATTACTCATGTGCTTGCAGATTAGGTGATAATATTTTCCTCGTCTTGCACCACCTAAGGCTTAGCAGTGACTCCCAGACCAGTTGGCCTTAGGGCACTAGGTGAAGAGGCACCCTCGCTATATTTTTTTATTGCTGCCTTGGCGATAACAAAACCAATGTTCATTTTTTTCTTTTCACCATTTTTATATTTTCTTCATTTATTATTTCCTTCATTTATTATTTCCTTCATAATTTGGCTTTTAGACAAGAGCATTTTACGGTATCCTCTACTATCCCGAGTTTCAAGACGTGTGTAAGTGCATATAGTAGGGTATCAACATTCAAATGTTTGGCTTCCAGAATAGGGACTATTTTTCAGACTTATTTTTATCCTCAGATTAGTGACTTCTTTCATCTTACTAACCCTTGGGACAACGGCTCATAACTACTTATTACTAGTTCGTTTAAGAAAACTTCTAATTTTCTTGGTTTTCTTAAACTATTCCTATCTTTCAAATATAATTTTTCACTTTCTATTCTTTTATTATCAAAATTTTTTTGTGCTTATATATAGTATAATGCAAAGTATGTGTAAATAAGCACAAACCTCCCCCAAACCTGTTTACAGCAGTGTCCTCACTAATGTCATCCGTTAAGCTCAAAAATCTGTAGACTTGGGAGGAAATTATTAATGGGGGCAAGAATATATGAAAGTGAAAATCCTCCCCCAAACTTATTTTTGGCTCACAATTTTGTAAAAATCATTTTCTTTCAAGAGCCAAAATATCCCCCCCAAACTTGAGTTAAATAATGTTAAGCAATTAAAATCATTGGGGGGTAAAGTTATTGGTCAAAGTAAAGCCTTACAAAGACCAAAAGTCAACACCAACCATTCAAAAATTTTATCGATGAAGCACCAAGGTTGGTGGAAGAACATGTCACCTTTCGACGTGAAGAAGTGGGGAGGCGATAAGAGGTGTAATGGAAAAAGATTGCGTCTCAATTTGGAGAGACGACACGGTGATAGTAATGATGGATTACTCGCATTATCATGATTGTCCAAAAGAGGGGGTGGAGGTCCAATTTCTTTATCTTGGAGTTGATTTATCTCAACACCCGTATCTTTTAAAAATGCGAGTTCATCAGCGAAAATTTCCTCAAAGCTTTCATCGATACTCCGAAGAATAATGTCATCGGAAAAAATGGGGTGATCGTCAGACTCTATAAAAAGTTCCTTATCAGCGTTAGGTGTTGACCCGGACAACTCGGTGGAAGAGTACACGGTTGGGTCAAACAACAACATATGAAAAGAGTCAGTATCATGAGGTTGATCAAATTCGCTGCTGTCGACATCCATTAATTCGACAGAACACACATGAGCATAGGGTTCGGAGGGTTCACTTCCCAACTTGTAAATGTTAAGCTCAATTGACTTCTTTCCAAAGGATAGGGTCATAGAGCCGTTTCTACAATTGATTACAGCGTTGGAAGTGGCCAAAAAGGGTCGACCGAGCATCACCGGGATTTGATTGCGTGGGTTTGCCACAGGTTGTGTATCAATAACGATAAAGTCCACAGGAAATATAAATTCCCCGACTTTGATTAACACATCCTCTAGCTCACCCCTAGGTTGGGTGATAGATCGATCGGCCATCTGAAGAGTGCAATGCGCAGGTTTTAACTCTCCGATCCCTAATTGCTCATAAACAGAATACGGAAGCAAGTTAACACTAGCACCTAAATCGAGTAGAGCACGATTGATATTTTTACCCCCAATAGAAATTGAAATTGTAAGACTTCCGGGGTCCTTTCGTTTCTTGGGTAGTTGTTGTGTAAAAGCCGTGCTCACATTACTCGCAAGGAAAACTTTTTTAGGTACTTGAACTTTTCTCTTCCTAGTGCACAAGTCTTTCGGATTTTCGCATATGACGGAACTTGTTGAATAGCATCTAGGAGAGGAATGTTTATGTTAACTTGCTTAAAAATTTCCACAATCTTCTCCATTTGTGGACTTGGTCTGTTGCCCCTTAACCTGTTTGGATAAGGTGCTTTATCAATAAGGGTTTGGTCCAACATTGGAGAGGATTGTGGGGACAGATTCGATCCCAAAACTGGAGTGGGAATCGACTTATATAGATTCGGCGAAATGTTCGAGCCTTGGGGAAAACGGAGAATAGGCTCGGATGAAGGTGGGAGATTAGACGAATTAGGGGAAGAAGAAGAAGCTGGGGTATCATTGGTGTCACTATCATCACATTGCTCACCCACTCGGTTATTCAGCACTTTTCCCGATCTCAACGTGGTAACAGCACTCACATTATAACTTTGTGAGTGGCCAGGATTAGGTATGGGTTGAGATGGGAGTTTCCTTTTCTCTCTCGCACTCATTGCGGCGTTTAACTGTGCGATTTGGTTTTCTATTGATTTAATACTCTCACCATGGAAGGCGGAGTTTTTCGTTATGGTATCAATAGAAGACTTCATCTCAGCCGACAATTGCATGGATTGTTTCATGAACATATCCAAAGTTTGTGCAAGTGAGTTGTCAGCACCGGCCACTTGTGGTGTAGAAATGTTGGCCGGACTTTGGAAATTCTGTGACTGAAAGGGGGGCTGATTCTGTGGTTGTGGTTGCTGTGGAGGAGGTCTTTGATAATTGCTTTGTTGGTTTTGATTCCAAGAAAAGTTAGGATGATTCCTCCATCCTTGATTGTACGTGGAAGAATAAGGGTCGTTTCTAGGTCGCTGCAGAAAAGCAGCATTAGTTTGCTCGTGACCTTGAAACGGTGCATTTATAGGACATTCTTCCGTTAAGTGTGAAGGATCCGAACAGCAACCACAGACGGTCTTAGGAAGCGTGACCTGATATAGGGAGAATGATGAGAATCTGTTCTCAATAGCGTCGAGTTTCTTCTGTATCGCTGCCATTTCGGCTTTTACTGCGATAGAAACATCGAGCTGGTGAACACCTCCCCTAGATGAAGGTGGTCTTACGCTTTCCCACTGCAAAGTGTGTTCAGCGAAGTCTTCCAGATACTTCCAAGCTTCGCCGTCATCTTTAGACATGAAATTGCATTGACACATTGTTTCAAGCATCTGCTTTGTCGCTGGATTAATGCCTTCATATATAATCCGACATAAATCCCATCTATTGATTCCATGATGAGGACATTGGACAAGCAGATCCTTGAAACGTTCAAAGCACTTCCAAAATGGTTCATTGGGAAGCTGGGTGAACTGGTTGATCTCGCTTCTAACACGGGCAGTCTTATGGTTTGGGTAAAACTTCTTAAGAAATGCTATTACGAATTCATCCCAATTAGTGATAGAGTGTGCGGCAGTATTGTAAAGCCATTTTTCTGCCAAGTCGCACAGTGTGAATGGGAGAAGACGTAAGCGCATAGCATCTAAAGTCAATTGTGAAGTACCCACCATTGCGCATACATTTTCGAATTTGGTAATGAAAACGTATGCGTCTTCCGATTCAAGCCCGTGAAATTTGGGCAGCAGATTGATGTAGTGAGGTTTAATTTCGAAATTATCCCCGTTAGGTGGTGGAAGAGATAGACAAGTGAGAAGAGGACCACAGATAGGATAGCATCTCTCTTGGAGAGAGATGCGCGGTGGATTCTGCGCACCTACGGGCGGTGGCAGCGTGGTGTTATAATCTGATGGAGTGCCGTCCATCTCGGTTGATGTGGTGTGTGGTGGGGGAAAAGAAGATGAAGAAGTACCGACTTCGGCGTCGATAGCAGGAACGCGGACAAGACGGGCACTAGGATCCCGTGTCCAGCCAAGCATGCACTAAGCGGGTTTAGTGCAAGTGGCAGAGTGTGTGTGATTTAAAATTGACATGTTTTGAAAAAAGTGGGACTCAAGACAAATCACTCTAAAATGCACAAGCAACCCTAGAACTAAGGTTACCTAGGTCCAGTCTCTAGACCGCTCCTAGACTTCTAAAGGACAAGCCGCAGGATCAATCCTCTACCACCTCTTTACTACTCTTGTAGCCAGGTAAGTGCCAGATGAGTAGGAGGCTCCCCACTACGAAAGTAGTGGTCCTAATTAAGTAACCACTCGTCTTGGACACACTTGCCTAGTCACCACAAAAGTAAAGCGGATAAGCGATAGATTACCCACGACCTTCCTCTGTTCTTAATGAGCGCGACAGTCCTTAGAGTCTGGTTTAGATATTTTTTAAATTAATGTAGGGTTGATGCAGATGCTCGGTTTGTGATTTGTGGGGCTTAGGAAGGGTGATGAAATCCCCACCTAATCTTGATTTGGCCTTTGCCCCTTAAAGTCCGTATTAAAATATGCAAAACAAAACTAATCACAAAACTTTTGCAAAAAGATTTTTTTTTAGCGGCGCTATTTTGCAAAGAATCCTGCAGAAAATAGATTTTATTGGATTTCAGAGGAGAGAGAAAGAGTTAAGAAAGATACCAGAGAAGTGTGAAACCCTAGATCTCCTGTTTCCTCAAGTTCGTGACTCCAGATTCCCTCGCAAAATTCACACACAAATCGTTAAATATGCAATTTGCAGTTTTGTTTTAATAATGATATGAATCGTCTAAGAATTCAACACAAATAGCAAGAATAAAAAATTACGCACGTCTCCCCGGCAACGGCGCCATTTGATTGATTCGAAAGAGTTGTGTGTTTGTAGTTAACCGCAATCAGAACGGTGTCGCGCGTAGCTAGACCGAGGTGAGTACGGGTCGTCCTCAGGGAAACGTTGAATATTTTATTCTTACTTTAGATGTGTTGAGAAAGAGAGGAGGGATAAGAATGTTGAGGAATGATTTATAGATCTACGTTAAACACTAATGCAAAATATAGATCTAGATTATTTATGGATGTAGTTAATATAAGAAGGGGCTTGTAGGGTTCGTTAGGATTTAGTAGTTATGGATGATTAATTAAAAGTTACCCTTTTATCCTTTAATAGATTTAAAACTAGAACGACGGTGATGCGTGTAGATTAGGGTTTCTGGAGGGAAAAGGAATCCCACTCTTAACCCTTATCTCGACACGGAACTCCGTTCATATCTAGCCTTTACCAAAACAATCATTAATCTAATCTCTAATCGCGGTCGGAACTAACAAAGAATTGTTAGCGCGCCCGATTAGGATGTTAATGATTCTTTTGATAAATTTCATAAACTTTATAGGACTTAAAAAAGGTTTAGAGATGTTCATCATCCATTAGCCTACCATAATCCTACGAACCCTAACAAGCGGAGAATTACTCGCGCATGTTGGGAGAAAAAGAGATGGAGAGAAAATGCATAATTAAACTACTAAGAAATAGAATAAGAAAAAGAAAGCTACCTTTATTAATCAACAATATTCAATACACTTTGATTCTTTAGAAAATGATTACAAAGACTAGTTTGCTTCTCGATCTCTTCCAAGGAGGTAGACGAACAGTTGATGATCAGCCTGGATACGTGAGCCGTCTGGGACTTCGTGATCTCGTCGGCTTGATCCCTTTTCCAAGAGGCTCTCGGTCCCTATTTATAGCCCAAATGCCAGAACTCTTGCTTCTAAATATGGAAGCTAACTATAAGGATTCACCCTAAAATTTTGCAGCTCCTGAATCCCCTTACCTGCCGTGGATCCGCGGCCCAAGGAGGGGTATGGCCGCGGATCCTCGGCCATTCAATCTCCTCCCTTCATCAAACTTTAGGGTTTCTGTACTTATGACATTTGGCGATCCTTGGAACCTTTGTATCATGGAAATCTTCTCTTTTCTTCTGCCAGAATTGATTTCTTCATTTTGATTTCTTAATTAGGCAGGTTTTCTTTAACAACTTGATTTCCTTGATTTTAGATCTGAAAATTCTGCACAATAACTTAACAAATAATATTTAGTAGACTTGGTTCTACTAGGATTTGGTCAATGATATTATTTGCATACATTTTCCTACCAAAAGCTAATTATAATATATCAACACATGGAAAATAGTATTTTTACAGATAAACCCTCATATGTATGATATATTATAATAAAGACCTTTTTAATATAGAAATAGTAGGAAAAATGTAATAACAAATGTGCAGTTTTATCAACTGAACAGTGGGCACGGATTTGGTCGGAACCCTGTTTAATAGATATATTGTAGTCTCCAATGCATACCCCAAAAAGAAAATGGTAACTCAGTATCACTCATCTTTGGGCGTACCATATCTAATATGGTACGATTCCTCCGCTTTGACACACCGTTGTGTTGTGGTGTCTACGGAGGAGTGAGTTTAGAGAAAATCCCATTCTCTTTTAGGAAATTTAAGAACTCTGTACTTAAATAGTCTCCTCCTCGATCTGATCGAAGTTTCTTGATACTCAATCCAGTTTGTTTTTCTACTTCAATTTTATACTCCTTGAATTTTTCGAAAGCTTCAGACTTATGTTTCAGCAAGAACACATGTCCAAAACTCGAGAAAACATCAGTAAAGGTTATGAAGTATGAATAACCGCTTCTTACATGTGTAGACATTGGTCTACAAACATCACCATGTATGAGGCCTAAGGGTTCAACAGCTTTCTCTCCGTGTCCAGTAAACAGAGTTTTGGTCAGTTTACTCTTGATGCAAGACTGACAAGTCGTATAAGATTTATATTCAAACGGATTCAAATATCCATTTTTATGTAGCTTGGCTAGTCTTATTTCGTTAATATGACCAAGTCTATAATGCCATATCAATGCTTCAATTATTTATGAAGTCTTTCTTTTATTTGTATGCTGGATGTTGAAAACTATGTGTTGATTCAGGACGTAGATTCCGTTATTTAGTATACCATACCCAATCAACTATTGATTTAGGTTAATGTTTATAACATTACTTTATAATACAAAATGATATCCTTCATTGTCTAACAAAGATACAGATATTATATTACATTACATAGTCGGTACAAAATAACAGGGATTCAAAATCAATATACACCCTCCCACTGATACAGCATCAACACTTGAACCATTCTCAACGCGGAGAGTATGATCACCTTTCTTCAAAACTTTTCTATTTCGCAATCCCTGCACACGTTTATAGATGTGAGATCCTGAACCGGTATCTAATACACAGGATGTAGAGTTTATTGAAAAACAGTTTTCGGTGACAAACACACCTGAAGCGGAGCATCAACATACTTCTTCTTCTTGAGATCGGCGAGGTACTCAGTGCAATTTCTTTTCCAATACCCTATCTTGTGGCAATAGAAGCATTCTCCCTATCCTGATCCCGCAGCCCCTAATTTGTCTTTCCCCTTCGTCTTTTTAACTCCACCTCTCAGTTTGGTGGGTTTCTTCTTCTTCTTTCCCTTTGTTTTAGCTTTTGGGACAGAAGAGAAAGATTGCCCAACAAATAGAGTGGGAGTTTTCACCATCTTGAGCGTGCTCTTTACGCTTCTCAATATATTGAGAAGTTCAGGAAGTGATTTCTCCAAGTTATGCATATTGAAGTTGACTATAAATTGAACATAGGCAGAGGGAGACTGTAGAACAATATCAATATATTGTTCATTATCCATGGTCCATCTCAGGTTCTCAAGCCATTCAATAAGGCCTATCATCTTTGGGACATGATCTCCTACAGATGTACCAGCAGCCATCCTCATTTGAAACAACATTCATGAGACCTCGTAACGAAGAGCACGAGATTGGTCCCCATACAACTCTTTTGTATGGAAAAAGATGGGTTAAACATCCATCTTCTCATATTACTTTTGATGTTCATTGTCCATCAAAGCTAACGTGAGACATTTTTCTGTAGCGCGGTCGATATCCCATGTCTTGCGGATCTCCTTATCCGCAATAGATGAATCAGGGCCTGGGAGGGGAGTGGCTTGAGTAGTGAGGACGTATGCAATCTTATTATAGGTAAGGGAAATGTTCACGTTCCTCAGCCAGTCTTTATAATTTGGTCCCGTCGGTTTGTTTTTCTCTAGCAGAAGCTTAAGTCCCGTCATTGGTATCTGCCATTAGGATAGAGAAAAGAAAACACTCAGCGAAAACTCTTGCATGATTAGATTGGTTATTTATCTTATCTAATCGATGTCTCCCACTACTTTTATCAAATTTTCCTTCAAACCCTAAAAAGAAAATTAGCCAGAATTAGTTACATTCTACAGGTTCGCTAACCGGTTAGCCAGACCAGTGTCGGTACTCCGAGGGAGGTTTCCCGTGCTGTCGCACGGACCTAATTAAAATAAACCCCATTTCCCTAGAGGCATAACCCCATTGACACCTTTCTAAACACCTACCGAATTAGCTAATTGTAAAGTGTAAAATTCTCCCGGGAGTAACTATTAATCATAGTGGGATCATGATCCAACTATTAAGTAGAAGGTATGCAATCTTATTGCAAATTTCAATACTTGAAATTCCCGATGTAGTTTTTACCCCTAACGACTTATGACCTTAACTATGATCTACAAATCATAAGCGCAAGTCAAGTTCTACCCATCATTTCATTATTGATTTAGACCCATTCATATGACCCTTAACTATGGTTAACAAAGTCGTACGAATGTCCTAATCGATCGTATCATATCTTTTATAGGAAGACATCACTTAGCTACCGTACACTACGCCTTAACTATAGTCAACAAACGTAGCACGAATACTAAGTACTCTACTTCCTAAAATGGCAGAGGGTTGCGAATGGTTTTGATGAAAACCTTTAACGTATTGAACTTGAATCGTTGTAGAACCGAGTAATTTGTAAAGGAGTTTGTAAAGGAGTGGCTTAAGCTCCGCATTTGAAATATTTGCTTTTTCGTGAAAAAGCCGAGTATGTTTCAAATTTGATTCTACAATATCTTTAGGTTTCTTTTCTTAACATTAATCTTATTAATGTTGTCCCATCATTTAAGCTCCTAATCATCACAGAAGAAACGAAAATAAAACACACATATATGCCATCTGCATTCTCCACAGAGACCCGGGTCTTCACCGTAAGGTTACTTAACTTACGGCAGGGCGAGATCAGGACTAGTGATTGATCTGTGAAAGAGTGTTTGTAGTAAAGTAATAACTGCAATCAATAATGGTGTCGCATGTAGCTAGCCGAGATGAGTACGGGTCGTCCGCAGGGATGCGTGGAACTTTTAATTTTGCTTTAGACGAGTTGATTGAAAGAAGGGGAGAGTGATTCTAGATTTATGTTGAACACGGATGCAGAATATATAAGAAGAGGGCTTATAGGGTCCGTTAGGATTTAGTAGTCATGGTTGACTAATAAAGATCACTCATTTTATCTTTTGATAGACTTAAAACTAGATTAATAGAGATGAATGAGGATTAGGGTTCCTGGAAGAAACTAGGGTTTCCCCACTATTGACCCTTGTCTCTTCTTTGATCTCTAATCATGTCTAACCCTTAACAAAACAATTGTTAATCTGATCTCAAATCGCGGTCGTGACTATCAATAAATTAATAGCGCGCACGATTAAGATGTTAACGATTCTTTTGCTAAACTTTATAAACTTCATAAGATGTAAAAGAACTTAAAATATTTTCTCATCCATTGTTCTACCTTAATTCTACGAACCCTATCAAACGGAGAATTACTCGCGTATGATAGAGATAGAAGAAGAAAAGATAGAGAAGAAATTTATAATGCAGAAATTAAATACGAAATAATTAATCTACTGATATACCTTTATTAATCAACTTCACTAGTACAAATCCTATGAGTTTAAATTACAAGAAGAAGGAATTTCTCTCGATCTCTGCCTCGTAGGAAGTAGACGTTCCGTCGAAATTCACGTCGCTTTATTATGTCGAATCGCGGACCTATCGTAGATCACTTATTCTTTGACGGTGATTTGCTTCATGTAAAAGGTGATGATTTCTAGTTTTAGCTCTCGGTCCTATTTATAGTTACAGAAGATACAAACCCTAGATGTCATATATGAGGGTTTGTTGAGAAGATCCTACCCACAAAATCCCAAACCCTAATTCCCCATATTGGCCGCGGATCCGCCGCGTTTAGGGTGTATGTGCCGCTGTTGGGCGGTGGGTTAGTGGGATCAGTTGATGAAAATTCTTCGATAGCATCATATTGAAACATGGAGATTGTTGTGATATCTGGAATCTTCATATCTTCTATAACATCCTTAAACTTTCTATACAATTTTCTGTACAATTTTCAAAAATACAGAAAGGGGTATTTTTGCCTAAGCATAACTTATAAATTTTTTTTGCTTTTTAATAGCAAGAAGGAGTTTGTAGTTCATTGGTAAGACCTTGCACTACGGAACCAAAGCACCTGAGTTCAAATCCCATTAACCACATTAATTTTTTAATTAGTTTTTTTTAAATTTTTAGAAGCGCAAGGGCCTACACATGCATAACTCGTAAAAACCAAAATTCATAAATAAAACAAACTGGTCTAGGGGATAGACAAATCGGCAAGGGACAGGTGGCCTCCAGACCAGGCCTGACTCGGCCGGATCGGGCCGGCGGTGCGGCTGACTCGGCCGGCGCCGCCGGCCGAACTCGGCCAAAACCTAAGTTGGCCTTCATGAATTATGTGCCTTTTGGTCTTCTGGTGACCCACTGTATAGTTTATTTCACCTGCATAGTAACAGAGAAATTAAAAACTCCATTAAACCATTTTTTAATACAATTTTCAATACATCCTTTCATCTACCCTTAAACCCTAGATTATCCTATAAATACCACTCCAGTTCACACCCCTTCACTCACAAACTCTGTCCAAACTCTCAAAAATTTCTCTAGAACTTTTGTGTACAAGTGGAGTTAGCGAAGGGCGAAACTCTGGCGAATTTCTGACGACGACCTTAGGAGCTCCCGGCGACAAAACGATGCTCCGGCACCTCCTACCACTCCCTCTTCCTCTTATATTGACTTTAAACAAGTAAGTCCCTCTTCCCCTTCTCTTGTCTACTCTAAAAACTTGTACTTCCAAAACCCGACGGAAGCGGAGTTAATCCGACTTCCGATTCGGTTTTTCTTAAAAACTCCATTTTTTCCTAAATACAAACATACCAAACCCTCACATCTTGACTATTAAATATCAACAAAATATCATGAACAAGTTTCATAGCAAAATATTTCATATTGTAATTTTTATCATACTTTTTCAATAAAATACCATGTAGTTTAGTTTTGACATTGAACATCATAATTTCTTGATATACCTTTAAATAGATCGCGAGGTAATGACCTACCTACTCACAGCACTTATATTCAACATAGCACGATGCCTTTCGGAAACGTAGAATACGGGAAAATGCAATTTTACACATAAATACCTTTTACTATTAAAACCGTTTTCTACAAGATTATGTAATTTTACAAATCTTTGCAAAGCGCCGCTACAATCCATTTTGGGAAACCCGTTCGGGGTGGTGCAGATTATCGCACATGCTCGGGCTTAGTAGTGCGAGATGCAGACTTCCGCAAGGAGCATACGGTCTCGAAAGATTTAAAAATACAAATATCTTAAGAAAGTGAGATTTCTAGAAAAATAATAAATTAAATTATTTTATAAATATATATGTATCATCAAAATATCTATTTTTGATATAATATAAATATTCCAACTTTTCTAAATCAAAAGAATCACTTTACATGAAAACTTCATGCAATTCCATACAAGTTCAATACATTACAAATAAATACCATATATTATGAAATTAGGTTTTATTCACTAGAAATGTCACATATATAAAATCTACATCTATGAAAACTTTAAAGACGATAATAAAATATTTGAGGTGTATTTTGAAAATTATACAAAATTATTTTACATAAAACCCCCTCAAGTTCTATAAATTACAAGAAGAACCCTAGTAAACATGGGTTTAAGCGGGACCAGTCTCTTGAGCCTCAGCGAGCCGGAGATATGGGTGCTTGCCTATTTAAGGCAGACAACTTAACAAACGGTGTTATCAACACGGTAATCGTCTTTGAAAAAGACATAAATCCTGCCGTCCATATGCAGCGGTTACCGATAACACTAAAACTAATTCAGGACTTCAATTTATTTTCTAATTGTCTGACTCAGACTGAGTCTCAATATAATCAATCTGACTTGAATGAGATTCAAGTATAAAACTACATTACAATATGAATCTATGAATCCATATAATATGACTTGAATATGATTCAAGTATCAAACTAAATTCAACATGAATCCATAAATCCATATATTCAATCTGTTCAATCTATACAATCTACATAACTTGATTGAACCGAACCATGGATATATTCCATTTACATGATTATCCAGTACCTCCATTTCCATTTATACGATATCATGGTTTCGGCAAGTCATCCATCTATACAATGTATAATACAAGATAATACAATACAATATAATACCATTAGTACAATCATTATTATCAATAAAATAAATACACGGGGTATTGGGGTAGTTCATGCGTGAATCCAACAGAATCTCAAGAGTCCCCCAAGATCATGCATCCATGTCTACTAACACAAACAAGCTATCATGAGGGCCCGTATTTCCTTGCTCCTGAATTATAGCCTGTTGAGTTTGGAATACTTCAACACTAGGTTGAAATCCCGTTACTAACATTTGATTCGGGCCCGTGGTTCCCCACCCCTGGATTACAGCCTGTTGGGTTCAAGAACACTCTTGAGATTGGTTGACATTCACCCTTGAACTTACGTTAACAACAGCGTTAACACTAAATACAACAGTATAACAATATAATACAACTTTAAAAACTACACTCTTTCTCTCTCTGTCTATTCTACTTCTTCCGTATCTTTGGGACTTACCGACCGATTATTCGCTGACGACATTCCTTCTCTTTCTTCTTTGGAATGTTGTCAGGTGGATCGGACCTTCAAGAGATCAAGCCCACCAGCGAGGACTTGGATTAGCTAGCCTATAACCCGGAGTTTTAGATTCATTGTACACATTTCATTTCAGTACTTTCCATTTCTGTTATGCCACTGTTTAGGCATTGATTTTGATTCCATGTATTTACTTTTCAGATGCATTGTACAAAAGAATGTTAATAAATAAAGTTGTTGTTCATTACATTTGTCTCTTGTGTATATTTCTTTTATATTGCTTAATTACGGTTAGCGTATTTACTTCTGAGTAAATACGTAGCGGCCTCATCGCGTCCCCTTCGCCGTACACCGGGAAGCGGGGCGTGACATCTTCTCTGAGTCTCTGCCAGTATTGATTCTACGATTTTATTTAACTTTATCGACAGATTTTTGATTCTGACATCTCGATATCCCGATCTTCTGACCTGAGCTAAATCTTACATAATATCTCCATGAATAATGTTAGTAATATTTGTTATAGAGATATGATCTTAATCATTTTATATGGTAATAAATCTTTTAAGCAATTTGATTAAGATTATTTGATATGATATGCATAATAAAAATATTATATAAATATTATATGCATATATTTTCCTTCATAATGTTAATTATAATTTATAAACATATGGTAAATAGTATTTTGCAGATAAACCCCAAATATGTTCTATATTTATAATAAACACCTTTAAATATTTAAGAAAAGTAAGGAAAATATTATATCAAATGTGCGATATTTTTGACTAAACAAATACCCCCAAACTTAACTTTGATGATCCCGAGCAAACCAGTTATTAAAGAGAGGGAGAAAAAAGAAAAAAGAAAAAGCTAAGTAGCACACTTTCGTAGGCAACACGATTGCACTGAACACGTGTAACAAGCCGTTAAATCTCTAGGTGTTTGTAGTAGGAGGAGTGTTGTCTTCTGAGGGTTTTCAGCGGATTACACCCACAAAATCTTATAATAAAAGAAAGAAAATGAAAGTTACGTACAAAAATAAGAACTATAAAAGAAAGAACTTGAAAATAAGAGTTTCCAACTACACCAGTTTTTCAGTTATCATGAGCCCTATCTTAATGGTCGTAAAAAGATATTAGAAATCACATCATCCCTCAATAAAACATCATCTTTATTCTTCCTCCCTATCTTTTATCCAAATATCGATCATATACCCCTATGTGTATCTAAAAGACATCCCTACACTTAGAGAATTCAATTCAAGCTATCATACTCTTGTCCATCTTGTTTAGTACTTTTTAGTTGGTGAATATTTTAAATGGAATTGCTCACACATTCTTCATGCGACCGTTAATACTTCTTGAGGTACTAACCGACCGATTACCAAATGTGTTCGCTCATTTAGGCGTAATATCCTTGTCTTGCAACACCTAAGCCTTAGCAGTGGCTCCCAAACCAGTTGGTCTAAGGCACTAGGTGATAAAGCACAATCGCTATATTTGTTTATACTGCCTTAAGCAATTACAAAACCAGTTTTCATTTTTCTTCACCATTTTTTTTCTTTGTATTTTTATTTTTCTTCATACCAAGGTTTTTAGACAAGAGCATTTCAAGGTATTCTCTACTATCCCAAGTTTCAAGATGTGTGCAAGTGCGTATAGTCGGGTATCAGTGTTCAAATGTTTGGACTCAAGAATAGGGACTATTTTCCAGACGTATTTTTATCCTCAGATTAGTAATTTCCGTCATCTTACTAATCCTTGGGACAACGGCTCATAACTACTTATTACTAGCTTCGTTTAAGAAAACATCTAATTTTCTTGCTTTTCTCAAACTATTCCTATCTTTCATATGCAATTTTTCACATTCAAACTTTCATTATCAAAAGATTTTTTGCTTATATTTATGATAATGCAAAATAATACGTGAATAAGCACAAAGCCCCCCCAAACCTGTTTGCAGCAGTGTCCTCACTGATGTCATCTGTTAAGCTAAAAAAAACCTATAGACTTGGGAGGAAAAGTTAGTAACGGGAACATGAATAAATGACAGTGAAATCCTCCCCTAAACTTATTTTTGGCTCACAATTTTATAAAAATTTATTTTCTTTCAAGGGCTCCCCCCTCCCAAACTTGAGTAAAATAGTATTAAACCTTTAAAATTATAAAAAGGGTTTAAAGTTATTGGTCTATGCAAATCTTTACAAAGACCAAAAGTCAATACCAACCATTCAAAGAATTTATCAATGTAACAATATAGTTGGTGGAAGATCAGAGATTTGAATAAGTGGGGAGATAAGAGGCGGAATCGATCGGGTTTACGTCTCGGTTGGTAGAGACGGAACAGTGATGATGAACGAAAACGAGAATGTGAATGAGTGGGTATGGGAAGAATAGTCACATTCTCGTATGGGATAAGAAGAAATGGTGGTGGTTCAACTTCTTCGGGTGGAGGTTGATTAATCACAAAATCCGTGTTGTTTAGGAATGCGAGTTTGTCGGCGAAAATATCTTCGAAACTTTTATCGATAGTCCGATTAAACGTTTCTGTAGGGTTTCTAGGAACGCTCACAAGGTTCCACGAGGCATCAACCATGCCCGATTAAAAATTTAGCTGTGCCGAACAACCCAAAGCCGGATCTTTAAACTAGAGATTAGGCGAAAACGAACATGTTAAACACTTTAACACTAAGTGAGAGGGATTACAACATTTGTAGATCCGGTCCTTAACTTCTTAAGCTCCATGTTGAGGTCCCTTCGCTGCGATCATCGTGTTACGGACTCTCGAGAGGCTTCACGAAGAGAAAGATGCAGTCTTACTTCCGATCTTCGATACAAAGATGATCTACCTTGAAGTTTCATTAACACATGCTAACACTCACCAAATGAAGTGAACACTCTCATCTAAAGGGCAAGGATAGATGAGAATGATGAAGTAGGATTTTTGCTCTCTTTTATTTTCTTATTCTCACTCATTTTCATCACTTGGGAAAAAGCTAGAAAGCTTTTTCCATGAAAAGAATAAGGAAGAAGAAGAAGAAGAAGAATTCCTATCCTTTTGTGATGAATAATGAAAAGATAAATATGATGAATAATGCAACCATGGTCAACTAAACCCATGTAGAGAATTAACTAGGGTTAGGGTTTGGGTTGGGTTAAAAGCGAGTCACTTGAAAATATCAAGCATAATATCTTTTTCAAGACAAAAGAAAAGCTTCTAGAATCTACTAGAACTCTTAACCCTAATCCAAACCCTAATCATGTTTAAACTCCACTAAACATGTTGCATTTGTTATCATATCATGTTACAATATTATATATCACATATATAATATTTATCGTAACAAAATAAAATAATACATTTAACATATATCGCATATATATCAATGTATTACCCGAGTGAGAAAAATAATCTTTTAGTGAGCTAATATTTGTTAATGTAATTTAATATGTCATATATATTATTATACATTAAATTATCGAATCAACACTTGATCCGATAATCCGGCTATTTCACAAATAACCGACTAATACGATGACCCGGCTATATCACATATACCCGGCCGATATCTCATATCGCGAGAATCCAATACGGTATCACATACCGCATTATCCTCGGTCCCGCACATATCACATATGTGCTCCTACTCCGTTTTTCCTGAGTCAAGAAAGCTCTGTGTAGGACTCTAAAGAATCGTCAATTCGCCGGCAGTAGGTGATGATCATATCAAACACCCACAAGCTGCAAGCGGTCGGCTAAACGTAACAGCTACCCAGGTATTGAGCGCTCAGAAGATCAACAAGCAAGCCTGTAAATTCTCCTGTGAATCCAATCAGTAACACTCCCGTACAGTCCGGTCTCGTCGTCCGATATGTCGCATATCTCACCTAGGGGTGGTAAACGTCAGACCCCAGTAGCTTGATAAGTCGTGTCGATATGAGGTCTATAAAAGTTCGAGAAACTACTGATAACACTTACCAGTAAATCTCATCAACCCTGGCCAGGGATTTCCAGTTATAGCCAATCGAACACAGCACAACATCAACTCCCTATAGCGGGAGAGACGAATCCCCTCCTATCGCTCATTGCCTCCATGTGATTCGGGACTGTACCCAAAATCCACCTTTTTGCACGCCCTCTTGGACGTGGTATGATGGAAATCAAAGCACAGTGGGAATTACACAAGACGCTATGACGATCTCGGGTCAACAGACTACTCTGTACCAGTGTCACCGGAGAACTGCCATCTGACGTAAGGTATAATACCATCTGGGAGTTCTCGGCGAGTCCGTCCAGTGTACCCAGTCTCTACTGAGCACCCGTACACCATCCTTGATGTCAAACACCGATGGATATGGGATCATCCATCTCCCATCATATGGGTCAAGATGCGTATACGCTAGTCTACTCTGGTGTATCGATGCCCTGTCTCGATACACCCTCGACCAGGAACAGTTATAGGATGTACTCGTCGACTACCGTGGTCCCACTAGTATGATCTCATCATAGTCCCAGTAGTCGAGTACATATCCTAAGGGCTTTATCAACATGTAACATAGAGACAATTAGAGTACATGTTAAGATAAAGTACAACCAGATAGCATACTATCATGTCGAGCAAGAAAGTCATCCCTATATATGTCCAAGCATCCATTACTATATATATCGTATGTACAGTAATGGCCTCTAGGGCATACATATATCTAACAGTTTCAATGTCAATAAGTGTCGCGCCAGAATTCAACACACTTGATTTGTCAAAAATTTTGGAGGTAGGAGCCTTGAAAAAGTCATCTACCTCATTCTAAAAGGGGTCTAAATCAAGTGGCCTTTCTATAATTATCGAACTCGTAATATCGGAGTGTGATTCATCAACACTCGATAAAATTAGAGGAAGATCAGAAGAAGAACCAAAGAAAATAGGTGATGAAATGGGTAAACAAATTTTGATGTCGAGTATTGCTGAACCAGATGTGGGAAATGAAGGCTGAATATCTTTCTGCTTTTCGGTCACGCATTTAGCATCAATTTTCAGACGCATATGGGATTCAGGAAAAACAGTTAATGGTTCGAGATGATGTCCATACGAAAGTGAAAGGACCTGATGAATTGGTGAGAAAAACTCATCCAAAACTGTGGGTTCATCATCAAAAATATTCCCAGCGTCAATATCCTCAATCAAGTGAAAGTTAAAATTCTCAGACACCTCATCAAATGCATGGTTTTCAATCCATTTTGGTTTTAGAGTAGAGGTGTAGAGATCACAAGGATTGGGTGTGGTTTCACTTGAAATGGACCCTTCACAATCGGGTAAACCAAACACTACAAAGTCCCACAACTCATCAAACATTCTATCTTCAATTGGTGAATCATTTGGTGTACTCGATAAATTTATGAAACTGGAGTTGTGGATTTCATTTTGGGATGGGGAGATTTGATTTGGAAGGTGTACTGCTCTCTCTCTCTCTCTCATTTCTCAAATTCTCAATTTGTCATATTGCCGTATCATACATTGGAAAATTTTGAGCTAGTTGGAAACTAGTTGCTCGTTCGTTGGGTTGTATGAAGGCGGCCATGAATGCATTCAATTCCTCTATCTGGCGCGTCATTACCCGAAATTCTTCCATTGACCTTTCAAAACTAGACATGGGTTATGAAGGAGTTTCAGTAGAAGATTAAAATTCTTGTGGATAGGTGAAACTCCCAAATGACTGTTCAGAAGAAATGTCTAGAGAAGGTGTAAAAGTCAGGTAGGATTGATACGAATTGAATGGTTGTGAAAAATGGACAAGAGTAGGATCAACATTGTGATAAGAAGAATAGTGAGATTGGTTGGTTGGTTGGCGACTGGCAACAAATGTCATATACGCCGCAAAACGAATAGCAATACTTTCTTCAGAAAATGATGGTGTTTGTTGTCCAAACGGTTTGACCGGATTGAAACTTTGGGATTCGGTCTTCGCAATATATTCAGCAATGGACATGCATTTAGGTGGTTCCTCACTTGCTTTAAATGAATTATCAACATAAGGCGATGTTGAATTTTGGTGAGGAGTCCAACTGTTTCTTTCCGCTCTCAAAGACATGGTAGAGTCGGATGGTATACAGAAGCGATTACGAAAACAAGAAATATCTGGTTCTGGATAGCAAAGCTCGGCAAGAGTTCGTCTGTTTGAGTTACCCGTTATAAGAAAGTGCAAAGAAAAGAGGAAGGGAAAAGATTTAAGCTCTATTTGGATTGTTTTGCTGTGAAAGATGGACTTAAGGGTTGACTCAACAAATCACAAAATGCACAAGCAAAGATGGAACTAAGGTCACCTAAATCAAGCACTAGACCGCTCCTAGACTTCTAAAGGACAAGCCGAAGGATCAATCCTCTACCACCTCTTTATCACTCTTGTGGCCAGGTAAGTGACAGATAAGTGGGAGGTATCCGCTATACGAATCACCGAAATAACGGGCCTAATTAAGTAACCACTTTTTGTAGTCACACTTACCTTAGACACCACAAAAGTAATGCGGATAAGCGATACATTACCCACGACCTTCCTCTGTCCTAATTGAGCGTGACGGTCCTAAGGGCTTGGTCTAAATATTTTTTAATTAATATAGGTTTATGCGTATGGACTTTTGCGATTTGTGGGGCTTAGGAAAGGCGATGAAATCCCCATCTAATCTGAATTTTGGTCTTACCCCTTAAAATCCGTTTAAAAATATGCAAAAACAAACGAATTACAAAACACGTAAAAGATTTTTTTGAGCGGCGATATTTTGCAAAGAATCCTGCAAAAAATCAAATTATGGATTTCTAGAGGAGAGAGAACACGGTTCCGCCGCCAATAGCGCACTAATGCCACGGTTCTGCCGCAGAAAAGAGGGTTCTGTTGACAATTTTTCCACTGTGGCCTCCATTACTCCTCTGGTCTTCTCTGAAGGTCTCTGAATCTCGATTTCCTCATTCAAGTGACTCCAGATTCTCTCGCAAAAATCACATACTAATCGTTAAACACACAATTTGTTTTTTTATTTTTTTTATGATATGGATCGAATAAGAATTCAACACGAATAGCAAGAAAAAAAATTACACACGTATCCCCGGCAACGACGCCATTTGATTGATCTGTGAAAGAGTGTTTGTAGTAAAGTAATAACCGCAATCAATAACGGTGTCGCGTGTAGCTAGCCGAGATGAATACGGATCGTCCGCAGGGATGCGTGGACCTTTTAATCTTGCTTTAGACGAATTGATTGAAAGAATGTGAGACTGATTCTGGATCTATGTTGAACACGGATGTAGAATATATAAGATGAGGGCTTGTAGGGTATATTAGGATTTAGTAGTCATGGATGACTAATAAAGTCAACTCCTTTTATCTTTTGATAGATTTAAAAGTAGATTGATAGTGATGAATGAGAATTAGGGTTCTTGGAAGAAACTAGGGTTTCCCCACTATTGACCCTTGTCCCTTCATTGATCTCTATTCATGTCTAGCCCTTAACAAAACAATTGTTAATCTGATCTCAAATCACGGTCGTGACTATCAATAAATTGATAGTGCGCCCGATTAGTATGTTAACGATTCTTTTGCTAAAGTTTATAAACTTCATAAGATGTAAAAGAATTTAAAATATTTTCTCATCTATTGTTCTACCATAATCCTACGAACCCTATCAAGCGGAGAATTACTCGCGTATGATGGAGATAGAAGAAGAAAGGATAGAGAAGGAATTCATAATACAGAAATTAAATGCGAAATAATTAATCTAACGATCTACCTTTATTAATCAACTTCACAAGTACAAATCCTATGAGTTTAGATTACAAGAAGAAAAAGTTGCTCTCGATCTCTGCCTCGTAGGAAGTAGATATTCCGTAGAAATTCATGTCGCTTTATCACGTCGAATCGCTGACCTGTCGTGGATTACTTGTTCTTTGACGGTGATTTGCTTCATGTAAAAGGTGATGATTTCTAAATTTAGCCCTTGGTCATATTTATAGTCACAGAAGATACAAATCCTAGATTTCATATGTGAGGGTTTGTTGAGAAAATCCTACCGACAAAATCCCAAACCGTAATTCCTCATATCGAGCACGGATCCGCCGCGTTTAGGGTGTATGTGTCGCGGTTGGGTGGTGAGTTAGTGGGATCGGTTGATGAAAATTCTTCTGTAGCATCATATTGACACATGGAGATTGTTGTGATATCTAGAATCTTCATATCTTCTCTGATTCTCTTCCACTATTGATTCTACGATTTTATTTAACTTTATCGACAGATTTTTGATTCTGACATCTCGATATCCCGATCTCCTGACCTGAGCTAAATCTTGCACAATATCTCCATGAATAATATTAGTAATATTTGTTATAGAGATATAATCTTAATCATTTTATATGGTAATAAATCTTTTAAGCAATTTGATTAAGATTATTTGATATGATATGCATAATAAAAATATTATATAAATATTTTATGCATATATTTTCCTTCATAATATTAATTATAATATATAAATATATGGTAAATAGTATTTTGTAGATAAATCTATGTTGAACACGGATGTAGAATATATAAGAAGAGGGCTTGTAGGGTTCGTTAGGATTTAGTAGTCATGGATGACTAATAAAGATGACTCATTTTATCTTTTGATAGAACAACTAGCGCGGATGCAAAAGATATATATAAGTAGCATTCTTCTCACACAGTTATATGATCATATCACATACAGCACAGTAGAAGCATGTATATGAAATATAGGATATTCTAGAAAGTCCATGTTTTAGATTAAGCCCTTAATGAAAAACACGGATTTCACGGTCGTGATGAATACCCAAACCCACAACTCCAGACCCCTACGAGAGCGGTAAGCAACCCTTCTAATTCTAGAGTTAGGCGACCGATCTCAACTCCTTGAGATGGCCTCCCACTGAACTCTAGAATCCAGTTACTTGTGCTCTCCGTCTTGGGTCTATCATAACACGAAAAAATAAATAATATACATCAAATGGAAATAACATTCTCAACTCAGAAGTGTCCTAATAAAAGAATATTACATACATTTATTTACTTGAATGAAAAAGAAAAACTCTCATCTCACAAAAAAATCCCGGCTATTCAATCACGACGATCCTATATAACATATTAATATAGCAACAGAATAAACATCACATGCCATCAACGTAAGTAAATATGCGTATTTCTAATGTCGTTGACGTATAGCAATGAGATCAGAGATACTGTCACATATTATACTTATGGTCGCAGAAAAGAAAGGAAAACTACAATAATTAGAATTCACATCTACAGACATCATAAACCCGGATTATCACATACTCCGAATTTCATGCCTAATGTTTTAAATCTTACATTTAAGCCTCGAATTGAAAACTCTTTTCAAAGATAAAGCTGGGCAATTCAACAAGATCCCCAGAAAAATCGAAGGCTCGTCGGGAACTTTAATGTATAGCCGCACCCCCGAAAGCGTCAACAAAGTGGGCTTGGGCGGAACACCATCGCTGCGAGCACCCGAGTTGATGCTCTTGGCCATGGGGTTCTCCTATAGTCACTTGGTCGAGGCAAAGGGGCATGACTATCTACAATTTTTCCCGGTGAGTATTCACATACAATACGAGATTACGACAGAGTTTGGATCCAAATCTAAACTCCGTTGCAATCTATTAATCAAGGCTAAAATGTGAGATTTGTAAATTGATAACTAGTTTTTGCAAAACTAATGAATGTGGATTCTAACCATTCTATCACACTTCCAAAACACATTAGACGATGTTAACATTTCGATCGACTTTCTAATTATCAACAATTCACAGAGATCTCAACCACTTGAGCCTCATCTAAAATTCCCAGAAAACTCATAATATGAAGTTGAAGCATTTCAAGAAAAATGAAGTCATAACTCCACAAGTAGGCGGCGGAGCTGCGGCCATGACATGGTCTAGGCGGCGGTTCCACGGCCACTTGTTAGAGTTAGGAGCTCGTATTTCTTGAGTTTTCATTAAAAAACCTGCTGAATTTTCTGACAATTTTTATTCTTGAAAATATCGAATTTTAAAAGTTTGAACAGAATCTATCAAAACTCATAATTAAAACGTCGATCGAACACTTTAATTTCGTCTAATCTACTCCTAAGCCTCTAGTTTGGCTCTGATACTATATAAGTTTGTCTTAGCACCTCTACTAAGGTTTTAACAAAAGCATGTGAGCTATTTTAAAAAATTTAGAGAGCTAAGTTAACTAAACATGAATCGTACTAGAGATTAGGGTTTCAAAACAAAGTGGTTGTCGGGAACTTTAATGGATGGCCGCACCCCCGAAAGCGTCAACGAAGTGGACTTGGGCGGAACACCGTCGCCGCGAGCACCCGAGTGGATGCTCTTGGCCATGGGGTTCTCCTATAGTCACTTGGTCGAGGCAAAGGGGCGTGGCTATGTACAATTGTTTCCCGGCGAGTATTCACATACAATACGAGATTACGACAGAGTTTGGATTCAAATCTAAACTCCGTGGTAATCTATTAATCAAGACTAAGATGTGAGATTTGTAAATTGATAACTAGTTGTTTACCCCAATCAGAGCAAAGCTCTGTTCAAATTCCAAGATGGAAAAAGAAGCAATGCTTCTGTTCTTTCTCCAATCAGAGCAAAGCTCTGTCAAAAAAAAAAAAGAAGTTGCGCGCGCAGCGCATTTGCGCGCTGCGCGACACGTGTCAGCGCAGCGCAACTGCGCGCTGCGCGACACGTGTCAGCGCAGCGCACAGTTGCGCTGGGCAAGAAGAAAAAAAGAAAAAAAAAAATTTGCGCGCTGCGCGACACGTGTCAGTGCAGCGCAACTGCGCGCTGCACGACACGTGTCTGCGCAGTGCACAGTTGCGCTGCGCAGCAAATTAAATAAAAAATATAAATAAAAAAAAAATTGCGCGCTGCGCGACACGTTTCAGCGCAGCGCAACAGCGCACTGCGCGACACGTGTCTGCGCAGCGCACAGTTGCGCTGCGCAGCAACTTTAAAAAGAAAGAAAGAAAAAAAAAAATTTGCGCGCGCTGCGCGACACGTGTCAGGGCAGCGCAACTGCACTGCGCGACAAAAATAAAAAAATAAATAAATAAACTGCGCAACACGTGTCTGCACAGCACGACACGTGTCACGCGCTGGGGGAGTTGCGCAAAACAGAATAAATCTTTTCTGTTCTTGTTAAAACAAGAAGATTTCTTCTGTAAAACAGAAGCTTTTGGATTAAAAATCCAACGGTGGGGAAATTCCCTAAATCGTTCAGAAAAAGATCTTTTTTAACAAATTTAACTAATTTATAAGCATTATAAAAAGAACCCCGGACCTCATTTCAAAATGAGGAACATCTTCCTAAAAAAAAGAGAGAAGAGAACTCTTGAAGAATAAAAAAAAAGGTAAAACCTTTAAAAGAAGAGAAAATTCTCTTATGAACAAGATCATGGATCTTCAACGATAAATAAATAAATAAATAAAATAGTGCCTTGCACTTGTTTTATGAACCATCGGTTCTTGAACCTAAAAGGTTATTAAATTAATAGTGCTTTGCACTTGTTTTATGAACCATCGGTTCTTGAACCTAAAAGGTTATTAAATTAATAGTGCTTTGCACTTTTATGAACCTTTGGTTCTCTGAGATAAGAAAAACAAGAAAAACTTGTTTTTTCTTAGATCTAAATCAAATAGTGCTTTGCACTTCTTTTATGAACCATCGGTTTTTGAATCTAAAAGATTCTCAAATTAACAGTGTTTTGCACAAATGCAATGCATTACTTAAAGGGCCAGGCCCAAATCAAAATGACCTGACAGGCCAAAATAAATTGCAAGGCAATAAATGGGCAGAGCCCAAATAAATTGATGCTCTGCATCATTTATAAAGAGCAGAGCCCAAAACAAATTGATGCTCTGCATCCTTTCTGGGCAAAGCCTAAAAAAAAAAAGAGAAATGCAATGCAAAAGCAAATAAAATGTTGAACATTTTCAATTGGACTTAGCCCAATTTTGGCCGTAAGTCCTTAAATTAAATTGACTGAGCACGACTGCTCTTTTAAATTAGTTTATATCCGGTTCGAGGGTACATCTCCGAGCTCCTCTGACACTTATCGTTGTAATCCTTCAACGACGTCAGAGAGGTGACGGGTCCCGACGACCACATACGTCAATATGGACTGCGGGGTCCTTAAACTCGTGGACCGAGACGTCCCTAAACTAATATTGGACCGAGACGTCCCTAAACTAATATACGTCCTTAAACTAATATCGGACCGAAACGTCCCTAAACTAATATCGGACCGAAACGTCCCTAAACTAATGTCGGACCGAAACGTCCCTAAACTAATATTGGACCACCACGTCCCTAAACTGGAATATGGACCACCACGTCCCTAAACTGGCACAATAGAGCCCAAATGCTCTTTTGTCGGACCTAAACGGTCCCGTTAAGTTGATCTTAGTCTCAAACTGGGCTAACGTATTCTTAACAAACGTTTGAGTCGATCTCATCCTCAAAAATGGCTAACGTATCCTCCAAACAGACTTTAGTCCCAAATTGGACTATGAATCTCCCAAACTGGAACAATAGGGCCCAAACGCTCTTTTGTCAGATCTAAACGATCACGTTAAGTTGATCTTAGTCTCAAACAGGACTAACGTATCCTTAACGAAAGTTTAAGTTGATCTTAGCCGCAACGCGACTAACGTATCCTTAAACTAAAAACACCAAACCCAAATCTAAGTAAATACGGATTTGGACTAATCCACGTCCTACGGGCGACGGCATTACTCAGTCTCCGTATACGATCCACGGGCAACCACAAACAAAACAAACATACACGACACGAAGTGAAATTCTGGAGAAGGAGAAAGTTGTTACCGCGATGCGGTAGCGTAATTAACTGCAGGGGCTTGCGCCTGCAGGGAAGAGCGTCCCCACAATCAAAAACCCCTCACCCTGAGGGGGAATCTGACGAAGTCTGCTACATCGGCCGCATCCATCTAAACCTCCGATGCAAGATGCCATAAATCAACTTGGCATTTTCGGAGAGGTAGACGGATAAAACCAATTAGCATCTGCCCCGAATCCCAGCGTCAGGACATCGCGGTCCTGTGCGCCGCCTTTCGGAGGGGAACAGATTCTGGCACGCCCGGTGGGACCTTTTCCTCTTTCCACTCCACACTTCGTGTGTCGTGTTCGCGAACAAATCGCGGTTTGCTGTGATTGCCTGTGGATTCAAGGTACTAAGATTTGGTGTCTTGCTCCGTGCAGAAAACAGAAGATCAATGGCTTCGAACTGCATCGCCTGCAGCAACAACTCTCGCTCCGTCATTACTGGAGGAATGACTTATGGGCCCCAAGCGGCCTCCCTTTTAAAAATGCCGGTGGAGCAGGTGGCTCAAACCACCACTGGACTATTTTTTGGGACCATGCTCCCACCAATGAGCTTCAACGCCCCAATGACATTGCAAGAAGCTCCAAAAAAGTCGGTCTTCGATCGACTTACCACTGCGGCGACCCCTTTCAATAGGTCGCCCAACTCCACTGCTTCAGGTTTTAATGGATTAGGCCAGAGCTCCATCGGGCCCATGAAGAAGCCTGCCATACCAGAAGGCGTTATCCCGAAGCGGATAGCCATTCCAACTCCCGTTCCTGGCAAAATCACTAAGGTTGCTTCCTATGTTCAGAAGTCCACTTCTGACAAGTTGGCCGTCCCCGTTCAACGGACGTTGATCTTTAAAAAGCTGGTACCAGTATATTCTGACCAACACAGGGGGCATGACGAGGTCACCCCTATAGCTGAAACAACTCCATCAGCACGGCACGCTCGACGTCGCCACTGGCGTCGAGTAAGGAAGGCTGGAGGCAACTCCCCCTGTGGGATAACTCCGTCAGCTCCGATGGTGAGGATCGATACTGCTGTTCCAATCGGGAACAGCTTTGAATTGCTCAACAAGGTGCGCAGAAACTCTCCTACGGCGATGTTGAAACGAACTCCTTCACCTGTGGAGAATGCTCCAGAAAAGAAGCTAGAGCAGCCCCCTCAACGGCTGTCCTCTAAAATTTACAAAGTCTGGCGACAGGTCCAAGAGTCGGTGATCGATCAAGACTGCATTCGACGACAGAAAAAGATGAAGGTTCGGCAGGGGAAGGATTACTCTGTCAAACCACAAAAAGCAAAAGTTACTTGGGTGCCCACTACAACGGCTCCCTTAACTCCAATCACTCAAAAAAGGTGGCCGCAAAAAGCCCCTGTGTCTTCGGCAAATCGCAAAGACACCGAACACAAATTCCCCAAGTCTGGGGGCATGGTGGTGCACACTGTTTATATGGCTTCTGGAAAGGAGGAAAGCCGCACTTCTACGGGCCACCGACCGCTCACCCGATCCGTGACGAAAGCCCAGGAGCAACAACAAAAGCTTCAGGAAATGATGACTACAATGGCTGCACTCACTGAGCCAAAAGAAAGCTCTGAAACGTCTTCGGATGGGCGTCAAGAACAAGAAACCGACGCTGACTTTTTATGCAGAGTCCTCGAAAAGAGGGACAAAGAAGCTGCAGAGCAACCGGCTAACATAAAACAGACGGCGCTCCTCTTCCAAGATATGGTAGGGATGATGTTACAGCCGGACCTTCCTGCTGAAGATCCTCCGATCGTCCTTGAAGACGACAGGGGAGAAACGTCAAATCCTCCGCCGGCTCTGTCAACAGCCAAAGAGGAGGCAATCTCCAAAGTTGACCAAGACGAATATATAGCTCAGCAGATCCGGGTTCATCAGGCGAATGAAGCGGCTGGGCAAATTGTTAGAACCGGACGACCGTATCCGAGCTGGTATGACCAAATCAATTACCCGCCAGGATATACGATCCCTAAATTCCACGTATATAAAGGGACATGGAATCCGCATCAGCATGTCGCTCAATTCAGGGCCTTATGCGGCAATACTGGAGGCGATGACAAATTGTTGCTACATCAATTCGTCGGCAGCTTAGCAGAAACAGCCTTTGAATGGTATTCGGAGCTACCTAACGACTCTGTCAAAACATTTGCGGAGATGGAACTGCTGTTTACACAAAGATTCGCAAGTGCTAGTGAACGCACCCCGATTACAGCACTGATAAATGCCAGGATAAGGCCCGGCGAAACGTGGGTCCAATACGCAACACGATGGCGAAACCTATGGTCGAAATGCGAACAACGCATAGAAGAGGCACCTGCGGTAGGCATGTTTGTGGGCACTCTCGATCCGCAGGCGACCATCTCGCAATTCATGATGTTCTTCAGGCCGACCACCTTCCAGGCCTTGATCGACAAATTAGCCCAAATGGACCAGATGGGCCATAGACCGTCTCCTCCAAGACCCGATCCCCGAAATGAGAAAGGAAAAGGGATCATCGTCGCCAACGCTCAGCAACAGTCGAGCAACTCAAAGCCGGTCGCTCGCCAAAACAACGTGCGTCCACTGTTTCCACCAAAAATTTCTGCGCAAAAGAGTCCAAGGTATCAAATGGCAGCGATACGCTTAAGGAAATACGAACCAGTATCTTCCGGGCTGTTTTTTGACAAACTCCCGAAGGAGAAACGGATAAATTCTGATTGTATTGAAAGCGTCTCGAAAAACCCTTCGATTTGATATATTATGGGCTTCATAATTCATCCGGGATCAAAAGTTATGAGGCATTATGTGTTCACACGTGATGGGCTTTTAAGAATCCGCTGGAGGAGTTAGAAGATATAATAAAAACTTAGAAAAGACCCCAACGGGGCATCACGTGCTCACACATGACCATGGGCCACGTGCAGATACGTGATGGGCTCCTAAGGCCTCTAAAATAATGAATAGAATTAAATTCTAAAATCTGTTCCCTGATTAAAAATCAGAAGTTATCTCAATGAAATATCACGTGCTCACACGTGACCAATGGTCACGTGTTGACACGTGATGGTTAAAACAACAATATGAACAAGCGACTGTTAAAGGAACCAATTTCGGGGTTACGTGCTCACACGTGACCAAGGGTCACGTGCCAGCACGTGACAGGCTTTGAAAACCTTACAGATTAGTAGAATTAAAATTCTAAATTTCTCTAAAAATCTTTCGAAATAGAATTAAAATTCTAAAAGCTTCTAAATCTTTTCAAATGGAAAAGGATTATGGGAACCGTTGGATTAAAGATCCAAAGATGATTAAAAATCATCAATTTATGGAAAAATCTTGGGCAAGGAAAGATTTCCCTGAAAATCTCACCAGAATAACAAATAGAATATCTTTTGGATTTAAAATCCACGGTGAATAAAATTCACTGAATGATCTAAAGGCCCAGATTAATGATAAATATAAATCAAATCTCTCAACGATCAAATCAAATCTTTCAATGAGAGATTTGCTAAACAAATTGATTCTTTTCCTTCTCCTATAAATAGGAGCCAAGAAGAGAAGAGATGGTATGAACATTTCTTTAAAAAAAAAAAAATCAAGAGCTTCAAACAGAGAGAACTCTGAGAAAAATTTAAAGAAGAAGGTAAAAACCTTCACGAGAGAAAAGAAATCTCTTTTGATAAATCATTGATCAATGATCTTCACATAATGAATAGTGCTTTGCACTCGTATGAACCACTGGTTCTTTAAAACAAAAAAATAAAATAAAAATAAATAAAAATAGTTCTTTGCACTCGTATGAACCACTGGTTCTTTAAAACAGAAAAGAAAATAAAAATAAATAAAAATAGTGCTTTGCACTCGTATGAACCACTGGTTCTTTAAAACAAAAAAAAATAAAATAAAATAAAAAAATAGTGCTTTGCACTTTTATGAACCTCTGGTTCTTGAAATAAAGAGAAAAACTCATTTTTCTTTGATCCTAATTAGATCAAAGAAAACAAATAGTGCTTTGCACTTCTGTTCTGGAATCTAAAAAGATTCTTAGTGCTTTGCACTTCCAAACTGCGCTGTTGCGCTCCTGAGAGAACGCCACGTGTTAGCTGCAGAACAACTTGCGCTACGCGCCTTGAAATAGAGCTTTGCTCTCTGGAACTGGCAGAACAACTTGCGCTACGCGCCTTGAAATAGAGCTTTGCTATCTGGAACTGGCGCAACTCACCACAGCGCGCCACGTGTCAGCTGCAGAACAACTTGCGCTACGCGCCTTGAAATAGAGCTTTGCTCTCTGGAACTGGCGCAACTCACCAGAGCGCGCCACGTGTCAGCTGCAGAACAACTTGCGCTACGCGCCTTGAAATAGAGCTTTGCTCTCTGGAACTGGCGCAACTCACCAGAGCGCGCCACGTGTCAGCTGCAGAACAACTTGCGCTACGCGCCTTGAAATAGAGCTTTGCTCTCTGGAACTGGCGCAACTCACCAGAGCGCGCCACGTGTCAGCTGCAGAACAACTTGCGCTACGCGCCTTGAAATAGAGCTTCGCTCTCTGGAACGGGCGCAACTCACCAGAGCGCGCCACGTGTCAGCAACACAACAGCACAGCGCACTAGCGCAGCGCACTGCGCTGTTGCGCTTGCGCTCACCAGAGCATGACACGTGTCCTCACCACAAGCGCTTGCGCTCAGTGATTGGCGCAAAGCGCCTGACAAATGCAATGCATTTTACTGAAGGGCCAGGCCTAAATCAGAGGGGCCTAGTAGGCCAAATTAAATTGCAATACAATAAAAAGGGGCAGAGCCCAAAACAAATTGATGCTTTGCATCCTTTCTGGGCAAAGCCCAAATAAAAATAAAAAGAAATGCAATGCAAAAGCAAATAAAATGTTGGACATTTTCAACGGGACTTAGCCCAATCGTGGCCATAAGTCCTTAAATTAAATTGACTGAGCAAAATGGCTCTCCTAAATCAATCTACATCCGGTTCGAGGGTACATCTCCGAACTCCTTTGACATCCATCGTTGTAATTCCTCAACGACGTCAAAGAGGTGACGGGTCCCAACGACCACACACCCATATGGACTGCGGGGTCCTTAAACTCGTGGACCGAGACGTCCTTAAACTAATATCGGACCGAAACGTCCTTAAACTAATATCGGACCAAAACGTCCTTAAACTAACGATGGACCACCATGTCCCTAAACTGGCATTGGACCACCATGTCCCTAAACTGGAACAATAGAGCCCAAACGCTCTTTTGTTGGATCTAAACGATCCCGTTAAGTTGATCTTAGTCTCAAATTGGACTAACGTATCCTTAACAAACGATTAAGTTGATCTTAGTCTCAAATATGGCTAACGTGTCCTTAAATCAAACCTTCAAACAAACTTTAGTCCCAAATTGGACTATAGATCTCTCAACCAACTTTGGTTCAAGGGTACATCTCTGAACTCCTCTGATATTTGTCGTTGTAATCCTTCAACGTCGTCAGAGAGGTGACGGGTCCTGACAACCACACATTAATACGGACTGAGGGGTCCTTAAACTCATGGACTTATGCGTCCTTAAACCAATATTTGCCCCCAAAATGGGAATGTTGGACCACTATGTCCCTAAACTGGAACAATAGAGCCCAAACGCTCTTTTGTCGGATCTAAACGATCCCGTTAAGTTGATCTTAGTCTCAAACTGGACTAACGTATCCTTAACGAACGTTTAAGTTGATCTTAGCTGCAACGCGACTAATGCATCCTTAAACTAAAAACACCAAACCCAAATCTAAGTAAATACGGATTTGGACTAATCCACGTCCTACGGGCGATGGCATTACTCAGTCTCCGTATACAATCCACGGGCAACCACAAACAAAACAAACACACACGACACGAAGTGAAATTCTGGAGAAGGAGAAAGTTGTTACCGCGATGCGGTAGCGTAATTAACTGCAGGGGCTTGCGCCTGCAGGGAAGAGCGTCCCCACAATCAAAAACCCCTCAAGCGAGGGGGAATCTGACGAAGTCTGCTACATCGGCCGCATCCGTCTAAACCTCCGATACACGGTGCCATAAATCAACTTGGCATCTTCGGAGAGGTGGACGGATAAAACCAAATAGCATCTGCCCCGAACCCCAGCGTCAGGACATCGCGGTCCTGTGCGCCGCCTTTCGGAGGGGAACATCCACGCCCATCCCTCGAAGAGAGGCTAGGACGTCATTACTCGTTTCCTCAGAATAAAACGAGAAGACTGTTTGAGCTGGCAGTGCGCAACAGACTCATTAATCTGCCGAATCCAAAACGTCTGTTGCAGACAGGCGATCTTAATAATCCCAATTATTGCCCTTACCACCAAACGGCAAGTCACCCGATTGAGGATTGTTTCGTCTTTAAGGGATGGATCGAGGATCAATACCTGCAAGGCAAGTTCACGCTGTCTGAAAGCTGGAAGGTAAACCCTCCACAGCCGCACTCTCCAAAGAAGACGGACACGCCGGGGGCAACTTGTTCTTTCGTCGAGGATGAAAACGATGGAGAAAACTTATCGGATGAATCCGAAGACTACGTAGCGACTTGTCATGTGATTTCTTATTCACTGACGGATGAGGAGGAGGATCCTTGCGCTGAGAAATCAATGGCGGACCCTGAAACAGAAATTCCGCGGCCGTCAGACAAGTTGATCGATGCCTTCCTAAATGAAATTCGTCTGAAAGCAAAAGCCAATCAAGAGCATGAAATGGCCATACTGGAAAGAACCAAGGTATTCCCGTCAAATCAAAAGCCATACACTGTGGGTAAAAACAAATTCAAGACGAGGAAACGGTTCGCTAAAGCTCTATCAGTAGGAATGAAGCTACAGCCCTCTGAAGAAAATTCTTTCTCTGAGGTAGAGATGCACCCTAACTTCTGTTTATATCATCAGAAGATCATACATCCTACCGAAGACTGCGAGTCCTTTAACTGTTGGTGGCAAGGGTATGTCGCTCAAAAGCAACACTTCGACAAGACAAAGTGTGAATCTCGTGGACATCGGAAAAATGCGATATATGAGCGCAAAGGAGCCGCCGCAAACTGTCATATAGCCGACTTCAAGGGATCACAAATTGTCACCTTTGGAAGCGACTCTGACGAAGAAGCTACCCCCAACTCTTCCCTCGGGGAATCTATTTCAAAAATAAAGGAATTGAGAAGCTGCGAGAACGTTCAGCCGTGCAATCGCATGCTACTCGAAAAAAATCTCGGCCCCGTAAACAAAGGATCGAACAAAAAGGATAAAGGAAAAAGAAAAACGGCCCTCGTCACCAGCACTCAACAACAATCAGGTGACCCTAGGCCGGTTGCTCTCCAAAGCAACAAGCAGCAACCCCTCCAGGAAAAGTTGAAACGTCCTTACTCGTTTCCGCAGGATAAAACAAGGGGACTGTTCGAGATGGCAGTGTGTGACAGACTCATCAATCTGCCGAGTCCAAAACGTCCGTTGCGGCCAGGCGATATTAATAATCCTAATTATTACCCTTACCACCAAACGGTAGGTCATCTGATCGAGGATTGCTACGTCTTCAAGAACTGGGTTGAAGACCAATACCAACAGGGCAAGTTCGCGTTGTCCGAAATTTGGAAGGTGAACCCGCCACAACCGCATGCTCCGAAAAATATGGACACGCCGGGGGCATCATGCTCATTCATAAAGAAAGCCCAACGGACCACTACGTCCTAAAACTGGATAACGGACCGAAACGTCCTTAAACTAACAACGGACCGAGATATCGTTAAACTAATGATGGACCGCAATGTCCTAAAACTTGCAAATGACCGAAATGTTTTTAAACTACTACCGCAGTATTCTCAGGCTGACGAGAATATAAAGAAAAAACGGTATGTCCATAAGCAAAATGGGCACGGATGAAAACCCGAAAGGGCTCCGTGAGTAAAAACAGCAGGACTACCGACGAGTGTTCGTGAAAACCCGAAAGGGCGCGACCTCGTTAATAAAAAAAGAAAAATAAAGAAAAATAAAAAGAATATAAAAAAAAACGGTATGTCCATAAGCAAAATGGGCACGGATGAAAACCCGAAAGGGCTCCGTGAGTAAAAACAGCAGGGCTACCGGCGAGTGTTTGTGAAAACCCAAAAGGGCGCAACCTCGTTAAGAAACACTTATAGGGTCCTCTCGACCCTGTAAGGAGAAACCACCTGCGTGAGATCCTTACGACTCACAAAGGAACAACACACTTAGGGATCCCTACGATTCCTAAGGAGAAAATACACTTGCGAGATCCTCACGACTCGTAAGGAGAACTCTCTTGTGGGACCCTTACGGCTCATAAGATTTGAAAGTCTTAAGTTACAGAAACCTTAATCTGTTCTTAAGCAGCCCCCACAACCTTCGATATTGCCCTACAAGCGGCTCATATTGACCCTTGTATACAATCCACGGGCATGAATAAATATTTTCCTAACAAAGTCCCATCCGTGACTAGGGATATGCTTGTACAGCAAACAACACTTGTAAGTCCTCTCGACTTATAAAGAGAAAACCCTTTTGTAAGATCCTTACGACTTACAAGAGAACATGCACTTAGGAATCCTCACGGTTCCCAAGGAGAAAACACACCTACAAGATCCTCACGACTTGTAGAGAGAAATACCTTTGTGAGACCCTTACGGCTCATGAAGTCAAAAGCCTTAGCCGACAGGACCCTTAACCCTGTTTACTAAGCCACCTTTGTTCGGCGTCGACAGAGGCAAATGATGATTCGCTCCTGGCAATATCCCAGTTGTAGCAATGCTGATGCCTAAAACGGTATCAAATTCCGAGTCCTTCCAAGGCAAATGATGATTCGCTCCTGGTAATATCCCAGTTGCAGCGATGCTGATGCCTAAACCGGTATCAAATTTCAAGTCCTTTCACGGCAAATGATGATTCGCTCCTGGCAATATTCCAGTTGCAGCGATACTGATGCCAAGATTGGTATCAGATCCCAAATCCCCTACTCGCAAAAAAAAAATTAAAAAAATTAAAAAAAATAAAAAAATAAAAATCACTGAGCCAAATATATATATATATATATATATATATATATGCATACGAAATAGTCGAAATAATGGGGCAGCTTGCAAACAAAATCAGCAAGTAAAAATATATGCATGCAAAATAGCCGAAATGGTTTGGCAACTCGCAATAAAAAGCAGCGAGTAAAAAGAAAAATAGCCGAAATGATTGGGCACCGCGAAAAATAGCCGAAATGATTGGGCAATCGTGATTTTCGCGATATAAAAAGCTGAAATGATAGAGCATCGCGGAAAGAATAAAAAAAATGAAAAAATGAAACTTTTTGCCCTACAGGTGAAATCACATCGATCCCTGTATACAATCCAGGGGCACAGATAAAAAGGGAACAATACCTTCCCAACAGGCTCCATCAGAAAGCGAAACCAAATCTCGACGGTTCATAGACAACCTAGAGACCATCTCGACATCTGTCGCAATATTACAGACACGATGTCAACAAATGAAGCAAACGAAGATCCCGAGCTTCAGGGTCTCGACGTTAACATCGACAACTTAGAGATCACCAACGGCGTTTCTCCTCACTCCAAGTAGATGAAGACATGACGTCAACAACTGACCTCAGAATTGCAACGAAACGGAACCATGACAAAGTCCCTAGTTCCAAATCTCAATGGCCACGTCTACAGCCTGGAGAACAACAACGGTGTGACTCCTCATTCCAACAGGACACAGATGTTACACCATCAAGCGGAGCGATGGCAAAATCCCAGCTTCACCTCAGCATTCGTCTCGATACAGTAGATGCAATGTCAACAACAGCGTTCCTCCGCAGTCCAGCTGGAGGCAGATGCAACGTCAACAAAAGACCTCACGGTCGAAACAAAGCGGAGTAACGGCAAAATCCCAACTCCACCTTAGCATTCGTCTCGTTACAACAGACGCAATGTCAACAACGGCGTTCCTTCGCAGCCCAGCAGGATGTACATGCAAAGTTAACAAAAGACCCCATGGTCGAAACAAAGCGGAGTAACGGTAAAATCCCAACTCCACCTTAGCATTCGTCTCGTTACAACAGACGCAATGTCAACAACGGCGTTCTTTCGCAGCCCAGCAGGGTGTACATGCAAAGTTAACAAAAGACCCCATGGTCGAAACAAAGCGGAGTGATGGCAAAATCTCAGCTCCACCTCAGCATTCGTCTCAATACACCAGACGCAGTGTAAGCAAACGAAGCGAAGGCCACATTCCTAGCTTCAATGTCTTTACGCAGGGATTCAGACATGACAAAGCAAATGAAGCGAAGGCCACATTCCTAGCTTCAACGTCTTTACGGTAACTCACATAAAATCGGAAAGACAATCGGAGATCATCTCGCATCAGCACAGAGTGGTCACCACCTTGACGTTCGTCTCGATACAGTAGACGAAATGTCAACCTCAGCGTTCTTCCTCCAGCAGGGATTCAGACATGACAAAGCAAATGAAGCGAAGGCCACATTCCTAGCTTCAACGTCTTTACGGTAACTCACATAAAACCGGAAAGACAATCGGAGATCATCTCGCATCAGCACAGAGTGGTCACCACCTTGACGTTCGTCTCGATACAGCAGACGAAATGTCAACCCCAGCGTTCTTCCTCCAACAGGACTTGGACACACCAAAGCAAACGAAGCGAAGGCCACATTCCTAGCTTCGACGTCTTGACGGTAACTCATATGAAACCGGAAAGAAAACCGGAGATCATCTCGCACCAGCACAGAATGGTCACCACCTCGACGTCCGTCTCAATACAGCAGACGAGATGTCGCCCCAACGTTCGTCTCGACACAGCAGGCGCAACGCCATTAAACGAATGGAGCCACGGCAAAATCCTTAGTTCCAAACCTTGGCGGTTCACCAGCAACCTAGAGACAACCTCGACGTCCGTCTCGATACAGTAGACGAGATGTCGCCCCAACGTTCCTCTCGACACAGCAGACGCAACGTCATCCAACAAACGGAGCCACGGCAAAATCCCCAGTTCCCACCATGACATCCGTCTCGATACAGAGGACGCAACGCCAGCAAACGAAGCAAAGGCAAAATTCCTAGCTTCAGGGTCTTAACGGCAAGTCATATAAAGCCTGAAAGACTATCGGAGATCATCCCACACCAGCGCGGAGTGGTTATGACTCATCGGGGCTCTCCAAAATGAGCCTAACCTCAAGTAAAAAGCGGCATGGCAAATTCCTAGCGCTTGCTCTTCCGACGGTCAAACTGCCAAGGAGGATTGCTTGAAGACGTCTTGTCCAGCCCCCGAAGGGATCAGAGACACGGCAGTCGCAGGGCTACTCGAACAGCACGATTGCATATCGAGGACTATATCAGCTTATGCGACGGTACGATGGCCAAAACCCTAAGTACCACCAACCTTAACGGGCTTCTGTCGTAAAGAGCAGAGGTTAAATGCGACGTTAAGATGTTCTTGCGAGAAACGTTCGATCCGTCTCGACTTGTGAAAAATTGTCGAGGCGGCTCGACTCGTGAGATAAAGCCTTAGGCAGTGGGCATAAAAGAAGCATGTTTCCTAAGCATTGGGACCCTGCGAGTTGGCCCAAAACGGTCTCTTGCATACCATCCACGGGTCTCACTCTCCAACGTCGAACTTCGACAAGGAGGGAAGCAACCGCTTACAAGTCCTCTCGACTCGTAAGAGGGAAAAATTCTCTTGTAGGATCCTTACGACTTACAAGAGAAAACCACACATAGGAATCCTCACGATTCCTAAGGAGAAAAACCCGCCTACGAGATCCTCTCGATCCGTAGGGAGAAAAGTCTCTATGAGACCCTCACGGCTCATAGAGTTGAAAAGTCTTAGGCAGCAGATCTGAACCTGCGGCCTAAGCCCTCGCTATCTCATGAAGAAATCAAGAAGCTTACTCTATTACCTGCTAATTGTGACGACATGCTGAGAAAGAGGAAAAGCAACAGAAAGAGCACCCGATTTACGTTTGATCAAGCGTTCAAAACACATTCATTCATGAATAGGAAAAAAGACTCAGGACAAAAGATATATAATAAAGACAAGCTGGGGTAAAAAAAAATTTCATTAATATTGCCCGAAGTTCTTACAGTCATAAAAAACAATAAATGAAAGTTACAATGGAATAGCCTCAGATCTAGGGCATGGATTGAGGAATTCAAAAGCGACCCTATCTATGACTTTCTAAGCCTCGCGGACCATCCTAGTGTGCTTCCTTTCGCGAGCACAAGCGTCAGGGTCCCTTCCGATGTCTTCCACCCTCCGATAAGCAGCGAGTATGGCAGACTGTTGAAAGACCTTGTGCAAGAGGTCGATAAGACTGTCTCGCCGTCTCTTCGAGATAAAGTTCAATAGGTACACAGAGTGCACCTTGTCCTCAGCGGCATCCAACGCCCTAAGCGGCACGCCGGAACAGAATAGGGGAAGCGCTTTCCAGATAGCTCCCACGATAAGTTTAAGAAGAGAGGAACGTCGGGGATGCAATGGACCGTTGTATGCGTCGAAGCGACTCATTATTTCAGCACACTCCTCGTTTGTGAACTCCCGATTTTAAGAGTGGCCAAATCGGCGGATGCCCTCATGAGAGATGATCTCGTTAAGAGCATACATGTGGGCGTTCATTGTTCCTGTGAAAGAGGATCAACAAAATTATCAGAAAGACTGATTAAGTAAAATGATATAATGCACTGAGGAATAAAATATCATTTTTAACTTCCAAGATCCATGAAGAATTCTTAAGAGTTCTTCTATATGATTTGGGAGGAGAAAAGCTCCATTAATGAAATGAGAAAATACAGGGAAAATCTTTTAGAGAGCAAAGCTATATTAATGGAACTCTAATAGGGCTCTCCTTAGTCTTCTATAAACCCCCTTATAGCAAAGCTCTACTAAGTGAAACCCTAAATGAGTCTTCTTTAGATCTGGGATCTATTGAGAGCAATGCTCTTAAAATTGATTTAATTTAATTAAAATTAATATTTTTACCTAAAATTCTCTAAAAGTTTGAACTTTTAAAAGTGTTTAAACAAGAGAGCAGGCCTCCAAGTTCTGAAAGTAAAATTTTAAGAGATGAGAATTATCTAAGGGACCAAAGGTCCTATTTATAAGCATCAAGTGCTCTTTCAGCTACTAAGGGATGACGCGACGGTTCGGGGTCTGCCACCGCTGCGCTCACGTTAGGAGGCCACGTAAGCGCAACGGTGGGGGGGCATTTGTTTACCCCAATCAGAGAAAAGCTCTGTTCAAATTCCAAGGTGAAAAAAGAAGTAATGCTTCTGTTTTTTCTTCAATCAGAGCAAATCTCTGTCAAAAAAAAAAAAAAGTTGCGCGCGCAGCGCATTTGCGCGCTGCGCGACACGTGTCAGCGCAGCGCAACTGCGCACGCAGCGCATTTGCGCGCTGCGCGACACGTGTCAGCGCAGCGCAACTGCGCGCTGCGCGACACGTGTCAGCGCAGCGCACAGTTGCGCTGCGCAAGAAAAAAAAAATAATAATAATAATTTGCGCGCTGCGCGACACGTGTCAGTGCAACGCGTGAAAAAAAATTTTGCGCTCTGCGCGACACGTGTCAGTGCAGCGCAACTGCGCGCTGCACGACACGTGTCTGCGCAGCGCACAGTTGCGCTGCGCAGCAAATTAAATAAAAAAAAAAAAAATTGGCGCTTCGCGACACGTGTCTGCGCAGCGCACAGTTGCGCTGCACAGCAAATTTAAAAAGGAAAAAAAATTGCGCGCTCTGCGCGACACGTGCCAGCACAGCGCAACTGCGCGCTGCGCGACACGTGTCAGCGCAGCGCAACTGCGCTGCGCGACAAAAGAAAAAAAAACTGCGCGACACGTGTCACGCCCTGGGGGAGTTACGCAAAACAGAATAAATCTTTTCTGTTCTTGTTAAAACAAGAAGATTTCTTCTGTAAAACAGAAGCTTTTGGATTAAAAATCCAACGGTGGGGAAATTCCCTAAATCATTCAGAAAAAGATCTTTTTAAACAAATTTAACTAATTTATGAGCGCTATAAAAAGAACCCCAGACCTCATTTCAAAATGAGTAACATCTTCCTAAAAAAAAAGAGAGAAGAGAACTCTTGAAGAATAAAAAAAAAGGTAAAAACCTTTAAAAGAAGAGAAAATTCTCTTATGAACAAGATCATGGATCTTCAACGATAAATAAATAAATAAATAAAATAGTGCCTTGCACTTGTTTTATGAACCATCGGTTCTTGAACCTAAAAGGTTATTAAATTAATAGTGCTTTGCACTTTCATGAACGTTTGGTTCTCTGAGATAAGAAAAACAAGAAAAACTTGTTTTTTCTTAGGTCTAAATCCCATAGTGCCTTGCACTTGTTTTATGAACCATCGGTTCTTGAATCTAAAAGGTTCTTAAATTAATAGTGCTTTGCACTTTTATGAACCTTTGGTTATCTGAGATAAGAAAAACAAGAAAAAAACTTGTTTTTTCTTAGATCTAAATCAAATAGTGCTTTGCACTTCTTTTATGAACCATCGGTTCTTGAATCTAAAAGATTCTCAAATTAACAGTGTTTTGCACAAATGCTATGCATTACTTAAAGGGCCAGGCCCAAATCAAAATGACCTGACATGCCAAAATAAATTGCAAGGCAATAAATGGGCAGAGCCCAAATAAATTGATGCTCTGCATCAGTTATAAAGGGCAGAGCCCAAAACAAATTGATGCTCTGCATCCTTTCTGGGCAAAGCCTAAAAAAAAAAGAGAAATCCAATGCAAAAGCAAATAAAATGTTGAACATTTTCAATTGGACTTAGCCCAATTTTGGCCGTAGGTCCTTAAATTAAATTGACTGAGCACGACTGCTCTTTTAAATTAGTTTATATCCGGTTCGAGGGTACATCTCCGAGCTCCTCTGACACTTATCGTTGTAATCCTTCAACGACGTCAGAGAGGTGACGGGTCCCGACGACCACATACGTCAATATGGACTGCGGGGTCCTTAAACTCGTGGACCGAGACGTCCCTAAACTAATATTAGACCGAGACGTCCCTAAACTAATATACGTCCTTAAACTAATATCGGACCGAAATGTCCCTAAACTAATATCGGACCGAAACGTTCCTAAACTAATGATGGACCGAAACGTCCCTAAACTAATATCGGACCGAAACGTCCCTAAACTAATATTGGACCACCACGTCCCTAAACTGGAATATGGACCACCACGTCCCTAAACTGGCACAATAGAGCCCAAATGCTCTTTTGTCGGACCTAAACGGTCCCGTTAAGTTGATCTTAGTCTCAAACTGGGCTAACGTATCCTTAACAAACGTTTGAGTCGATCTCAGCCTCAAAAATGGCTAACGTATCCTCCAAACAGACTTTAGTCCCAAATTGGACTATGAATCTCCCAAACTGGAACAATAGGGCCCAAACGCTCTTTTGTCGGATCTAAACGATCACGTTAAGTTGATCTTAGTCTCAAACAGGACTAACGTATCCTTAACGAACGTTTAAGTTGATCTTAGCCTCAACGCGACTAACGTATCCTTAAACTAAAAACACCAAACACAAATCTAAGTAAATACGGATTTGGACTAATCCACGTCCTACGGGCGACGGCATTACTCAGTCTCCGTATACGATCCACGGGCAACCACAAACAAAACAAACATACACGACACGAAGTGAAATTCTGGAGAAGGAGAAAGTTGTTACCGCGATGCGGTAGCGTAATTAACTGCAGGGGCTTGCGCCTGCAGGGAAGAGCGTCCCCACAATCAAAAACCCCTCACCCTGAGGGGGAATCTGACGAAGTCTGCTACATCGGCCGCATCCATCTAAACCTCCGATGCAAGATGCCATAAGTCAACTTGGCATTTTCGGAGAGGTAGACGGATAAAACCAATTAGCATCTGCCCCGAATCCCAGCGTCAGGACATCGCGGTCCTGTGCGCCGCCTTTCGGAGGGGAACACTAGTTTTCGCAAACTAATGAATGTGGATTCTAACCATTGTATCACACTTTCAAAACACATTAGACGATGTTAACATTTGGATCGACTTTCTAATTATCAACAATTCACAGAGATCTCAACCACTTGAGCCTCATCTAAAATTCCCAGAAAACACATAATATGAAGTTGAAGTATTTCAAGAAAAATGAAGTCATAAATCCACAAGTAGGTGGCGGAACCGCGGCCAAGACACGGTTTAGGCGGCTGTTCCGCGGCCACTTGTTAGAGTCAGGAGCTCGTATTTCTTGAGTTTTCATTAAAAACCTGCTGAATTTTCTGACAATTTTTATTCTTGAAAATATCGAATTTTTAAAATTTGAACAGAAACTATCAAAACTTGTAATTAAAACGTCGATCGAACACTTTAATTTCGTTTAATCTACTCCTAAGCCTCTAGTTTGGCTCTGATATCATATAAGTTTGTCTTAGCACCTCTACTAGGGTTTCAACAAAAGCATGTGAGCTATTTTAAAAATTCTAGAGAGCTAAGTTAACTAAATATGAATCGAACTAGAGATTAGGGTTTCAAAACAAACCAAATAGGGATTAACTCTAAGTGAATGAAAATTACAATCTTTATAGACCGGTCATTCACTTCAATTGCTCCGTGTAAAAGTCCTAGAGCTCTTCTACGACTCCACTTGAAATTGGAACGAGGTTGTTTAAAGTCTTCGTCGTCTATGATGATCCACCACGAAGTTTCTCACTCTCAAACTCTTACTTCACTAATCTATGAATAAGTGAAGATAACAACCTATACTAATTTACTATATTAGTGTAGGTTGAGGAAGTGGGGAAATTTCTCATTAAAATCTTTTCCTTTTCTTTTCTTTTTCTTCCTAGAAAACATATCTAGAGAAAAGAATAAAGAGGATGAACTTCGGAAAGAGATGAATGAAGTTTGGAGATAAGATAGAGATAGATAGATAAGTATGGATGAATAAAAACAAATAAAAAGAATGAGTCAGGGTTACTAGATCCTTTAAGAACATCATAGAAGCCATGAATCATTCTTTTCATTTGTTTTTATTCACATATTTATCAATATATTTATTTTCTTTCTCCAATGTGATTCTTTTATTACCATGTTCATTTGTATCATCAACCATGATATAATTATATATATATATAATATATATATATATATATATAAAGAAAAGAATTATAATGAGTAATTAGTTAATTATTAAATCAACACTTGATTTAATAATCCGGTCATATCATATATAACCCGACTAATATCAAAAAACACTAGATTAAAATATGGTATCATATACTCGTAGTTAATCAAGCTCCCGCACATATCTCCATATATGCCCTACTTCGTTTCGCTTGAGGTTAGAAACCTTTATGTGGGACTCTTAAGACATGATTGGTAGAGTTTTTGCGTGCTAAGTTTGTTACCGCAATCAAGACGGTTTCGCTTGTAGCTAGCCGGTTGAGTACGGGTCGTCCGCAGGGAGATGGGAATCTTTTTCTATGTGCTTTAACGAGTTAAGTCCAATTTTCCAGGTTTGTTTTTAGATTACTTATGTGCTAAAATGATATATATATATAGAGCTTGTTAGGGTTAGGATTAGGTTAGTTTGAGTTAGGAGTCGCTCACTTCTTTCGTTGCCACTCTTAATGTCGGTGTTACGGTAATCGGCAACAACGGGGATTAGCACGACTAGGAAGGAACTTGCGAGTATAAGCTAGGCTTTCCAACGCATAAGTCCTTCCTTTTGGTGCTTGTCCGTCTGTTCTTGGCTCTTAGCCTTAACCTCCGGTTAATTCAACCACAACCGGTCTCACTAAGGAATCACCGCTATCATGTAGGATAGGGTGCCGTAGGGAGCGGATTGTGGTTCAATTAACGGGAGTCCGAATCAAGATGTTGGGCAAGAAAAGAGTGAGAGAGATTTCCTTCTCTCAAACTTTCCTTATCCTACCCTAACAAGTATGGAAACTACTCACCCATTACAAGAAAAATGAAAACAAAATAAAGGAGGAAGATAGAAAGAAAGAGGTTAGAAGATTACAACTAGCTATTTGCGACCTCACCTCGACAAGGATCAAGCGTAAGCATCCTGGTTGTTTAAGGATGAAGGAAAAGAGAACAAGAAAGAAACAAACACAAATAACAACAACTAAATTAGCAAATGAAAATTACAAGCAATAATAGTTAACAAAATAAAAGGACAAGTATGGTAAGAACAAGAACTCCTTTATTCATTCTTCACTCACAAAAGCTCACTACAAGTTTTTTAATGGAGAAGAGATGATAGGAGGAAGAACAACAACAACATATAACCTAAAATCTAAATACAAGATTATGGACCCTTGGCTTTGGCAAGTTCTGGACTATTTATAGGCAGGGAGATGGAAATCTAGAGCAACATTCTGAACAAAAATGGAATTACCAATCTGCCCCCAAAAACACTCCTTCTGAGGAGCCAGTACGGCAGCGGATCCGTGGCCTAGACCCTCTATTGGCCGCGGATCCGCGGCCATATAGAGGAGTTAGCCCCTCGTATTTTGTGTGCTTCCCTGGTCTTTTATGTCCTTCAGTCTGGTATATGCTTTTTCTGATAATCTTTCCACATTTCTTCCAGAATTTTAGTAGACCAAAAGGTGATTGGATGTGGATCTTTTTGCCATGATTTTCTTGAGCTCCGTATAGATTTCTTGGATCTTGTGTTGCCATTGAGCCTTGTGCATGAAAATGACATTGATTTGCCATTTTGTCTTTTAAACTGGTGTGCGGCAACATACGGATAGAGAGCGGAGACCCGTGTTTTATCTGTGGTTGGCAGTAAACCGGAATTTGTTGTGTTTTTCCATGAATTTCACCGTTTAGAGCCGAGAACCTGTATCCTGCAATTGACTAGCAAACACGGCTCAAGAGTACCTACCGATAAGCAGTATGATAAAAATTGGGCGGTATAAAAATGCAAAACTCTGATATGAACAAATACCCCCAAACTTATCATTTGCTGGTCCCGAGCAAAGCCAATTTATTCACAAAAAAATTCCTAACCTCACTTTCGCAGGGAACGCGATTGCACTGAACATGTGCAAGAAGCCGTTAAACCTCTAGGTGTCCCTAGTAGGAGGAGTGTTGTCTCCTGAGGGTTTTCAGCGGATACTACCCACAAAATCCGGTCAAGCTAGTTTTGCAAAATAACTATGATTCAAACCCTAAAGTTTTGTTTCAGAAAATAACAATTCTATGATCCTAAGTCTAGATTATCGAACCTTTATTTTTCACATCTCGCTTCTTATTTAACTTAAGTTTTTATATATCTTTACGTGCAGTGCAAATAGTGTCGTTAAGTTCCAGAAGGGTCGAATAAAGTCATCATGTCATACAATAAAGCCCGGATAAAATTTTTAAAAGGATCACATAAGTTTTATAAAGAGTTAAGCATTTTTCAAGTTTCGTTTTCCAGTAAAGTTTCAACTTCAGAATTTCTATCTTCCCTAATAGGAAACTAGGTCTTATTTTTCACTCCACCTTTTTCTTGTTTTCATTTCATACACACCTCTGTGAACGTGCAATAGTCTTTATCATAGAATAAAACCTTCATATCTCCGCTAGAAATATTTTTTATAAAAACCTGTCTTTTGTCAAGATTATTCTCACACAAAGAACCGTTAGGAATTTTAACTCGGAGAGAACACTTGCTTGACTTTGTTTTAATCTGGACTTTCTAGGCTTCTTAGCGAGCTTTGGGCCAATGCACCCAAACCAGTTGGTTTTAGGGCATTAGGTGTAGAAACACCCCAGCGGACTTAATTACTCAAGTTACCTAGGTCCAAAAACAAAAGACAATTTGGCGTGAAAATCATGATGATTTAATACGAACGGAGATATAACCGGCAGTTCAATTATTTTTTGGATAAAAGACGTGTTTAGTGGGTTTGGTGTGTAATCATTCCAATCAAGTTCCAGATGGGTTATTTTTCAGACTTAGTTCCAATTAAGGCATCAATAACATTCCTTCATATTCACTTCACTTCATAAACTATTCTTGATATTACTTATTTCAGAACAAACCTATTTGATCCTCAGAAAATCATTTATCCATTTAAAAGTTTTTAGACATAAAAGACTTGTCATCTAATTTCCAAAACTCACGACACGTGTAGTGTGATGTAAAGACGTATATCAGCTATAGTTAACTTCAAAGGAGAGTTATCTTTCAAGTTTTCAAAATCTAAAAATAGGATTTAGTTATTCTTATCTTATCAAACAAAACCATCGAAATATTGAATCAGAGTTCTCCCACTAGCTAACTTGACAGAAAAGTTTTTATGATTTTAGAAAATTTTCTGATTTTTATGGATTTTATGGATTTTAATATGAAGATGCAAAATATACATATGAATGCGAAAGTTAGAAATGCGTACCGAGCGTACCCCCAAACTTAAACTGGACAGTGTCCTCACTGTCATTGCATGAAGAGATCATTTGAAGGGTCAAAATTGTCGATTAGATATACAAAAAGATTTTTTTTAATTATTTTTTTTAATGTTTTTTTTAAGAGTAAAAATGGAAAAGAATATCCACAAATAAATACAAAATGGTATATACATACCCCAAACTTATTTGGAACAGTGTCCACTGTTCTTGGCTGGATAACCGAAGTTTGGTGGTAGGCAGAGGAAGATTATGCAGGGTAAACCGGCTCCTGTAAGACCAGGAGCTCCTCTGTTGGTTCGGCGCTAAGGTACGGTTTTAGTCGGTGTCCGTTCACTTTGAAAAATGAACCGTCCTTTGGATTCTCCAAATCCACAGCGCCCTGCGGATACACATTCCGCACAAAATACGGCCCTTTCCAGCGAGATCTGAGCTTTCCTGGATGGAAGTGTAGTCGGGTGTCGTAAAGCAGTACCTGTTGACCAGGCACGAAAGTTTTGCGCAAAAGGTGTTTATCATGAAACACCTTCGTTCGGTTCTTAACGACAACCGCGTTATCGTAAGCCTCATCCCTAAGCTCGCTCAATTCGTTCAACTGCAGCTTCCGATGGCTGCCCGCATCTTCGAGAGACAGATTCAGTTCTTTTATCGCCCAAAATGCGCGATGCTCTATTTCGACAGGTAGGTGGCAAGCCTTTCCGTACACAAGCCGATAGGGAGACATGCCGAGATCGGTCTTATAAGCGGTTCGAAATGCCCAAAGGGCATCAGTGAGTTTCAGCGACCAATCCTTACGGTTCTTGGAAACCGTCTTCTCCAGTATCTGCTTGATTTGCCGATTTGAAACTTCGGCCTGCCCACAGGTTTGGGGGTGGTAGGGCGTAGATAGCATATGATTAATGGAATATTTCCGCATCAAGGCCTCGAAAGTCTTATTGCAGAAATGAGTTCCATTGTCGCTAATGATCGCTCGGGGGTGCCCAAACCGGGAGAAAATGTTTTCTCTAAGAAACCTAACGACAACCTTGTTATCGTTAGTCCGGCTGGGTACAGCCTCGACCCACTTAGAGACGTAATCAACAGTGAGAAGGATGTACAAGTTCCCGAAAGAGCTGGGAAACGGCCCCATGAAATCTATCCCCCAAACGTCGAAAATCTCCACAACCAAGATTGGTTGGAGCGGCATCTCGTTCCTCCGGGATATTCGGCCCAAGTGTTGGCACCGGGAGCAAGTCTTGCAATAGTCTTGAGCGTCTTTGAAGAGTTGTGGCCAGTAGAAACCACATTGCAAGATCTTCTCATCTATCTTTCTGGGGCCAAAATGCCCGCCACATGCTTGATCGTGGCAAAATGACAGCACACTCTTGAATTCATCGTCAGGGACACACCGACGAATAATCTGGTCTGGACAGTACTTGAACAGATAGGGTCCGTCCCAGTAAAAGTGTTTTACTTGGGATAAGAATCGAAGTCTATCCTGACTTGACCATTCAGTCGGTAGTAGCCCTGTGGCCAAATAGTTCACAATATCTGCGAACCAGGGTTCGCAAGATACTGTCAAGAGCTGTTCATCCGGAAAAACGTCGTTGATCGGAAGTTGAGGCGACGGCGAAGAAGGAAGTCGTGAGAGATGGTCGGCGACCACGTTTTCACATCCTCTTTTGTCCTTAATGACAAGGTCAAACTCTTGAAGCAAGAGGATCCAACGTATTAACCGAGATTTTGCATCTTTCTTCGCAAAAAGGTGGCGCGGAGCAGAATGGTCTGTGTAGACAATGACTGGAGAGCCGATGAGGTAGGGCCTGAACTTTTCTAAAGCAAATACTATAGCTAAGAATTCCTTCTCAGTTGTTGTATAATTTAGTTGGGTGTCGTTCAGGGTTCGGCTAGCATAATAGATTACGTGCGGCATCTTGTTGATGTGTTGTCCAATGACAGCACCAATGGCAAAGTCGGATGCATCGCACATAATCTCAAATGGGTGCGTCCAGTCAGGTGAAGAAAGAACGGGAGCAGAAGTGAGTGAGCTTTTTAATGACTCGAACGCAGTCACACAGCTCGAGTTGAAGTCGAATGGCGTGTCCTTGGCCAGTAGAAGAGTCAAGGGCCTAGCAATCTTGCTAAAGTCCTTGATGAACCGTCTATAGAAACCGGCATGGCCAAGGAAGGCTCGGATGTCTCTGACGCATCTGGGAGGAGGGAGATTGGAAATGACCTCAATCTTTGCTTTGTCAACCTCTATGCCATTTAGCGAAATGATATGTCCTAAGACAATACCTTCGCGCACCATGAAGTAGCACTTCTCCCAATTCAAAGTAAGGTTCTTATCCTTACATCGGGTAAGGACAGCGTCAAGATGCAGCAAACACTCGTTAAAGGAATCGCCGAAGATGGAGAAATCGTCCATGAAGATCTCCAGGAATTTCTCCACCATGTCTGAGAAAATTCCCATCATACACCGCTGGAAGGTAGCGGGCGCATTGCATAACCCAAAGGGCATGCGACGATATGCGAACGTGCCGAAAGGACAAGTGAATGTGGTCTTGTCCTGGACTTTTTCGGCGATGGGAATCTGATTATAGCCGGAGTAGCCATAAAGAAAGCAGTAGTACTCGTGTCCGGCCAATCGTTCAAGCATTTGGTCAATGAAAGGTAGCGGAAAGTGGTCTTTCCGCGTTGCGGCGTTGAGTTTTCTGTAATCGATGCATACTCGCCACCCAGTTTGGGTGCGAGTAGGGATTAACTCATTCGCCTCGTTAGTAATGACCGTTATGCCTGACTTCTTGGGGACAACGTGAATGGGGCTAACCCACTGGCTATCAGAGATAGGGTAAATGATACCACTATCCAGACACTTCACGATTTCCTTTTTCACAGCCTCCTTCATGACTGGATTGAGTCGCCTTTGTGGATCTCTTGCTGGTTTGGCCTCATCCATCAGATGAATGTGATGTTCAATGATCAGGGGACTAATCCCCTTGATGTCCGCCATGGACCGGCCAAAAGCTTGCCTATTGCTGTGCAAGACCGCAAGAAGGGCTTTCTCTTGCTCTGGAGCTAGAGAAGCCGAGATGATAACATGGAGGGTCTCGTTCTCACCCAAGTAAGCGTACTTAAGGTGAGACGGCAAAGGCTTGAGTTCGAGCGTTGGAGGTGAAACGATTGAAGGCAAGATTGGTGAAAAGGTCTCGAACTCAAAGGATTCCAGAAAAGGTTCAAAACGAGTGTAAGCGACCGAGTTGGATGGTTCAGGTAACTCATCCGGAAATTCGAAGGATTCAAACTTGGGTGGAGAGTGGCTAAGATCGTTCGAGAAAGTGAAACACTCGTAGTCGTTGTCGGGCACAGAAACAGTAGCAGGTTCGAAGAGGAACGCACTAGCGGCGTTAAGGTTATCATGATCGAACAAAAACTCCTCGAATTCACACTCTTCAGGGGTGATCTTCTGGATTGAGCAAACGTCTAGTATATGAGCATTAGGTTCGGAGGGCTGATTCTCCAACCTAAAAATGTTGAGTTCAATTGTCATGTTTCCAAAAGATAGGTTCATCGAACCATTGCGACAATTGATCACAACATTTGAGGTTGCAAGGAATGGGCGACCGAGTATCACCGGAATTTGATTTCGGGGGTTAGCTACAGGCTGTGTGTCTAATACAATGAAGTCAACGGGGAATATGAAGTCCCCGGCCTTGATTAACACATCCTCTAGCTCACCCCTAGGATGGGTGATTGATCGGTCGGCCATTTGGAGAGTACGGTGTGTGGGTTTCAGCTCTCCTATACCTAATTGCTCATATACTGAGTACGGAAGCAGGTTAACACTGGCACCAAGATCTAATAGTGCGCGGTTGATGTTCTTATCCCCAATGGTAATAGAAATCGTAGGACAGCTAGGGTCCTTCCGTTTTTGTGGTAAAGATTGGGTAAAAGCATCACTCACAGCACTAGCCAAGAAAACTTTCTTGGGTACCTGAGACTTTCTCTTTTTCGTGCACAAGTCCTTTAAGATTTTCGCGTAGGACGGGACTTGTTGGACAGCATCTAAAAGGGGAATGTTAATGTTAACCTGCTTAAACAACTCCAGAATCTTCTCCATTTGTGGATTTTTTTTATTGGACCTCAACCGGTTTGGAAATGGAACGTTTTTAAAATTGGTTGAGTCCAATGCTTGTGGAGGAGATTGTGGAGCTGGAACGGATCCCAGAGCTGGTGTTTTCGTGGAGTGAGAAGTGGGTCCGTTCAGAGAAGAAGAAGAAGAAGAAGAAGAAGAAGAAGAAGAAGAGCCTTTAGATGAATGGAGAATAGGCTCAGAAGAAGAAGAAGAAGCGACCGGGGTGTCTGTAACACCCGAGCCCAATAATACTATTTCTGGTACTAGTAGAGTGTTATACACTGCTCATTTCATTTATCCTGATGGTTTGGTGCTTTTTGTTAAATTTTAACCGGTTAGGTCATTTTGGCACATAACAAATTTTAACACCTAAAATGAAATTAAAAATATCCATGTTGGCCTATTCGTCGCCACTAGTCGCGTGGTAGCGTCCGTGTGTCGAGATTTCTTCCCGTTCGGCTAAACGGGCAAGTTTGGACGGCTACGCACGTGTGCAAGTGTCCGACTTGGGGGCATGCATTTTAATCATTAAACACCTCTTTTCAAAATTTGGAACTCGCTTAAAATCATATAATTTGAAATTGAAACATTTGGGCGCCACCCGGACGCGATTTGGAAATGTTTCATTTAGTGCCAAAATACCCATTTAATTTAAATAATCTAAAACTATACGAATATAATCTTCTGTTTCTAATTTAACCACTAAATCATTTAAATCTTTTTCAATCTCCTTTTAAATTTCTCCTCAGCCAATCAGGCTTCCTTTCATGGGCCCCACCAACACTCTCTCTCTCTCTCTCTCTTCGTTTCTCTATCTCTCTCTAACGATCTCTCTCTCTATCAAATCTTATTCTCTCTCTCTCTCCTATAATCTTCTCTCCCTCTCTCCCTTTTATTTTTTTTTGCAAACAGTTCCTCTCCCTCACACGAGAAAAACTTTCGCGAGAACCCTAACCCGAGCCACCACGAGCCGTCGCCGCCGATCTCCCCGCGACACCACCACCACCATCTTCATCGCCTCCTCGGCCTAGACAGCATCCCTTCCTCCTCCTCTCCCTCCTTCAGCGCCTGCGACCCAACCCCCGACGCCACCACCAGCAGGCAGTGGCCGCCGTCGCCGCCGCCTCCCATCGCCGACGACGCCAAGGCCTTCCTCCCTTCACCCTCGTCCCGACCTCGTCGTCTTCTTCCTCCTCCCCTCACCGGACCACCACCAACCCGCGACCAACCCCCATCACGTAACCCTCTGGTTCGCCGGAAAAAGGGACACCGTCGACCCCCTCGTCGTCGCCAGCACACCGACGACCACCTCCTCTTCCTCCTGCAGCCCAGACCAGGCCCTTACCTCCCTTCATCGCAGCACCGCCTGGTCCAGCAACCTTTGGCCGGATCTGTCGCGTTCCCTGTTCCTCGCCGGCGCCCATCGCCGTCGAACCCGTCGCGGTTGCCACCCTCACTATCCCTGTAAGCTTCTCTTTGCCTTCTCCCTTCGTTTTACCCCCTCGCTGGTCGATCGTTGTTCATGCATCGTATGTTTGCTAACTTGTCGTCGTTTTGACTTTTCGCCGGATTCCGGCCGTGCCGTCGTCTGGACCCGACTCTCCAGCGAAGTACTCTGGTCCGTGTGATCCCGCTGTTCGCTGTTAGGACTCGATCCGTGGCCCGTGCACCCGTCTCGTGTTTTCCGCCGACATTGCATTCGTGTTTTCCGGTTTGCGAAACCGTCGAGGCAAGTATCCGAATACTTGCTCTAACATGCTAGCATACAAGATCGAGTCTTGCTATGCATTTGAATATTATATTATATAATACAACAACACAGTGATGGTGATATCGATAGTACAGTATGGCTAGAATTGACGGTTGCATTTATCCTTAACATTGAATCATTATAGTAGTTTCTTGTAATTAATCGGTCTACTATCAATCCATACTTTAACTAACTGAACCAATTAGATCGTCCTTGCTTTATTCGTTAAATCATCCATGAGACAATTATTTATGCTTTAGTCTTAAATTCATATAGCTTCATTACTTTATGTTGTTGATATTGTTTCACCTTGTGACTATTGCACCCCAAGGGTGCTTGAACCTGTTAATAAAGATAATACAAAGCACCATTGTGATTAAGTGACTATTAGTGCTGTTTACTTTAAATTCTTGCTGCTGTATACCTGTTGAGAGCACACACTCGATCACAGTACATATTGACTCGACCCTGCTACACCTGACACATATACTGATACACCGGACATGACACCCTGTACATACTGACTCAACCTATTGTACTACGACCTGACTTATTACATGATCTCATGCCTAATGCCAACAAACCTGACTTGGGGTCCTCATGGACCATTCCTGCTGTCTATTCAGACAGACCTGCTTTTACCTGATTCTGTGTTGGCATTAGTCCTTGACTACTGAATACCTGACCTGACATACATAACTTGGGGGTATGGGGAAATCAAAGATGAACCTGACTTGTAACTCGACAGTTCACTACCTGTTCGAGTGTACACATTCCTGTTTTGTGCCTAGCGGCATGTCTCGGTTTCGGCCGAGAATATTGTGGCCGTGATCCCGGGTATGTACGGGGTACTACCGAGTGTACACTTTCCTGTTTTGTGCCTAGCGGCATGTCTCGGTTTCGGCCGAGAATATTGTGGCCGTAATCCCGGGTATGTACGGGATACTATTGAGTTACATCGACGATTCATCAATTGATTTCAAAGACTTTAGAGTAGAAACCTGATAGGACAGTTTAGTTACCACTGCACATTACCCTGCACTGTGATTTCATAGTACTGCTTTATTCATGTTCATCCCTGCATTGCTTATCACCATATTCATATTATATTATCGATTGACATGACGCGCTGACGTCTGGGTTTTGCATGGCCCAGATTCCTTACCACTGTCGACGACCGAGCAGGAGTACTTCAGCCAGCAGGCTGATCTGTGAGTTCTGTAGTGGTTAGTTTACTTATTGCATTTTATTTCCCGGTGTGATCCCGCATTACGGGACGTACCTTTCTATTATTGCATTGGATCACTTGCTTCCGCACTTATTGTTCGTTGACTCTTGTTATTATGGATTTGGACATGTGTTAGATTAGTTTATTATCTTGTTCTTGATATCTCTACAGCTTTAATGTGACTGTGGATGGATACTTCCTACCCACAGGTAGCATGGTTGGCTATGTCACGTGCCCAATCTTGCGTACTCTGGGAAGCGGGGCGTGACAGTGTCATTATCTTCAATTGTTGTGCCGATGTTGTTGTGCAGCATCCTTCCCGATCTCAATGTAGTCACGGCACTCATATTATGGTTCTGTTGTTCAAGAGCAACATGTACAATATGTGGGTGACCGGGATTTGGGAGTGGTTGAGATGGAAGCTTCCCCTTTTCTCGCTCGCTTAACGCCGCATTCAGCTGTGCAATCTGGGCTTCGATGGTCTTGATGCTTTGCCCGTGTGCAGCAGTGTGTTGCACCAAAGACTGAATAGACGACTGGATGTTGGCGGTGGATTATGTCGATTGTTTAACGAATGCCTCCAGACTTCGTTCTAGCGAGGAAACCTTATCGTTGTTTGACGGAACAAAGTTGTTTTGTGGAAAAGAATTGTTGGGTACAAAGTTGTTCGTCTGATTTTGAAAAGGTTGGGGTTGGAAGGGCTGCTGAAACTGTTGTTGAGTTTGTTGTTGCGCTTGTTGTTGCGGAGGAGGGGGCCTCTGGAAATTGTTGCCTTGGAATTGTTGCTGATTCTGATTCCAGGCGAAATTGGGGTGGTTCCTCCAACCGGGATTGTAGGTGGAAGAGTATGGATCATTCCTTGGTCTTTGCTGAAATGCAGCATTAACCTGATCCTGTCCTTAAGATGGTGGATTGTAAGGACACTCTTCAGTTATGTGAGAAGGATCGGAACAACAAGCGCAAATGGTACGAAGGGGAAGAACATGGGCAGGAGCAGGAGATGAAAATTTGCTCTCTATCGCTTCAAGTTTTCTCGTTATTGCAGCCATTTCAGCTTTCATCGCAATAGAGACATCGAGTTGGTGAATTCCTACCCTAGACTGACCAGTAGAAGTGGACGAAGAAGAAGAAGAAGTTGGTCGGGTGCTCTCCCATTGAAGCGTTTGTTCCGCAAGGTCGTCGAAGAATTGCCACGCTTGCTCGTCAGATTTCGATAGGAAGTGGCCCTGACAAATGGTTTCCAACAACTGCTTGGTTGCTGGGTTCAGGCCCTCGTATAAGGTTTGGCAAATTTGCCATTTCTCGATACCATCGTGAGGACACTGAACAAGAAGGTCTTTATACCGGTCAAAGCACTTCCAGAAGGGTTCAGAAGGAAGCTGAGAGAATTGGTTGATTTCGTTACGGATCCTTACGGTTTTATGATTCGGATAAAATTTCTTGAGAAACGCTTTCACAAACTCGTCCCAACTGGTTATGGAGTGGGAAGCGGTGCTATACAGCCATTTTCAGCAAGATCGCATAAAGTGAACGGAATGACCCGTAGCCGTATAGCATCGTCCGACAGCTGGGTGGTTTTCATCATGGCACAAACATTTTGGAACTTGTTGATGAAGATATAGGCATCTTCAGATTCAAGCCCATGAAATCGCGGAAGCAAGTTAATGAAGCGGGGCTTAATTTCAAAGTTATCCCCATTTGCCGGTGGAAGAGAAAGACAGGTGGGAAGTGCAGAACGGGTGGGATAAAAACGATCCTGGAGCGCGATTCACTGCGGCGCTATAACAGGCGGTGGTGGTGGGTTAGTTGCCTCCGTAGGAGGTGGAGTCAATCCTGGGGTAGTCAAAGAGATGTTTGGATTAAATCCTGATATCGCGGAAGAAGAGGTTGGTGATGGTGAAGGTGAAGATGTATGAACAGAATTCCGGTCAACGTCGGTGTTGGCCGGCAAAGGTAAGGGTGAAAGAGGCGTGGTCGGAGTTTCGACGTCTGAGTCGATCGCGTAGTCGGTAGCGACTAACGTAACGCGGACTAGGCGGGCGCTAGTGTCTCGAGTCCAAGCGGACATACACTAAACGAGTTTAGTATAGTCAAAGCGGAGAAGGTGAGGGTAAGAAAACGTCAATGGAGAAATACGATGGGTGGTGGGTGAAAAAATGGATTCTGGCGACAAAGGGCAAGTTTTTATAAAAGTTTTTGGTTTTCTGTTTTTTTTTTAGAAAGAGATTTACAGAAATATGTACGGAATTACGGCTTCAAGCAATCACAAACAAGATATGCACAATCACACCTAGATCTAGGGTCACCAAGGTCAGCTAGACAGCTCCTAACTGTTCCAAAGGGCTAGAAATAGGACCTCAAACCGCCTCTTCTCCAACAATTGCGGCCAGGTAAGTGCCAGGTAAGTGGGAGGCTCCCCACTACGTAAGTAGTGGTCCTAATTAAGTAACCACTTGCCTTGGACACACTTGCCTAGACACCGCAAAAGTCAGGATAGGATAAACGGCCGATGCCTGTAACTAGTCCTCTGTCCTATTGAGCGCGAAGTCCTTAGGGCTGAGTCTAGTATTTTTTAATTAACAGTGGTCAATGCATATGCTTGTTGTGATTTCTGGGGTCCTGGGAAGGGTGATGAAATCCCCACCCAATTTGAATTGGTTTCAAGCCCCTTAAAGTCCGTATTAATAAATGCAAAGCAGTAACAAATCAACTGCAATCAATTTTTATTTTAGCGCGGCGCAAAGAATCCTGCACAAAAACAATTTATTGGAAGGGGAAAGAGAGTTTGCGCAAAGAATGCTGCAGAAAACACAGTTCAGTGGAGTTCAGAGAAGTGGGGAAGTAAAAGGAGACTCACCAAAAAAAATTTGAATTCCTGAAGCCAACAAATGGCCGCGGTTCCGTGGCCAAACAAGTGCTCAGGCCGCGGTTCCGCGGCTATGTTGAGGTGTTGGGGCTTCAAATTCATGGTATGTGCTGTTTTGGGTGTCCTCTGCTTGTATGGATATCCTGAATCTTGATTTGCTCACTGTATCGGCTCCAGAATTTTACAGTAGACCGTTTGCTTCGTCTTGATCCGTCGCGGTATGGCCGCGAGATGTAGGTCTAACTTCCCACGTCTTTGGCACTGAACTCGAACTTCGTATTATCCTGCACACTTGCACAAAAACTAATCAAAAAAATAACAAGATGGATATTTTTACAATGTATTTTTTTTTGTTTTTCGATTATATTTATATTCACAAATTAACCCGAAATTACATAAAGAAATAAACTACCGTCTTCCCGGCAACGGCGCCATTTGATCGGTAGAGTTTTTGCGTGCTAAGTTTGTTACCGCAATCAAGACAGTTTCGCTTGTAGCTAGCCGGTTGAGTTCGGATCGTCCGCAGGGAGATGGGAATCTTTTTCTATGTGCTTTAACGAGTTAAGTCCAATTTTCCAGGTTTGTTTTTAGATTACTTATGTGCTAAAATGATATATATAGAGAGCTTGTTAGGGTTAGGGTTAGGTTAGTTTGAGTTAGGAGTCGCTCACTTCTTTCGTTGCCACTCTTAATGTCGGTGTTACGATAATCGGCAACAACGAGGATTAGCATGTGTCACGCCCCGCTTCCCAAAATACGGAATACGAGGGGTTGACAAGGCCAGCCATGCTCCTACGGTCAAGGAAATGTCCTGCCGTAGTCATACTTCGGCTTCTAGTTTTTCGTGGTAAACAGTAAATGATGCGCAGATAATGAGAAATGCAGTAACTGAATGAAACAATATAAAGAACTGACCTGATGGAAACAAAAATGGAATAACTCTGGATATCTAATCAAGATGTCCGTGATGTATGTCTAGTCCTAGTCCAGGCTAAATCTTCTCCTCACACTGAGCATGCATACTCAGGTCGTCAGAGCGACACAATAGAAATATAATGTATAAAATCATGTGACGATTCTAACAGTGATAATAGATATATATAACAGTAAATCAATGATGGTATAGGTATGAACATGCAGTAATCAATGCAGCGGAACAGTAAAAGCAGTAGAATGATATGCCACGTATGTCAACACAGTAAGTAAGGTACATTAATGCTATCATCCCTATCAGTCTCTAAATCTCACTGTACAGGTCACTAAGCCTATCGTCAGTCCAAGTGTGAGAATCAACCACTCGCGAGTGTCCACCATCCAACGGTAGAACCCAAGGGCAAGGGACCACGGGCCCAACATGTAACTCACGGTAATAATCATGTACCCTGTAAATCTCCATATATCTCCATATATATAAGCCGGCAAGGGACTCCCGAGATTATGTTGAATTCATACTCGAACTACCCCACACCCCGTGGTCTACATCAGACGCCAACCATAACCCTAAATACCAATCGGTCTGTGACAAGTCTGCGCGAGAACTAGAGGCAGGACCTCCATCAAGCACGTCCCGACTAATACCTAAGATAAATGGCAGAATCTGATGTCTTATCTGTGACACCCATGCAAGAGCTTCCATAAGTGTCCCATACCACTTATAGTTACACTTACACGCGTCCCACAGACGTCGACAATGCAATAAAAACATAAGGTTCACTGATTGTGTACAAGTACGTATCACTTTCACTTATTCACCGATACACGAACACTAACATACTTGTCACAATCATCACTAATACCTAACACTGGGTAATGCACGTTATCACTCGTTTATCAATGCAATGATATAGGTATAATATGATGCGTAAACAGTATATAAAGCATGATTAGGGTGTCATGAATCGATAATCTACCACTTGCATAATTCATCATAAATCATACGGTTACAGTTTAGTGAAACGATGAACGGGGAATAGATAGTAAGTTCAGTTACCTATCCAGCGAATTTGGTTTCATGCCAATCGGGTCCTAGGATCTTTAATTATAGCCATTTCATTTTAAGCGTTCACGGCTGGAAATCCGGTTTCAGAATCGGAAGTCCGTTTCGCAACGCATTTTAATCCCAGTTGTGATCAGATTTTAGCGACGCTACAGTTGGATGAAATCTATGGTTTTCAGTAAGGTTTTCAACGCAAAAGACGGATCTTCAATCGTGTCTGTACGTCGGGAGATATACCCTGTTCAATACTAGTATGTCGATTCTGATTCTGTTGGGACTGTTATACGTCCCGATCTTTTAAATTACAGGTTAAATATCAAACGATAACGAAACAGGATGAAACCACTTGTGTTGTCTAGCTAACAGATTCACCTATAAATAACAGCAGAGTTCCGCAATCTACGAGTTAAGTAAACAGTGTGGTACCCATTACGGGACAGTGAACAACAACTGGAGTCGCTCTGGACTGCAGTCCAGAGTCGCACTCCGATCCAAATATTGACACAGTTTGAGTACAGAGATATTTGGAAACTAGCATAGGGTTATAGTTCGTCGAGTCGGATTCGATTTGACCCTTCGAACGCGTCATTCCAGTATGTAAATAATTTATGGTGATTTTATTGGTTTTCAGGTACAAGAAAATTCCAGTTTTACGAGTAAACTTGGGGGTAGTCGTTTTAGCCGTTAACGGTCATATTTTCCAACGAAATTCACACATTAGATTCACAGCCATACGGGCCAGCTTATACAATTGAGTTCCGTCAAATTAAATAATGATTTCCTATGAGAACAAGCATCGAACAGTTGTGTCGAATAATCTAACGGAAAAGTAAAACATGGAATATATACGATTTTGATTTGTAATTAACAAAAGGTAGCATGTAGCAAGTAGGGAACTTTCCTGGACACGTCTCGGGGATGTACGGTGACGGTAACGTCACGAACGCGCGACGAACGGCGATTGGGATGGATGCAGGTGCTCGGCGAATTGATCGAGCTCGATGGTGCCGTGGATTTAGGTTAAAATCAATGGCGGAGTTGTTGGCGACGGCAGTGATGGTGCTCTGGCCGTGGCAGGGAAGCTCGTCGGCGATGCAAGTGTCGGTGTTGATGGTAACAGCGAGGTGGTGCTGCGACGATGGGTGAGCTCGGGGTTCTGGGTTGAGGGGCTCGCCGGTGAGGTAGTGATCGGCTGAGAGGGAGGTGAGGAGGTGGTGCTCGAGTCGACGAGGCGGCTCGGGGCAGTGGGGAGCCTGTCGGCGTCGTCGGGGTGTAGGCAAGGTTGGTGGTCGGTGGTGTAGTAGTGGCCTCGGTGACGATGGTGGGTGCTTGGGAAGGAGGTAGCGAAGGGGTCGACTATGGAGTTGTGAGGGTCGGCTTGGGGGATGGTGGCAATGAGGTGGTCATGGTGAGGGCTGCAGCAAGATGAGCTCGGGGTGGAGATGGGTTTAGGGAGGGTTAGCTAAGGAAGAGGAGAGATTGTGGGGAAGAGAGAGAGAGAGGGGGTGAGAACGAGAAGAGAGAGAGTGGGTGAGCGAGAGAGAGAAAGAGAGGGTTAGAGAGATAGAGGGAGAAGTGAGAACGAGAAGAGAGAGAGTGGGTCGTAAGGGAAGTGCGCGTCGTCGGGGTCAGTTGGCGAGAGTCGCGGGCGCGCGTGAGAAACGGCCGCGAGGGAAGCTCGGGCGACGTGGTCGCTGGCGTTAGCGTCCTGGGCGCAGGCGTGAGCGGAGGAGGCGGGTCGAGGGGGACGTGGGCGTGGGCGGGAAAGAGAGCCGTTGGAGGAAGATGGGTCGAAGCGGGTCGGGTCGGGGGAAGCGGGCGCTGGTTGGAGGCGTGGGAGCGGGCTGCTGGGCGTGGGCTGGCTTGGAGGGGCACTGGGCCGGGCCTGGGGTTTAATAGGAAAAAAATAAATGGGGATAAAAATAGTGGGCCGGGGAAGCTGCTGGGCCGGCGCAAAGTAAAAATGAATGAGGAAAATTAGAAAGGGCCGGGCTGCTAATAAATCAAAGATTAATTAATAAACGAACAGGGAGATGGGCCGTAGGGATAGAATAAAATGAAAGGGAAAATGGAGTTGGGCTGAGGGATTGGTTTAAATTTAAAAATCTTATTTTTTTTTTAACCCGGCTAATAAAATGAAATGGAGTTCTGGACCGAAATCGAGGTTTATATAAATGGGAAAAGAAAATGAAGGATCAGGATTAGGGTTTGAGAAAAATTAGCGGGGGAAAAGGATTGGGAGTTTAAGCTTTAATGGAGATTCTTTAAAACAATTAAATAATTAAAAAAAATAACAAAATTCATAGTTTAGAAAGAATTACGGATTTTAGGCGTATATAAAAGAACCGGGTATCACAACACGACTAGGAAGGAACTTGCGAGTATAAGCTAGGCTTTTCAACGCATAAGTCATTCCTTTTGGTGCTTATCCGTCCGTTCTTGGCTCTTAGCCTTAACCTCCGGTTAATTCAACCACAACCGGTCTCACTGAGGAATCACCGCTATCATGTAGGATAGGGTGCCGTAGGGAGCGGATTGTGGTTCAATTAACGGGAGTCCGAATCAAGATGTTGGGCAAGAAAAGAGTGAGAGAGATTTCCTTCTCTAAAACTTTCCTTATCCTACCCTAACAAGTATGGAAACTACTCACCCATTACAAGAAAAATGAAAATAAAACAAAGGAGGAAGATAGAAAGAAAGAAGTTAGAAGATTACAACTAGCTATTTGCGACCTCACCACGGCAAGGATCAAGCGTAAGTATCATGGTTGTTTAAGGATAAAGGAAAAGAGAACAAGAAAGAAACAAACACAAATAACAACAACTAAATTAGCAAATGAAAATTACAAGCAATAATAGTTAACAAAATAAAAAGACAAGTATGGTAAGAACAAGAACTCCTTTATTCATTCTTCACTCACAAAAGCTCACTACAAGTTTTTAAATGGAGAAGAGATGAGAGGAGGAAGAACAACAACAACATATAACCTAAAATCTAAATACAAGATTATGGACCCTTGGCTTTGGCAAGTTCTGGACTATTTATAGGCAGGGAGATGGAAATCTAGGGCAACATTCTGAACAAAAATGGAATTACCAATCTGCCCCCAAAAACACTCCTTCTGAGGAGCCAGTACGGCCGCGGATCCGCGGTCTAGACCCTCTATTGGCCGCGGATCCGCGGCCATATAGAGGAGTTAGCCCCTCGTATTTTGTGTGCTTCCCTGGTCTTTTATGTCCTTCAGTCTGGTATATGATTTTTCTGATAATCTTTCCACATTTCTTCTAGAATTTTAGTAGACCAAAAGGTGATTGGATGTGGATCTTTTTGCCATGATTTTCTTGAGCTCCGTGTAGATTTCTTGGATCTTGTGTTTCCATTGAGCCTTGTGTATGAAAATGACATTGATTTGCCATTTTGTCTTTTAAACTGGTGTGCGGCAACATACGGATAGAGAGCGGAGACCCGTGTTTTATCTGTGGTTGGCAGTAAACCGGAATTTGTTGTGTTTTTCCATGAATTTCAACGTTTAGAGCCGAGAACCTGTATCCTGCAATTGACTAGCAAACACGGCTCAAGAGTACCTACCGATAAGCAGTATGATAAAAATTGGGCGGTATAAAAATGCAAAACTCTGATATGAACAAGACACGTCAATACACTAGCAGTAGTTAATGATCATATCAGATAACCACAAGCCGTCAGCGGTACTAGCTGGACATAACGGCTACCCAGGTATTGAACGAATAGAAGACCAACAAGCAAACTTTTTCAAACTCCCATAGAGCCTATAAGAAATACTTACCGTACAGTCCGGTCTCTTCATCTGATATGTCATTTATCGAGTCGGGTGTGTGTGGAATTGTTAGACCCCAATAACTCGATAAGTCATGCCGATGTGTGGTCTATAACCAATCGAGAAACTACTGATAACACCTATTAGTAAATCTCATCAGCCCTGGCCACGGACTTGCGGTTATAGCCAATCGCGCATAGCACAATATCAACTCCCAATACCGGAAGAGACAAAACCTCTCCTATCTCTCACTGCCTCCATGTGTCTCGGAACTGTACCCAAAATCTACCTGTTCGCATGACTCAGTAGAGTCGTAGTAGGGTGGAAATCAAAGCACAGTGGGAAGCATGCAAGACACTATGACGATCCCAGGTCTACAGACTAACATGTACAAGTGTCACCGGAGAACTGCTATTTGACGATAGGTATAATACCATCTAGAAGTTCTCGGTGAGTCCATTCAGTGTACTCAGTCTCTAATGAGCACATGTATACAATCTTTGATGTCAAACACCAATGGATATGAGATCATCTATCGCCCCAATACAAGGTCAAGAAACGTATACACCAGTCTATTCTGGAATATCGATGCCCTGTCTCGATACTCTCTCGACTAGGAACTGTTAAAGATGTGCTTGTGGACTACAAAAGCCCCGTTAATATGATCTGCATCATAGTCCTGGTAGTCAAGCCAACATCCTAAAAGTTTTATCAATATGTATCAAAAATACAGAAAACTAAAACAAGTGAATATGTTATGAAAAAGAGCAACCAGATAGCATACTATCATGTCGAGCAAGAAAGTACTGTGTGTGTGTGTCGAGCAAGAAAGTACTGTGTGTGTGAGCACGCGCGCGCGCGTGTGTGCATCCACTATAATATACAATATGGCCTCTAGGACATACATATTCCTAATAGTTCAAGTAAGCCCGCTAGGTTCCTGGAGGCTGCAGAGCTGGAATAAGTACGATGCCTTAGGGACATTTCTCGACAACTCGTCTCCGAGATTGCATCCGACCTTTCAGAGACCTTCCCTGAGTACATTCCCTATTCACTCAGTAGCCGGCCAACAGCTCGCCTCTGAGCTATCCTATAGTCGAGCTTCCCCAGCCTTCTCGCTCGTCTTCGTTCTGTCACCGAGCTAAGCTTCCTCAGCTTCCCTATTTGGCTGGAAGCACAGAGCCCGATCGCTCCCGTAACGGCTCCATGTATCTCGCTACGACGTGATCTCTGCCGCTCCACGTCCCGCGTCCCACTCTAGCATATCTCACTATTAATAGGCGCATCTCGCCATCAACGCGTACGTGACGCGTGGACATAACGAATGGCGAGAATCTGGCATCGGCTCGCTCCATGCGACCGCTATATAAACCCCTCTTCCAGACATCTCAGATATCTCAAACTCATTCCAGTACGCCACTACTTTGCCCTAATATTCCTCGGTACTTATTTGATCGTCGGAGGGTCCTACAGTGGTTTCCTATCCTGAGACTTTCCTTGCAGGTAGCTCGGCGTCAACAACAGTCAACGGCCTATTGAGATCTATACGCTCAACTCTTATCTCAAATTTCAACTGTTCAGCACCGTTAGCAGCAAGATCGACGAAGGACAACATCTTAGGAAGATTCCGACCTGCATCAGACTCCAAGGTTTATAAAAGGCGATTAGAAGGTGCAGCAAGAGGTGAGAGGCGTTGTTGGAGAACGAATTGGTGTTGGTGCAAGATGGGAAACTCAAAAGTCGTAAAAGATGTAAGAGAATGCGCATTAACAACCTGCAACCTGCAGTTAGAGGTGGTGGAAACGTACATTATTCAGATTTTACAGATGCATGCAATCATGGGTCGACAAATGCCAATTTAACACATACATTTGGAAAGATGTGTTGAAGGAATTATTATAAAGGATTGATATTCAATTATTTATTATATTTGTTATTTTTGTGATGTAAGTTGAGGTGAATGATACTAGGTACTTGGTACACATATTATGTATTTATCCAATGCTACAAAAGTGCATTAATAAAAAAAAATGGTTCAAAATGTTATATTTTGCCAAAAATTTATGTCCGCTTTATACACCAACTTTTGATACTATATGCAGAAAATCTAACAGTATATGATAAAATTCTGTTTGTATTTATATTTTTATAATTTTTAATTAATTACTATACTTTACTTCCAATTTTATGGTTTATATATACACACATAGAGAGAGAGAGAGGAGTAACGGAGGAAAGGTGTCATAGAAAAGAATTTCCTTTCATGGCATTGAAAAAATTACATCATTTATGACTTTTTCGACAATCGGCATCCATCATCATTTTCTTTATCATGTAATATATGGATACACCAAATTTCATATGATACCATCAACTTTTAACAGTTGATATAGTTGGTGCAAAATTAACAGTTTACCGACAATAAAACTTTTTATATTGGTAATTCAACGGTGAAAATATGATTCATTTTTTAACCGTTGATTTAGTTGGTGCCAAATTAACGGTTTACTAACAATAAAACTTTTTACATTGGTAATTCATCGGTGAAAATGTGGTAAAATCACATGAAATTTGGTGTATGCACATCTTAGATGGTAAAAATGATGATGATGGATGCCGATATAGTGAGAGAGAATAACGAAGAAAAGAGGTTCTAGAAGGCTTTTTCGTTAGGTGGTGTCAAAAATATATATCCTCCATGATTTTTTCGACGAACGGCATCCATCAATATCATCTTTATCATGTAAAATGTGAATACACCAAATTTCATGTGATTCCACCACTTTTTCACTGTTGAATTAACAATTTAAAAAGTTCTATTGTAGGCAAACCATTAATTTGGCACCCACTAAATCACTAAATCAATCGTTAAAAAGTGATGAGCCGTGATACACTAAAAGATAAAATAAGAAATGAATGTATTCCTAACTGATAGTGCTCGATATTGGCGATCTCCAAGATCATGACACGTGGCAGGTGACGTGTCCCAGAACTCAGGAGAAAGGGCCAGCGGGGGCCGATCAGGCTGCCCCGTGCCCGACCAGCAAGCACAAGCTGGCCCCCCTTGGGGCCCCTGCAAATTGGCATCCTCGGCCTCTCAGCTCGCCCCCGAGCTACCACAGGACCAAGACTCCTCGGCCTTCTTGCTCGTCCCCGAGCTCCCGCCGAGGACGTCTTGGTCCTCGGCCCTCCGACCTACTCCCAGGCGTAACCGCCGCTCCGTGAATCTCGCCATGTCCGGATTTTGCGCCAGCAACGTCCCACGTTCCACGCCATCACGATCCCCATTAATGGGCGATCCGCTGTCCACGAGGGCGTGACGTCGGGAGCGTAACTGCCGGCGAGATCCTCACGCCCGCTGCTGCGTGCTCCACCGCTATATAAACCCTCATCACAGAGGGGTCAAGTAAGCCATTTCTTACACTTTTATGTCGTTACTCTGCTCGGATTTCCCCTCTAACATGAGCGTCGGAGGGTCCTCGGTGGTACCAAACCACCCCGGGACTTCTTTGCAGGTACTCGGCAACAGCTTCCTCACCTCACATCTTCCTCCAAAAACCCATTGAGACCCACACGCAATGAAGGATAATCAGTCAAGTTCACCGTGAGATCAACGGAAGACAACATCTGACGGAGGCCCGAAAAGGAGCTCCATCAGTTGGCGCCGTCTGTGGGAACATAATTCCACAAAATACAAAGTTGGCCTTCCTATCTCCACCCTCATGGAAGACGAACATCGTGGAGATCCCGGTACCAGCCGCCGTCCTCCACTCACTGAAGGCGGGGGTGAACCTCCTCCCATGACGATCATCAACGCCCTCGCAGGCCGGATAGATCGCCTGCAATCCTTCTTGGAGGCTCTCGTCCGCGCCCAAACGGCCGCGCCCGAGCCACAGATCGTCGTTCCACTGCCTCCAGAAGGCTTTGTCCCTGTCTGGACGTCCGATCACCAACAGGCCGCGTCCCCTAACCACCGGTCTCTCGAACCGATACTCCCTGGGGCCCGTTGGGCGCCCCAGGGCTCGACACCGAGATCCGCCACCAGGGCGCCTCTCCTCGAGCCTCATCGTGACCCCTATCCCCCTGAGGAGATGCCAGTCACCTCGCCTGTCCACGGGCGTGGTCGACCCCACCACCATCGGCGGGGCCGCACAGAAGAGGTCCGCCCAGGCGGCTCAAGAGCTACCTCACCCCGGGACCTGAGGCACCTCATTGAGAAGAACCGGGGACGCTCCCAGACGCAGGTCACCCACAGTAGGGGCCAGAGATCCCGAGGCGCCGATTCCCCGGGGTACCACGGTCGGCTCGACGCCCTCGAGAAGAAGATCGAGGGCATGCGCCGAGAAGCTCACCTCTCGAGCGACGGAGCTAAGTACGCCTCCGACTCGCTCACGAAGCCGTTCACCGAGGAACTGCTCGTCGTCCACGTCTCCTCGCGCAACAAGCCCCCAAAGGTCTTTCTGTTTGACGGGAAAACCGACCCGAAGGACCACTTGGACGCTTTCACCGCGGGGATGAGCTTCCAGGATCACTCCGACGCTGCCCAGTGCAGAGCCTTCCCGGCCACCCTCATCCGCGTAGGCCGGGCCTGGTTCCGGGGGCTCGAGCCCCGCACAATTTCGACCTTCGACGAGCTGGCTACTTAGTTCATCGGCCATTTCGTGGGGAACCGTCGACAGAAGCGCACCGTCGACTATCTCTTCACGGTTAAGAGTGGGGACAAGGAAACGTTCAAGGCATACATTACCCGTTTCTACAACGCCCTCCTCGAGGTGCCCGAGCATCGAGACGAAACCGTCATAACGGCACTCAGATCTGGTCTGAGGCACAAGGAATTATTGCGCTCCTTCGCGCTGGCGCAATCTAAGACCATGGCCGAGGTCAAGGCGTGGACCGAACGCGAGGTCCAGCTGGAATCCGAGGTGAATGCTAACCTTCCACGGGCAGAACGGCCCGACCAGAAGAAGAGGGCTCGGGAGGAGAGGCCGGAGCGTCAGCAGCCCTACCACCCGAAGTTCTAGGAGTATACCCCCTCAACGTCTCCCTCGCGGTGTTGCTGGAGGAGGCCCAGAACGAGGGGTTCTTGAAGTTCCCTCCGGTCCCGCGTCAGGCCGCGAAGCGAACCCGGGGCCCCTACTGCGCTTTCCACCGGGTACTGGGCCACGCCACGGAGGACTACAAACAACTGAGGGACTACATCGAAGAGCTCATCCGGTCTGGGCACCTCGCCGCCTACCTGAGGGACAAACGGCAGACCGACCGCGAGCTGGAGCAGCATCGCCCTCCCGCCGACCTGACCATCGGTCAGATCATGCTTGCTTCAGCGAACGGCCAACCCGGAGCTCAGGGAGCCTCATGCCCTATACTAAGCGCGGGGGCAGACAACCTTTCAAGGAGCTCGGCCCCAGCCAATAAAGTCATCTTCTAGCCTGTACCCTTCTTTTAAAGCAATGTAAATTCTTCCTAGGATCTATTGTTAATTTAATAAAGATCAATGGAGCGTTGCGAAAAAGAAAGAAAAGATTTGTTTATTCAAAGGGTATTATGGGCTCCTCAGCCGTACATGCAAAAAGAAAAAAAATTACAATAGTGGGGGAAGGGGGTGCAGCGAGCACTGCTCGTGGTACTCGGTAAAAATCTCTGCCAACCAGGGCCTCGCCGGTTCCAGCCTCTGTCCACGGTTCCCCCCGCGGGCATCGACCCCGAGCCTCAGCTCGTAGCATTCACGGACGAGTGCCTCTTAGCGGGCCAGCCGGTTCGCGGAGATTAAGCCGAAGTGCCTCAAAGACCGCAGCTTGCCCACGGCCTCGTCAAAGAGCAGCTCAGACAGGGGGTTGTAAAGCCCCGGCGATGCCCTCCAGATGGAGTACATTAGCAGCTGCAGCAGGGAGGAGCGTCGAGGGAGCAGCTGGCCAAAATGGTCATCGATGCTCCCGTAGAACAGCTGCACCGTGTCCTCAGTGCAGTACGGGTCGTAGAGGTATACGTCTTCGAAGCGGACGATGTCGGGGATGGTGAACGGGAAGTCCTGCATTCTCGGCGACCTGTTTATGAAGGATGAAAAGACCAGTACTCCTTCAGCCTTATATCGCCCACTGCGCAGCCCAACCGTCGCACGCTTTCGCCCAGGGAGTCGCTGCCACGCGACAACCATCAAGCCTTCTCCGGTGGAATCGAAGCGATGCGCCCCTAGCGCTTCGCCTTCCCCCGCATTCGATAGGCTAGCTACGCGCGCCGTTGCCCCGACCGTTCCCATTCCCCATGCCTGCAGCTGAACGGTCAGGATACACCATGACAAGATTCAGCCCAGCAACTTCCCTGCTCGGTTGTCCCCGGCGGGCAGCTTCCCTGCCGCGACGCCGGGGATCAAAAAGCCCTCCCAGAGGCAGTCGAGACCGAGGTCACCTCGCTCGGCTATCCCCAGCGGGAAGCTTCCCTGCCCAACCACCGGGGATCATAAAGCCCTCTCAGAGGCAGTCGAGCCTGAGGTTCCCTCGCTCGGCTATCCCCAGCGAGCAGCTTCCCTGCCACAACGCCGGGGATCAAAAAGCCCTCTCAGAGGCAGTCGAGCCCGAGGTTCCCTCGCTCGGCTATCTTTTCAGGACAAAAGTCCTCGCCAAGAGGCACCGGGCAGTAACCCTACCCGGCCAAGGGTCCTCGGTAGGCTTCTGTTGGATATAGTGCCCTCTAAGTCAATTATTGGATCGCAGGTACGTGATTGCAATGATTGAGGGAGGACCTATACTGACATGACTGTCTTACTCGAGATGATAGTATGCTATCTGGTTTGTCTTTATCATCGTATACATGCTTTAGTTCACTATTGCATGTTGATAGAGCCCATAGAATTCTTGCTTGACTGCCAGCAGTATGATGGCGATCATATACGTGGGAGCTAGAGTCTGTAAGCACATCCTTAAAGTGTCCCTAGTCATGGGAGTTTCGAGACAGGGCATCGATACTCCAGAGTAGACTAGTGTATACAGTCAAGACCCCGACGAGGGGCGATGGCCGGTCTCATAAGCCATTGGTGTCAGTTAGTTCACCTAAGATGTATACAGGTGCTCATTGGGTTATAGGTACACCGGACAGGACTTGCCGGGAATATGCTAGTTGGTATTATATATATCGGCAGATAGCAGTTCCGTGGTGACATGTGTACAGGTTAGTTTGTCGACCTGAGATCGTCATTTGTCTCGTGTGAGTTCCCACTGTGCTTAGATTACTACCCTACCACGCTCAAAGGAGACGTGCAAACAGGTTTTAGTTGGGTACAGTCCCGAGCCACATGGAAGCAGTGAGTGGATCGTCGGGGATTCGTCTCTCCCGGTATTGGGGGTTGATGTCGCACAGTGCACGGATGGCCATCACTAGAAATTCTCGGCCGAGGTAGTGGAGAATTACTGATTTGGATCGGTAGTTTCTCAGATGGTGATGGGCTTCATGCCGACACGATTTATCGCGTTATTAGGGGTCTGACTTTATCCACTCCCCTAGACTCGATATGCGATACTCTTTAGACGAACGGACCAGACTGTACGGATATTGTCACTGTTAGGCTCAGTAGGGTTTATGGATGAGTTCGCTCGTCAGCTTCCCTTCCAATCAGTACATAGGCAACCGTTACGTACAGCTTGTACCTCTGACGTGCTAGTGGTTATACCCAGTGTCAGTGTGTTGATGAGTCATTAGAGTCCCCCACAGACCGTTTCCCAAGTTCGGGCGAAACGTTGTAGAGGCCGTAAGGTTTTATGGCAGGGTTCGGAAAATGCACGTGCGTTTTCGCACGTGTCATTTTTCGGGTAGATAATACTAGTAGGCTTTGGTTTAAGCCGGATCCCATTATTATACTGTGTATATATAATATCTTTGTCTCAGTTGCATTTGTATTCGGTCGTAATACAAATGCGGGTATGTTTATACTGTTACGGGGTTATCCTGAAATTCGTTTCAGGATCACTTTTGGAAGTTGCCAGTTTCCAATTTTCTATCACCCGTCTTTAACGTTCGGTTAAATACGGATTTATCTTTTCTTGATGAGTGTGGAAGGCTCTAGATGTTTCTAGAAGGTGACTAGGATGGTGACTAGGCTTGTGAGTCATTAGTGCATTGATTATCGCATTAATGGTTTTGATGACTAAGGGTTATGATTCATTGTTTCATTAAATGTGTTCATACAAGGTGTATTATGAATCATTCTTTCTCATTTATTCTTATAGTCACCACTTTGCTCCTACCCTCACCTCCCTCTTCCTATATGATGGCCAGCCCCCTCCCCTCCTCTTCACACTCTCTCACTTGTTGATTAAAAAGATTATGATAGTTTGGATTCATGGAAATTAGATAGCCTCATTTCTCATTTCACCCGATCCAAAAGGCAACTTCGTTAACCGTGCGTCCATAACTTTGGACGTAACGAGACAAAGTGTTCTACTCATTCTCTACATCAATCTTGGTCATCTCTTTTAGCAAACTTGATGATCGAGTTGCCTCGGTTCAGAGACGGGAGCCCGTTTAAAGATCCGTCGACGTGGTGCCACCTGGACGAGAAGATTGGAGATTTAGGAGATCGGAGCAGCCGCAACAAAGCGTGGGATGATGGTTGAAGACCGAAGGACTCGGATCGTTCGATATAACATTTCTACCCACTTTGTAGTTTGTTAGTTTAGCTTTAATGGCAGATCCGGGTTATAGTACGCGATAGCGGTAGTTGTAAAAAGTTTTTGTTCCGCATTTGGCGTCTGTTAGACGGCCAGGGCGCTACCGTGGACTTACAGTGGCATCAGAGCCTCACCATTAAGCTTTACTAACTTGTGCTAACGCGTTTAAAAGATCGATCGAACGGAATTTCCGAAATCGCAATTTTCTGCACACAAGTTTCTGTCGATTTTTTAAAGGGCCTAATAATAATTTTGCATATCACAGAAAAGCGTGCAGGGTTTTTAAAGAATTCTATGAAAATTTGGGCACGTGATCCCACAGTACCGCCGCGGATCCACGGTCAAAGCTAGGGTTTGACCGCAGAACCGTGGCCAGTATGTGGGAACACTGCGCCAAATTTTCCAGAGAGCTTCAAATAGGAAATTTTGGTTTTTTGGTACCATTCTTTTGGGCCCAGTTTTTGTTACTGTACAGCAGATGTACGTGGGGCCCACTTCGGGAAATTTTGTCGATCGAAATTTTAAACTTGTTAGTATACAGTACTTATATTATATTTCTGACCGGGAATGTCATTTGATCGGTAAACCGCGTCTAATTGCTATAGTTCTTTTAGACGGGTTTGCGAACGTTACATTCGCGTTGATGTTCTGTGTTGTGCTGTGATGTTGCGGATATGTCGTGGTGGATAACAGGGTGCAATGATAGTGCAGTTTAGATTTATTTGTACATTTGTTATTGCGGGGCGAGCGTCCAACATGTGGACTGTCGTCACTGCCTGTTTGTATAATATTCTTTTGGGGCACGACCGGGCTGAGGCCGATATACCCGTTGTACATATTTTTAATTTTGTACTAGGTTTATCCCGCGAAGGAGTGCACGGATAGACGGGTTCTGGAGGGCAACGGGTCCGTATCTCATGGCTTTGAGAGGCAGAGGGACCTCACTCTAGAATTGGCAGACTATTCGCCGCACTCGTAGGGGATACAGGTTGACCCAAGGTGGGGTGCTCGAGTTACCGGATTCCGTTAAGTGCCGGGTGGTCCATTCATTTTGCTGTAGGGGGCTGCCTCGCTTCAGGTTTTGGCGGGTAACTTGCCGCACCCGTAGGGGTCTAGTTTTCATTGCACAGGCTATCCACACGACCAGGGGAACGTCGGGTTTTAGTAGCGGCTCTGTGAAACCCGAGGATCCCAGATTATCTGTATTGTTCTGTGATGCTTATTACTTTTCTGTAATGTTGCATATTATCACGCCTGGAGCGATTATTGTATATTGGTATATATACTATTAGATGTTGTACATGTTTTACACCCATGCTAGTCCAGCCCCCGCTCTGTCGTTAGTTAAGTAACCTAACGGGTGATGACGGGACTCAGTGACGAATGCAGATGGCATATACGTACATTATATTTTCGTTCTTTTCTGGTGTGATTGATTGATGGGACTGCATTGATTCTTATCAATGCAAGGATAAAACAAACCTATATTTGATGTTGTTGGAACAAATTTTAAAAGGTGTTATTCCAAAGATGTTTCCTTTTGTTTTGCATAGCGGTATTCAGTTGGAATATCCTACACCTCATTCCACGAGGCAAGGGCCGAGATCCCTTCACCGGGAGTGACCCCTTGGGCAGAAGTTTACGTCAGGGTGGTAACTTCAATATAGTCGATTACAAGTTGATTTGCATCGCGGTATTCAGTTGGAATATCCTGCACCTCATTCCACGAGGAAAGAGCCGAGATCCCTTCACCGGGAGTGACCTCTTTAGCAAAGGTTTTTCGTCACTATATTTTTATAAAAAGCTATCAGGTTCCTTCAACAAGATCAAGTTCATTACGTTAAAGGTTTTTCGCCAAAAACCAGCCGTAGCCCTCCGTCATTTCTTATGGATGGTCAGTAGTATTCATGCTATGTTTGTTTGGCCAAAGTCAATGCATAGTGCTTGGTAGCTGCTGGGTATTCATCTGTTGCGTAGATAGATGCGTTGGTTTGGGACAGTCGTATTACCTTATTGGCCAAAGTCAAGGGTATGTACGGGTGGGTTCAAATTAACCTGGATGATGACGGGTAGAATTTGGCATGTGACTTATGATGGGTTGGCCAAAGTCACGATCATAAGAGCATGGGGCAAAAATCATATCGGGAGTTTCTGAAGAAACTGAAACTTGCCAAGTTAGCGCATACCTTCTACAGTATGATAACTTGAGTGGCTTCCATCGAGTTATCAAGCGATGAGAGTTGGATCCCGATTCCCACTGATGAGTTAGTTTACTCTTCGGGTGATCCCGACTAATTCTTCTTTCAGGTTTGGAGGAGAATTTGAGATTACAGTGGGAGGTTTCCTGATTAGATAAATTGATAACCATTCTGATCTAGGTTAGAGTGCACGCAGAGTGTTTCTTTTCTCTCTCTCTCTTTGGCAGCGACCTTTGACCGACCCTAGACTATGACTCAGTGACCAAGTTGATCGAACCTTCTTAAAATACTGGCCTTTGGATTGTCTTAGTTGCATAAGTCATTGCCGCTCCTTCTTTTACCCTTTGTATTTCTTAGAACACCCCGTATTACTACGGACATCCACTTCCATTGGATAGATCCATCGTATGGTTATATACGAACTCGAAGGGACTTCTTCGAGGATGGATCCAGGTTCAGGAGAAATAGAATTGGTTTATTCAGTTGTCTTTTATTATCACCTTCTCTCAGATTGCGAGGGCTCCTTAGTCTAGGAGAGTACACCTATTACGCTTATTGGATAGTCTTATTTCAAACCATAGGCAGGTGCCGAAAGGTAGGGAATGAAGAAAACCAATTAGCCTAAGTAGGGTGTAAAGAAGGTAATAACTAAAGACAAAATAAAGGGATTAGAAAGAGGGCAAAGTAAATTGCGACTGTTATCGTTCACGACCAAACCGCGTACTTCATCGCCACTCCTATTTTCACCTTTGTTTTTTCCCCAGTTCGGGAGAAATAGAATAAGGTATTATTCAGTTGTCTTTAATCATCACCTTCTCTCAAGTTACGAGTACTCCTTGGTTTAGGAGGGTATACCTATTATACTTACTGGATAGTCTTCTTCCAAACTATAGGCTGGTGCCGAACGGTAGGGAAGGAAGAAAACCATTTAGCCTAACGATGGCGTACAGAAGGTAATGAATAAAGACAAATAAAGGGATTTGGAGAGATGGCAACAAAATATACGGTTAAAGTCATGAATTGGATTATGGAAGAGGCATTACTTGGAATACCAGGATACCCCTACGAAACATTTTCATGTTTCAGTGCATTGTTAAAAGAAAACTGATTTTCTGATTAGATACTTACTCCAGGGTATGTATTTACCAGGTATAATTCTCACATCTGTATGGTTTTACAGATGATGAGTGGGAGTAGGTTATTGGGAATAAGGTGATCATCCTCATTATATCGGAATTCGTTGTAATTGGTGATATTTGAGGAAGTCGCCTGCGGACGACATGTATTTGGTTTTGAGTATCCGTTGTTGTGAACCAATTTCAAAATGATATATCTGTACATTTATTTTTATAAAGTGAGATATAACTTTTTGATATTATGTCGATGACATTTACCTATATTAGTTGACGATTGGGTAAGGAGTTGTTCCCCTCCGAAAGACGGCGCGCAAGACCGCGGTGTCTTGGCACTGAGGTTCAGGGCAGATGCTAATTGGTGCTATCCGTCCACCTCTCCGAAGATGCCAAGTCAATCTATGGCACCGTGTATCGAAGGTTTCAACGGATGCGACCGATGTAGCGGACTTCGTCAGATTCCCCCTCATTTGAGGGGTTTTTTTGATTGTGGGGACGCTCTTCCCTGCAGGCGCAAGCCTCTGCAGTTAATTACGCTACCGCATCGCGGTAACCACTTTCTCCTTCTCCAGATGGTCACTTCGTGTCGTGGGTGTTCATTTTGTTTTTATTGCCCGTGGATTGTTTACGGAGACTGAGTTATGTCGTCGCCCGTAGGGCGTGGACTAGTCCAAATCCGTGTTTATCTTAGATTTGGGTTTGGGGGTTTGGTTTGAGGATACATCAGCCATACTTGAGGCTAAGATCAACTCAAACATTTGTTAAGGATACGTTAGTCTAACGTTGAGACTAAGATCAACTTAACGGGATCGTTTAGATCCGACAAAAGAGCATTTGGGCTCTATTGTTCCAGTTTAGGGACATAGTGGTCCATCGTATGTGTGGCCGTCGGGACTCGTCACCTCTCTGACGACGTTGAAGGATTACAACGACGGATGTCAGAGGAGTTCAGAGATGTACCCTCGAGCCAAAGTTAATTGGGGGGATTCATAGTCCAGTCTGTTTGAAAGTTTAAGGATACGTTAGCCATCTTTAAGGCTAAGATCAACTTAAACGGGACCGTTTAGATCCGACAAAAGAGCACGCTGGGCTCTATTGTTCTAGTTTAAGGACATTGCGGTCCGTGGGTAGTTTAAGGACATTGCGGTCCGTGGGTAGTTTAAGGACATTGCGGTCCATGGGTAGTTTAAGGACATTGCGGTCCATTGTTAGTTTTAAGACATCTCGGTCAAGGTTAAGGACGTCATAGTCCATGGGTTTAAGGACTCCACAGTCCGGTATGTGCTCTGGATGCTTCACACGGGTTCACTGCCGTGCTCGGCGAGGACCAGGCTCCGTTCTGGGCGCTTTCCGCGGGGTCAAAGAGTGACGTTATCCACGTTCCACGTAACCAGGAATTTTGCACTAGATGCTTCACACGGGTTCACTGCCGCGTTAGGCGAGGACTAGGCTCCGCTCTGGGCGCTTTCCGCGGGGTCAGAGAGTGACGTTATCCGCGTTCCACGTAACCAGGAATTTTGCATTAGACATGGGTTTAAGGACCCCACAGTCCATATCATGGGTGGTCGTCGGGACCCATCACCTCTTTGAAGACATTGAGGGATTACAATGCCAAATATCAAAGGAGTGAAGAGATGTACCCTAGAACCGGGATGGATTAAATAGTCCTTGGCCCAATTTGGGATCAAGACCCATTAATTATATTATGAGCCTATTGGCCCAGTTAATTACGAATTGAGGACTTATGGCCAGCTTGGGCTAAGTCCTATCATGTCTGGAATATTGACTTCTTGTTGGTCCATTGAGGGAGAGGCTTTGCCTCTATCCCTTTAGCCAATTGGGCCAAAGCCTAGTGTTAAACACTACGGAGCAATCAGTGTTGAACACTAAGAATGAGGTTGACAGGTTAGTGTTTAACACTAAAAGATCATTGGTGTTAAACACCAGCAACAAGGCTTCAAATTATCATGAACACTAAAACAGATCAGTGTTGAACACTGGCGATGGAGATCTCAGATTAGTGTCGAATATTAAGGTAATCAATGTTGAACACTGCGAATAAAATTCTTTGATTAGCGTTGAACACTAAGGCCCAACAGTATTTCAATGCTGGATTCGAGGGTTCCAATTTAGTGTTAAACACTAAGGCAAGAGGGGTCATGTGGCAGCACGTGAGAGCGCCCTCCCTTCATTTATTCTGCTGAAATTATCGCATCTTTCTGAGCATCACGTGCCCTCACGTGACGGGCATTTAAATGCTTGTGTGCTAAAGCTTCTGCCGAGGGTCACGTGGGTCGCGTGGGGTGTTGTCTCGAAGAGGCTTTCTGTAGGTCTCTTGGGGGGGTCACGTGGTGACACGTGACCCTGCCTCTACGTATGCTGTTTAGAGGATTTGTTAATCCTTTCCCGGAGTTAAATTCCCCGTAGGGTTGAGCCCTGACAATAATTTCAGAGGAATTAAATTCCTACTTCCTTTTGAAGATTTATATTCTGAATAGAGTTGAACTCTGAATTTTCTGTAGGAATTAAATTCCTCATATATGTGAAGAACTGAATAGGGTTAAACCCTAATAAAAGCTTTTAAGGAATTAAACTTCCCATTTTAAAGAATTATGATTAAGGGAATTAAATTCCTGCTGTTTCAACAGAACTATGTTCTTAATTAGGGTTCAACCCTGTTTCTTTTTGTTCTGAAGGAATTAAATTCCCATAACACAGGGTCAAGCCCTACTTTTATCTTAAAGGAATTAAATTCCTATAGTTCTGTGAGAATTAAATTCTCATGTTTCCATTCCCTCCCTGTGTTTTGGATCTGCATGGCAGGATCTCGACCCATTGAGAATTAAATTCTCAATCTAAAGGGGAGATGTGCGCTTTGCAGATCCTCTATCAAAGAGAGAAGAAATATGTTCTTCTGTTTTATATAATCAGAGTTAAACTCTGTTGAGAATTCAATTCTCCCTCCTTCAAAAAGCCTTCCCTTTCTTACCTAGGGTTTTCCTTTGCAGAAGCTCCAAATTCCTCAAAGTATCAAGACTCTCTCCTTTTTCCTCCCTCTGCGTATATGTCTCCCCTTTTTTGTATCTCTTGGCTCCTATTTATAGGAGAAGCCGCCGAACCAATCAGTTTTGGTAAATCTTTTTTTGAGAGATTTGATTTGCATCCATCATTCGTTCTGGACCTTTGGATTATTAGGTGAATTTTATTCACCATTGGATTTTAAATCCAGAGATTCTCCTTTGTTATTTTGGTTAGATTTAAAGGGGAAATCTTTCCAAACTCAAGATTTTCCTATAGATTGGTGATATTTGAATCACTTCTGAATCTTTAACTCGATTGGTCCCAGATAATCGCTCTCCTTCGGAAAGATTTGAATCTCCTTCAGAATTTAATTCTGTCGACAAAATGGGCTTTGAAAGCCGGTCACGTGTGACCACGTGACCCATGGTCACGTGTGGACACGTGACCCTCTTTGGAATGAAGAATCCTCTTTCTTTCTGCGCTGTCTTCTGGTTGCTGTTTTAGTCATCACGTGTTAACACGTGACCATTGGTCACGTGTGAACACGTGACCCCTGTTGGGAGCCCCTTTCCTTGACTCAACTGGAGAACGAGTCCTCTCCTGAAGCCTTTTCCTTGACTTGATCAGGGGACCAATGTGCCCCTTTCCGCTGCTTTTATATGTCACGTGTCAACACGTGACTGCTGGTCACGTGTGAGCACGTGGCCCCCCCTTTCTGAAGCTTTTCCCATAAGCTTTTCTGATTTTAAATCAGGAAACAGGAGTATTGAACAATGGAGTAGTTCTTAACCATAAGTACAGTTTTCAACCTACGACGCACAGGTTTTGAGTTATTCAACTCAGCGGACTTATACAGAGTATTGTATGTTGTCCAGTGTCCGTCAGGACAAAGGGGTTGGTCTTCGTACTATGTTCTATTTTACTTGTGACTTCTCTAAGTTTTTAGACAAGTGTTTTTGTAGAAATAAAATGTCTAAGTTTTGAGAAGTTGTGGGTATAAGAATAAAGTAGAGAACCAGATGTCGCAAGTATCAGGATTCTTCAAATAGATCGAAGATATAGATACTTGTGATTGGTATTCAGTAGATAGTTGTTCCCCTCCGAACGGACAGGCGGGACGTTGGGACGTCTCGCCTGAGGTTCGGGGCAGATGCCAATAGGTGCTATCCGTCTACCTCTCCGAGGATGCCAAGTTGATTTATGGCACCGTGTATCGGAGGTTTAAACGGATGCGTCCGATGTAGCAAACTTCGTCAGATTCCCCCTCGTTTGAGGGGTTTTTGATTGTGGGGACGCTCTTCCCTGCAGGCGCAAGCCCCTGCAGTTAATTACGCTACCGCATCGCGGTAACAACTTTCTCCTTCTCCAAATGGTCACTTCGTGTCGTGTGTTTTTGTTTTATTTTTTTATTGCCCGTGGATCGTTTACGGAGACCGAGTTATGTCGTCGCCCGTAGGGCGTGGACTAGTCCAAATCCGAGTTATCTTAGATTTGGGTTTGGGGGTTTGGTTTGAGAATACGTTAGCCATGCTTAGGGCTAAGATCAACTCAAACATTTGTTAAGGATACGTTAGTCTAGTTTGAGACTAAGATCAACTTAACGGGATCGTTTAGATCCGACAAAAGAGCAATTGGCTCTATTGTTCCAGTTTAGGGACATAGTGGTCCATGAATGTATGGCCATCGGGACCCATCACCTCTCTGACGACGTTGAAGGATTACAACGACAGGTGTCAAAGGAGTTCTGAGATGTACCCTTGAACCAAAGTTGATTGGAGGGATTCATAGTCCAGTCTGTTTGAAGGTTTAAGGATGCGTTAGCCATATTTGAGGCTAAGATCAACTTAAACGGTTGTTAAGGATACTTTAGTCCAGTTTGGGACTAAGATCGACTTAACAGGATCGTTTAGATCCGACAAAAGAGCATTTGGGGGCTCTATTGTCCCAGTTTAGGGACGTGGTGGTCCATCGCCAGTTTAGGGACGTGGTGGTCTAAGTTCCAGTTTAGGGACGTGGTGGTCCAAGTTCCAGTTTAGGGACGTGGTGGTCCATCGGTAGTTTAAGGACATTGCGGTCCATAGGTAGTTTAAGGACGCATAAGTCCATGGGTTTAAGGACCCCACAGTCCATATGGGTGTGTTTAAGGACGCATTAGTCCGTTAGTTTAAGGACGCATAAGTCCGGGGGTTTAAGGACCCCACAGTCCGTATCTTGGTTTAAGGACGCATAAGTCCATGAGTTTAAGGACCCCACAGTCCGTGTTGATGTGTGGTTGTCGGGACCCGTCACCTCTCTGAAGACGTTGAAGGATTACAACGACAAATATCAGAGGAGTTCCGAGATGTACCCTTGAACCAATGAGTTGGTTGAAAGAGCAGATGTGCTCAGATCAAGATGATTTGAGGACTTATGGCCAGTTTGGGCTAAGTCCAGTTATGTTTGAAATATTGGCCCTCTGTTGGTCCATTGAGGGAGAGGCTTTGCCTCTGAAACTTAGCCAATTGGGCTGAAGCTAGTGTTAAACACTAGAAACCAACAGTGTTGAACACTGGGAATAAGATAGCAAGTTAGTGTTAAACACTAAAAGATAATCAGTGTTAAACACTGGGAACGGTGTTTTCAAATTAGTGTTAATCACTAAGAAAATCAGTGTTAAACACTGCAGATAGAGTTTTCCAATTAGTGTTAAACACTAAGGAGGGAGGGGTCACGTGCGGACACGTGACAGCGCCCTGGTTTCCCTTATTTTATTCAGCAGGTAAGTATTTAACACCTTTAATTTCCTAGCCATCACGTGTGGGCACGTGATAGGCATCCATCCATTCGATATTAAAGGGATTCGTTAGGGGTCACGTGGGGACACGTGAGGGCGCCCTAAATGTGAAGCCAGATCTCCTTTGTTTTATCCTCAAATCTGCGAATAAGTGTTAAACACTTTTCATCTTTATTTTAGAGCATCACGTGATGGGGGTTTATGCATTGAATATTACAGCACTTGCTGAGGAGTCACGTGGGGACACGTGAGAGCGCCCAAAGCTTCTTTTCTTTTGTTTTGCCATTAAGTGTTAAACACTTTCATTTTTATTTTAGAGCATCACGTGTTGGCACGTGATGAGGATCTGTGCGCCAATTGTTAAAGCATTTACTGAGGGGTCACGTGATAACACGTGAGAGCGCCCAAAGCTTTCATTCCCTTTGCTTTTTCTTTCTGCGTTCTGGGAGTCACGTGGGAGCACGTGGGGAGATGCTTCAAAGTTCTTTGCAGGGGATCTTTTCAAGGGTCACATGGGGGCACGTGACCCTAGTTCTTTTCATGAACAGAGATCTTTTAAGAATTGAATTCTTATTTAGGATGAAACCCTGATTTCTTTTCAAAGGAATTAAATTCCCAGATATGTAAAAGAATTAAATTCTTGATTAGGGTTAAACCCTAGTTTTGTTTTAGGAGAATTAATTCTCAAAACTCAATTCCCCTTCTAAGTTTAGGATCTGCATGGCAGGATCTCGACCCGATGAGAATTAAATTCTCAAGTTATGGGGAGATGTGCTCTGTGCAGATCTTCAACCAGAAGAAGAACTAAGTTCTTTTTGTATAAGAGTTAAACTCTTGGATTTTGAGAATTAAATTCTCTGTTTGAAGTTTATCTTTTTCCCTTTTCTTACCTAGGGTTTTCTTTGTTGAGAATTAAATTCTCCTTTCTTTTCTTCCCTCTTGAGAATTAAATTCTCCTCTCTCTGTTTTTCTCTCAAAAAAGTAGATCCCCCTTCTCTTCTCTTGGCTCCTATTTATAGGAGGAGGAAGAGAATAAATTTGTTTAGCAAATCTCTCATTGAGAGATTTGATTTGTATGTTGAGAGATTTGATTTGCATTTATCATTAATCTGGGCCTTTAGATCATTCAGTGAATTTTATTCACCGTGGATTTTAAATCCAAAAGATATTCTATTTGTTATCCTGGTGAGATTTTCAGGGAAATCTTTCCTTGTCCAAGGTTTTTCCATAAATTGGTGATTTTTAATCACCCTTGGATTTTTAATCCAACGGTTCCCCATGACCCTTTTCCATTTGGAAAGATTCAGAAACTTTTAGAATTTAATTCTATTAAATTATAATGCTTTTAAAGCCAGTCACGTGCTGGCACGTGACCTTTGGTCACGTGTGAGCACGTGACCCCCAATTGGGTTCCTTTCTCAGCCGCTTATTTATGTTTCAGTTTTAATCATCACGTGTCAACACGTGACCATTGGTCACGTGTAAGCACGTGATACCTCGTTGAGGTATTTTCTGACTTTTAGAATTAAATTCTATTCATTATTTTAGAGGCTTTAAAAGCCCATCAAGTGTCTGCACGTGACCCATGGTCACGTGTGAGCACGTGATGCCCCATTGGGGTCTTTTCTGAGTTTTTATTGTATCTTTTAACTCCTCCAGCGGGTTCCTAAAAGCCCATCACGTGTGGACACGTAATTCCTCATAAATTTTGATCCCGGATGAATTACGAGGCCCATAATATATCAAATCGAAGGGTTTTTCGAGCCGCTTTCGATAATATCAGAATTTATCTATTTCTCATTGGGGAGTTTGTCAAAAAAACAGCCCGGAAGATACTGGTTCCCATTTTCTTAAGCGTATCGCCGCCATTTGATACCTTGGGCTCTTTTGCGCAGAAATTTTTGGCGGGAACAAATGCCCCCCACTACTTTGCCCATGTAAGTATTTACGTGGGTGAAGTAGTGCAAAGTAATGCATAGCGTATGACCAGTTTCGGGTTGGTATATTACTTTCAGAATCTTGATCTGAGAAGATAACGAGCGGACACAAGCGTCGTCATTTATCATTGACTCAAATCTCGACTCTTAATAGATATAGTTCCAAACCCTTAACCCCATGAGCCGCACCCTTCTATCTCTTTATATCTTACTCTGGAGTGAAGTAGTTTATATGCTCATGAATAGCTTTTCCATTTCAGTGGCATGTAGCTTTGGCGAGTGTGGCTCATAGATGGTCCATCTTAACCTCTTTGCAGGGCAGTGATGGCTTAGGAGACAGGGTTAGGATCTGCTACCTAAGACTTTTCAACTTTATGAGCCGTGAGGGTCTCATAAAGACTTTTCTCCCTACGGATCGAGAGGATCTCGTAGGTGTATTTTCTCCTTAGGAGTCGTGAGGATTCCTAAGTGTGTTTTCTCTTATAAGTCGTAAGGATCTTATGAGAGAATTTTTCCCTCTTACGAGTCGAGAGGACCCGTAAGCGGTTGTTCCCCTCCTTGTCGAAATTCGACTTCGGAGAGTGAGACCCGTGGATAGTATGCAAGAGACCATTTTGGGCCGACTTGCAGGATCCCAGTGCTTAGGAAACAAGTTTTTTAATCCCTACTGCCTAAAGCTTTATCTCACGAGTCGAGACGAATCGAGAAGTTCTCGCAAAGACGTCATTTTCCTCACGAGTCGAAACGAATCGAGCAGATCTCGCAAGAATATCCTAACGTCACAGTTAACCTCTGCTCTTTACGACAGAAGTCCGTTAGGTTCTGTGGTACTTAGGATTTTGGCCGTCGTACCGTCGCATGAGCTGATGTATTCCTCGATAGGCAATCGTGCTGTTCGAGTAGCCCTGCGACTGCCGTGTCTCTGATCCCTTCGGGGGCTGGACAAGACGTCTTCAAGCAATCCTCCTTGGCAGTTTGACCGTCGGAAGAGCAAGCGCTAGGAATTTGCCATGCCGCTTTTTACTTGAGGTTAGGCTCATTTTAGAGAGCCCCGATGAGTCATAACCACTCCGCGCTGGTGTGGGATGATCTCCGATAGTCTTTCAGGCTTTATATGACTTGCCGTTAAGACCCTGAAGCTAGGAATTTGGCCTTTGCTTCGTTTGCTGGCATTGCGTCCTCTGTATCGAGACGAATGTCGTGGTTGTCTCTAGGTTGCTGATGAACCGTCGAGATTTGGAACTAGGGATTTTGCCGTTGCTCCTTTTGGTGATGTTGCGTCTGCTGTATCGAGACAAACGTCGATGTGGTGACCACTCCATGTGGGATGATCTCCGATGGTCTTTCAGGCTTTATATGACTTGCCGTTAAGACCCTGAAGCTAGGAATTTGGCCTTCGCTTCGTTTGCTTTGTCATGTGCGAATCCTGTTGGAGGAAGACCGCTGTTGTGACATCTCGTCTGCTGTATCGAGACGAACATCGAGGTGGTGACCACTCCACGCTTGTGTGGGATGATCTCTGATGGTCTTTCAGGCTTTATATGACTTGCCGTTAAGTCGTTGAAGCTAGGAATTTAGCCTTCGCTTCGTTTGCTGGCATTGCGTCCTCTGTATCGAGACGAATGTCGCGGTTGTCTCTAGGTTTTTGGTGAACCGTCGAGATTTGGAACCAGGGATTTTGCCGTGACTCCTTTCGGTGATGTTGTGTCTGCTGTGTCGAGACGAACGTCGAGGTGGTGATCACTCCATGTTGGTATGCGATGATCTCTGAATGTCTTTCCGGTTTTATATGACTTACCGTTAAGACGTTGAAGCTAGGAATTTGGCCTTCGCTTCGTTTGCTTTGTCGCGTCCGAATCCTGTTGGGGGAAGAACGCTGGGGTGACATTTCATCTGCTGTATCGAGACGATCGTTGAGGTGGTGACCACTCCGCGCTGGTGCGAGATGATCTCCGAATGTCTTTCAGGCTTTATATGACTTGCCGTCAAGACCCTGAAGCTAGGAATTTGGCTTTTTGCTTCATTTGCTTTGGCGCGTCCGAATCCTGCTGGGGGAAGAACGCTGGGGTGACATTTCATCTGCTGTATCGAGACGATCGTCGAGGTGGTGACCACTCCGCGCTGGTGCGAGATGATCTCCGAATGTCTTTCAGGCTTTATATGACTTGCCGTCAAGACCCTGAAGCTAGGAATTTGGCATTTTGCTTCATTTGCTTTGGCACGTCCGAATCCTGCTGGGGGAAGAACGCTGGGGTGACATTTCATCTGCTGTATCGAGACGATCGTCGAGGTGGTGACCACTCTGCGCTAGTGCGAGATGATCTCTGAATGTCTTTCAGGCTTTATATGACTTGCCGTCAAGACGTATGAAGCTAGGAATTTGGCCTTCGCTTCATTTGCTGGCATCGCGTCCTCTGTATCGAGACGAATGTCATGGTTGTCTCTAGGTTGCTGGTGAACCGTCGAGGTTTGGAACTAGGGATTTTGCCATGGCTCCTTTTGGTGATGTTGCGTCTGCTGTATCGAGACGAACGTCGAGGTGGTGACCACTCCATGTGGGATGATCTCCGGTGTTCTTTCAGGCTTTATATGACTTGCCGTTAAGACCCTGAAGCTAGGAATTTAGCCTTCGCTTCGTTTACTGGTATCGCGTCTGCTGTATCGAGACGAATGTCGCGGTGGTGATCACTCCATGTTGGTGTGAGGACCAGGATCCGCTCTGGATGTTTCCCACGGGATCGAAGAGTGACGTTGTCCGCGTTCCACGTGACCAGGAATTTTGCTCTAGATGCTTCACACGGTTTCACTGCCGCGTTAGGCGAGGACTAGGCTCCGCTCTGGATGCTTCGCACAGGTTCACTGCCGTGCTCTGCGAGGACCAGGATCCGCTCTGGACGTTTTCCACGGGGTCAAAGAGTGACGTTATCCGCGTTCCACGTGACCAGGAATTTTGCTCTAGATGCTTCACACGGGTTCACTGCCGCGTTAGGCGAGGACTAGGCTCCGCTCTGGATGCTTCGCACAGGTTCACTGCCGTGCTTTGCGAGGACCAGGATCCGCTCTGGACGTTTTCCACGGGGTTAAAGAGTGACGTTATCCGCGTTCCACGTGACCAGGAATTTTGCTCTAGATGCTTCACACGGGTTCACTGCCGCGTTAGACGAGGACTAGGCTCCGCTCTGGATGCTTCACACGGGTTCACTGCCGTGTTCTGCGAGGACCAGGATCCGCTCTGGACGTTTTCCACGGGGTCAAAGAGTGACGTTATCCGCGTTCCACATGACCAGGAATTTTGCACTAGATGCTTCACACGGTTTCACTGCCGCGTTAGGCGAGGACTAGGCTCCGCTCTGGATGCTTCGCACAGGTTCACTGCCGTGCTCTGCGAGGACCAGGATCCGCTCTGGACGTTTTCCACGGGGTCAAAGAGTGACGTTATCCGCGTTCCACGTGACCAGGAATTTTGCTCTAGATGCTTCACACGGGTTCACTGCCGCGTTAGGCGAGGACTAGGCTCCGCTCTGGATGCTTCACACGGGTTCACTGCCGTGTTCTGCGAGGACCAGGATCCGCTCTGGACGTTTTCCACGGGGTCAAAGAGTGACGTTATCCGCGTTCCACGTGACCAGGAATTTTGCTCTAGATGCTTCACACGGGTTCACTGCCGCGTTAGGCGAGGACTAGGCTCCGCTCTGGATGCTTCGCACAGGTTCACTGCCGTGCTTTGCGAGGACCAGGATCCGCTCTGGACGTTTTCCACGGGGTTAAAGAGTGACGTTATCCGCGTTCCACGTGACCAGGAATTTTGCTCTAGATGCTTCACACGGGTTCACTGCCGCGTTAGACGAGGACTAGGCTCCGCTCTGGATGCTTCACACGGGTTCACTGCCGTGCTTTGCGAGGACCAGGATCCGCTCTGGACGTTTTCCACGGGGTTAAAGAGTGACGTTATCCGCGTTCCACGTGACCAGGAATTTTGCTCTAGATGCTTCACACGGGTTCACTGCCGCGTTAGACGAGGACTAGGCTCCACTCTGGATGCTTCACACGGGTTCACTGCCGTGTTCTGCGAGGACCAGGATCCGCTCTGGACGTTTTCCACGGGGTCAAAGAGTGACGTTATCCGCGTTCCACATGACCAGGAATTTTGCACTAGATGCTTCACACGGTTTCACTGCCGCGTTAGGCGAGGACTAGGCTCCGCTCTGGATGCTTCACACGGGTTCACTGCCGTGTTCTGCGAGGACCAGGATCCGCTCTGGACGTTTTCCACGGGGTCAAAGAGTGACGTTATCCGCGTTCCACGTGACCAAGAATTTTGCTCTAGATGCCTCACACGGGTTCACTGCCGCGTTAGGCGAGGACTAGGCTCCGCTCTGGATGCTTCACACGGGTTCATTGCCGTGCTCTGCGAGGACCAGGATCCGCTCTGGACGTTTTCCACGGGGTCAAAGAGTGACGTTATCCGCGTTCCACGTGACCAGGAATTTTTCTCTAGATGCCTCACACGGGTTCACTGCCGCGTTAGGCGAGGACTAGGCTCCGCTCTGGATGCTTCACACGGGTTCATTGCCGTGCTCTGCGAGGACCAGGATCCACTGTGGACGTTTTCCACGGGGTCAAAGAGTGACGTTATCCGCGTTCCACGTAACCAGGAATTTTGCACTAGATGCTTTACACGGGTTCACTGCCGTGTTCGGCGAGGACTAGGCTCCGCTCTGGATGCTTCATACGGGTTCATTGCCGTGCTCTGCGAGGACCAGGATCCGCTCTGGACGTTTTCCACGGGGTCAAAGAGTGATGTTATCCGCGTTCCACGTGACCAGGAATTTTGTTGATTATATCCGCATTTCACGGAGTTGGGATTTGACTCTCTGTGGGAGTACATCATCGAGTCATGGAACTGGGAGTTGCCGCTGTTCCGCTTTGCTTGATGATGTGCCCGCTGTGACGAGACGAGTGCTGAGGTGGAGCTGGGATTTTGCCATCACTCCGCTTTGCTGACCATGGGGTCTTTTATTAGCTTTGCATGTACATCCTGCTGGACCGTGAAGGAACGCCGTTGTTAACATTGCGTCTGCTGTAATGAGACGAATGCTAAGGTGGAGTTGGGATTTTGCCGTTACTCCGCTTTGTTTCGACCGTGAGGTCTTTTGTTGACGTTGCATCTGCCTCCAGCTGGACTGCGGAGGAACGCTGTTGTTGACATTGCGTCTACTGTATCGAGACGAATGCTGAGGTGAAGCTGGGATTATGCCATCACTCCGCTTGATGGTGTAACATCTTTGTCCTACTGGAATGAGGAGGCCCACCGTTGTTGGTCTTCGGGCTGCAGATGTGGCCATTGAGATTTGGAACTAGGGCCTTTTCCATGGCTCCGTTTCGTTGCGACTCTGAGGTCGATTGTTGACGTCACGTCTGCATCTGGTTGGAGTGAGGAGAAACGCCGTTGGTGATCTCTAGGTTGTCGATGTTGACGTCGAGACCCTGAAGCTAGGGATCTTCCTTTTGCTTCGTCTGTTGACATTATGTCTGCGATATTGCGACAAATGTCGAGATTGTCTCTAGGTTGTCTATGAACCGTCGAGATTTGGCTTCGCTTTCTGTCGGAGCCTGTTGGGAAGGTATGGTTCCCTCTTTGTTTGTGCCCCTGGATTGTATACAGGGATCGATGTGATTTCACCTGTAGGGCAAAAAGTTTCATTCTTTCATTTTTTTATTCTTTCCGCGATGCTCTATCATTTCAGCTTTTTATATCGCGAAAATCGCGATTGCCCAATCATTTCGGCTATTTTTCGCGGTGCCCAATCATTTCGGCTATTTTTCTTTTTACTCGCTGCTTTTTATTGCGAGTTGCCCAATCATTTCGGCTATTTTTCATGCATACATTTTTACTTGCTGATTTTGTTTGCAAGTTGCCCCATCATTTCGGTTATTTCGTATGCATTTCTTTTTGGCTCGCCGATTTTTTTTTTCGAGTAGGGGATTTGGGATCTGATACCAATCTTGGCATCAGCATCGCTGGGACTGGAATATTGCCAGGAGCGAATCATCATTTGCCTTGAAAGGGCTTGGAATTTGATACCGGTTTAGGCATCAGCATCGCTGCAACTGAGATATTGCCAGGAGCAAATCATCATTTGCCTCTGTCGATGTTGAACAAAGGTGGCTTAGTAAACAGGGTTAAGGGTCCTGTCGGCTAAGGCTTTTGACTTCATGAGCCGTAAGGGTCTCACAAAGGTATTTCTCCCTACAAGTCGTGAGGATCTTGTAGGTGTGTTTTCTCCTTGGGAATCGTGAGGATTCCTAAGTGCATGTTCTCTTGTAAGTCGTAAGGATCTTACAAAAGGGTTTTCTCCTTATAAGTCGAGAGGACTTACAAGTGTTGTTTGCCGTACTAGCATATCCCTAGTCACGGATGGGACTTTGTTAGGGAAATATTTACGCGTGCCCGTGGATTGTATACAAGGGTCAATATGAGCCGCTTGTAGGGCAATATCGAAGGTTGTGGGGGTTGCTTAAGAACAGGAAGGTTTCTGTAACTTAAGACTTTCAAATCTTATGAGCCGTGAGGGTCCCATAAGAGAGTTCTCCTTACGAGTCGTGAGGATCTCGCAAGTGTATTTTCTCCTTAGGAATCGTGAGGATCCCTAAGTGTGTTGCGCCCTTGTGAGTCGTAAGGATCTCACGCAGGTGGTTTCTCCTTATAAGGTCGAGAGGACCCTGTAAGTGTCTTTTAACGAGGTTGCGCCCTTTCGGGTTTTCACAAACACTCGCCGGTAGCCCTGCTGTTTTTACTCACGGAGCCCTTTCGGGTTTTCATCCGTGTCCCTTTTGCTTATGGACATACCGTTTTTTTTTTGTTTTTTTTTTAATTCTTTTTCTCTCCTTTTTTTTACAAGGTCGCGCCCTTTCGGGTTTTCACGAACACTTGCCGGTAGCCCTGCTGTTTTTACTCACGGAGCCCTTTCGGGTTTTCATCCGTGCCCAATTTGCTTATGGACATACCGTTTTTTTTTAATTTATTTTTTAACCACGCCAGCCTGAGGATGCCGCGGGTTAGGAGTAGTTTAACGACGTTTCGGTCATTTGCAAGTTTTAGGAGATTATGGTCCGTCGTTAGTTTAGGGACGTTTCGGTCCGACGCCAGTTTTAGGACATGGTGGTCCATCGTTAGTTTAACGACATTTCGGTCTACCGTCGCCGTATTTGAGGCGAATTTCTAGTTTACTGACTTTTCGGTCTAGGAGGCCTTCCCTATGAATGAGCATGATGTCTCCGGCATATCCACCTTTTTCGAAGCATGTTGTTGTGGCGGGTTTACTTTCCACTTTTCGGGTAACGCGAACTTGCCCTGTTGGTATTGGTCTTCAACCCAATTTTTGAAGACGTAGCAATTGTCGAGTGGGTGACCCATTAATCTATGGTAGGGACAATAGTTAGGATTGTTAACGTCACTTGGTTGCAATGGACGTTTTGGATCTGGCAGAGTGATAAGCCCGCTGCGCACTGCTAGCTCGAACAATCTCTTTGTTTTATCTTTGGGAAATGAGTAAGGACGTTTCAACTTCTCATTGAGGTATCGCGGCTTGTTGTTTTGATGACAAAACGGTCTCGGGTTACTCGGCTGTTGTTGAGTGTTGGCAACAAAGGCCGTGTTTTCCTTTTCGTTTCTCATTTCGTTTGCTCCGTCGTTTGCGGGTCCGAGATTCTTTCCGGGTAGCGTGAGATTGTACGGCTGAACATTCTCACAACTCTCCAATTCTTTTGTTTTAGAAATGAATTCCTTGAAGAGAGGGTTAAGAGCGGTTTCTTCATCAGAATCGCTTCCAAAGGTGAGAACTCGTGATCCCCCGGGCTCGTCCCTATGACAATTGCCGGCAACTCTTTTATGCTCATCAGTCGTATTTTTTCGCTGTCTACGAGCTTCACGCTTTGTCCTGTTGAAGTGTTGCCTGTGAGCGACATACCCTTACCACCAACACTTAAAAGAGTTGCAGTCTTCAGTAGGATGTACGATCTTCTGATGATATAAGCAGAAGTTAGGGTGTACGTCCGTTTCATCAAAATGTATACCACCAGGAGAATTTTTTCTGAAAGAGGGCGGCCTCATCCCCATTGCTATGGCTTTGGCGAATCGTTTCCTTGTCTTGATCCTGCTTTTATTTGCGGCGGATGTACTTTCATCCGGTGGGAGTGTTTCGACCCTTTCATCTAGTCGCCGGCGTTTGGCTTTCTCGAATATGGCCATCTCGCGCTCTCGATCGGCTTTGCTTTTAAGACGGGCTTCGTTCAGGAAGGCATCGATCATCTCGTCTGATGGCCACAGAAGTTCTGGTTCAGGCCCCGCCCCCAGTTTCTCAGTGCAAGGAGTTTTTTCATCGTCCGTAAATGAGTGGGAGATCACGTGACAAGTTGCCCCCGGTGCGTCCGTCCTCTTTGGAGTGTGCGGCTGTGGTGGGTTTACTTTCCACTTTTCAGACAGCGCGAACTTGCCTTGTAGGTACTGATCTTCTATCCATCCTTTAAAGACGAAGCAATCCTCAATCGGATGACTTACCGTTTGGTGGTAAGGACAATAATTGGGATCGTTGACATCGCCTGGCTGCAACGGACGTTTTGGATTCGGCAGATGGATGAGTCTGTTGCGCACTGCCAGCACGAACAGTCTCCTTGTTTTATCTTGGGTAAACGAGTAAGGGCGTCCCAGTCTCTCCTCGAGGGATGGGCGTGGACGCACGTTGTTTTGGCGAACAACCGGGTTTAAGTTGCTCAGCCGTTGCTGAGTATCGGCAATGAAGGTTGCTTTCCCTTTGTCCTTTTCATTCCAAGGCTCTGTCTTTAAAGAGGAAGGCCTATGGCCCATCTGGTCCATTTGGGCCAGCTTGTCAATCAAGGCCTGGAAGATGGTCGGCTTGAAGAACATCATGAACTGTGAGATGGTCGATTGCGGATCAAGGGTACCCACAAACATGCCTACTGCAGGAGCCTCTTCTATGCGTTGTTCGCATTTCGACCATAGGTTCCGCCATCGTGTTGCATATTGGACCCACGTTTCGCCTGGCCTTATCCTGGCATTGATCAGTGCTGTTATCGTGGTGCGTTCACTAGCACTCGCGAATCTTTGTGTAAACAGCAGCTCCATCTCTGCAAATGTTTTGACAGAGTCGTCAGGTAGCTCCGAATACCATTCAAAGGCTGTTTCTGCTAAGCTGCCGACGAATTGTCGTAGTAACAATTTGTCATCGCCTCCAGTATTGCCGCATAAGGCCCTGAATTGAGCGACGTGCTGATGCGGATTCCCTGTCCCTTTATATACATGGAATTTAGGGATCGTATATCCCGGCGGGTAACTAATTTGGTCATACCAGCCCGGGTAGGGTCGTCCGGTTCTAGCAATTTGCCCAGCCGCTTTATTTGCCTGGTGAGCTCGTATTTGCTGAGCTATATGGTCATCCAGTGCGGCCTTAGAAATGGTATCTTCCTTGGCAGCTAAAAGAGCCGAAGGAGAATTCGATGTCTCTCCTTTGTCATCTTCAAGGACAATCGGAGGATCTTCAGCAGGAGGATCTTGCCGGGTCATCATCCCTACCATATCTTGGAAGAGAAGCGCCATTTGTTTTATGTTAGCCGCTTGCTCTGCGGCTTCTTTGTCCTTCTTTTCGAGGACTCTGCGTAAAAAGTCAGCGTCGGTTTCTTGTTCTTGACGCTCATCCGAAGACGTTTCAGAGCTTTCTTTTGGCTCAGTGAGTGCAGCCATTGTAGTCATCATTTCCTGAAGCTTTTGTTGTTGCTCCTGGGCTTTCGTTACGGATCGGGTGAGCGGTCGGTGACCCGTCGAAGCACGGCTTTCCTCCTTTTCAGAAGCCATGTATACGGTGTGCACCACCATGCCCCCAGACTTGGGGTGTTTGTGCTCAGCGCGTTTACGGTTCGCCATGTTCACAGGGGCTTTTTGCGGCCTCCTTTTCTTTTGAGTGGTTGAATCTGAGGGGGCCGTTGTAGTAGGCACCCAAGTAGCTATTGCCTTTTGTGGCTTGACGGAGTAATCCTTCTCTTGCCGAACCTTCATCTTTTTCTGTTGACGGAGATAGTTTTCATCAATCACCGACTCCTGGACCTGTCGCCAGACTTTGTAAATTTTAGAGGACAGCCGTTGAGGGGGCTGCTCTAGCTTCCTCTCTGGAGTGTTCTCCACAGGTGAAGGAGTTCGTTTCAACATCGCAGTAGGAGAATTTCTGCGCACCTTATTCAGCAATTCAAAGCTGTTCCCGGTTGGAACAGCAACATCGATCCCCACCATCGGAGCTGGTGGCGTAAATCCAGATGGGGAGTTGCCCCCAGCCTTTCTTACTCGACGCCAGTAGCGACGTCGGGCGTGTCTTGCGGATGGAGTCACCTCCGTTGTTTGATAAGCTTCTTCATGCCCCCTGACCTGGGTAGGGGAAGGAGCTTTGAGGACCTCGCCTGGAGCAGCAACCGGAATGGCCAGTCTTGTAAAAACTGACTTCTTGGAAGGAGGAGCCTTTCCAATGATTTCGTCCGCTTGAGCCGGGATAGCTATCCGCTTTGGGATGGCAGCTTCGGGTATCGCGGGTTTGCGGACGTTCTGGCCCAGTCTGTTGAAAACTGAGGTATTGAAGCTAGGCGACCCATTGAGAGGGGCCGCGGCAGTGGTAAGCCGATCAAAGACCGACTTCTTTGGGGCTTCTTTCAACGTCATTGTGGCATTGAAGCTCAACGGTGGGAGCATGGTCCCGAAGAATAGTCCAGTGGTGGCTTGAGTTACTTGCTCCACTGGCATCCTGAAAAGGGAGGCCGCTTGGGGCCCATAAGTCACTCCTCCAGCAAGGACCGAGCGAGAGTTGCAGTTGCAGGCAGTGCAGTTTGAAGCCATTGATCTTCTGTTTTCTGTACGGAGCAAGACACTAAATCTTAGTACCTCGAATCCACAGGCAACCACAGTAAACCGCGATTCGTTCGCGAACACGACACACGAAGTGTGGAGTGGAAAGAGGAAAAGGTCCCACCGGGCGTGCCAGAATCTGTTCCCCTCCGAACGGACAGGCGGGACGTTGGGACGTCTCGCCTGAGGTTCGGGGCAGATGCCAATAGGTGCTATCCGTCTACCTCTCCGAGGATGCCAAGTTGATTTATGGCACCGTGTATCGGAGGTTTAAACGGATGCGTCCGATGTAGCAAACTTCGTCAGATTCCCCCTCGTTTGAGGGGTTTTTGATTGTGGGGACGCTCTTCCCTGCAGGCGCAAGCCCCTGCAGTTAATTACGCTACCGCATCGCGGTAACAACTTTCTCCTTCTCCAAATGGTCACTTCGTGTCGTGTGTTTTTGTTTTATTTTTTTATTGCCCGTGGATCGTTTACGGAGACCGAGTTATGTCGTCGCCCGTAGGGCGTGGACTAGTCCAAATCCGAGTTATCTTAGATTTGGGTTTGGGGGTTTGGTTTGAGAATACGTTAGCCATGCTTAGGGCTAAGATCAACTCAAACATTTGTTAAGGATACGTTAGTCTAGTTTGAGACTAAGATCAACTTAACGGGATCGTTTAGATCCGACAAAAGAGCAATTGGCTCTATTGTTCCAGTTTAGGGACATAGTGGTCCATGAATGTATGGCCGTCGGGACCCATCACCTCTCTGACGACGTTGAAGGATTACAACGACAGGTGTCAAAGGAGTTCTGAGATGTACCCTTGAACCAAAGTTGATTGGAGGGATTCATAGTCCAGTCTGTTTGAAGGTTTAAGGATGCGTTAGCCATATTTGAGGCTAAGATCAACTTAAACGGTTGTTAAGGATACTTTAGTCCAGTTTGGGACTAAGATCGACTTAACAGGATCGTTTAGATCCGACAAAAGAGCATTTGGGGGCTCTATTGTCCCAGTTTAGGGACGTGGTGGTCCATCGCCAGTTTAGGGACGTGGTGGTCTAAGTTCCAGTTTAGGGACGTGGTGGTCCAAGTTCCAGTTTAGGAACGTGGTGGTCCATCGGTAGTTTAAGGACATTGCGGTCCATAGGTAGTTTAAGGACGCATAAGTCCATGGGTTTAAGGACCCCACAGTCCATATGGGTGTGTTTAAGGACGCATTAGTCCGTTAGTTTAAGGACGCATAAGTCCGGGGGTTTAAGGACCCCACAGTCCGTATCTTGGTTTAAGGACGCATAAGTCCATGAGTTTAAGGACCCCACAGTCCGTGTTGATGTGTGGTTGTCGGGACCCGTCACCTCTCTGAAGACGTTGAAGGATTACAACGACAAATATCAGAGGAGTTCCGAGATGTACCCTTGAACCAATGAGTTGGTTGAAAGAGCAGATGTGCTCAGATCAAGATGATTTGAGGACTTATGGCCAGTTTGGGCTAAGTCCAGTTATGTTTGAAATATTGGCCCTCTGTTGGTCCATTGAGGGAGAGGCTTTGCCTCTGAAACTTAGCCAATTGGGCTGAAGCTAGTGTTAAACACTAGAAACCAACAGTGTTGAACACTGGGAATAAGATAGCAAGTTAGTGTTAAACACTAAAAGATAATCAGTGTTAAACACTGGGAACGGTGTTTTCAAATTAGTGTTAATCACTAAGAAAATCAGTGTTAAACACTGCAGATAGAGTTTTCCAATTAGTGTTAAACACTAAGGAGGGAGGGGTCACGTGCGGACACGTGACAGCGCCCTGGTTTCCCTTATTTTATTCAGCAGGTAAGTATTTAACACCTTTAATTTCCTAGCCATCACGTGTGGGCACGTGATAGGCATCCATCCATTCGATATTAAAGGGATTCGTTAGGGGTCACGTGGGGACACGTGAGGGCGCCCTAAATGTGAAGCCAGATCTCCTTTGTTTTATCCTCAAATATGCGAATAAGTGTTAAACACTTTTCATCTTTATTTTAGAGCATCACGTATTGGCACGTGATGGGGGTTTATGCATCGAATATTACAGCACTTGCTGAGGGGTCACGTGGGGACACGTGAGAGCGCCCAAAGCTTCTTTTCTTTTGTTTTGCCATTAAGTGTTAAACACTTTCATTTTTATTTTAGAGCATCACGTGTTGGCACGTGATGGGGATCTGTGCGCCAATTGTTAAAGCATTTACTGAGGGGTCACGTGATAACACGTGAGAGCGCCCAAAGCTTTCATTCCCTTTGCTTTTTCTTTCTGCGTTCTGGGAGTCACGTGGGAGCACGTGGGGAGATGCTTCAAAGTTCTTTGCAGGGGATCTTTTCAAGGGTCACGTGGGGGCACGTGACCCTAGTTCTTTTCATGAACAGAGATCTTTTAAGAATTGAATTCTTATTTAGGATGAAACCCTGATTTCTTTTCAAAGGAATTAAATTCCCAGATATGTAAAAGAATTAAATTCTTGATTAGGGTTAAACCCTAGTTTTGTTTTAGGAGAATTAATTCTCAAAACTCAATTCCTCTTCTAAGTTTAGGATCTGCATGGCAGGATCTCGACCCGATGAGAATTAAATTCTCAAGTTATGGAGAGATGTGCTCTGTGCAGATCTTCAACCAGAAGAAGAACTAAGTTCTTTTTGTATAAGAGTTAAACTCTTGGATTTTGAGAATTAAATTCTCTGTTTGAAGTTTATCTTTTTCCCTTTTCTTACCTAGGGTTTTCTTTGTTGAGAATTAAATTCTCCTTTCTTTTCTTCCCTCTTGAGAATTAAATTCTCCTCTCTCTGTTTTTCTCTCAAAAAAGTAGATCCCCCTTCTCTTCTCTTGGCTTCTATTTATAGGAGGAGGAAGAGAATAAATTTGTTTAGCAAATCTCTCATTGAGAGATTTGATTTGTATGTTGAGAGATTTGATTTGCATTTATCATTAATCTGGGCCTTTAGATCATTCAGTGAATTTTATTCACCGTGGATTTTAAATCCAAAAGATATTCTATTTGTTATCCTGGTGAGATTTTCAGGGAAATCTTTCCTTGTCCAAGGTTTTTCCATAAATTGGTGATTTTTAATCACCCTTGGATTTTTAATCCAACGGTTCCCCATGACCCTTTTCCATTTGGAAAGATTCAAAAACTTTTAGAATTTAATTCTATTAAATTATAATGCTTTTAAAGCCAGTCACGTGCTGGCACGTGACCTTTGGTCACGTGTGAGCACGTGACCCCCAATTGGGTTCCTTTCTCAGCCGCTTATTTATGTTTCAGTTTTAATCATCACGTGTCAACACGTGACCATTGGTCACGTGTAAGCACGTGATACCTCGTTGAGGTATTTTCTGACTTTTAGAATTAAATTCTATTCATTATTTTAGAGGCTTTAAAAGCCCATCACGTGTCTGCACGTGACCCATGGTCACGTGTGAGCACGTGATGCCCCATTGGGGTCTTTTCTGAGTTTTTATTGTATCTTTTAACTCCTCCAGCGGGTTCCTAAAAGCCCATCACGTGTGGACACGTAATTCCTCATAACTTTTGATCCCGGATGAATTACGAGGCCCATAAATATCAAATCGAAGGGTTTTTCGAGCCGCTTTCGATAATATCAGAATTTATCTATTTCTCATTGGGGAGTTTGTCAAAAAAACAGCCCGGAAGATACTGGTTCCCATTTTCTTAAGCGTATCGCCGCCATTTGATACCTTGGGCTCTTTTGCGCAGAAATTTTTGGCGGGAACAATAGTAATGGTTTTTTCTCTTTCAGGTTACTCATAATTGGATAGATTTCTAAGTTGAGTAATGCTGATTAGCCTTTCTCCATTAAGTTGATATGCACTGGAGACAGTTGCATGGTTTGAATCTGGTTCCAATTAAATTAGTGCCTCTATTTCTATATTGTATATAGAATGGTTCATATCTTAACGATGTTAATATACGGGGAGTTGTCCGGCTTATACTTAAAACCAGACACTGGATAACTCAAGGCACGTTTCTGTAAATGGCAGTTTGTGGGTTGACCCTGGCTTTGACGAAGGTTGACATTTCTACCATCTGGAAGATCAATAGTGATATTGTTCTTTACTCGCCATAGTTTTATTAAAATGGAAATTTTTAGAAAACAGTAGTGGGAGTATGGTAGAATTGAAAGTGATTCCAGAACCGCAAACGATTACGGAAAATTCAATAGGACCTATATATTCAATCAGGTTTTGACATTCCAATAGCCACTCCACAGATATGGTGGGTAACCTCAGACACCCGAGAGGTACTCCGGTACCCTCAAGGATGGTGACAGGGAGGTTATTGTTTACCCAGGCTTGACACTACTGTTGTTCCAGACTATGAGACCCGGCAGAAGAATAAGTATAGCGTCATTCTAAACTAGCTTTAGAAGTGTACGTATATATTATTCTGCCAGAGGGTTATCGTAGTCAGTGGGAGCAGCGGAAGCATAGTGGACAAGTAGCTTATGTCTATTTATAGACTTCAGCAGTTATAGTGGAGATAGATCATCTAATTTTGATGAGACAGTCATGGCTTTGACTTCATCAGAATAGGGGATGGATCTGTTGAGAAGGTAGTAGGGTGTGATGTCCTGGTATTTGGATGACACACACAGAGTAGGAAGTAAAATTCATATACTACGATCGATTGTACTGTGATCGTCACACAGTTGTTTCTCTACAAAGGACATGGATACAATATCAGACATTCTGGTTACTAGATCTATGGTTTTAGATCTAGAATTGGGTAGTTTCTCAATTTGGGTACTTTGACAGTATTCTAATGGTATTTAGAATAGATGACTCCTGGCATGGTGGTATACCTGCAGATGATGGAGTCACCCTCTCTAAAGGTGTCTTATAGACTAAAGGGGAGAGGGATGTGCATGATTGGCAGATCACTTGCTTAGGCAATTGAGTCAATCATGACATGTCAAGTACCACACCAGATGTTGTTTATGCACTAGTTGCGATAAGTTTATATTAATCCAATCCTGAAGAAACATAAGGAAACACTTTTAGAACATGAGTGTATGTTCTACGGATTTGATGACGGCAGCCTCCTTCGGGAGACGGTTATCATTCCAGGCTTCCAAGGTGACCTGGATGACAGAGTGATTGTCAGAGTTATAGTTTTCCTTCTGACGAGGGACAGTATTATGGACAGGTGGTCCAAGAGGATACTGTGGAAGCCATGGTGCTGGATACTGATTAGGTTCAGTGATCAGTACAGTCTAAGAAGTTTGGATTTAGAGTTCATTTATGAACTAGGTCCTATCAGATATCCAAACAAATTCTAAGACAGGTATTACTCGATTCGGGAGATGGCTTTCTCCGCGAACTTGAGATTAAGAGAGACATAGGAAGAAACATCAGGGCGGATCCACTCACTGAGGCTATGGGTATGCGTCATCGCAATAATAGCCTTAAGTGCAAGTGGGAGATTGTTGGATATAGTTCCCTCTAAGTCAATTATTGGATCGCAGGTGCGTGATTGCAATGATTGAGGGAGGACCTATACCGACATGACTGTCTTACTCGAGATGATAATATGCTATCTGGTTTGTCTTTATCATCGTATACATGCTTTAGTTCACTATTGCATGTTGATAGAGCCTATAGGATTCTTGCTTGACTGCCAGCAGTATGATGGCGATCATATACGTGGGAGCTGGAGTCTGTAAGCACATCCTTAAAGTGTCCCTAGTCGTGGGAGTTTCGAGACAGGGCATCGATGCTCCAGAGTAGACTAGTGTATACAGTCGAGACCCCGACGAGAGGCGATGGCCGGTCTCACAAGCCATTGGTGTCAGTTAGTTCACCTAAGATGTATACAGGTGCTCATTGGGTTATGAGTACACCGGACAGGACTCGCCGGGAACATGCTAGTTGGTATTATATATATCGGCAGATAGCAGTTCCCTGGTGACATGTGTACAGGTTAGTTTGTCGACCTGAGATCGTCATTTGTCTCGTGTGAGTTCCCACTGTGCTTTGATTACTACCCTACCACGCTCAAAGGAGACGTGCAAACAGGTTTTAGTTGGGTACAGTCCCGAGCCACATGGAGGCAGTGAGCGGATCGTCGGGGATTCGTCTCTTCCGGTATCGGGGGTTGATGTCGCACAGTGCACGGGTAGCCATCACTAGAAATCCTCGGCCGAGGTAGTGGAGAATTACTGATTTGGATCAGTAGTTTCTCAGATGGTGATGGGCTTCATGCCGACACGATTTATCGTGTTATTAGGGGTCTGACTTTATCCACCCCCCTAGACTCGATATGTGATACTCTTTAGACGAACGGACCGAACTGTACGGATATTGTCACTGTTAGGCTCAGTAGGGTTTATGGATGAGTTCGCTCGTCAGCTTCCCTTCCAATCAATACATAGGCAACCGTTACGTACAGCTTGTACCTCTGACGTGCTAGTGGTTATACCCAGTGTCAGTGTGTTGATGAGTCATTAGAGTCCCCCACAGACCGTTTCCCAAGTTCGGGCGAAACGTTGTAGAGGCCGTATGGTTTTATAGCAGGGTTCGGAAAATGCACGTGCGTTTTCGCACGTGTCATTTTTCGGGCAGATAATACTGGTAGACTTTGGTTTAAGCCGGATCCCAGTATTATACTGTGTATATATAATATCTTTGTCTCAGTTGCATTTGTATTCAGTCGTAATACAAATGCGGGTATGTTTATACTGTTACGGGGTTATCCTGAAATTCGTTTCAGGATCACTTTTGGAAGTTGCCAGTTTCCAGTTTTCTATCGCCCGTCTTTAACGTTCGGTTAAATACGGATTTATCTTTTCTTGATGAGTGTGGAAGGCTCTAGATGTTTCTAGAAGGTGACTAGGATGGTGACTAGGCTTGTGAGTCATTAGTGCATTGATTATTGCATTAATGGTTTTGATGACTAAAGGTTATGATTCATTGTTTCATTAAATGTGTTCATACAAGGTGTATTATGAATCATTCTTTCTCATTTATTCTTATAGTCACCACTTTGCTCCTACCCTCACCTCCCTCTTCCTATATGATGGTCGGCCCCCTCCCCTCCTCTTCACACTCTTTCACTTGTTGATTAAAATGATTATGATAGTTTGGATTCATGGAAATTAGATAGCCTCATTTCTCATTTCACCCGATCCAAAAGGCAACTTCATTAACCGTTCGTCCATAGCTTTGGACGTAACGAGAAAAAGTGTTCTACTCATTCTCTACATCAATCTTGGTCATCTCTTTTAGCAAACTTGATAATCGAGTTGCCTCGGTTCAGAGGCGAGAGCCCGTTTAAAGATCCGTCGACGTGGTGCCACCTGGACGAGAAGATTGGAGATTCAGGAGATCGGAGCAGCCGCAACAAAGCGTGGGATGATGGTTGAAGACCGAAGGACTCGGATCGTTCGGTATAACATTTCTACCCACTTTGTATTTTGTTAGTTTAGCTTTAATGGCAGATCCGGGTTATAGTACGCGATAGCGCCAGTTGTAAAAAGTTTTTGTTCCGCATTTGGCGTCTGTTAGACGGCCGGGGCGCTACCGTGGACTTACAGCTTCTTACAGCCTTATAGCTCTTCCCGCGCCAAGGACCAATGTCCTCCAAGAGGCAGTCGGGTCCTTGCTCGGCTATCCTCGGCTGGTAGCTTCCTACCATAACCGACAGGGATCAAAGTCCTCGCCAAGAGGCACTGGGCAGTAACCCTGCTCAGTCCCCGTCCTGAAGGATCTAAGCCCTTGCAAGAGGCAACCGAGCAGCTACCCTGCTCGGTCTACTCTGGCTGGTAGCTCCCTACCCTCGACGCCAGGGATCAAAAGCCCTCATAAGAGGCACCAGAGCGGCTACCCCGCTCATTCATCCCAGGCTGGTAGTTGCCTACCCACGATGCCAGAGATCAGAGCCCTCACCAAGAGGCAACCGCGCATCCTCACTGCCCGGTTATTCTTAATGGCCCTCCGCAGCCCTTCCAGCGCTAAGGCCGAAAGTCCTCCAAGAGGCGGTCGAGCCCTTGCTCGATCAAGCACGACTGGTAGCCCTGTGGCCATACATGAGGATCCAAGACACCCGGAAGGACGACAAGTTCATCCAAGTCTGAACGATCTCCCATCGACCTCGGGGACTGTCACGCCCCGCTTCCCAAAATACGGAATACGAGGGGTTGACAAGGCCAACCATGCTCCTACGGTCAAGGAAATGTCCTGCCGTAGTCACACTTCGGCTTCTAGTTTTAACTGGTAATCAGTAAATAACAAGCAAGTAGTGAGAAATGCAGTAACTGAAACAAAACCATGTAAAGAACTGACCTGATGGGAAACAAATGGGTATAACCCTGGATGGTAAATCAAGATGTCCGTGATGTACGTCTAGTCCTGGTCCAGGCTAAATCTTCTCCTCACACTGAGCATGCATACTCAGGTCGTCAGAGCGACACAATAGCAATATAATATATATAAAATCATGAGACAATTCTAACAGTGAAAATAGATATATATATAACAGTAGATCAATGGCAGTATGGATATGAACATGCAGTAATCAATGCAGCGGAACAGTAAAAGCAGTATAATGATATGCCACGTATGTCAACACAGTATGTAAGGTATATCAATGCCAGTATCCCTATCAGTCTCTAAGTCTCACTGTACAGGTCACTAAGCCTATCGTCGGTCCAAGTGTGAGAGTCAACCACTCGCGAGTGTCCTCCACCCAAGGGTAGAACCCAAGGGCAAGGGACCACGGGCCCAACATGTAACATGTATATCATGGTGTATATCACATACCCTGTAAATCTCCATATAACTCCCTAAATATATAAGCCGGCATGGGACTCCCGAGATTCTGTTGAATTCACACTTAAACTACCCCACACCCCGTGGTCTACATCAAACGCTAACCATAACCCTAAATACTAATCAATCCGTGACAAGTCTGCGCGAGAATTGGAGGCAGGACCTCCATCAAGCACGTCCCGACTAATACCTAAGATAAATGGAAATGTCGGATGCCTTATCTATGACACCCGTGCAAGATCTTCCATAAGTGTCCCATACCACTTATAGTCACACGTACACGCATCCCACAGACGTCGACAATGCAATAGAATAATAGGGTCACTGATTGTGTACAAGTACGTATCAGTTTCACTTAATCACAGATACACGAACACTGACGTACTTACCACAATCATCACTAAAATCTAACACTGGGTAAATGCACGATATCACTAGATTATCACTGCAAGGTTATGAGTATGATATGATACGTAAACAGTATATGAAGCATGATTAAGGTGTCATAAAAATAATATTCAAACACTTGCACGATTTATCATGAAAAATACGTGTACAGTTTAGCGAAATGATAAACAGGTAGTAATTAGTATGTTCAGTTGTCCAACCATCGAATTTAGTTTCAAGCCAATCGGGTTCCAGGATAATTAATTATAACCATTTCATTTTAAGCGCTCGCGGCTGGAAATCCGGTTTCAGAATCAGAAGTCCGTTTCGCAACGCATTTTGATCCTAGTTGGGATCAGGTTTTAGCGACGCTACAGTTAGATGAATTCTAGGGTTTTCAGTAAGGTTTTCAACTCAACAAACGGATCTTCAATCGCATCTGTACGTCAGGAGATATACTCTATTTTACTCTAATATGTCAGTTCTGAATCTGTTGGGACTGTTATGCGTCCCGATCTTCTAAATTACAGATTAAATAACAAACGGTAACGAAACAGAATGAAACCAATTTTGTTGTCTAGATAACAGATTTATCTATAATAAACAGCGGAGTTCCGCAACCTACGAGTTAAGGAAATCCTGTGGTACCCAATACGGAACAGCAAGCAACAACTGGAGTCGCTCTGGACTGCAGTCCAGAGTCACACTCCGATCCAAATATCATCATAGTCTGAGTATAGGAATATCTGGAAACTAGTATAGGGTTAAAGTTCGTCGAGTTGGCTTCGATTTGAGCCCTCGAACGCACCATTCTAGTATATATATGATTTATGGTGAATTTAACGATTTTCAGGTACAATAAAATTACAGTTTTACGGTTAAACTTGGGGGTAGTCCTTTTTAGTCGTTAGCAGTCATGTTATCAAACGAAATTTGCACAAGATGTTCATCACAGCACGGGCCAATGTAAATAATCCAGTTCCGTCAATTTAGAAAAGTATCTTCTTTGGGAACACGCGTCGAACAGATATGGCACATAATTGGTTTAAATTTGTAACTTTAAAATCTACGTATTGAGTGATTGTACCATAAGTAAATAGCATGTAAGCAAGTAAAAACTTGCCTGGAGGCGTCTTGGTGATGCTCGGCAATGATAACGGCACGAACGCGCGATGAATGGCGCGTGTAGGGTTCGCGGCCTCGGCTCGTGCTCGCTCTCAGCTATGGGGTTTGCTGTGTGTTCAAGCGATGTTGTGTCTCCTTTAATGGTTACAGCGGTGTTCAGGCGATAGCCGACGGCTGCGGTTGGGGGTGAGGTGATTGCTTGATTGATTAGAGAGAAAGGGAGAGAGATAAAGTAACAGAGAGAGAGAGAGTGAGAGAGAGAGAAGACTGAGAGAGAGAGAGAACTGAGTGAGTGAGAGAGAGAGACAGAGTTAGAGATTTAGAGAGAGAAAGAGAGTGAGAAGGGAAGAGAAAAAGAGAGAGAAAGGTTGAACGCCGACGACGTGGGCTGCGTGGCCGGAGGGGGTTGACGGCAAGAGAGCAGCTCGAGTTGAAGGCGATGGGGAGCTCAGGGATCGGGCGGCGGATGCGGAGGGCAGCAGCTGGAGGCGAGGAGGTCACGATGGTGGAGGCGGTGGCTGGCACGCAGTGGGGCAGCGGTTGTTTCGGGGTTCTTGCGACGGTTGGTCGGAGCTTGCATGCGATGGCCGCCGGGGTTGCAGGGAGGAGGAGGAGTTGGTGGTCAGTGGTGAAGGAGAGAGCGGGTGAAGCTTGGGGTGGTCGGCAAGGTTGATGGTGGCTCGTCGGAGGTCTTAATGGTGGCGAGGGGGCCGGTGATGGGTGGCGGGAAAAGGAGGAAGGAGGAGAAAGTGATGGGGATGTGAATGCGATCGGTGAGGTGAGGGTTGTGCGTTGAGTGGACCACGAGGGTGCAACGTGGAGTAACGCTCGCGAGCGCGGGGGCGACGGCGGAGGCGAGAAGCGTGCTCGCGAGCGGGAGTTAGGGGAAAGAGACGTTGGAGACGAGGGAGAAGTAGTGCGGGCCGGGTCGGGCTTATGCCAACGGGCTAAGAGAGTGGGCTGCTGGGCCAAGATAAAAATAAAGGAATTAAAGGGGAATGTGGGAACAGAGGCCGGGCCAAGGGAGTTTTGGAAAATAATTGGGAATAAAAGGAGTGGGCCGCGCCAATAGAATAAAGAAAATTAAATGGAGAAGTTAAGGGGATGGGCCGGGAAAAATTAAAGAAAAAGGGTTAAGTATTTAGAGAGGTTGGGCTGGGCTAATAAATGTTTGGATTTTCTTCAATTAAATTATAAAAGGGGATGGGCTTGGATTAATAGGGAATTGAATGGTGATACAATATAGAAAGTGGGTTTTATTAAAATAATTAAGTAACGAAATTTGGTTTAAAAAGGAAAATATGGATTTTAGGCGTATAAAAAGAACCGGGTCTTACAGGGACCATACATGAGGATACCTTTGCGGCAGCGCTTGACACACTCGCCGGCTGGTGATTGGAGTCAACTCGACATGAGATCGCCAGACAAATGGCCAACCTGACACGGAAACACGACGATACAACCGAGGATATCCTACGAACGTCCTTCACACACAAAAGGCAAAATGCAAACCGACGAATCAAGGATTTTTCTTTTATTGCCAAAGTCAAGGTCTTTACAAAGGGTATTCTGGGGGGCCCCAGCCCTACAAACTGCCCGGAAGCTTACTTCGGCCACTTCATCGTCGGCGTCACGGCCCAAGGCCCTACCACCGGAGACTTTGCCACCAGGGGCACGCCCTGCTTCCCTCACCATCTTTCGCCGGAGGCCTCGTCGCCGGAAGCGGAACCCGAGCACGGAGTTCACCATCGTCGAACTCGGGAAGCTGTTCCTTCACGGCGTCCATAGCCTTGTTCCACGCGACGGCAGAATACTCTCCGAGCTCGGCGTAAAACTACTCTGATACCTTATACTCAGCCACAGCTTTCTTAGCCCGAGCCTCGGCAACTTGGGCCTTCAGCAGCGCCGCCTCGGCATCTCCCCTGCTGGCGTCCCTCTCTTTTTCCAGGACCTCAAAGCGTTCGGCCATGTCCTCCAGCTTCCTATCGGCAACCCGAAGAGACGCGTTCAGACGACGAAGGGCACCCCGAGTCGCCGAGTTGGCAAGCTCCGCAGCCTCCGCCTGGCCCGCCACAATGTCAGCCTTTTCCCTCTCCTGGCGCAGGTCGCGTTGCAAAATCTCGACCTACGAAGGGAACGCCTCCAATGGCCTCGGGGCGTGGAACGCCCCCTCGGCCTCCATGCAAGTGGCGAGGGCGCAGTGCTGAAGAACCTGACAGAAAGCCGATAAGAAACAAGGAAGCACCCGAACCCAGGGAAGGCATACTAAGAAAAATACGCGTGGAGGGACTCGTACCTGGACCGCCCCTTGCGCCATGGCCTCCAACTGATCCCTCAAGGAGCCACACGGAAGCTTTCCCCCAGCCGACTCTTCCATCCCGGTGAGCAGGCCGGCGGCGACAGAAAGCCCAGACGGAACCATGAAGATGGAGCCCCCTTTCTGCACGGGAATCCCTTCAGGGGCCTTCGACGACGGCGCGCGAGAAACCGTCTTCTTCCTCTTGAGAAGGGGCCTGCCTTCGTCCTTCCCCCCGTCCCCAGTCTGGGACTCGGACAACTGCTGACGACTCTGGCTGCTGCCAAAGGAACCACCAGATGCCGTCGGCGAAATGGACGGCCCTGCCGCCGGCAGAGAATCCGGCGGAGGGCGCGAGCTGGCCAGGGGCTCGGCTACGCCACTAGCTTCCTCCCGGTGCGGGCCGCCCGAAGAGTGGGAGCGAACCATATATCCCAAAGAAAGAAGAACGCCGAGCTGCAGCGACTCAAGGAAGAAAGGAAATGAAAGGTTGGGGGCCAGAGGCGGTCCCCGCCCCCGTTTTATCACCGCGTACGGCCGCATCCAACGGCGCCCATCACTTCCCGCCAAAATGACTCCTCACGCCCAGCGGCTCCGATCGCTCCACGTGTCGGTCCTGCACTGAACCGCACCCCATCAGACGCTGCAGGCCTGCGCACGTCGCATCGGCTAATTGGCGCTCGACACGTGGACCGTCGCTTCGACTGCAGAGCGCACGAACCAGCGGACCTTCTTTAAACGCAAAGATCTCGCCTTGATTCGCTAGCGGAAAAGACAACCGACGGCCCGAGGGCTCGCCCCGACGAAACCATAGAAAGGATCTCACCTCGGGAGGCCCGGCAGTCCACTCCTGACCCGACCACTAGCTGGTCGGGACAAGAGTAGGGGGCTAATGATAGTGCTCGATATTGGCGATCCCCAAGATCATGACATGTGGCAGGTGACGTGTCCCATAACTCAGGAGAAAGGGCCCGCGGAGGCCGATCAGGCCGTCCCGTGCCCGACCAGCAAGCACAAGCTGGCCCCCCTTGGGGCCCCTGCAAATTGGCCTCCTCGGCCTCTCGGCTCGCCCCCGAGCTACCACAGGACCAAGACTCCTCAGCCTCCTTGCTCGTCCCCGAGCTCCCGCCGAGGACGTATTGGTCCTCGGTCCTCCGACCTACTCCTAGGCGTAACCGCCGCTCCGCGAATTTCTCCATGCGCGGATTTTGCGCCAGCAACGTCCCACGTTCCACGCCATCACGATCAACATTAATGGACGATCCGCTCTCCACGCGGGCGTGACGTCGGGAGCGTAACTGCCGGCGAGATCCTCGCCCCCGCTGTTGCGTGCTCCACCTCTATATAAACCCCCATCACAGAGGGGTCAAGTAAGTCATTTCTTACACTTTTATGCCGTTACTCTGCTCGAATTTCCCCTCTAATTTGAGCGTCGGAGGGTCCTCGGTGGTACCAAACCACCCGGGATTTCTTTGCAGGTACTCGGCAACAGCTTCCTCACCTCACCTCTTCCTCCAAAAACCCATTGAGACCCACACGCAACGAAGGATAATCAGTCGAGTTCACCGCGAGATCAACGGAAGACAACATCTGACGGAGGCCCGAAAAGGAGCTCCATCACTAACAAATTAAAGATCAACCCGATAAAAGTTACCCCATGAAAGATTAGATGAAGGAAAGCCGATTGACATTGTTTGGTTATGCACAAATTAAGGAAACCAAATAATGTCCCAGGCTTATTTGAAAATTACTTTTGATACCTCATGCATTAGATTTGATTAAAAAGGAGATTTAGAAGTCACTTCAAAAACAACATGGATCCTATCGTGGATGGCTGTCCAAAATTTTCATCATTTTATTTTGGGTTGGAAGTTTGCGTGGAGCACAAGCAGCTCGACAAAAATGATCTTTTAATATGCACTTTCTTTCTTGGGAAGAGTGTGGGGTTTGAACACCAGAAATCCTAAAGAAAAAGTGTCCACAAATTTACACTTTTGGGACAAATTCATGGATCCTCTGGATGTGTGTGTTTGTTGTGTGCTTGTGTTTGGTGTGTGTCGGTGTGATGTGTGTTGTATGCTTAGGTTAGAGCTTACAGACCGGTGCAAAAAGAAAGTAAAAGAAAATTCAACTTCTCTAATATTCTAAAGAGAGAAAATTATGGCTCTTACTAAATATCCTTTCGTTTGTTTTTCTCACAAAAAAATACAATAAGTTACTTCAAACTTTCTTTCTTCAAAGAAAAAAAGGCCAATCTAAAAAGTAACTTCAAATACTTCTTTCAAAAAAAATTATTTGAAGATATTTCAAGGACACTCTCGATTTTTCCGACCATCCAAATATATAGATCCTTAGGTGAAGTAACAAAATTGTAGTTAATGGACCAATGATGGATAGGGATATACCTAGACGAACATAGATATAGACAATTAGGAATGATATGTTGATTGTTAATTCAATCGTGAAAATGGCTCTTAACAAAACAGAATGAAAGAAACCAATTGTTTGAGCTAACCCCAAAATTTGAGACAAAGGGCTTGTTATTGTTGTTGTAGACATAATTACCCTTTAAACATTTATTCATCATATGCCAATGGCGTTGGCCGCCGCCGTCAGGACAGGACAGTGATCGTGTAAGACTGGAACATTTGAAGAGAGTGTTCGGATTGATACCAGCTTGAATGAGAATGCGATTTGTACGGTTTGAAGGCACCTCATTTTCTAAGGATCCTAAATTCTCATAAACATCAAACATATTCGAATTTGATGAGAATTTGAAATTCCGCTCTAAATTATCACATACCAAGCAAGACACCAAGCAAGACTGGATGAAAAGAGTGGAGAGGAAAAATAAAGATTCCTTAAGAATTTGGACTCTTGTCTGTCTTTAAATAATATTGAAGAATGGAAGGTGGCCGATTTCCAATTTGTCATTGTCAAATCGAACCACCAAATATACTGTTTAGCAACTGCTTTGTGTAAGACAAACATGTTTTTATCTCTATCACCAATCATTTTAAGAAACAAACATATGATTGATTAGACTCCTTAAGCCTTCACCAAATAAATATCTCAAGGAAACCTAGGAACAGTTGTATAGCACTCCTAGGAATGTGTATTATTTCAATTCAGTATTCAAATTATTAATTTTTCATGTCGCATCGATTTAAATAGCAAATAATATCTAATGTGATATTGGCATGTTTGTAGCAGTAGTAACAGGGGTGAAACCGTGTCGGGTTGAACGGGTTTTGAACAGGTTTTATATCCGTCCAAAATTTAAAATCTAAACCCAAAACCCATCCGAGCCCTATGTGTTTACAATGTTATACCTAAGCCCGTGAATTTGGGTTTTGAGAGGCGGGTTGGTTAATTTCTGAGGGTTTTGTCGGGCTTGGCCTGTTAAAAATTATTACCAAAGCTATAATTATAAAGGGAGAAGTGGATCCTGCAGAGCTCTCGTTAATTGACGTTTGTATTTTCTCGACAGGCGGCTGCCAGCCCCTCTTTTCCCCAAAAGTCTTCAAATGAATTCGATCAAATATATTTGCGTAAAGTTTATACTTCGACAAAACTATATATAATTATATATTATAGATTTATAAACATAAGAATTACACCAATCCAATGTCATACATAAAATACAATATGTATATAATAATACGTAGAATTAAATGCCTATGATATATCTCGAGTGATCGGATATAAGGAGCGGATTTGGTTTCGGCTGAGTTTAGGATTCAGACGAACAAGTTTTTTTTAGAAAACCATATCCGAATTGAAATTTTTTGTTTCTAATCTTCTATCCGGCCGATCAGATTCGGATGCATATAGGATATTGGAAAAACCTAGGAATTTCAAGTTGGTTAGGGTCGAGATCCAATCAAACTCAACCCTACTTGCAACCCTAGTCTGCAACGGTAAAATTTTGGTATATTCCATGCAATGCTATCGGCCAATGATTATAAAAAGATGGCAATGTCCTGACATCCTTTGCATAATGTTTTGGATCTAACAATGCTCTCTGCCTCTCTCTTATGACCGGATCCATACGACAATAGATTTTTCTTACTATGCTACATTTATTGTAAAAACGGTTATAATATTATATATTTGCACCTTTCTGAAGTAGAGCATTGCCCGCTATTCCATCTGTCCTAAAAAAACAGATTTATAATGAATAATTGATGAACACAGTTGATGTCCTTTTCTCTTCTTCACTTCTTGTCACTTGATTTCTCTAAACTCTCAAAATTTATGTGTACTCTTTATTTTGTGAATTCAATACTTGTAATTTGTTACCTTTGAGATATTGTAACTTGTGTTTTCTGGCATTGTTTTCATGAGCCTATAAATAGAGACTTTGTGTAACACTTGTATGAGATGAAGAACAAGAAATGAAATAAACATTTCTTTCTTTATAATTTTCTTATCATAAGTTTTAGTAAATTTCATAACACGTTATCAGCTCGACTGTTCTCAATTTTTCGAGCTAGAATTTCTCCTTCTTGTGTAAGTGAAGTACTAATCATCATGTTGAATCTCACAAAGCTTGAATTTGTAACTCTTGACATTATGGGCAAGAATTATTTATCATGGATGCTGGATGCTGAAATTCATCTGGATGCAATGGGACTGAGAAATACAATCAAAGAAGAAAATGAAGAATCAATATAATCCCGAACCAAAACAATGATTTTTTTTCCGTCATCATCTCCACGAAGGATTAAAAGATGAATATCTTATAGTAAAAGATCCACTTCAACTTTAGAAAAAAATTGAAAGAAAGGTATGACCACCAGAAAACTGTAATTCTTCCAAAATCTCGTTATGAATGGATGCATTTACACCTATAATATTTTAAATCAGTAAGTGAATATAACTTTGCAATATTTAGAATTAGCTCTCAATTAAAATTATGTGGAGAAAATATTACTGATCAAGATATGCTAGAGAAAACATTCTCTACTTTTCGTGCCTCGAATGTGCTCTTACAGCGGTAATATCGAGAAAAGGGTTTCAAATAATACTCTAAATTGATTTTCATGTCTTCTTGTGGCTGAACAAAATAACGAGTTATTAATGAAAAATCATGAATCCCGTCCAACTAGATCTGCTCCATTCTCTGAAGTGAATGCGACAATGTCTAAAAATTTTGGACGTGGACGAGTTTATAAGCGTGGCCGTAGCCGTGGACGTGGACATGGCCGATGCCAAAATAATTATCGTGGTCCCAGTGGTTATAATCCTAATCTTGCTAATCATAAGAACAAACATCACCACCACAAGAGGGATAATAAAGAAAAAGAAGAAAAAGAGAAGGTTCGACAAATTAAGAATTCAAATAATGTATGCTATAAGTGTGGGATTAAAGGACATTGGTCTCGTATCTGCCGTACGCCAAAACACCTTGTTGAATTTTATCAAACATCACTGAATGAAAAGGGAAAAATATGGAAGCAAATTTTGTATCTCAAAATGACGATTTCGACATTGATCCTTTTAATATAATACATTTGGACATGGCAGATTTCTTTGAAAATCTGAAAGAAAAAAATGATCATTTAGTTGGTAATGAGATAATCCAAGATAACTGAAGCTATTTCTAATATTCTTTTAGCATATTTTAAGTATGTTTGTTTCGGTATTTGTAGTGTGATTTTCTGAAGTATGGCTTGATTGATATGTAATATTTTCTTTTCTGCTAGTTTGCAATGTCACTTATAATGTGTTTTGTTTTAATGAAGAAAAGTATAGATATTTCCCAGCTTTAGCAAGATTCAAGAGCAATGATGGAGATTTGTACCCAGCAGCTAGTGCAACAACACATACTATATTTAAAGATAAAAAGTATTTTTCTCATTTAATAAAGAGTCATGCTCATGTCAACACGATATCTGGTAGTACGAAAATAATTGAAGGCTCTGAAAGAGCTAATATATTATTACCCAGAGGAACAAAATTGATTATAAATAATTCACTATTTTCCACTAAGTCTCAAAGATACTTGTTAAGTTTCAAGGATATTCGTCTAAATGGATACCACATTGAAACTGTAAATGAGAACAATAACGAATACCTTTGCATTACAACTATTGTCTCGGGTAAGAAACAAATATTGAAAAAATTGCCAACCTTCTCTTACGGTTTATACTACATGAGTATTAACTTAATTGAGACGCATGCTATAGTAAACCATAAGTCTACTGATCCAAATACTTTTATGTTTGACATGATCGGTTGGGGCATCCCGGATCAATAATGTGCGAAAAATAATCAAGAATTCAAATGGGATCCATTGAAGAACCAGAAAAATCTTCAATCTAATGAATTCTCATGTACCGCATGTTCTCAAGGTAAATTAATTATTAAACCATCATCAGCTAAAGTTGGACTTGAATCTCCTGCATTTTTAGAACGCATTCAAGGTGATATATGTGAGCCCATTCATCCACCATGTCGATCATTTAGATATTTTATGGTTTTAATAGATGCATCTTCAAGATGGTCACATGTGTGTTTATTATCAACTCGCAACGTTGCATCTGCTAAATTGCAAGCTCAGATAATTCGATTACGAGCATAATTTCCAGATTATGCTATTAAGAGAATTCGTCTTGACAATGCCATTGAATTTACATCTCAAGCATTTAATGACTATTGTATATCTATAAGAATAACTATTGAACGGCCTATTGCCCATGTTCATACACAAAATGGTTTAACAGAATTATTGATTAAATGCCTCCAATTAATTGCTAGACCATTACTTATGAAAACAAAACTCTCAGTTTCAGTTTGGGGACATGCTGTTTTGCATGCAATAGCACTTGTATGCATCAAGCCAACAAATTATCATAAGTTCTCTTCTTTACAATTGGTTTTTGGTCAGGAACTAGATATTTCCCATATAAGGATTTTTGGATGTGCAGTATATGGTCCAATTGCACCATCACAATGCACTAAAATGGGTCCTCAAAGACGATTGAAAATATATGTTGGATAAGACTCTCCTTTTATAATAAGATAACTTGAGACAGGGGATGTTTTTACGGCGCGTTTCGCCGATTGTCATTTTAATGAAACATTTTTTCCAACATTATGGGAAGAAAATAAGCAAAAGAAAGAGGTCACATAGAATGCATTATCTTTATCTTAATTAGATCCTCGTACAAAACAATGTGAACAAAAAGTTCAAAAGATAATTCATTTACAAAATATAGCAACCCAATTACCAGACGCATTTACTGACGTGAAAAGAGTAACCAAATCACATATCCCGCTGTAAATGCTCCATCTCGGATTGATATCCCGGTAGGATAATCCGTTATTATCATAGCAAATGAGTGTACACACGCTTGAAGTGTCGTAGACTAGTAGGTTCTAAAGACAAAAATTCTTGAAAGAGAAAAGAAGCAAATAATAGAGATGCCTAGATTGAGGAGGCTGGTATTCATGAAGTGACCCAAGACATAATTAATTATGAAACCCCAGAAGAGCTTCATTTACCAGAAAATAGTAAATATGAAGAGATTTCGATAAATTATGTCTTTACTAGAAAAATATGGAACCGAAAAGATACCATCATCGATGATATTTTTGCATATAATGTAGCGCTAAATATTATGCAAGAAAATGAGAATCTTGAACCTATATCTGTCGAAGAATGTCAACATAGAAATGATTGGCCAAAATGGAAAGAATCAATTCAAGAATAATTAAACTCACATACAAAGTGTGAAGTTTTTGGACATGTAGTCTGAACACCCAAAGGTGTAAAACCAGTAGGATACAGATGGGTATTTGTACGAAAACGAAATGAGAAGAATGAAATTGTAAGACATAAAGCACGACTTGTAGCACAAGGATTTTCGCAAAGACCTGTTATTGATTTTGAAGAAACTTATTCTTCCATAGTGGATGCAACTACAATGCGGTATCTTATTAGTATGGTAGCACATGAAAGATTCGATATGTGTCTAATGGATGTAATTACAGCCTATTTATATGGGCCACTGGATAATGATATTTATATGAAAATTCCTGAAGGGTTTAAGACACCTTAAGTAAGTAATTCAAGATTCTGGGAAATTTACTCAATTAAATTAAAAACATCTTTATATAGATTAAAGCATTCTGGTCGCACGTGATATAATCGTCTTAGTGAATATTTATTGAAAGAAAGTTGTAAAAATGATGACATTGTTGGGGTTAAAATTTACACCCCATTAACCAAAACTCAAAGTCAAACCGCGAACAGATAGGACCAAATCAAAGCAAATGGACCCTACTTTTGAACCCATGCAGGGCCCACGCTCGAACTCAAGCCGGGCCTACGCCTGAACCCATGCCGGGCCTACACCCGAATTCAAGCCAGGCTCAGGCTCGAACCAAAGCCCAAGCAAGTGGGCCCGAGCCTAGTCCGGCCCCCATGCCAAGGAAGTAAAACAAATAAATGTAATATTTAAATAAATGTGCAAAATATAAAATAAGTAGGCAAAAACCAATCACTACTGGATACTATACATATTAGAGACCGTCTTAAACGGTCTCTAACACTGAAGGTACGGTCTCTAAATAGCATTAAGGACCGTTCATATTTTAAACGGTTGCTAATACACGGTCGCAAAAAGAGTGGTCGCTGACACGTGTATTAGCGACCATCTATGAACGGTCGCTAATACGAACGGTCACTAATGACTTATTAGCGACCGTTTGTCACAGTCTCCAATACCATACCACCTGGACTAACCAACGACTCTAAATTGTTTTTTGTATCAGTGAACGGTCGCTAATATGGGTTTTAGAGACCGTTTCTGTAGCCTGAACTGTCGCTAATACCCATATATTTTTGATTTTTTTTTTTTTACAGAAAATGACTTTTCCCCTACAATAATTCATTTAATCATAATATAATAGCAAATATAGCGTTGCGATCATAAACAAATATATAAACACGATATATCACAAACCAATAGCATTTCCATCACAAACCATTATAAATCCAACAATTTCAACAACTCAAATAATATGAAAAATACGAAACCCTCTCCAATCAACGCAGACAATATTGCTTTGAATACAAATAATACATTACTAACTAAATGTCCAACAATATGAAAAACTCTTCAAATCGCGCGTACAATCCTAACTCACTCAACCCTACGAACCCTACAAATTCAAAACAAGTTTAATAAATATATGAACTCAAATCATAATTTTCGAAATTAAACAACACGCTAGCTACATTAATTAACACATGTAACACTCAACCCTACGAACCCTGCAAATCCAAAACAAGTTTAATAAATAGATGAACTCAAATCATAATTTTCGTTATTAAACAACGCGCTAGCTATATTAATTAACACATGTAAATGCGTACCTCACTAACTTCTACCGCAGCCATCGCCATCAGAATCTCGCCCTGAAAAGTATCGATCCGCGTTGTCCAACGATACAAAAAAACTCTTCAAATCGCGTGCAATCCCAGCTCACTCAACCTTATGAACCCTACAAATATAAATAAATAAATAAATACATGAACTCAAAACATAATTTTCGAACCGACGCTAGCTATACTAACACATATACATAAATACCTCACTAACTCCCGCCACTGTCATCGCCTTCAGAAACTTCTCCTTAAATAGTATCGAGCGGTATCCTGAAAGTCATCTTCACTAGTTAGATACCTAGCTTATACGCTTAATTGTAACCTATAAATATCAATCGCATGCACGCGCACACTCACTCACACGTCAATAATATACTTGTGAAAGACCATAAGTTTAGGCTCAAACTTAGTTTTAAATAGTAGAGCGTGATCCATTTTCTCCTACCACATATTATTTTAGATATTTTTCGGTTTTACCAGCATACACATTTTTAAAAGATAAATTGAAAATTATTAACTAATACTATAGTTGTAAGAGTGGTTACATACACGTATTTTTCGGTTTTCTTATGCCGTCTAGGACAGTGGATAAGTGCTCCACCTCTAAGTATCTGGAAAATCTGGCGCATCTGCTCCTCGCTGCAACCCTGGGTCGACAAAAACTCGAGTAAAACATGGATGTCACGCCCCGCTTCCCGGTATACGACGAAGGGGACGCGACGAGGCCGCTACTTATTTACTCAGAAGTAAATACGCCAAGCGTAACAAAGCAATATAAAAGGAATATACACAAGAGACAAATGTAATGAACAACAACTTTATTTATTAACATTCTTTTACAGTACATGGAAAAGTAAATACATCTGAATGAAAGCAATGCCTAAACAGTGGCATAACAGAAATGGAAAATACTAAAATGAAATGTGTACAAGTGTAGCTACAGCTCGGGATCTTCAGTAAACTGGTCCAAGTCTTCAGTGCTAGGCTCGATCTCTTGAAGGTCTGAATCACCTGACGACATTCCAAAGAAAAAGAAAGAGGATGTCGTCAGCGAACAATCGCTCGGTAAGTTCCAAAGATAAGGGAGAAGTAGAATAGACAGAGAGAGTGTGTAACTTTTAAAGTGGTATTATATTGTTATAATGTTGTATTTAGTGTTAACGCTGTTTTTTGTAGCTTGGTACAGAATAGACCAGTGTATACGAGAGGAGTCTCAGTAGACCAAAGACTAAGGTGAACGGAATCAAGAGTACAAGGTTCCGTCGATAATACCACAGAACAACGGTATGGATATAATTACGTCTTAAGTGACCACCTCGTGCCACCTTTAACACCTTCCGTACCAATCTACCCCTTAAATCCCGCGATATCTTGATTGTATTGTTTGTATTGTATTGTCTTGTAATTTGAATTGTATAGATGGATGACTTGCCGAAACCATGATATCAGTAAACGGATGTAACTGGAGAATCGTGTAGATAGAGGTATATCCATGGTCCGGTTCAGTCAATACAGATTGAATAGATTGACTATATGGATTCATGGATTCATATTGAATTGTAGTTTGTACTTGAATCATATTCAAGTCAGATTATTTATAATGAGACTCAGTCTGAGTCAGAACAATTAGAAAAGAATTTGAAATCCTGAATTAAGTTTTGATATTATCGGTAACCGCTGCACATGGATGGCAGGATTTGTGTCTTTTTCAAAAACGATTACCGTATTAATAACACCGTTTGTTAAGTTGTCTACCTTAAATAGGCAAGCACCTATATCTCCGGCTCCATAAGGCTCAAGAGACTAGTCCCGCTTAAACCTTTATTTACTAGGGTCCTTATTGTAATTTAATATAACTTGAGGGGGTTTTATGTAAAAATAATTTTGTATAATTTTCAAAATATATATCAAGTATTTAATTATCGTCTTTAGAGTTTTCATAGATGTAGATTTTATATATGTGACATTTCTAGTGGGTAAAACCTAATTTCATAATATAGGGTATTTAATTGTAAAGTATTGAACTTGTATGGAATTGCATGGTATTTTCGTGTAAAGTGATTTTTTTATTTAGAAAAGTTAGAATATTTATATTATATCAAAAATTAGATATTTTGATATATATATATATATATATATATATATATATAAAATAGTTTTAATTTATTATTTTTCTTGAAATCTCATTTTCTTAAGATATTTATATTTTTAAATCTTTCGAGACCGAATGCTCTTTACGGAGGTATGCATCTCACACTACTAAGCCCGAGAATGTGCGATAATCCGCACCATCCTGAACGGGTTCCCCAAAATGGGTTGTAGCGGCGCTTTGCAAAAATTTGTTTAAAATACATAATCTTATAGAAAAAGGTTTTTAATAGTAAAAGGTATTTATGTGTAAAATTGCATGTTCCCGTATTCTATGTTCCCGAAAGGCATCGTGCTATATTTCATATGAGTGTTGTGAAGAAGTAGGCCATTATCTCGTGATCTATTTAAAGGTACAGTAAGGAAATATGATGTTTAATGTTGAAACTAAACTACATGGTATTTTACTGAAAAGGTACGATAAAAATTACAATATGAAATATTTTGCTATGAAACTTATTCATGATATTTTGTTAATGTTTAATAGTCAATATGTGAGGGTTTAGTATGCTTGTATTTAAGAAAATATGGAATTTTTAAGAAGAACCGAATCGAAAGTCGGATTAACTCCACTTCCGTCGGGTTTTAGAAAGAGAACTTTTTAGAGATCAAGATGGAAAGGAAGAATAGGACTTACAGGTTTGTAGTGTAGAGAAGAGGAAAAGGGTGTGGAAGGAGGTTCCGGTGCGTCGTTTCGTCGCCGGGAACTCCTAGGGTTGTCGTTGGAAGTTCGCCGGAGCTTCGCCCTTCGCTAACTCCACTTATACACAAAAGTTCTAGAGAATTTTCTTGAGAGTTTGGACGGAGTTTGTGAGTGAGGGGTGTGTGAATTGGAGTGGTATTTATAGGATAATCTAGGGTTTAAGGGTAGATGAAATGTTGTAATGAAAATTATATGAAAATTGTATTAAAAAATGGTTTAATGGAGTTTTTAATTTCTCTGTTACTGTGTAGGTGAAATAAACTATACAGAGGTTACCAGAAAACCAAAAGGCATATAACTCATGAAGGCCAACTCGGGTTTTGGCCGAGTTCGGCCGGCGGCGCTGGCCGAGTCAGCCACGTCGCCGGCCCGATCCGGCCGAGTCAGGCCGGGTCTGGGGGCCACATGTCCCTTGCCGATTTGTCTACCCCCTGGGCCAGTTTGTTTTATATATGACTTTTGATTTTTACGAGTTATGCACGTGTAGGCTCTTGTACTTCTAAAAATTTAAAAGAAAACTAATTAAAAAATAATATGGCTAATGTGATTTGAACTCTGGTGTTTTGGTTCAGCAGTGCAAGGTCTTACCAATGAGCTACAAGCTCCTTCTTGTTGTTCTAAAGCAAAACAAACTTATAACTTGTGCTCAGGCAAAAGTACATCTTTCTGTATTTTTGAAAAAATTGTACAGAAAGTTTAAGGTTGTTAGAATGGATATCAATGAGTAAAACTTATAAGATGGTTTACATCAAATAAACATTACCCTTCAAACACAAGTTCCTTTTTCTCTTGTAATTTCAGTATCCTCCTTCAATTGTGCCCTCAATCACAAATCTCACGATTCTAGTAAATATGGATAGAGAGTGAGACACAAGGCACAACACCCATCGACGCTTGATGACATACTTTCACCTCAATTCCAATTTGGGAATTGCCTGCCGATATTGCGCTGGCCGGTAACGAGACAAGAACCGCAACGACTGGGAGTGAAGTGTGACTTCACTCCCATTTGAGATGGTAACCCTTCGCTCCCAGTTGCGACAGCTCTTGTTTCGTTATCGGCCAGTGTTACATCGACAGGCAATTTCCAAATTGGAATTGAGGTGAAGATATGTCATCGAGCATCGACGGGTATTGTTCCTTATGTCTCACTCTCAATCAATATTTACTAGAATCGTGAGATTTGTGATTGAGAGCACAATTGAGGGAAGGATGCTGAAATTATAAGAGAAAAATGAACTTGTATTTGAAGGATAATGTTTGTTTGATGTAAACCATCATATAAGTTAGAACCAAAGATAACAATAGAGACGAAACGAGTTTATCGAGCGCATAACTGCAATTTATACAAACCCATAGATATTAAATGAATTTTTTACACTAAACTACTTTAAAAATTATACCGACACACACAAGCATATACGTATACACGAACAGAAGTAACATATGTACCAGATGTGCGGCACGGATGTTTCACACGACCGTGTAGATTATTACGGTTCATAATGTACCGTCCCTAATGTATACAGTTTCTACTAGTGCAAGTTACAGCCAAAAGACCCTCAACCCTCACGACATACTAGAATATAAAAATACGTCCGCTCAACTTTTCTGCTAGATCAAATTTCATTGTAGGCCAGTTGGGCTCTCAAGGCAACAATATTAAATGATTTGATATAAATTTTGATTTGGATTATAGATGAAGTAACAATTTAAAAATCTAAATGGTAAATCATAGACAACAAGATTTTAAATTATTAAATTTACAAAATACAAGTTAAAAGTTAGGATGAATATATTTGTGAAATATTTCATATGCGGACACACATACATATATACACACTCACACATACACGCGCGCGCACTCACACACTCACACATACACTCACTCACACATTCACATACGTACGCGCTGAAAGTGTGTCATAGCACCTCTACTAGGTTTCCACATGCATCAAGTATGCAATTTAAAAAAATCTAGAGATCTAAGCTACACTAACTTAGAATCGAGCTAGAGAATTAATATTTTATAACAAGAAAGCAAGTTCTAAATTAAGTTGTTCCCGCCAAAAATTTCTGCGCAAAAGAGCCCAAGGTATCAAATGGCAGCGATACGCTTAAGAAAATGTGAACCAGTATTTTCCGGGCTGTATTTTGACAAACTTCCGAATGAGAAACAGCTAAATTCTGATGGTATTGAAAGCATCTCGAATAAACCTTCGATTTGATATATTATGGGCCTTATAATTCATCCGGGATCAAAAGTTATGAGCAAATATGCTATGCATATGTGATCTAAGGAAGAAAATGCGAACCAGTATTTTCCGAGCTGTATTTTGACAAACTCCTGAATGAGAAACACTTAAATTCTGATGATATCGAAAGTTTCTCGAAAATTCCTTCGATTTGATATATTATGGGCCTCATAATTCATCCGAGATCAAAAGTTATGAGCAAATGTGCTATGCACGTGTAATCTAAACTAATGCTCTACTATAGGGGGAATGCATTTTTAGTCCCATATCGGGAAAAGAAGAGATCACTTCTCTACCACTCCCATATAAATAAGAGGGGATACCTCTTAGAAAAAGCGGAGTTCAATGCTCAAAAGATTCAATTCTCAAAGGAGATACGTTCTCCATAGGAGCTTACTCTCCCCCATAATGCGCATATGCGCAAGCGCCATGTGCGCTACGTGCAACGCACGTGTGCCCGCCATGCGCGCACCACGTGCAACGCACGTGCGCACCACATGAGAACATTTAATAATATTAAAAGGAGATACGTTCTCCATAAGAGCTTGCTCCTCCATAATGCGCATATGCGCAAGCGCCATGTGCGCTACGTGCAACGCATGTGTGCCCGCCATGTGCGCAACACGTGCAACACACATGCGCACCATATGAGAACATTTAATAATATTAAAAGGAGATACGTTCTCCATAGGAGCTTGCTCCCCCCATAATGCGCATATGCGCAAGCGCCATTTGCGCTACGTGCAACGCACGTGTGCCCACCATGCACGCACCACGTGCAACGCACGTGCGCACCACATGAGAATATTCAATAATATTAAAAGGAGACTCGTTCTCCATAGGAGCTTGCTCCTCCCCCCATAATGCGCATATGCGCAAGCTCTATGTGCGCTACGTGCAAATATGTGCGCCCAACACGTGCGACGCACGTGCGCGAATGCAAAGAAGCCTTTATGAGCAGCGAAAAGCTTAAGCTCCAGCCTGTTCTTCCCCCCTGATGAGTGGGACATGGTTCAAAGGGTACATCCCTCCGAACCTTCGATATATGGCACTGTAATCTCTCAGTGTCGTCGGAGAGGTGGTGGGTCCCAACGACCAATAATCCTTCCTTCCAAAATAAAAAAAAAGAAGATAGACGGAAGCATAGAGAGAAACCTCCTCAAAAACTTTGAGAAATTCAAAGAAGAAGAGCCAAACTCTCAGTGAAAGAAGATTTTTTCTTCAAGGTAAAAAGAATGGTGATGAACATAGAGATGAAATCATCTCGTAATTAATTTGAAAAGAAGGATTCACTTACTTAAAAGATCATAGATCTACAAAGACCAAGGTCTTTTCAAAAGAGATCAAAAGATCCCATTATAAAATAAAAAGAAGAATATAAATTTTCTCACAGATCATAGATCTACAAAAACAAAAAGTCTTTTACAAAGAGATCAAAAAACCTCATCATAAAATATAAGAAGAATTTACTTCTTCCTCACAGATCATAGATCCATAAAGGCAAAGTCTTTCATCAACATAAAAGATTGAAGAACTTTTGCTCTTAGAATCTTGAGACAAAGTCTCTTTTTGGATCACAAAATTGATCATATGCGCTTTGCGCTCTTGAACTGCGCTTCTGCGCTCTTAGAATGGCGCTCAGCGCCGAGCGCGACACGTGTCCCTTACATCTGCGCTCTTGACAGCTAGCGCTTTGCGCTCTTGAACCAGCGCACTGCGTTCATGGGCTAGCACTCAGCGCTAAGCGCACCACGCGTCAATTACGTGTGCGCCACTAAACTACTAGCGCAATGCGCTCATAAACTGGCGCAATGCGCCCATCATCTGGCGCTTAGCGCCAAGCGCGACACGTGTCCTTCACGTGTGCGCTACTTGGCAGAAGCGCACTGCGCTCTTTGACTAGCGCCAAGCGCGCCACGTGTTGCGCTGATAGAACATAAATTGTTCTTTAATAAGCCCAAGGCTATGATGAATGCCCAGCATTCAATAAAAGAAAAGATATTGTCAGAATTCAAGCATTGTTAAAAGGGCCAATCCCAAGCAAATGCTCAGCAGCCCAAAATAAATGTTAAACATTTTAACTTGATTGGACTTAGCCCAAATTGGCCATAAGTCCTCAATTCAGATTAAATGAGCCCATATGCTCATAAATATTTTTAACAGATCTTAGGCCCAAATTGGACTACAGATCTTTCAACCAAAATTGGTTCAAGGGTACATCTCTTTATTCCTCTGATATTTGTCGTTGTAATCCTTCAACGTCTTCAGAGAGGTGACGGGTCTCGACAACCATATATTTCATAGACTATGACGTCTTTAAACTGGACTGTGGGGTCCTTAAACCCATAGACTATAATGTCCTTAACCTCAGACTGTGGGGTCCTTTAAAACCCATGGACTATGATGTCCTTAACCTCGGACTGTGGGGTCATTTAAAACCCATGGACCGAGATGTCCTTAAACTAACATTGGACCGTAATGTCCCTAAACTAATTATCGACCGCAATGTCCCTAAACTAAACAATAGAGCCCAAATGCTCTTTTGTTGGATCTAAACGATCCCGTTAAGTTGATCTTAGTCTAGAAATTAGACTAACGTATCCTTAACAAGCCTTTAAGTTGATCTTAGTCTCAAATGAGACTAACGTATCCTTAAACCCAAACCCAAATCTAAGAAAATACGGATTTGGACTAATCCACGCCCTACGGGCGACAACATAAATTAGTCTCCGTATACAATCCACGGGCAACCAAAAACAAAACAAACACCCACGACACGAAGTGACCATCTGGAGAAGGAGAAAGTTGCTACCGCGATGCGGTAGCGTAATTAACTGCAGGGGCTTGCGCCTGCAGGGAAGAGCGTCCCCAAAATCAAAAACCCCTCAATGAGGGGGAATCTGACGAAGTCTGCTACATCGGCCGCATTCGTTTAAACCTTCGATACACGGTGCCATAAATCAACTTGGCATCTTCGGAAAGGTGGACGGATAGCACCAAATAGCATCTGCCCTCGAAATTCAGGCAAGACGGACCCGCGCGGTCGCGTCTCCGCGTTTCGGCGGGGAACAGATTCTAGCACGCCCGGTGGGACCTCTTCCTCTTTCCAGTCCACACTTCGTGTGTCGTGTTCGCGAACGAATCACGGTTTAATATGGTTGCCCTTGGGTTCGAGGTACTAAGATTTGGTTTTGCTCCCATGCAGAAAACAGAACGTCAATGGCTTTTAACTGCACAAGCTGCAACAATGGCAATAACTCTTACTCCGTCCTCGCAGGAGGAGTGACCTACGGGCCTTAGGCGGCCTCTGTTTTTACAATGCCGGTGAACCAGGTGACTCAGGCCACCACTGGGCTATTCTTTGGGACTATGATCCCACCGGTGAGCTTCAATGCCCCGCTGTTATCGCAAGAAGCCCCAAAGAAGTCGGTCTTTGATTGACTTACCACTGATGCGGCCCCTCTCAATGGGTCGCCCAACTTCAATGCCTCAATTTTTAACAGACTGGGACAGAACGTTAACAAGCCCGCGATACCTGAAGCAGCCATCCCGAAGCGGATAGCCATCCCGGCTCAAGCGGACGAAATCATCGGAGAGGCTTCTTCTGCCAAGAAGTCAGTTTTCATAAGGATAGCCGTTCTGGCTCCCGTTTTAGGCGAAATCGTCAAGGCTGCTTCACCTGCTCGGAAGTCCGCCTTCGACAGGCTGGTTATTCCCTCTCAACGGACGTCAGTATTCAATAGGCTGACAACGACGACTTCAGACCAACACAGGGGGCATGAGTAAGTCACCTCTACAACTGAGACAATCCCAACGGCTCGACACGCTCGACGTCGCCACTGGCGCCAAGTAAGAAAGGCTGGGGCAACTCTCCTTCTGGACTGACTCCGCCGGCTGCAACGGTGGAAATCGATGTTGCTGTTCCAACTGGGAACAGCTTTGAACCGCTGAGAAGAGTGCGCAAAAACTCTCCGACTGCCGTGCTGAAGAGATCTCCTCCACCTGTGGAGAATGCTACAGAGAAGAAGCCAGAACAGCCCCCTCGGCGGCTGTCCTCCAAAACTTACTAAGTCTGGCGACAGGTCCAGGAATCGATGATTGACCAGGACTACTCTCGCCGGCCAAAGAAGCTTAAAGCTCGGCAAGAAAAGAGCCATCTCGTGGTACCACAGAAGATTTCATCCGTATGGGTGCCCGTTGCAACGGCTCCCTCAACGTCAACCGCTCACAAGAGAAGGAGGCCGGAAAAAGCCACTGTGACCGCAACGAACCACAAGGACGCTGAATCTAAACGCCCCAAGTTTGGGGGCATGGGAACACATACCGTTTATATGGCTTCCGGAAAAGAGGAAAGCCATGCGTCTACGGGTCATCGACCGCTTACTCGATCGATAACAAAGGCTCAGGAACAATAGCAACAAAAACTTCAGGAGATGATGACTGCAATGGCCGCGCTCACTGGGCCGAAAGAAAATCCAGGGACGTCAGAGCAGCGTCAACAAGAAACTGATGCTGAATTCCTCTGAAGAATGCTCGAGAGGAAAGAAAAAGAGGCCGCGGAACAGGCGACCAACATAAAACGAATGGCTCTTTTGTTCCAGGACATGGCTGGGATGATGTTACAACCGGAACCTCCGGCTGAAGACCCCCCGATTATCATTGAAGATGACAGAGGAGAGACATCGAACCCTCCTCTGGCTATTTCAGCAGCCAAGGAGGAGACAATCTCCAAGGCCACTCTAAATGATTACATCGCTCAGCAGATACGAGTTCACCAAGCGAATGAAGCGGGCGGGCAAATTATTAGAACTGGGCGACCATACCCAGGATGGTACGATCAGATCAAGTATCCACCGGGATACACGATCCCCAAATTCCACGTATATAAGGGGACGGGAAATCCGCATCAGCACGTCGCTCAATTCAGAGCCTTATGCGGCAACACTGGAGGTGATGATAAACTTCTGCTCCGCAGTTTGTCGGTAGCTTGTCGGAAACGGCGTTTGAGTGGTATTCGGAGCTTCCCAACGACTCCGTCAAAACTTTTGCAGAGATGGAGCTGCTATTCACCCAGTGTTTCGCGAGTGCTAGTGAACGCACCCCAATAACGACATTGATCAATGCCAGGGTGAAACCTGGAGAAACATGGGTTCAATACGCAATACGATAGCGGAATTTATGGTCGAAATGCGAGCAACACATCGAAGAAGCGCCTGCAGTAAGCATGTTCGTGGGAACTCTTGATCCTCAGGCGACCATCTCCCAATTTATGATGTTTTTCAAGCCCACCACCTTCCAAGCCTTGATTGATAAACTGGCCCAAATGGACCAGATGGGTCACAGACCTTCTTCTTTAAAGGCGGAACCTCGAAATGAAAAGGGAACAGTGAAAGCGACCTTCATCGCCAATGCTCAGCAGCAACCCGGTGGTTCAAGGTTAATTGCTCGCCAAGAGGATAGGCAGCGATTCTTTAACGAGAAGATGAAGCGCCCTTATTCGTTTCCCCGGAATAAAATGAAAAGACTATTTGAGCTGGTAGTGCACAACATGATCATCACCTTGCCAGATCCAAAACGCCCACTACAACCTGGTGAGGCTAATAATCCCAACTATTGTCCCTATCATCAAGCGATAGGCCATCCAATTGAGGATTGCTTCATCTTCAAGGGCTGGATTGAAGACCAGTACCAACAGGGCAAATTCGCCCTATCCAAGAATTAGAAAGTAAGTCCACCTCAGCCGCACGCTCTTAAAAGGACGGACACACCGAGGGCATCATGCTCTTTTGTAGAAGAAGTTCCATGGGAGGTCGTTCTTTTAGCCAAGACTAAAAGAATGTTGAAGGATCTCCAAACATGCCCGGCGATCAGGTGGAAAAGTCCACTGGAACCCGAGATCATCGAGGGAATGCTGAAACCGCGCCCAACTTCAAAAATTGGTGGTGATAGTCAAAGTGCTGACACCCAGCCATCAAAATTTTCGAAGAAAAAGAAGACCAAAAAGTCCGTGAAGCCTGGTGACAAGAGCACGAACCTGCAAAAATATATCGACGCGCTAGAAGAATATAACCAGAAAGCACGGACCCCAGTCACACTCCAAGAATTTCTCAGCCACGTCCTTGAGGACGGAGATGATGACAATGGAGAAGACTCGTCGGATGAACCTGAAGATTATGTGGTAAGCTTCCATGTGATCTCTCACTCGTCGATAGACGATGAAGAATCTCCTGATGCAGAGAAACTGAGGGCAGATCCTAAGCTGGAATTTCCAGGACCATCAGACGAAATGATTGACGCGTTCCTAAACGATGCTCTTCTGAAAAGCAAAACTGATCGAGAGCACGAGATGGCCATATTTGAAGAGGCCAAACGCCGACGATTGGACGAAAGGGTCGAAACACTCCCAGCCGATCAAAGTACATCCACCGCAAATAAAAGCAGGTTCAAGACGAGGAAGAGGTTCGCCAAAGCCATATCGATGGGAATGAATCTGCCACCCTCCAAAGGAAACACTCATGATGAAGCAGATATACATCCTAGCTACTACTTATATCATCGAAAGATTGCGCACCCCACCGAAGAGTGCAACGCTTTTAAAAGCTGGTGGCAGGGATATGTTGCTCACCGACAACATTTCAAGCGGATGAAACGCAAAACTCGTCGGGAACAAAGAAATACGACCGAGGAGCGCAAAAGAACTGCCGCCAACTGTCACATGGTTGACTACGGAGGATCGCAAGTTCTCACCTTCGGGAGCGACTCTGACAAAGAAATGACTCTTAGCCCTGTAACAACTCCATTTTTAATGTACAAAGAATTGATTTAAATTCAATGTATACTTGGAGAATTTATTGCAACTGATATCTCTTTAAGTATTTATTTCACTCCATAATTACAAGAAGGAGCTTGTAGCTCATTGGTAATACCTTGCACTGCTGAACCAAGCTACCGGAGTTCAAATCCCATGCCCCACATTATTTTTGTATTTATTTTGTTTTAATTTTTTTTGGAAGTCAACGGTAAAAAGGCCATAACTCCCAAAATATGTACTGGACAACAAAAAGTAAATATACCAAATTGTACCCCCGAAAAATCCCCGGCCATTGGACCCCTGACTCGGCCCGACTCGGCGCCGCCGGCCGGCGACTCGGTCCGGCGCCGCCGGCCGGACTTGGCCGGACGGCCGAGTCACCAACAGAGAAAAGTTGGGTCTTGACCTGGTCCACCCTCCTGCATACTCTAAATGCTTGGATCGGTTATCATTTGGCCAATAAATCCCTTTTACTCCTATGTTTAATGAATTTTTAATGATTTTGTATATTTTTTTATAATTTTTTTTTATTAAAAACCTTAACCCTAGCCTAACCCTATATAAACCCCCATACCCTCTACCCTCTCACCCTATATTCCTAAGTCCACTCTCTAAAAATTTCAAGAGAACTCGGTACGTTAGAAAACGAGCGAAAGGCGAAGCGCTGCCGAAATCGACGGCGAAATCCCAGCGATCGTACTAGGACCTCTTCACGACGTTTCGACGCACCGGCAAACCCATTACCTTCCTCTCACTCTCTAGCATTGTCCAAACCCGTAAGTCCCTCTTTTTCTACCTTTCTTTCTTCCATTAAAATACGATTTTTAAAACCCGACGGAAATCGGAACAAACCGATTTCCGATTCGGTTTTTCTATCAAAACTCACTTGTCACTAATTCCATAATGCTTAAACATATTCATGTTGACTACTAATCACTTAAAAATCAATTTGGATAAAGTTTCTCACATGAAATGATAACTTTTGCAAAATACCGTATTTTCGCACTTAAATACCACCATGTTTAGTTTATCACATTTAACCCTTTAACGTTGTTATACCATAAAATAGATCACGAGGTAATGACCTACCTCCACACACACTCATATGAAATCATAACACGCTACCTTGAAAACTTAGAATACGATAAAACAAGATTTACATTAAAATACCATTTTCTTTATAAACCTTTTCTGAAAGTTCTAAGTTGTATACAATTTTAAAACAAAATATTTTAATAGGAAAATACGATATGTCATGGACATCGATCGTTTATCTAAACCCGACTTTGTGATGTCTAGGCAAGTGTGTCTAAAGTGAGTAGTTACTTAATTAGGACCACTACTTGTAGTGGAGAGCCTCCCACTCACCTGGCACTTACCTGGCCGCAATTGGCGGTGAAGAGGCGATTTGAGGCTTCTAATGACGTGTCGTTTAGACCATTTAGAAATAGGCTAGTTGGTTTAGGAAACCCTAGAATCTAAAATACGGAAATTTACACTCTTTTACAAATAAATACCTTATTTTTATAAAACCATTTTCTAAATGATTAGTATTTATTAAATCTTTGCAAAGCGCCACTACAACCCACCTTTGGGGAACTCGTTAGGGATAGTATGGTTTATCGTGCACCCTCGAGCTTAGTAGTGCGAGATTCAGACCTCCGCAAGGAGCATTCGGTCTCGAAAGGCATTAGAATACGACATTTATGAAAAATGAGATTTCGGGAAAATAAAATATTTATTAAAATATATTTTTGTATAAACATATGTATATTTAACATTTAAACACCTATTTTATTATAAGATAAAGTTTTCACCTTTTCCTAAAAATTACAAGATTAAAAGTTACATTAAAATACCATGAATTTCAATTAAATCAATATTACAAAATTAATACTTTTATTTATGTAATTAGGATATTCTCACTAGAAATAACACAAATAAAATTTACACTCATTATAACTATAAAGACGAATAATAAATACTTGAGGTGTATCTTGAAAACTATACAAAAGTATTTTTACATAAGACCCCCTCAAGTTTTATAATTTACGATAAGGACCCTAACAATTATAGAACTTCAAATTACATTTCTTTTAGTCTGACTCGGGTTTGAGTCTGATTATTTCTGACTTGAATATGATTCAAGTCAATCTATATTCTTTAATATTCCAACTCAATATGAACACATGAATCTCAGAATCCAGTTAACAATCTATACAACTTGACTGAATCAAACCATGGATATACATCCATTATTCCGTTATTCCATTTACCTGATTATGCAGTTACAACATGTTTACTGATATCATGGTTTTGGTCGGTCATCTAACTTACACAATACAATACAACAATACTATCAAAACACTACGGGGTTTAAGGGGTAGATTGGTACGGAATGTGTTAAAGGTGGCACGAGGTGGTCAGATTAAGACACCTAACCTATATTCCGTTGCTGTTGTACCGTGGCTTAACGGTTCCTTGTACATTCCGTATGCCATGGTCTCTAGCATATAGAGACACCTCTCGTATACACCGGCATCCTTCTGTACCAAGCTACAAACAACAGCTTTAACACAATATTCTATAATATTTTACAACCTCTTTAGGAAATACTCTTATTCTGTCTTTTCTAATTCTTCTTTATCTTTGGGACTTACCGAGCGACCTGTTCGCTGACGACATTTTATTTCTTTCTTCTTTGAATGTCGTCAGGTGCTTTGGACCCAGCAGAGATCGAGCCCACCGGTGAAGACTTGGAGCAGTTTCACGAAGACCCCGAGCTCTAGATATTGTACCTTGTTCTATTCAGTATTTTCATTTCCTGTTATGCCACTGTTTAGGCATCGCTTTTCATTTCAGTTGTATTTACTTTTCATACATTGTACAAAAGAATGTTATTAATAAAGTTGCTGTTATTTCTATATCTCTTGTCTCTTGGGATTTACTTTATATTGCTTAGATACTCTTAGCGTATGTACTTCTGAGTACATACGTAGCGGACCTCGTCGTGTCCCCTTCGCAGTACACTGGGAAGCGGGGCATGACAGGTTTTGTTGGTGGCCCATGCAGGTTTGAGCTGTTTGATTCCCTGTCATGCAGTTCTGGTCTGCGTGAACAACCTAAGCAATATAACACAAGAACCTGCAACTAAAACATTCTTTACAATTCATGTTTCTTGAATCTTACAAATTTCTATTCCTTGAATCTTATCATTTCATTTACTTGAATCTGTCCTAACCCAAATTTTTCTTCAAGGTTATGGATTCCCCGAACAACACCAGCACCAATGTCAACAACACACCTCCAGCACTACCTCTCGCACCAGCTGTTCCTGCACCACCCACCGAGCAAACAGTGCTACTTGAGGCGATTCACAGCCTTCTTGAGGGACAGCAACAACTACTGAACCGTCCTGAGACCGACGCACCGGGAGTAAAGCAATTCAGGGCTTTACATCCCAAACAGTTCTCTGAAAAAGGAAGCCCTCTTGAAGCGGAAGAATGGGCATAAAGTATCGAAGACGATTTGGCAGCAGCTCAAGTGCCAGACATAGCTTGGGTCCGTGTGGCGAAGCTACAGCTCACGGATAATGGTCACAACTGGTGGAAGGCGGAAGAAAGCCGTCTGGTACAGCCGATTGAATGGAAGACTTTTCGCGAAATGTTCGACGCGAAATACTTCCCAGTGACTGTCAAGTTTGCAATGGAGCAGCAGTTCATTCATCTACAACAGGGTTCAATGTGGGACAAATCAGTAGATGAATACGATGCTGAATTCACCATGTTAAGCCGGTAAGATATATCACAATAGTTCAATTTTTAAATATCACATACTACACAGCTAACACAATCCTTAAACAGATTCGCGGCACACTTGATACCGACGGACGAAATCAGAGCCCGTCGCTTTCAACAAGGACTGGACACGGAGATTCAGGCTGCTCTAGCCACGGGAAAATTTCTGACTCATGAGGATGCTCTGGAAGCTGCCCGCAGTTATGAGGCAGTGATAAAAGCAAGGGGCATACCTCAGTCTGCAGGAGTCAAATGCCCTGCCAACCAGATGGCAGGTGGAGCCTCGTCCAGGCCATCTTTCGTGTCAAGGCGACCCGGAGTACCAACCCATCGTCCCAGCCCAACCTTTTGCACCTACTGCAAGAGAACTGGACATATGATGAAGGACTGCCGTCGAGCCAACCGCCTTTGCTTAGTCTGCGGCTCAGCTACTCACGATATTGGGTCTTGTCCCCAAAGACAGAATCCAGTTTCTGCACCCAGGCCAGCAATTACTTATCAGCAGTGACCAGCTCTTCAGGCACCTGCTCCCAGACCTGCACTACCTGCACCACCCAGAGGACCACAAGCTGCACCACCTCCTCGTCAGTTTCATCAAGCTCAAAGGAACGTTCCGAGGAATGCTCCTCAGGCCAGGAGGAATGTACTAAGGCGCCAGGCTTTCACGATGTCCATGGAAGAAGCTGAGGCCACTGGCCAAGTCATCACTGGTAAACTTTTCTTTTCAAACTTTGCTTTTCTACTACTTAGTTACATATTTCCTATACCTAAAACAAATCCCACATACCTTAGGTACAATCTTAGTATCCTCAATCTCTGCACTTGCACTGTTTGATACTCGAGCATCACATTGCTTTATGTCGCAACGGTTTGTCCGAACCCATGCGATTCCAGTCTCACCGCTTGTATCCAGCCGGAATGTCAGTTCAGGAAATGACGTTCTAAAGTAAACTATGGAATACAACATGTGTCCAGTCGTCGTCTGCAGTCGAGAGTTTTATGCTGACTTCAAAGTGCTGGACATACCGAACTTCGATGTGGTTCTAGGAATGGATTGGGTTGGAACTTTTTATGCTACCATCGACTGTCGTCAAAGGAGGGTAGTATTCGAGATCCCAGACCATCCGGTCTTCTATTTCAAAAGCGGAGACCGTACACTGGAGCCATGTATCTACAGAGCGAAGCCAAGAGAAGCAGTAGTTGCAGCAGCTCAAGCGGAGGAAGAATCAAGACCAGATGTGGTTCGAGAGTTTGACAATGTATTTCCTGACGATATATCAGGTTTGCCTCCCGATCGAGCTCTTGAATTCAGTATTGATTTAGTACCAGGAGCACAACCGGTGATCAAAGCACCCTATCGTTTAAGTCCGGAAGGTTTGAAGGAAGTCCGAACACAGTTGGACGAATTACTGGTGAAAGGATGGATTCATCCCAGCACTTCAAGTTGGGGATCACCTGTATTACTTGTGAAGAAGAAGGAAGGTTCATACAGAATGTGCATCGATTACAGAGCCTTGAACGAAGTCACTATAAAGAACAAGTATCCACTCCCGCGCATCGATGATTTATTCGATCAGTTAAGTGGATCTTGTGTTTTCTCTAAACTAGATCTTCGTTCAGGTTATCATCAAGTGAAGGTCAAGGAAGCTGATATTCACAAAACAGCTTTCAGAACTCGCTATGGACATTACGAATTTCTGGTAATGCCATTCGGAGTGACCAACGCACCCGCAATATTCATGAACCTTATGAATCAAGTTTTCCGGGAGTACTTAGACAGGTTTGTTGTCATCTTCATCGACGACATCCTGGTGTATTCTAAGAGTCGGAAAGAACATGCAGAACATCTACGAATTGTCCTGGAAACTCTTCGACAATATTAGCTTTATGCCAAGTACAGCAAGTGCGAGTTTTGGCTAAATCAAGTTGGTTTTCTTGGACATATCGTATCAGGAGAAGGAATTTCTGTGGATCCAGCGAAAGTTTCAGCAGTTAGCGAATGGCCTACACCAAAGTCAGTGAAGGATATTCGAAGTTTTTTGGGTTTAGCTGGATATTACAGAAGGTTTATTGAAGGCTTTTCGAAGATAGCAACGCCCCTGACCAAGCTCACACGTAAAGATGAAGAATTTGTGTGGTCAGAAGCATGCGAACAAGCTTTCGTAGAACTCAAGTCAAGGTTGACATCAGCACTTATTCTCGTCATACCGGATCAATCTGGAGGATTCGAAGTGCATTGCGATGCATCCGGTAAGGGATTAGGCTGTGTTCTACATCAGCACGGTAAGGTTGTGGCTTATGCTTCAAGACAGCTGAAGATTCACGAGCACAATTATCCGACGCATGATTTGGAGTTGGCAGCCGTCTTCTTTGCTCTCAAGATTTAGCGTCATTACCTACTTGGTGAACGAGTGAACATCTACACAGATCATAAGAGCCCGAAGTACGTGTTTACTCAGAAGGAGTTGAATATGCAGCAGAGAAGATGGTTAGAACTCATGGCGGACTTTGACATCAATTTGCAATATCACCCAGGGAAGGTGAATGTAGTACCTGATGCTCTTAGTCGCCAACTATTAGCAATGAATCTCACCGCTCAGTGGAAGCTTCAACAAGACTTGCATCAGATGGAGATTGAAGTAGTCATGCCAGGTCATGCTTCAAGTTTGATGAATTTACAAGTTCGATCAACCATTGTCAATCAGATCAAAGCAGCTCAAGCCAGCGATACTAAGTTGCAAAAGATTAGAGAACAAGTGGAGAATGGACTCAGAACAGACTTCATCATCCATGAAGACGGATCTTTGAGATACAGCAACAGATTGTGTGTACCAAAAGGGCCTGTTCGGAAAGAGTTAATAAAAGAAGCCCACAACTCTCCCTACTCAGTACATCCTGGAGGTACCAAAATGTACAAAGATCTACGTCAGAATTATTGGTGACATGGAATGAAGCGTGAAGTAGCCAGAAGCGTCGCAAAATGCTTAGTGTGTCAGCAAGTAAAGGCTGAACATCACAGGACTGCTGGATTACTTCAACCGTTACCAATCCCAGAATGGAAGTGGCAACACATCACGATAGATTTTGTGACTGCTCTTCCTCGCAGCACAAAGGGTAACGATGCCATATGGGTCATTGTGGATCGACTCACAAAGTCGGCTCATTTCATCCCATTTCGGGTTGGCCAATCAACTGAGACACTAGCAAAGAAGTACATGGAGGTAATAATCTAATTTAGATTTAAAACTCTTCATAATGTACTATCTCTGATACCCATGAACTCATACAGGAAATTGTGAGACTCCATGGAGTACCGGTCTGCATTGTTTCCGATCGTGACACCAGATTCCGATCGCAATTTTGGCAGAGTCTGCAAGCAAGCTTGGGAACAAGTCTGAACTTCAGCACGGCTTATCATCCACAAACAGATGGTCAGTCGGAATGAACTATTCAGATCTTAGAGGATATGCTCAGAGCGTGTATGCTAGACTTCAAAGGATCGTGGGAAGATCACCTACATCTTGTGGATTTTTCGTACAACAACAGCTACCAAGCAAGTATAGGAATGACACCTTTTACGGCACTGTATGGAAGGAAGTGTCGTTCGCCATTAAGTTGGGACGACATCGGAGATAGGGAACTTCTTGGACCAGAGATGATAGTAGCGACTGTTGATGTGGTTCGTACTATCAGGGAAAGAATGCGCATAGCCCAAGATCGACAGAAGCACTGGGCTGATGCAAAGAGACGACACTTGGAGTTCCAGCCAGGAGATCACGTATTCCTGAAAATATCTCCGAACCGCGGAGTGATCCGATTTGGAAGACGGGGTAAGTTGAGTCCGAGATACATTGGACCGTTCGACATACTCGAACGATTCGGTGAAGTGGCATACCGTTTAGCGCTTCCACCTTCATTGGAAGGAGTGCATAATGTGTTCTATATATCCCAACTCAGAAAGTATGTGAGTGACCCCAGCCATGTTCTCGATCATTCCGAGCTCACTATACAGCCCGACTTGTCTTGTGAGCAACAGCCCGTGGAGATCCTGGACAGGAAAGTGAAGACACTTCGGAACAAGGAAGTTAACTTGGTTCGAGTGATGTGGAGAAAAGACACTCCAGGAGAGTCCACTTGGGAAAGGGAGGATGAAATGCGTACTAGATATCCACACCTCTTTGTAAACTAGTCCTCAAATAAAAGTTGTAAATTTTGAGGACGAAATTTTTGTAAAGAGGGTAGACTGTAACAACTCCATTTTTAATGTACAAAGAATTGATTTAAATTCAATGTATACTTGGAGAATTTATTGTAACTGATATCTCTTTAAGTATTTATTTCACTCCATAATTACAAGAAAGAGCTTGTAGCTCATTGGTAATACCTTGAACTGCTGAACCAAGCCACCGGAGTTCAAATCCCATGCCCCACATTATTTTTGTATTTATTTTGTTTTAATTTTTTTTGGAAGTCAACGGTAAAAAGGCCATAACTCCTAAAATATGTACTGGACAACAAAAAGTAAATATACCAAATTGTACCCCCGAAAAATCCCCGGCCATTGGACCCCGGGCCGGCGCCGCCGGCGGGCGACTCGGGCCGGCGCCGCCGCCGGACTTGGCCGGACGGCCGAGTCACCAACAGAGAAAAGTTGGGTCTTGACCTGGTCCACCCTCCTGCATACTCTAAATGCCTGGATCGGTTATCATTTGGCCAATAAATCTCTTTTACTCCTATGTTTAATGAATTTTTAATGATTTTGTATATTTTTTTATAATTTTTTTTATTAAAAACCCTAACCCTAACCTAACCCTATATAAACCCCCATACTCTCTACCCTCTCACCCTACATTCCTAAGTCCACTCTCTAAAAATTTCAAGAGAACTCGGTACGTTAGAAAACGAGCGAAAGGCGAAGCGCTGCCGAAATCGACGGCGAAATCCCGGCGATCGTACTAGGACCTCTTCACGACGTTTCGACGCACCGACAAACCCACTACCTTCCTCTCACTCTCTAGCGTTGTCCAAAACCCGTAAGTCCCTCTTTTTCTACCTTTCTTTCTTCCATTAAAATACGATTTTTAAAACCCGACGGAAATCGGAACAAACCGATTTCCGATTCGGTTTTTCTATCAAAACTCACTTGTCACTAATTTCATAATGCTTAAACATATTCATGTTGGCTACTAATCACTTAAAAATCAATTTGGATAAAGTTTCTCACATGAAATGATAACTTTTGCAAAATACCGTATTTTCGCACTTAAATACCACCATGTTTAGTTTATCACATTTAACCCTTTAACGTTGTTATACCATAAAATAGATCACGAGGTAATGACCTACCTCCACACACACTCATATGAAATCATAACACGCTACCTTGAAAACTTAGAATACGATAAAACAAGATTTACATTAAAATACCATTTTCTTTATAAACCTTTTCTGAAAGTTCTAAGTTGTATACAATTTTAAAACAAAATATTTTAATAGGAAAATACGATATGTCATGGACATCGATCGTTTATCTAAACCCGACTTTGTGATGTCTAGGCAAGTGTGTCTAAAGTGAGTAGTTACTTAATTAGGACCACTACTTGTAGTGGAGAGCCTCCCACTCACCTGGCACTTACCTGGCCGCAATTGGCGGTGAAGAGGCGATTTGAGGCTTCTAATGACGTGTCGTTTAGACCATTTAGAAATAGGCTAGTTGGTTTAGGAAACCCTAGAATCTAAAATACGGAAATTTACACTCTTTTACAAATAAATACCTTATTTTTATAAAACCATTTTCTAAATGATTAGTATTTATTAAATCTTTGCAAAGCGCCACTACAACCCACCTTTGGGGAACTCGTTAGGGATAGTATGGTTTATCGTGCACCCTCGAGCTTAGTAGTGCGAGATTCAGACCTCCGCAAGGAGCATTCGGTCTCGAAAGGCATTAGAATACGACATTTATTGAAAATGAGATTTCGGGAAAATAAAATATTTATTAAAATATATTTTTGTATAAACATATGTATATTTAACATTTAAACACCTATTTTATTATAAGATAAAGTTTTCACCTTTTCCTAAAAATTACAAGATTAAAAGTTACATTAAAATACCATGAATTTCAATTAAATCAATATTACAAAATTAATACTTTTATTTATGTAATTAGGATATTCTCACTAGAAATAACACAAATAAAATTTACACTCATTATAACTATAAAGACGAATAATAAATACTTGAGGTGTATCTTGAAAACTATACAAAAGTATTTTTACATAAGACCCCCTCAAGTTTTATAATTTACGATAAGGACCCTAACAATTATAGAACTTCAAATTACATTTCTTTTAGTCTGACTCGGGTTTGAGTCTGATTATTTCTGACTTGAATATGATTCAAGTCAATCTATATTCTTTAATATTCCAACTCAATATGAACACATGAATCTCAGAATCCAGTTAACAATCTATACAACTTGACTGAATCAAACCATGGATATACATCCATTATTCCGTTATTCCATTTACCTGATTATGCAGTTACAACATGTTTACTGATATCATGGTTTTGGTCGGTCATCTAACTTACACAATACAATACAACAATACTATCAAAACACTACGGGGTTTAAGGGGTACATTGGTACGGAATGTGTTAAAGGTGGCACGAGGTGGTCAGATTAAGACACCTAACCTATATTCCGTTGTTGTTGTACCGTGGCTTAACGGTTCCTTGTACATTCCGTATGCCATGGTCTCTAGCATATAGAGACACCTCTCGTATACACCGGCATCCTTCTGTACCAAGCTACAAACAACAGCTTTAACACAATATTCTATAATATTTTACAACCTCTTTAGGAAATACTCTTATTCTGTCTTTTCTAATTCTTCTTTATCTTTGGGACTTACCGAGCGACCTGTTCGCTGACGACATTTTATTTCTTTCTTCTTTGAATGTCGTCAGGTGCTTTAGACCCAGCAGAGATCGAGCCCACCGGTGAAGACTTGGAGCAGTTTCACGAAGACCCCGAGCTCTAGATATTGTACCTTGTTCTATTCAGTATTTTCATTTCCTGTTATGCCACTGTTTATGCATCGCTTTTCATTTCAGTTGTATTTACTTTTCATGCATTGTACAAAAGAATGTTATTAATAAAGTTGCTGTTATTTCTATATCTCTTGTCTCTTATGATTTACTTTATATTGCTTAGATACGCTAAGCGTATGTACTTCTGAGTACATATGTAGCGGACCTCGTCGCGTCCCCTTCGCCGTACACTGGGAAGCGGGGCGTGACAAGCCCTCTCTTTAAAGAATCCATTTCGGGAAGAGAGGAAGAACTGAAGAACTGCGAGAACATTCAGCTGCGCAATCGCACACTGCCTGAAAATGATCCACCTTGAAGTCTCACTAACTCAAGCTATTTTTTCACTAATTAAAGTATTAGTGGAGCAATTAACCTATACGAAAGGGATAAGATAGTGTAGATTGATGAAGTAGGAATTTTGCTCACTTTAGAAATCTATTTCTCTTTATTTTTCCAACTCAAGAAAAACCCTAGATAGAGCTCAAGAGTGGAAGAAAATGAACTTGGGTGAGTGAGTAATGAGAAAGTGAACCTTTTGCTAGAGATAAAGGTGAGGTCAATAAATATCTAAGAGTAAAATAAAAAAGGAGAGCATGAGTCAAGGCTTCTCAATGCATCTCCAAGCATCCAAGCCATGACTCATTTTCCTCCCTTTACTTTTTACTCAAAATAAATAAATCCTCAATAATCTTTAGCTCTATATATGAGTCTCATACGCCCATGTTTTATGTATCATCAAGCATGATACATAATCCATTTTATATATAAATATAAATATATATATATATATATATATATATATATATATATATCAAGAGAAGAAAAATCATTTAGTGAGCTATAATATTGGTTAATATATAAATATATCAAATATAAATATATATCAAATTATTAAATCAACACTTGATTCAATAATCCGGTTATATCATATATAACCGACTAATATCATATAAATATGTATATCAAATTATCAAATCAACACTTGATTCAATAATCCGGTTATATCACATATAACCGACAATATTCAATATCAAATCAACACTTGATTCAATAATCTGGCCATATCATATATAACCGGCCAATATGAAATATATATACATATAACAAATCATTGAATCAACACTTGATTCAATAATCTGGTTATATCACATATAACCTAACCGGTATCAAATATCGCGAGATTAGAATACGGTATCAAATACTCGTATTTAATCAAGCTCCCGCACATATCACCATATGTGCCCTCTTCGTTTCGCTTAAGTTAGGAAACCTCTGTGTGGGACCCTAAAGACTCTTCAATACGCCAGCAGTAGGTAATGATCATATCAGAACCCACAAGCTGTCAGCGGTGCTAGCTGGACGTAATTGATACCCAGGTATTGAACGAATAGAAGATCAACAAGCAAGCTTGTCCAAGCTCTCATAAAGCTTATAAGCAACACTTACCATACAGTCTGGTCTCTTCGTCTGATATGTCATATATCGAGTCTAGGGGTGGAATCGTCAGACCCCAGTAACTTGATAAGTCATGCCGATGTGTGGCCCATAACAGTTTGAGAAACTACTGATAACACTTACCAGTAAATCTCATCAGCCCTGGCCAGGGACTTGCTGTTATATCCAATCGAGCATAGCGCAACATCAACTCTCTATACCGGGAAAGACGAAACCCCTCCTATCGCTCACTGCCTCCATGTGACTCGGAACTGTACCCAAAATCCACCTGTTTGAACGACTCCTTTGAGCCATGGTAGGGAGGAAATCAAAGCACAGTTAGAACCATACAAGTCACTATGATGATCTCGGGTCTACAGACTAAGCTGTACAAGTGTCATTAGAGAAATGCTATCTGACGATAGGTATGGTACCAACTAGGAGTTCTCGGCGAGTCCTGTTCGGTGTACCCATTCTCTAATGAGCACATGTGTACAATCTTTGATGTCAAACACTAATAGTTGTTGGATCAACCATCACCCCAAACAGGGTCAAAAAACGTACACACTAGTCTACTCTAGAATATCGATGCCCTGTCTTGATATTCTCTCGACTAGGAACAGTTTAAAGGATGTACTTATGGGCTACATAAGTCCCACTAGTATGATCTGCATCATAGTCCAGGTAGTCAAGTCTACATTCTAAGGGATTTATTAACATGTATCAGAAAGACATAATAATAATAATAAGTGTACATGTTAAGATAAAGAGCAACCAGATAGCATACTATCATGTCGAGCAAGAAAGTATATGTGTGTGTGTGTGTGTGTGTGTTCAATCATCCACTATAATATACAATAATGGCCTCTAGGGCATACATATTCCTAACATGCGCGCACTCACTTACACACTCACACATTCCCTCAATTACCTAAAATTCATCTTACCCTAAATTCATCTGATAATTTCTTATATTCCATCTTATCCTGAATTAATTTAACAATCATCACAAATACCAAGCAGTAGGGTATAATTTGTAATTAGGGTTTATAATTTGTTATTAAGGTTTATAAGTTGTTATTAGGGTTTGTTTAGGGTTTATAGATTATTCAATTTGTACAACCCATCATCACAAATTTCATAATCTAACATCCACATGTAATTGAAAAACCCTAACATCCACATTCATTTTCAAAAATTCATAACCTAACATCCATGTCACAATTTCACAACCTAATATCAAAATTACATCACAATTCATAATCTAAACTTACATTTCATAACCAAACATCCATATTTAATTTTAAAAATAATAATTGCAGAAGAAAAACTCTACTTTTGATCGGATTTTGAACACCACCACCAGCAGCAAGTGCAACAATACCTAAAAAATTTAGATAAGAAAAGTGAATTTTTTTGGAAGAATTGGGGGGAAATGAAGAGGGAAATCACCTCTTGGGGTCAAATTCCCGAGCTTTGAAAATTTTGGGGAAGAATGGGAGAGAGAAAGTCATTTCGCGGGCAAAAAGATCAGAGAACAATATGAATCCACCAACAATAAATCATACACGACAACAAGATTTTGAATCATTAAATTTACAAATACAAACTAAAAATTAGGATGAATTTGTGAAATATTTCATACGCGGGCGCATACACACATATATACACACTCGCATACACATACATATGCGCGCGCACGCTCACACACTCACGCATACACTCACTCACACACTCACACATACACTCGCTCACATACGTATGTGTGTACACATTCACACATTCGCACAAATACCCACATACGCGAGCGCACATATGTGCGTGCGTGCACACACAATCGCACACTCGCACACAAACACTCTTCAAATTTCTATATCAAATTCTCAACTTTCACATCCATAATCCTAAAATCCATCAACCACTCTTTAAATTCTCCATTTTAAATCCTAAAACCCAACACCAAACACATTCTTTAATTTCTTATTTTTAATTCTTCATATATCCTAAAACCCAACACCCTAACATTAAACTCAACATCTTATCAAAGATTTTTATAACCTAACTTCACAACTACTTGATTTAATTCAAAAAAGTAATAATCGGAGGGGGAAAACCCTAACCTTGGACTGAATTTAGGAATGAGGATGGCGATTTCGAGCTCCAACCGCAACAACAGCTTAAAAAAATTTTAGGGAAGAATTGGAAAATTTTTAGAAGGAATTTGGAAGAATTGGGAGAGAAGGGGGGGAGAAAAGGGAACCTGAGCTGATGAAAATTAGGAAGAAAGGGGGGAGAGGGAGTCTTCGCGGCTGAAATATTGAGAGAGTATTAGTGACCGTTTTATACGGTCGCTAATACTTAATACACAGTCGGCAAAATATTAGCGACCGTTTATTAGAGACCATATATTTTATACAGTCTCTGACACCTTATTAGGGACCGTATATAAACGAACGGTCTCTAATACTCCGTCTCTAATATGCATAGTTTCTAGTAGAGAATTTATGTAAAGCCCATGGCTTAGATGAAAAAGAAATGAGCACATGGGCATGAGATGGGTAAAAAAACCATTTTTTAAAGTTCAAAGGGCTATGTGTAAATTTGTAAACCTACATAAGACAATATTATAAAGAAATGAACCATATTCAATTCCCTAAAAAAAATTCTAGGGTTTGGTGTCTCTTTCTTCTTCAAGATTTTAAACTTTCTTCTTCTTTCTCTTTTAATCTAAATCAAGAGTTCAACTTTTCTTTTCTCAAAACTAATTAGATTTAAGTCATATATCCATTGAAAAGAAAGTGATTCTCCCATCAAAATCCCAAAAGGGAAAATTTTTGCCATTATTTTCCTCCTTCTCAAGATCCAATTTGAGAGAGGGAGAAGAAGGGAAACCCATCTCTCAAGCCTCCATCAAAAGAAGAAAAGGGATCTCTTATAATCATCTCAGACTCAATATCCAAATTTTGGAGTTTTAAGATAATCCATTTGGGTTTCTTCTCAAAAGTAAGTGGAGAAAGATTTTTGGAGCTTACCATTCAAGGAAAACTAAAGACTAGAGATGTCATCTTATCTAGAGGGCTAACCAAATCTCCAAGAAAAAAATAATAAAATTATTTTCTCTTGGGAATTTAACTCCATATAAAATCTTTTGCGAGTTTAACTCCGATAAAATTCCTTTTGGGAATTCATTTCCATTAAATATTTTAGGAGTTTAACTCCACCAAATCTAAAAATAAATGTTTTGGGAGTTTAACTCTTCCAAATCCAAAATAAATGTTTTAGAAATTTAACTCCTCTGAACCCAAAATAAAATTTTTGGAAATTTAACTCCAAATAAAAATCCCTTTTAAAAGTTTAATTCCAAATTATTTTCAAGTGAGTCCAACTTCAAATCCAAATCTATAAGCGGGGCTTAGCCCCTTTTTCTTGTCGGAGTCATCGCACGCGTGCATGCCTTGCGTGCAGCGGCACCCCGCGGTAACACGCAACGTGTGTGCCGCGGCGGGTCTCCTCGACCCCGCCCCCTCATATGAGGGGGTTTGTTCCACATGTTAGGGGTTGTGATGGGGCAGACCCCTCACGTGAGGGATATGCTCCCCCCTCACACATGAGGGGACAGTCCCCCTATGTGAGGGGGATATCCCCTCACGGGGGCTCCACGGCCGCCAAATATATATATATATATATATATATATATATATATATATATATATATATATATATATATATATATATAAAACGTAAATATTAAATAAGGAATTTTTTCTTTTGGATAATTAAATACATTTTTGTCACAGTTTTACTTTAGCAAATAAATAAATAAAATGAACACACCCATGTGCATTTTTTTAAGCACCAACACATCACATTGAGTTCGCGTGACCCATTTGACCCATCAATCGGAGTTTCCCTCGTACCAAAAATGAGGGGTAATTAACGGCAGTTTAGTCCGCGGCTACCAGAGATTTGGATCCCCACAATCTTTAAACTCCTGCCTACCCCAAACAGGGGGAATCTATACATCCCTTAAAAGGGCGTGCATTCTTATTTTAATGGGTTGACGAAATACAATCTACAGACATATGCCTATGTGTTTTTATAAAGAAATCTAGATATGGATTTATCATAATTACCGTATATGTTGATGACTTGAGTATTATTGGAACTCCAGAAGAACTTCCAAAAGCAGCCGATTGCTTAAAAAAAGAATTTGAGATGAAGGACCTTGGGAAAACAAAATTTTGCTTCGGCTTGCAAATCGAGCATTTACCAGATGGAATTCATATTCATCAAACAACTTATATAAAAAGGGTCCTAAAACGATTTTACATGGATAAATCACATCCATTGAGTATCCCAATAGTTGTTCGATCACTTGATGTGAAAAAAGACCATTTCCGATGAAGAACTATTTGGTCCTGAAGTACCATTTCTTAGTGCAATAGGTGTACTAATGTATCTTGCTAATAATACATGATCTGATATAGCATTTTCTGTAAATTTATTAGTAAGCTATAGTTCTTCTCCAATACGAAGGCATTGTAACGGAATTGAGCAGATATTTCGATATCTTCAAGGAACGATAGATTTGGACTTGTTTTATTCAAATAAATCTATACCATAACTAATTGGCTATGTAGATGCAGAGTATTTATCTGATCCATACAAAGCTCGTTTTCAAACAGATTATTTATTCATATATGGTGATACCGCTATATCATGACGTTCTACAAAACAAACTCTAGTTGCTACTTCGTCAAATCATGTAGAAATATTAGCAATTCATGAGGCAAATAGGGAATGTATATGGCTACGATCAATAACCCAACACATCTAAGAAACATGTGGTTTATCTCCCAAGAAAGAGATTCCAACAATATTATATGAAGATAATGGTGTATACCTTACTCAGCTGAAAGAAGGATTCATCAAAAGAGATATAACGAAGTATATTTCACCAAAGTTCTTTTCCACGCATGAATTTCAAAAGAATGGTGAAACTGAAGTTCAACAAATTCGTTAATGGGATAATCTGGCAGACTTATTCACTAAGGCGTTACTTCAATATTCGAGAATTTGGTTCACAAAATTGAGATGCGCAGGCTCAAAAATTTTAAAAAATATTTCTAACAAAGGAGATAATACGTGATGCACTCTTTTTCCTTTGTCCATATTTTATCCCACTGGGTTTTCATGGAAAGGTTTTTAATAATGTAGTTATTAATACGTATTATCTAATGCAAGAAGATATGTACTCTTTTTCCTTCACTAGGTTTTTTCTCACGGGATTTTTCTTAGTAAGGTTTTAACAAGGCATTTTCTTGCATAATGGACATTCAAGAGGGAGTATTCTGAATAATTGATGAAAATAGTGGATGTTCTTTTCTCTCCTCCACTTCTTATCTCTTGATTTCTTGACTCTCAAAATTTATGTGCACTCTTTATTTTGTGAATCCAATACTTATAACTTGTGACTTTTGAGATATTGTAATTTATGTTCTTTTGCATTGCTTTCATGAGTCTATAAATAGAGGCTTTGTATAACACTTGTATGAGGTGAACAACAAGAAATGAAATAAACATCTCTTTTCTCTTTTCTCTATAATTTTCTATCATAAGTTTTAGTAAATTTCATAACAAGATTGTAATATGACAACAAATACAGCTTCAAACCCGAATGAGGACTAGTTGGTTAATGATCATAGCAATTTCGGCATTCTCTTACATCATTGAAAGTGTTTGGTGCATTTAATGTATTTTAAAGATGTGATTTCAAAGAATTGAAGTGAACGAACCTCTCAGTTTTGTGGGAAAAAATGTTTCTCTTCGATGGCCATGTTTTTGTGGTTCTAGTCGGTGATATAAAAAATTTAACTTATTATTTGGTTTCAAGTAAGTTTTGTGAAAGTAAATAAAGACACATTTCACGGTTTAAGCGAGGAAAAGACATATATTCTTTGGTTCGAGCGATGAAAGACACAATTTTTATTCTTTTGTTTCATGCATTCAAGACATATATATGTATGCTACAACAAAATAAATAAATATATATTTACTATTGCATTTTTGACAAATTAGAAAACACAGCTTGACCGATAATCAGTTCAAAATGCATCTATTTACCGAGGAACCTCTAAATATATATATATATATATGGATATAAAAATCAATTCATATTTTGTAGAAGTACTTTCATAACAAGAAGAACAATAACAAGGTTTTATACCAAATTTTTTGTGTTGGGTGGGTATGCTCAGTCAATATTTTTCAACTTGGTTAAATTGATAATTAACATATCATTTCTAACTAGCTTTTTATCCAAATTCACCACAAATAAAATTGCATCTGCTTTTCATTTTGAAAGACACGAGTTCCACTAGGTTACAGAGTCCGGAAATTAAAGTTAGATAATTTTTACACACAGAGTTTTTACGTACGACAACAAAAAGATATTTTCAACATTCTAAATACATGTCTCTTGCCCGTCATGAGAGAAAGAAAATATGCACATTGTACTTGCAAAATTATTCAGAAGGTGCATAATACCAAGATGCATTGCATCAAGTACAACATGAATAGTAATTTTTCCATCATGGTTAATCATAGCAATTATATGAGTTCGTCCGAAGAATTTGAAAACAAATCCTCCTAATTTTTCACACCGATAAAATAAATTTGGTATCTGTGTATGTAATTATGTTATGTTTGGTAAAAAGCGAAATCTTTTATTCATAATTATTAATACATATACCAAAATTAATTTAATAATTTGAAAGAAATCCTTCCTTGAGGAACTCGTAATTATTATATTGTCTAAATAGAACCCAAATTAGTGTCCAAATGACACTCCTGCCATCCTAATCCAAAACGTCCCCACCCATTTCCATTTCCATTTCCGTGCTCAACCTTCTCTCTCTCTCCCCCACTTCCTCTCCCTCTCTCTCCGCCTCCTCCTTGGCTCCTTTCCTTCTAGAAAGAATCGCCCCCAAAACCCTAACCCTAGCCCTAGCCCCAGCCCCAGCCCAGCCCTCTTCTTCATTCTTCTTCTTATTATTATTAATTACATGCGATCCCCATGAATCTGTGGAGTGATGACAACGCCTCCATGATGGAGGCCTTCATGGCCTCCTCCCCTTACCCCTGGGCCCCATCTCCGGCGATCCCTTCCTCAGCCCCACCCCCTCCCCCCAATTTCAACGAGGAGACCCTCCAGCACCGCCTCCAAACCCTAATCGAGGGCGCCCGCGAGAGCTGGACCTACGCCATCTTCTGGCAAACCACCGCCCTCGACGCCCCCGCCCCCGCCCCCGCCTCCATGCTCTGCTGGGGCGACGGCTACTACAAGGGCTCCGACGCCCCCCGATCCTCCGCCGCCGCCTCCTCCTCCGCCGCCGACCAGGAGCACCGGAAGCGGATCCTCCGCGAGCTCAACTCCCTCATATCCGGCTCCGGCGCCTCCCCCGACGAGCAGGTCGACGAGGAGGTGACCGACACCGAGTGGTTCTTCCTCGTCTCCATGACCCAGTCCTTCGCCACCGGCTTCGGCCTCCCGGGACAGGCCCTGTTCTCGGGCCTCCCGCAATGGATCGACGGCGCCGAGAAGCTCGCGGTGGCGCCCTGCGAGCGCGCTCGCCAGGCCCAGCAGTTCGCGATGCAGACCATGGTCTGCGTCCCCATCGGCACCACCGGGGTCCTCGAACTCGGATCCACCGATCTCATCTTTCAGAGCCATGAGATCATGAGCTGTATTCGGCGTCTATTCAACTTCAATGGTGGTGCTTTTGGTGGATCTGGTGGATCATGGATCCAGCCGACTCAATCCGCCGCCGCGGCGGCGGCGGCGGCGAGTCTGATGGTTGGTGATCAAGGAGAGATGGATCCGTCGGCCCTCTGGATCACGGATCCGACCTTGGTCGAGATCAAGGACTCGGTCTCACCCGTGTTGGCTGCGACCGTCGCCGTCGAGATCTCGGTATCGAAGCCGCCGGGGGTTCAGTTTGAGAACCATCATACTCGTTCTAGTAGCTTGAACGAAAACCCTGGTTCGCAGATCCAACTGCAACATCATCACCATCCTCAGTTCAATCAGCAGAGGCGGCAGCAGCAGCAGAATGGTTCCGCTACCAATATCCAAACCCAGCCCTTGTTCTCCAAGGAGCTGAATTTCTCCGAATTCGCAATGAAGAACTCTGCCGCCGCCTCCGCGGCGCCCCCTCAGCTCTTCAAGCCTGAGGCCTGTGAGATCCTGAATTTCGAAGAGAGCAAGAGAAATTCGTCTTCTCCGGCACCTGGTAGCATCTTCTCGCATCACCACCAGATCTCTTCCGATGACAAGAAGAACAAGAGATCGACCGCGGCCACTTCGAGAGGAAGCAACAACGACGAAGGGATGCTTTCCTTTTCCTCTGCCCCTACGCAGCCGTCGTCGACGAAACCAAATGGGATTCCCTTTGGAGCCGCCGATTCTGACCATTCGGATATCGAAGCATCTATTCGTGAAGTCGAGAGCAGTAGAGCAGTGGAGCCTGAGCCGGAGAAGAAGCCGAGGAAACGAGGCAGGAAGCCGGCCAATGGCCGAGAAGAGCCCCTCAACCATGTAGAAGCAGAGAGGCAGCGCCGTGAGAAATTGAACCAGAGATTCTATGCTCTTCGAGCAGTCGTCCCCAATGTCTCCAAAATGGACAAAGCTTCGCTCCTGGGAGACGCGGTTTCTTACATCAATGATCTCCGATCGAAGGTCCAGGCCGTGGAATCGGATAAAGAAGAGCTAACGAGCCAGATCGAAGCCCTCAAGAAGGAAAAAGATTCAGGACCGGTTCGTCCGGTTCAACAGTCGGATCATGATTCCAAGGCTATGAATGGCAACAGCAAGTGTCATGGTGTTGAAATCGAGGTCAGGATAATGGGGACGGAGTCGATGATCCGAGTACAATGCATTAAGAACAATCATCCGGCTGCGAGGTTGATGGGAGTACTGAAGGATCTTGATCTGGAAGTGCATTACGCCAGTGTATCGGTGGTGAAGGATCTGATGATCCAGCAGGCGACGGTCAAGATGACGAGCAGGAGGTTCACTCAGGAGCAGCTCCTGGCTGCTCTCTATTCTGGGCTCGCCGAGAATAGAGATTGCTAGCGCATATGCTTTCTATTTAACTTCGATTAAACACCTATTTATATATAAATATTTATATGAATTGTGCGATTCGGGGCGCTGTTTGTTTAGAAATGGATGAAATGCGAGGCTGTAACCCCGTGCAAATCGTAGAGATGGAGGTGATGGCGGAGCTGAGGTTTGTTGTACTGTACCAGCATTAGCTTTCAGTTTTCAGTAGCACTCTTGTAAATTTTGTATAGGTGATGCTTGTTTTCAGTGCATTCTCTTTGAAATGAATGAAATAAAGAAAAACGGCCGGTCTAGACGGGATTGCTATCGAGATTTGGAGATGCTTAGAAGAGATGGGCGTTAGATGACTGATGTGTTTAATAAGATTTGTCTGGCCAAAAAGATGACAAATGAGTGGAGGAAAAGTACCTTTTATCTATCTACAAAAACATGGTTGATATTCAAAGTTATTCAAACTACCGTAGCATAAAACTTATGTGTCACACAATGAAGTTTTGGGAGAGGTAATTGAACATAGGCTAAGAAAGGATATTAAGATAACAGAAAACTAGTTTGGGTTCATGCCTGGATGATTGAGGACAGAGATTATTCATTTATTTATTCAACTTGTCGAGTGTTATAGATTTTCGAGAGAAAAAATTTGCATATGATATTTATTTACTTAGAGAAAGCGTGCGATAAGATAGCTAGAGGTATTATGGAGCACAATGATGAAAAAGAGAGTCTCGGTCAAGTACATTGACATAATCAAAGACATGTACGATGGAATATTGGTAAATGTCTGAACTTGCGGCGGCCTAATAAGTAATTTTTTTTTATTACAATTGGCTTATATTAAAGATCTGGATTAAGTCCATTCCTGCTTACCATCGGGATGGATGAGCTTACTAGAACTATCTAAAATGAGATACATTGGTGTATATTATTCGTTGATGATATTGTTCTGGTAAAGGAGACGAAAGCAGGAGTTAATGTCAAATTGGAGTTATGGAGCCAAACGCTTGAATCTCGGGGTTTAGATTAAGCAGGTTCAAGATAGTATATATGCAATGCAAATTTAGTAAATAGAGAAGTCAAAACCACAATGGTATAACACTAGATAGATAAGTGATATCACCGAGCGATCAGTTTAGATACCTAGGTTCTATCATCCAAAAGGATGAGGAGATCGATAGCAATGTCAACCAAAGGATCCAGGCCGGTCGGTTGAAACGGAGGAGTGCGATACGAATTGTGTGCGATCGTAATTTTTCGTTAAGGTTGAAAGGAAGGTTATGTCGGAGCGTTATTGGGCCTGCCATATTATATGGTACATAATGCTGGGCTTCTAAGAAGCATCATATACAGAAGATGCACGTAGCGGAGATGCACATGCTTCGTTGGATGTGTGGTAACGCTAGAAAAGATATGGTGCGAAATGAGGATATTCGTGCAAAAGTTAATATAACACATGTGGAGGAGAAGATACAGGAAAACCAGCTAAGATGGTTTGATCATGTGCGACACAGATCTATGAAAGTACCGGTTCGACAAATGGATACTCTCGATATAGGCAATGTCAAAAGGGCGAAAAGTAGAACGAAGAAAATGTGGATGGAGGTGATACGAAAGGATATGGTTGCCAAAGGCCTCATGAAGGTATATTGCTTGATAGGAGTGAGTGGAAGCGGAGGATTCATGTGCTGGACCCGGCGTGATTCACATGTTTGTTCATGTAGCCTACCCCATATTCTTGAGATAAAAAGCTCAGTTGTTGTTCTCTTTGCTAACCAACTCATAACTACCAAAGACCATAATGTTTTAATAAATGCTCCTTTATTGTCAATTGAGCTCTTGACCTGGTTGTGCCCACCATGAGAAATGGAGTACTACATGGGCATGATAAGAATTCTCTACTGTGTCGGGACATATAACATCATATCGATCATTGTTCCATACCATATGCAAGTTTATTCTGCAACGATAAGAATCTTTTAGATTAAAATGAAAATCAGTAAAGATACATGTGATGGAGGCGATAAGAAAAGATATAAATGCTAAAGGTCTTAATGAAAGTTTGTTGTTCGATATGACTGAGTGGAGGCGGAGGATTCATGTGACCGACCCAGCGCAATTCTCATGTTGGTTCATGTACGCAACCATCTATGTTTGGGATATAGCCTCATTGTTGTTGTATACATGTGTCCTGTCGATTCCTACTGCAGTAGGAGTTTAGTGGTGGTAGAGTTCTTAGTGCCCTGGCCACCAACCGCGGCTGTTGCGGAACGAAAATTTTTGATTTTTTTAAAAACTTGGCACTAGAAACCAATATCTAGAATCTAATCAAATATTGAAACTAGCAAACTTAAGAGATCTTAGCTATCGTGATAGGGAGTTATACCGAAAAATCTATATCCTTCGGTTTTCTACCCTCTTCCTTAGCTCTATGGGGTCTCCGTGATCGAGCTTGATCTCCGGTCCTCCTCCGTCGAAGATGATCCATCCGAGAGATGTGTGGTTCATGGCTCTAGCTCCACTTAAAAACCTAGTGGAGCAACTAAAGGCTCTAGGTTGCCAATCTAGAATGTCTAGTAATATTGTATGTGGTTTTAGTATTTTTCTATCTCTCTTCCTCCCTTATTTCTCAGCTCATGAGAGGCGTAGGGAGGAAGATGAAGAAGGAGCTCAAGAAAAGAGCTAGAGAGGTGAGAGAACCAAAAAGATGAGAATGAGAAAAAAATCAAAAGAGAAAATATCAACCTTGGTTTTGTATAAAACATTTTTTCAATAGTATAACACAACCATACTTGAATAATTTGCACAAATGAATTTACAATTTATTTATCAATACTATTCAAGTATGGTTCACACCATTCTCTCCTTTACACCCCATTTTCTCTTTTACACCTCATTTCCATTTTACAAATAAAATGGAAAATATATGATGAGGTATCCTCCTTCTAGAATATCTTTCTGTATAAATACGGAATACATTCAACCGTATATATATACCCGTATTCGTATCAAAGTACGAACACCCAAAGAGATAGAATAATACAAAGAATATAATACTAGAATATACATATCGAAATATGCATATGTAAATTATTAAATCAACACATGATAATAATATGGCTTAATCATAAGTCGGCTAGTATAATCAACCGTCCGATCGAAAGTCCGGATAACACTAGAATATACATATCGAAATATGTATATGTAAATTATTAAATCAATACATAATTTAATAATCCGGCTTAATCCTAAGCCGGCTAGTATTATCATTCGATCGGAATCCTGCACGTATCGAAATACGGCTACTACATCATTTCGCCTGAACCAGGGAAACCCTATGTGTGGGATTTTAAAAACTCGACAGTACGCTGGCAGTAGGTTTAATCACAAGCACGTCAGTGCCACTAGCTGTACGTAACGGCTACCCAGGTATCTGTCGAAAAAAGGCCGATGAGCAAGCTCATCCGGACCACTACTGAGCTTATCCGTGACAATCTCCGTACTGTCTGGTCTCTTCATCTAAGAGTATCGCATATCAGGTCTAGGGGGTGGTAAACGTCAGACCCCTTATAACCTGATAAGTTGTGTTGATTTGGCTTAGGACCGATCCGAGAAACTAATGATCTAACCATAAGTAAATCTCAACTGCTTTGGCCAAAGTCTTATGGTTCTGGCCAACCTGACACAGTGCGATATCGACTCCCAATACCAGGAGAGACGAATCCCTATTATCATTCACTGCCTCCATGTGGCTCGGGACTGTACCCAACCAAAAGCTGTTTGCACGACTTAGTAGAGCCGTGGTAGGGTAGTGATCAAAGCACGGTGAGAACTCACATGAGACAAATGATGATCTCAGGTCTAAAGACTAATCAGTACTCATGCCACCTGAGAACCGCTATCTGACGATAGGTATAATACCATCCAGAGGTTCTCGGCGAGTCCGTCCAGTGTACTCGTCCCCAGTGAGCACCTGTATATAATCTTAGGTGATTACACCAATGGTTGTGGGACCAACCACCGCCCCTCGTCGCGGTCTAGAAATGTATACATAAGTCTATTCTTGAATATCGATGCTTGGTCTCGATACTCCTGCGACTTGGGACTTTTAAGAATGTGCTTATGGACCACCCAACTCCCATAAGTATGATCGCCATCATAACGCTGGCAGTCAAGCAAAATCCTACGGGTTTTATCAACATGTATCTACCATATGTGATATCGAGTTTAACATATGCACATGTTAAGATAAAGACAACCCAAAATAGTATACTTGTAATGAGTCTTTATCAACATGTATAAGTAATACAAAGCAGTAAGAAAAACAAATACACATGTTCAGATACAGACAACTCAAATAGTTTACTAAATAACTGAGCAAGATTGTCTTGTACATATATATCCCTAGCATCCTATACAATACCGGCTTTTAGGGCATACATATCCAACAATCGTCCACTTGCACTAAGGCCTGTAATTGGCGTACTGAATACCCAACATCTTCTCTAGGGCCAGTTGTTGGCGTATCGCATACTCAATATCTTAAAAAGTCGCTCGAACTGCGCTCGAAGGAGGGCCTTGGTAAATGGATCCACCGTATTGTTTTTCGTATCTACTCTCCGGACCTCAATCTTCCGGTGATCTACGATCTCCCTGATCAGGTGATAATGCCTCAAGATTTGTCTGGATTTCTGATGGGATCGTGGTTCTTTCGCTAAAACCATAGCCTCATTGTTATTACAATACAAAGGTATCGGATCAACAATGGATGGAACCACCTCAAATTCAGCAATGAACTTCTCCATCTAGACCGCTTCTCTTGCAGCACCGTTGGCAGCAATGTATTCATCATCCATCGCCGAGTCTGCGACGGTGTCCTGTTTGGAGCTCTTCAAACAGACCGCCCCTCCGTTGAGGGTAAACACAAAACGGGAGATAGACTTACTGTCATCATTGTCACTCTGGAAGGTAGAGTCGGTAATGGACTTCACTTGGAGGTCTCCATTATCGTAAACTAAGAATATCTCCTTAGTTCTTCTCAGATACTTGAGAATGTTCTTCACAGCTGTCCAATGATTCTCATCTGGGTTCGAATGATACCGGCTCACCACGCTAAGCGCGTAAGCTACATCTGGTCTGGTACACAGCATCGCATACATATAGATTGTACAGCCGAAGCGTAGGGTATAATGCTCATACAAACCCTCTCCTCATCAGTCTTAGGAGACATCTCTTTAGAGAGGGTGATTCCGTGCAAAGCGGGTATATTACCGTGCTTGGAATTTTCCATACTAAATCTCTTTAGTATGGTCTCTATATACCTGGACTGTGAAAGTCTAAACAATCTCTTGGATTTATTTCTGTATATCTTAATCTCTAGAATGTACGAGGCATCACCCAGGTATTTCATGGAGAATCTTTGTGACAAGAACAACTTGACTGATTGCAGCATAGGAATGCCATTTCCTATCAAAAAAATATCGTCCACGTACAAGACTAGGAATACGACAGTTCTTCTTACAATCTTCTTGTAGATACATGGTTCATCCTCATTTTTGATGAAGTCAAATTCCTTGACTGTCCCATCAAAACAAATGTTCCAACTCCGCAATGCCTGGTTTAATCCATAAATGGATTTAATCAACTTGCAATCCTTCCCGCTGCTCCCACTGTCTATGAATCCATCTGGCTGATCTATATAAACGCACTCTTCTAAATTTCCATTTAGAAAAACCGTTTTGACATCCATCTGCCAGATATCATAGTTATGGTAGGCAACAATGGCAAGTAGCATCCGAATGGATTTCAGTATAGCCACTGGAGAAAAGGTTTCGTCATAGTCCATTCTTAACTTTGACAAAAACTTTTTGCAACAAGTCTAGCCTTATAGGTTTCCATCTGTCCATCTACATCAATCTTCGTTTTGAAGATTCACTTGCATCCAACGGGTTTTACCCCAAGAGAAGCAACATCTAAAGTCCAAACTTTGTTGGTGTACATGGATTCCATTTCGGATCGCATAGCATCCAGCCATTTATTAGAGTCCCTACTAATAATGGCCTGCTTAAAACTAGTAGGATCATTTTCTTCCACAATGCAATCCTTTCGATCCCCATCTATGAGAAAATCGTAGTATCTCTTGGGCGGGCGAGAAATCCTACTAGATCTGCAGAGTGGCTATGGTTCGTCCGGGATTATTGAATCCTGAGATTCCACCAATTCTTCAGTTTCAGTCTGTGGTTCCAGAATTTCTTCTAGTTTTACCGTGCTCCCACTAATTTCTTTTGCAAGAAATTATCATTCTTAAAAGGTGGCGTGACGAGCAATAAGCACCTTCTGTTCCTCGGTGTTGCTAGAACAGATACCCCGTGAATGCTTGGGGTATCCAACAAACTTACATAGAAACGAACGTGCCTCCAGTTTGTCTGAATTTTGCTTTTTAACATAAACCGGACAATCCCGTATCTTAATAAATTTAAGACACGGTTTCTTACCACTCCATATATGGAGTGGTAGGCACCGATTTGGTTGGAACCCTATTCAACAGTTGTCACGCCCCACTTCCCAGAGTACGGTAAGGAGACATGACGGGTCACGCGACGTATTTACTCAGAAATAAATACGCTAAACGTAAATAAGCAATATAGTAAAGTACACAACTAAGACATGAGATGTAAAAGAACAACTTTTATTTATTAAACATCCATTACAATACAACTGAAAATGTAAATACAAGACTAAAAAGCAATGCCTAAACAATGGCATGAACTGAAAGTAAAGTATATACAAGTGACTAGAGCTCTAGGTCTTCTGAGAACTGCTCCAAGTCGTCTGTGTTGGGCTCGATCTCCAGAGAATCAGATCCTCCTGACAACATTCCAAAAGAAAGAATAGAAAAGGAATGTCGTCAGCGAACAATCGCTTGATAAGTCCCAAAGAGAGATAGAAATAGACTGAACAGGTAATGAGAATATAACTTGTGTAATGTTGATAGTTATGTTAACGCAGTTGCTTGTAGCTTGATACAGAATATGCCAGTGTATACAAGAGGAGTCCAGCTTACTCCGTGGACTATGGTATACGGATCACAAGGCCCCGTTAAAACCCACGGGACAACGGCAACGGATGTTTAGATTAGGTGTATTAAAGTGACCGTCTCGTGCCACTTTTAACACATTCTGTATCAGTCTACCCCTTTAAAACCTTGTAATGTATTTTGTAGTGATGTGTATTGTTTTGTTTAATAGATGTAAGACTTGCCGAAACCATGATATCAATAGTTCATGTAAACAGAAAGGATATAAACGGATAGTCATGTAAACAATGTCAAATGTATATCCATAGTTTGGTCAAATCAATTTATGTTGATATAGATTGTATTCTGGTATAAATGAATTCATGTTGAATTGGAGTTATACTTGAATTGTATTCAAGGATGGATTGATTTCATATTAGACTGAGACTTTGACTGAGTCAAATACTTTAAAATGAATTGAAGTCCTGAATTAGTTTTGGAGTTATCGGTAACTGCTGCACATGGACGGCAGGATTTGTGACTTTTTCCAAACCAATTACCGTATTGATAACCCCGTTTTAGTTGTCTACCTTAAATAGGCAAGCACCCAAATTCTCCGGCTCCCTGAGGCTCAAGAGAACCGGTCCCGCTTAAACCTATATATACCAGGGTCCTTATTGTAAATTAATATAACCTGAGAGGGTTTTATAAAAAATAGTTTTGATATATTTTCAAAGTAAACCTTAAGTATTTAATTATCGTATTTATAGTTTTTATAGATGTAATTTTAAAAGTGATGAGATAGTCTAGTGGATATAAACCTAACTTTAATAGTATATGGTATTTTCATGTAATTTGATTTGTATTGATTCTTGATGCTATTTTCATGAACTTTTGTGATTCTTTTGTTTTGATTTAGAAAATATGGAATTATTAAATATATTTAAAATATATATTTTGATAATATATATATATGTGTGTGTGTGTGTGTATATATATTATAAATAGAATTTATTTATTAAATAGAAATCACGTTTTCTTAAAAATTGTAATATAAATTCCATCGAGATCGTATGCTCTATGAGGAGATCTACATCTTGTCCTGCTAGTCCGATGGATGTGCGGTAATCTGCACCGACCAAATCGGATTTCCCAAAATGGGCTGTAAGGACATAATTGTATAAAATTTGATTAAAACAATTTGAAGAATACAGTTTTGATAGTTTATGGTATTTAAATGTAAAATTCGTCTTAGCCACAAAGATATCATTCTCAAGCCATCATGCTATGTTAAGATGAGTGTTGTGATGAGCTAGGTCATTATCTCGTGAGTTTTCTAAACATAATACAAGTAATATGATGAAATAATGTCGTAAGTAAACTTGGTGGTATTTTAACGAAAAAGTGAAATGCAAGTTATATATCATTTTATTTTGAATTGAAACTTGTTCTAAATATTGTTTTAGGATTGTTAAATAAGATATAAAGAGATGGTTAATTTGTGGTTAAGAAAAGTTGGGTTTTTTCTAATGAAAATTAGAATCGGAAGTCGGATTAACTCCGCTTCCGACGAGTTTTAATAGAAGATTGTTTTAGAATAGAAAGAGATGACAGGAGAGGGAAATTACCGGTTTAGATGAGAAATGAGAGGTATAGGAAAGGATTGAAGGCGTCGTGGAATCGCGTTGTCGCCAGATTTGTCTCGAAATGTCGTCAGAACTTGTCCTTGGGCTAACTCTACTTGTACAACTTTTTGGACTTAGAAAATTTTGAGAGTTTTGATACTAGATTTCAGAATGAGGAGGACTAGGATGCAGGATGGTATTTATAGGATAGAATTAGGGTTTTGTGGGTGAAGAGAGAATTAAAAATGCATTAAAATGAATTAAAAAGATGAATTTAATCTCTCTGTAAATTTATAGAGAAATCAAACAACAGAGGAGTAGTGGGGGGAGTCGAAGGGGTTTAGGGTTAAAATTTGAGAGCATTTGGGATGGTTCAAACTAGCGGCACTGGCCCTAGGTAAGATCTCGTCGGCCACGTGGGTAGGGGTGGGGTCTGGATTCTTGCCACGTATCCTCGGCTGTTCAATTAGCATTTCCCACATGTTTGATTTTTCTGTGACTTTTCATTTTACGTGCAGTGCACGTGTAAACTTTTGAGCTTCTAAAAGTTTAAAGAAAAAATAAAAAAAATTAATATGTGGCTGGGGGGATTTAAACACAGGGGCTATGTCACAGCAGTGCAAGGCTTTACCAGTGAGCTACAAATTGTTTTCTTGCTGTTTAAAAACAATTAAAATTTATAACTTGTGCTCAGAATTTACAATTATTCCATTTGTACATTAACTTTAAAATTTTTCTGTACATTAAAACAGAGTCGTTACAATAGATATGTCGCTGTCTCAAGTGCATATCCTCAGAAAGAAAGAGGCAACTTGGCATTACTCATCATGGAGTGAACCATATCTAATAGAATATGATTCCTCCGCTCTGATACACCGTTGTGCTGTGGTGTATACGGATGAGTAAATTGAGAGAGAATATCATTCTTTTTTAGAAAGTCACGGAATTTCGTACTCATATACTCCCCTCCTTGATCTGATCGAAGGATCTTGATACTTTTTCCTGTCTGGTTCTCTACTTCGTTCGTATATTCTTTGAATTTCTCAAAACTTTAGATTTGTATTTCAAAAGATACACATATCTGAAGCTAGAGAGATCGTCAGTGAATGCAATGAAGTATGAGTACCCACCCCTCGCAGTATAGATATCGGACCGCATACATCATTGTGTATGGGTCCTAAGAGCTCTATAGCTCTTTCTCCCTATACGGTGAACGGAGATTTGGTCATTTTTCCTTTGAGACAAGACTAACAGGTTTTATAGGATGAGAATTCGAACGAATTCAGATATACATCCTTATGCAAGTTACTTATTCTTTTCTCACCGAAATGACCAAGTCTACACTGCCACAAGTAGGTTTCGTTCGTATCTGAACTCTTCCTCTTGCGTGTGTTTTGTATATTGAAAACTGTGTTTTGATTATGAACATAGATATCATTACACAGTGTAAGTTCTACAACTAATACCTGATTAAGGTAAATGTTCATGATATTTCTATCTAGAACAAAATTATATCCATTTTTATCAAGTAAAGAAACCGATATGATGTTGCAGAGCATGGAAGGTATATAGTAGAAATTGTTCAAAATTATAGTATTGCCGCTTGGCAATACCAGGTGATATTCACCGACGGCTACAACATTAACTTGTACTTCATTCCCTACTCTGAGGGACATATCACCCGGTCTAACCATTCCACTTTTTCTCAGTCCTTGTAATAAATTACAGATATAAGATCCTGATCCGGTATCTAGTACCCAGGAGGTAGGGTTGATCGAAAAACAATTTTCAATAACAAACATACCCGAAGAAGATGCATTAGAATGCTTCTCCTTCAATGGGGTCATCTGGAATTCCTTACAATCCTCTTTCCCTTGTCCATACTCGTGACAGTTGTCATAAGTTTGAGCCGAACCGACGTTCTTCAGCCCGGTGTAATAAACTGGTTCGGTCAAGTCATACATTTTATTATCTTGATTATGGCGTGACATGATTGCTCCGTGGAGAGAGAGAAAAGAAACACTCAGCGTGCGTTCTTGCAAGATTAGATTGGTTATTAGTTTATCCAATCAGGATGGCTCCCACTGTTTTCTCGAATTCTCTTTTAAACCTTAAAAGAAGAATTATTCAGGATCATTCGCACCTTACAAGTTCGCTAACCGTTCAGTCAGGTGAGTGTTGGTATTCCGAGAGAGGTTCCCCATGTTCTCGCACGAACCAATTAAAATAAACCTCGTTTCCGCAGAGGCGTAGCCCCATTAACACTTTTCTAAACACCTAATAAATTAGCTAATTGTGAAGTGAAAAATATCTGCTAAGAGCAATTCTACTCATCAGTGGGATCGGAATCCAACTATCATCGCGTGATAACCTAGATGGAAGCCACTCTAGTCACCACACTCCAGAAGGTATGCAACACCGGTAAGTTTCCTGTATATTTGAAACTCCCGATATGGTTTTTGCCCCTGACGCTTATGACCTTGACATAGGCCAACATATCATAAGTCATTAGTCAAGTTCAACCCATCATTATCCTGAATTAACTTAGACCCACCCATACAATTTCTTGACGTTGACCAAAATAACGGTAAGACTGTCCTAAATAATCGCATATCTATGCAGCAAACAGGCATTACCCAGCTACCATTCACTATGCCTTGACGTAGGCCAACATACATAACATGAATATTAGGTGATACTTGTAAGAAATGATGGAGAGCTACGGCTGGGTTTTTGGCGAAAAACCCTTTAACGTAATGAACTTGATATCGTTGAAGAAACCGAGTAGTTTTGAAAATGAGTGGTTTAGGCTCCACTTTTGAAAACTAGTGGTTTTGAAGAAAACCGAGTAATCTATAATAACATAAACTTTTGCTCAAGAGGTCACTCCCCGTGAACGGATCTAGGCTCTTGCCTCCTCGAATGAGGTGCGGGATATTTCTAACTGAATACCACTATGCAAAGCGAAAGAATATGACTATAGTTTTTTGAAATTTGTTCCAACAATATCTTGTTAGATTTCTTTTTCTTGCTTTAATCAAAATTAATGTGGTCCCATCAATTAAATCATATCACACCAGATAAGAACGAAAATAAAATGTACGTATATGCCATCCGCATTCGCCACAGGGCCCCGTCATGCACCGTTAAGTTACTTAACTAACGGCGGAATGGGGGATGGACTAGCGCGGATGCAAAACATATACAATATCTACTAGTGTGTGTGTATATATATATATAATCATTCGTCCCATGCATGATATAAGCAACATCACATAACAGCGATAATCAATATGAAATATCGGATAATTTAGGAGCCTCGGATTTCATTTGAGCTGCAAATGAAACTTGACGCTCCCCGGTCGTGTGGATAGCCCGTGCAATGAAGAACCAAGACCCCTACGAGTGCGGCAAGTTATCCGCCAATCCCGGAAGTAAGACAAGCCCAATCAACGAAATGAATGGGTCACCCAACACTTCACGGGATCCGGTAACTTGAGCACCCTTCCGTGGGTCATTCTATACCCCCTACGAGTGCGGCGAGTAGCCCGCCAATTCTATAGTAAGGCCCCCTAAGTCTCAACGCCATGAGATGCAGGCCCGTTGCCCTCTAGAACCCGACTATTCGAGCGCTCCTCCGCAGGGTAATCCTAGTACAGAAAAGAAAAATATATACAATGGTGATATCGACCTCAATTTGGTCGTGCCCCAATAAAAGAATACAAACTGGCAGAAAAAACAGTCCACATGTCGGACACTCGCCCCGCAATAATAAATATACAAATGAATCTAAACTGCACAACTACCATAGCACCAGGGGCTATCCGACACGACAATTCGAATAAACCATCACAGATCTAAATATCACAGCAACAGAAACAAGTATGTGTAACCCCGTCTAAATGACATATAGCAAATAGACGATATTTGAAAAACATATACACCACATCACAGAGATCAACGATGTAAAAGTTTCAAGTTCTAAACTTTCCAAGTTACCCCAAAGCCAAGATAACATTAAGTGAAATATTGGCAAATCAAATAAGACCAAAAATCCTAATTTCCAAAACCCAACACAGTGGATGAAAACGAGGAGCAGAGGACATCAGAAGACCGCCAGTAGCGGAAAAAATGGGGATTTGGGCGGTTTTTGTATGGTGATTTTACCTCGTTTTCATCGTGTGTCATATACACATCAAGAGTAAACCTCTGCACTTGTTTAAAAAAATTTCACGGACTAAAAATTTTCGAACAGAGAATGGGTTTTTGAAAATCGGGATTTTTCGGTTTTGAAGCGAAAACATCGTCAACTACCAGTTTCTAATGTTTGGGTGGCTCTGATACCATGTTGGGGTTCCTAGTGTCCTGGCTACCAACTGCGGCCGTTGCGGAACGAAAAACTTTGACTTTTTAAAAACTTGGTATTAGAAACCACTACCTAGAATCTAACCAAATATTGAAACTAGCAAACATAAGAGATCTTAGCTATTATGATAAAGAGTTATACCGAAAGATCCGTGTCTTTCGGTCTTCTACCCTCTTCCTTAGCTCGATGAGGTCTCTATGATCAATCTTGATCTCCGGTCCTTCTTTGTTGAAGATGATCCACCCGAGAGATATGGTTCATGGCTCAAGCTATGGCTTTAGCTCCACTTAAAATCCCAGTGGAACAACTAAAGGCTCTAAGATACTAATTTATAGTATATAGTGATGTAGTGTGTGGTTGTGGTATTTTTCTATCTCTTTTCCTCTCTTATTTCTCAACTCATGAGAGAGGTAGGGAGGAAGATGAAGAAGGAGCTAAAAAAAAGAGCTAGAGAGGAAAGAGAACCAAAAAGATGAGAATGAGAAAAAATCAAGAGAGAAAAGTATCAACCATGGTTTTGTATAAACCATTTTTCAATATTATAACACAACCATGCTTGAATAGTTTTTCAATATTATAGCACAACCATGCTTGAATAGTTTACACAAATGAATTTACTATTCATTTGTCAATACTATTCAAGTATGGTTCACACCATTCTCTCCTTTACACCTTATTTTCTCTTTTACACTTCATTTCCATTTTACAAATAAAATAGAAAATACATGATGAGATGTCTTCCTTCTAGAATGTCTTTCCGTATAAATACAGAATACATTCTACCGTATATACATACCCGTATTCGTATCAAAATACGAACACCTAAATAGATAGAATAATATAAAAAAAACATAATACTAGAATATACATATCGAAATATGCATATGCAAATTATTAAATCAACACCTGATTAAATAATCCGGTTTAATCCTAAGTCGGCTAGTATAATCAACCGTCCGATCGAATGCCCAGATGACACTAGAATATACATGTCGAAATATGTATATGTAAATTATTAAATTAATACCTGATTTAATAGTCCGGCTTAATCCTAAACCGGCTAGTAATATCATTCGATCAGAATCCTGCACGTATCGAAATACGGCTACTATATCATTTCGCCTGAACTAGGGAAATTCTCTGTGTGGGACTCTAAAGACTTGACAGCACACTAGCAGTAGGTTTAACCACAAGCACGTCAGCGGCCTTAGCTGTACGTAACGGCCATCCAGGTACATGTCGAAAAGGAAAGCCGACAAGCAAGCTCATCCGGATCCCTACTGAGCATATCTGTGACAATCTCCGTACAGTCTGGTCTCTTCGTCTAAGAGTATCGCATACCAGATTTAGGGGGTGGTAAATGTCAGATCCCTAATAACCTGATAAGTCGTGTCGATTTGGCTCAGGACCGTTCCGAGAAACTACTTATCTAACCATCAGTAAATCTCAACTTCCTTGGCCAAGATTTTATAGTTTTGGCCAACCGGACACAGTGCGATATCGACTCTCAATACCGGAAGAGACGAATCCCTGACAATCACTCACTGCCTCCATGTGGCTCGAGACTGTACCCAACCAAAACATGTTTGCACGACTTAGTAGAGCCGTGGTAGGATAGTGATCAAAACACAGTGTGAACTCACACGAGACAAATGATGATCTCGGGTCTAAAGACTAGCATGTACTCATGTCACCTAAGAACTGCTATCTGACGATATATATAATACCATCTAGAGGTTTTCGGTGAGTCCGTCCAGTGTACTCACCCCCAGTGAGCACCCGTATACAATCTTAGGTCTCACACCAATGGCTGTGGAACCAACCACCGCCTCTCGTTGGGGTCTAGAAACGTATACACAAGTCTATTCTGGAATATCGATACCCGGTCTCGATACTCCTGCGACTTGAGACCTTTAAGGATATGCTTATGAACTACCCAGTTCCCACAAGTATATCGCCATCATAACGCTGATAGTCAAGTAAAGTCCTACGGGCTTTATCAACATGTATCCGCCATATGTGATATCGAGTCTAACATATGCACATGTTAAGATAAATACAAACCAAAATTGTATACTACTGTAACGAGTCTTTATCAACATGTATAAGCAATACAAAACAGTAAGAAAAACAAATACACATGTTCTGATAAAGGCAACTCAAATAGTATACTATATAACTGAGCAAGATTGTCATGTACATACATATCCTAAGCATTCTATATAGTATAAGTTTTTGGGGCATACATATCCAACAAGTAGCTGTGTAAACTCTGCTTCCTCACATATATAGTGAATACACTTAGAGATCGGATTGGATTGGGAGTGTGGAATTTGCCTAAAATATGGCGTGTTTGTAATTCTAGGAGCAGTGAGTTTAGGTCTTATATTGGCTAGTAAAATTGCATCAGAATCGTAGCGGATACGAGCATTATCATATCTATATTTGTTTTTAGTGGCGGATACAGGCTTACTCCGGCAATTAAAAGTTGTGCTCGTATTTGACAATATCATATGCGGAATGGATATTAAAGAGATGTACGTATACGAATCAGCTATGGTTATTAAAGTAATCAAGATAAAACAAATATAGGTGAAGCAGTAATGTATATGTAGAATTGTACTTGGATACTTATTTAATATGAGTGCTTAGAATATTTGAAGTATAAATATGCATATATATGAATATTATATGAATAAGTATGTTAAGAAATTTATATATTACCAGCTGATTTTGCATAAAATATTCTTTTATTTACATAAAATGAGAAAAAAATGTATAGATTAAAGGGTTTTTTACTAAAAGGCCTCATCATACTTTGCTAATTACTAAAAAACTTCTTCATACTTCATATTTACTTAAAAGAACCCCCATACATCTAAATTGTACTACAAAAAACCCTAAACAAGCCAAATGGAGAATCTTTTTAGTATCTTTCATTAGTTCGTTAGGAGACCAACGGTGAGTATCGGGTCAGGGTTTAAAAACCTTCACAACCCTTCTTCTTTTTTCAAAATTCCTAAATTTTTCCACCAAATTAGTTTTAGGATTAGGGTTTCGATCAAAGATCTTTTAAATGGATCATGGAAACCGGCTCATCTTTCGTAACCTTCTCCAACAACAAGTTTGTCGCGTGTAGTTGTGGCTTAAATTGTAAGTTTCGAGTTCGTGAGCAATCTCATTTGAAATAAGAGCAATTCTTTAGTTGTGCTAAATCCCAATTTTTAACTAAACTAGGATGCGGATTATTTTTATGAGAGAAATATCTACCTAATAAATACCTAGAATGTAAGATAAAGCTCAAATACAAGTTCCAGCTCCATCTTCCTAATGAAATACTAAGATCTGATGGAAAACTAGTAAGGGAGGCTTCTTAGTACAATTTAAATATATGTGGGATCTTTTAAGTTAATACAAAGTATAGAGAGCGTTTTTAGTAATTAGTGAAGCATGTGGGTTTTTTTGAAGTAAAATGCTCTAGATTTGTAACACTTTGAAATTTCGTTAGAATGTTTTTCGCGATAATTAGCAATTTTGCGTGTTTTTCATAAAAACCCGAATATCTTATTTTGCCTTTTAATTAGTGATAATTGTGTTGTGAAGTGCTATACACATATATTTTTAGACATTTATATAGGGTTTATTAATTATTTTTAGTCGGGTTACCCTAATTAGGAAATTTTCTTTACGTAGCATACACATGCACACTTAACCATTTTGTAACTTAGGTTTAAGGGTGTAACATGTTAACCATTATCTTTTATTGCATGGCTCATTATCCCTACCCTTTTTCCAAGTCAAACCCCTTTAAAAAATTCAAAATTTAAATGGGAATTAGAGGTATGGAGGTTAGGTGAGGGTTTGACTTAGATGGACCATTTTCCTCTCTCTCTTTTCTCTCTTTCTCTCATTGCAGAATTTCTGCAGTAGGGCTGCAGCAACAACACCATTTTCATCATCTTTTCTTCCCTTTTCACTTCCCAATTGATTTATGCTTAAACCCTACACAAATCAACATGTTTCCTTCACAAAACCTTAGTAAAAAAGTGAGTTCTTGTGGTGTTTGAGGTAGATCTGCACACTTGAGGGGGGAGGCTGAAACCCTTGGTGTCTCTAAGGTCATTTGAAGGTATAAATCCCAATCCTAGCACCCAATTTTTATAACTTGCATGTTTAGTTTAGAAATATCATATTTTTATGCCTTTTTAGTGCTATTGAAGGGGGTTTAGTGTTAATATGTTAAATTTGTGTTGTTGTGGCTTGATTAGCTTGTTAATGAGTTATTAGTGTGGGATTAGACCTAGATTTGTTTCAGATTTCATCAAAATACCATAAAGTTCCATTTTGTGCAAAATGTGTGATTTGAACTGAGATAAGGCACTGTAGGAAATCCGCTACTACCCGAGACTTTTCAGAACAAAACTAGACATCACTGCAGCATGTATGGGGAGTATAGAGTGCACCAACCAAACCTGGGAACCCAATTCCCAAGTCTGGCCGCCGAAATGGGCATTATGGCCGCAAATTGCGGCCAGATAGGGGAGATTTGGGTTGGGGTTTGGGGTGTGGGTCTCTGCTTGTATGTGAGTTATTTTGGTATATATAGTTTTGTAATATCTTTCCTGTATCAAAATCTGGGGTAGAATACCTATTTTCCCGTATTTTCAACCTTTCGCGACACGCGTGATACGTGTGTGTGGGTTTTGGGTTTCTGCGTATCGCGACGCGTCGGGGTGCGTTCAGGCGCGTAACCACACGTTTTAGCGTATCGCGCACACGCGAGTTTGGTTCACGACACGAGTTACTGGTTCGGCTTAAATGTCGCGTTTTTGTGATTTCAAGCTTACGTGTGATATATTGTGTAATTCTAGGTTCGCAGGCGAGTACAGCGGACGTCGCGCAGGAGGGGAAACAGGTTGTTGGCTATACCTAGTGGGAGGCTACGGTGAGTAGATTTCACATCTACGGGGATATCGCCCGCATGGCGTTCTACGTCAGGGCTGATAGGACCTTATAGTGTTCCTTTTATATATATTGCATGTTCATGGGTACCATCTAGTGCATTGCATACCTACTACATACATCACATTGGATCGTTGCATTGTAGCTCATCTATATGTGACATGATTTGATATTCATACTTGATACCTACATCACATTGGATCATTGCATTGTAGCTCATCTATATGTGACATGACTTGATATACATACTTGGTGCACATATCACATCACAATTACTTGTATTATTGGTTGAGATTTCATGTGATTTCTGGATTTGGGAACCGTGGCCTTTTCAAATAAGTAATCATTTAAAAACCCGGTTCCCTTGATATGGTATTTTGGGGCGTCACCCCGTGTTTTCTCGGTGCTAGAGGCATGTATTGAGAGAGGGCTGACCCGGACTGACGGATGCCCGATGTATTGAGAGGGCTGACCCGGACTGACGGATGCCCGATGTATTGAGAGAGGGCTGACCCGGACTGACGGATGCCCGATGTATTGAGAGGGCTGACCCGGACTGACGGATGCCCGATGTATTGAGAGAGGGCTGACCCGGACTGACGGATGCCCGATGTATTGAGAGGGCTGACCCGGACTGACGGATGCCCGATGTATTGAGAGGGCTGACCCGGACTGACGGATGCCCGATGTATTGAGAGAGGGATGACTCGGACTGACGGATTCCCGATATATACTTCGAGAGAGGGCTGACCCGGATTGACGGATGCCCGATACAGGATGTTTTGCGTGTCGATGCTAGACACGAGTATTTATGATATTTGGGTGCCAATGTTGGGCACTCGGGATTCTCAGAGATGTACAGGATTTGAGGGCCGAGGAGAGTGCCGGCGCATGAGCTATTTTTGGGAGATCTGGGTGCATTGAGAAACCGATTATATATTCCACGTTGACATTCCGTGTAGATATTATATTGCCCCTGTTGAGCATTACTTTTATACCTCATCCTGTAGATGTATTACTGATAGAGCATTTGTACCTCATCCTGTAGATGCATTACTTGTTAGAGCATTTGTACCTCATCCGGTAGTACAGTACCCTATAGAGTACTTGCATAGTTATCGCACATACTGCTTATCACATATTGATTTCATCTGTTGGCATATGATAGAGTAGCGTAGTACGTGCATGCTCGCGATTACCTTTATATGTTATCTCTATTCACGAGTTGGCAACTCACCCCCGTTATGCCACAGTGTTTGCAGGTTGCCCTTCGGAGTAGTCGCGGCAGGCTGCTTTGCATCTTTTGACACAGATACCCCCATAGTTGGTGTACTAGCTCTTTTGCTGATAGGTGGGTTTTGTGCGGTATCTGTTTATCTTTCAGTATGTACATTGTTGTATCTAGTATTCTCCATCTACCATGTATGTATTTGACTTAGAAACAGTGTGAGGACGATGTTGTATTATATTGGTTTTCTGGTGTCGAGCTCGTTGTGAGCCGGCTGTACTTGCAGTTTATTCTATCTGTGTGGTTCCCACTTGTGGATCTTGATCTTCGCTACGGCGTCGTATATTGTTTTCTTGGAGATTGTTTACTTAGATTTCTTATCATGTTTAGTTAGTGCCTTCTTTAAAACTTATAACACTCTATACTTTCACTGGTTTGATTTCTGGGTTTTCGGTTCACTTAGTCGCGTTACGCCTGTAGACGTTACGTGGTTAAGTGCCGGTCACGGGCCAAACTTCGGGTCGTGACAAAGTTGGTATCAGAGCGTAGGTTTTACCTTTCGGAGTGTAGGATGACCCTGGTATGATGGAGTAGGTAGCTGCGGCAGGGTAGCGTAGCGTGTGTATGTTCCGCGGCATACTCACGACACGGTACTCCGCCTACGCGACCTTAGGACTTGTTGATTTAAATTCCTCCTTGAGTATATACATTCTTGCGATCCGATTTCCGTATCCTTATCGAATCCTGTTGTTTCTGATAGCCAATATGCCGCCAAGGACTACGAGGGCGCAGAGAGCGGCCGTGAGAGCCGAGGTTCGAGTTGATTCATCTGAGACAAGGACTAATCCGAGTAGTACTCCTGTTGTATCAGGACAGATTGTTTCCCCTACGACAGCTCAGATCGCTAGACTAGTGGTAGAGATGCAGGGCCTACGCCAGGCGATGAGTTCATTGGTAGAGGTCGTTCGAGCGCAGCGACAGATGGTTGCCACCCCTGTTACCCAGTTGTTCCTTGCGATCATCATGCAGTATTCCGTCCCCTACATAGCACCGGTGGAGGCAGCTCCCGTTTACGAGACATGTCTTCCAGAGACCGTGAGAATTCCGGAACAGTTGAGGAATCATACTGGTGTACCAGCCCAGAGCAGAGGCTTAGGACGAGGACAGTCGTTTGGCTTCCATCCCCAGGCAGGACAGTATTCAGTGCGTAGGTGTTTACGATGCGGAAGCCTTCAACACCTCATCAGGCAGTGTTTCTTCACAGCACGTCAGGGTCGTGTTCTGAGACGTCGTGGACGCGGAGGGTTTGCACAGAGGGGTCAGGCTAGTAGAGGAGGAGTTCGGTCAGTCGCAAATGAAGGACAGGCACAAGTTTTAGCTTCGACTCATCGGGACGCGCGGGTATCCGATGCTGTGGTTTCAGGTACTCTTTCAGTTTGTCCTTTGTTGCACACGTATTGTTTGATCCGGATCCTTGTGCTCATATGTTTTCATGTACCCGTATGTATCCACACACCTTGTGCCGAGTTTGGGTAGAGAGTCCGGTTTGCTTGGTCAACCGCTAGTTGTGACTACTCCTGCGGGAGGTCGTTTGTTGCTAGGCACGTGTTCCGATCCTGTACCGTCCGTATCGGCGAGAGAGAGTTGCCGGTCGATTTGATCCTTCATGAGATGTTGGACTTCGACGTTCTTTTGGGCATGGATTGGTTAGCCACGTGCTATGCTTCTGTTGACTGCCGCGAGAAGACAGTTCGATTTTGTTTTCCCGGCAAGTCGGTTGTTGTTGTGTTGGGGGACCGTAGTGCCACCCCTCACAGTGTGATTTCTTCTGTTCGCGCTGGACAGCTTTTGCGGAAGGGATGTCAGGGATTTCTCGCATATGTTTGCGATACTAGGGCTATAGAGGTTCCTTTGGATCAGGTTCCGGTTGGTAGCGAGTTCCCTGATGTGTTCCCTGACGAGCTTCCTGGGCTACCGCCCGAGCGTGATAATTCTTTCTGCATTGATTTGGTTCCTGGCACGGGGCCCATTTCTGTACCGCCTTATCGGATGGCCCCGGCGGGACTTAGAGAGTTGAAGGGTCAGTTGCAGGACTTGCTGGATAAGGGACTTATTCGACCCAGTGTTCTCCTTGGGGTGCTCCAGTCCTGTTCGTCAAGAAGAAGGACGGCAGTATGCGTTTGTGCATCGACTACCGCCAGCTGAACAGGGTGACAGTGCGGAACATATATCCTTTGCCACGCATCGACGATTTGTTCGACCAGCTTCAGGGGGCAGGATACTTTTCGAGGATCGATTTGCTATCGGGCTACCATCAGCTGCGGGTTCGACAGGAGAACATTCCTAGGACAGCTTTCCGCACACGTTACGGCCATTATGAGTTTTTGATGATGTCGTTCGGACTCACCAACGCGCCAGCAGCATTTATGGACATGATGAACCGTATTCTTCGGCCGTATCTTGGTCTGTTCATTATAGTGTTTATTGACGATATCTTGGTGTATTCTCGGAGTAGAGAGGAGCACGAGCAGCACCTGCGGATTACGCTGCAGACCTTGAGGGAGCATCAGCTTTTCGCCAAATTCTCCAAGTGTGCCTTCTGGCTAGACAGCGTAGACTTCTTGGGGCACGTGATTACACGAGATGGTATATGTGTCGACCCGAGGAAGATCGAGGCAGTTCGGAGTTGGCCTAGACTCACGTCAGTGACGGAGATTCGCAGTTTTCTAGGGCTGGCAGGCTATTACCGGCGATTCGTGCAGGACTTCTCTCGCATTGCTACACCTTTGACCGGGTTGACCCGGAAGGGAGTTCGCTTCGATTGGACGGAGGAGTGTGAGCACAGTTTCCAGCGGCTACGGGCTCTACTGACTACGACACCAGTGCTATCATTGCCTTCGGGATCAGGCGGATTTATGGTCTACTGCGATGCTTCACGAGTAGGGTTGAGGTGCGTTTTGATGCAGCATGACAGGGTGATTGCGTATGCTTCACGGCAATTAAAGAAACATGAACAGAATTACCCTACTCATGATCTGGAGATGGCTGCAGTGGTCTTTGCACTCAAGATCTGGCGACATTATCTGTATGGAGAGTCGTGCCAGATATTCACCGACCACAAGAGCTTAAAGTACATATTTCAGCAGCGAGACCTGAACCTTAGACAGCACCGATGGATGTAGTTAGTGAAGGACTACGATTGTGAGATCTTGCATCAACCGGGCAGGGCTAATGTAGTGGCGGATGCTTTGAGTAGGAGGCCCGGGGGTAGTCTATCTTGTTTGAGCACAGTACAGAGGCAGCCGTCGGCAGATTGACAGATCTTATGCGACAGCCGGGTGCAGTTCGAGTTTACGTCGATCGGGGGACAGATTGCGCATGTTCGTGCACGCCCACAGTTGCTTGACCGTATACAAGAGGCACAGCACAGTGATGACCGCTGTTCAGAGATCAGGACACAGATGGGACAGGGCAGATTTTCCGAGTTCGTGATCGATGATCAGGGGATACTACGATTTGGAGCTAGACCGTGCGTACCAGATGCTGAGGGATTGCGGCGCGAGATTCTCGAGGATGCACATCGGTCGGTATATGGTGTTCATCCCGGTTCCACCAAGATGTACCATGACTTGAGAGATGTTTACTGGTGGGACGGTATGAAGAGGGACATTGCAGATTTTGTGTCGAGATGCCTGACTTGTCAGCAAGTCAAGGCTGAGCACCAGAGGCCCGCGGGAGAGCTACAGCCGTTACCCATTCCGGAGTGGAAATGGGAACAGATATCTATGGATTTCATTGTGAGTCTACCCCGGGACTAGTCGAGGGCATGACTCCATCTGGGTGATCGTGGATCGTCTGACGGAAGCGGCTCACTTCCTACCGGTGAAGACGCCTTTCGGATTTGCCCAGTATGCACAGATTTACATTGATGAGATTGTACGACTGCACGGAGTTCCGACATGCATCGTGTCCGATAGAGGCATCCAGTTTATCAGCCGGCTATGGCAGAGGCTTCAGGAGGCTTTGGGCACTCGTTTGAGTTTCAGCACAACATTCCATCCGCAGACCGACGGGCAGTCAGAGCGGACTATTCAGACTCTCGAGGACATGCTCAGAGCATGCGTTGTAGACTTCGGAGGTAGCTGGGATCATCATTTGCCCTTAGTAGAGTTCTCCTACAACAACTGCTACCAGGAGACCATTCAGATGGCACCGTTTGAGGCTCTTTATGGGAGGAGATGCAGATCACCCACCTGTTGGACGGAGCTCAGTGAGAGCAGTGTCTTAGGGCCACAGATTGTGGAGGAGACGACAGCGAAGATCCAGTTGATTCGCGATAGGATGAGAGCAGCCAGAGTAGGCAGAGATCGTATGCGGACCGTCGTCGGCGCAGACTTGAGTTTTCTGTTGGTGACCACGTTTTCTTGAGGGTCTCCCCAATGAAGGGCGTAATGAGGTTTGGAAAGAAGGGGAAGCTTAGTCCCAGATATGTGGGCCCCATTGGAGATCCTTGAGCTTATTGGTGCAGTTGCGTATCGATTAGCCCTTCCGCCCAGTTTTCCAGACGTGCATCCCGTATTTCACGTTTTGATGCTCCGCAGATATCATCATGATCCTTCGCATGCGATTCAGCACCCGACGATCCAGCTTGAGCGCGACCTTTCCTATGCAGAGCAGCCGGTGATGATCTTGGATCGACAAGTGAAGGAATTGAGGTCGAAAGAGATACCGTCCGTCAAGATACTTTGGCGTGGCCAGAGCGGCGAGGAAGTCACTTGGGAGACCGAGAGCGAGATGATGAAGAGGTATCCCCACCTTTTTGAAGGTGCGTATAGTTAGATTTTTTTTTAAATTCGGGGACCGAATTTCTTTAAGGGGGGTAGATTGTAACACTTTGAAATTTCGTTAGAATGTTTTTCGCGATAATTAGCAATTTTGCGTGTTTTTCATAAAAACCCGAATATCTTATTTTGCCTTTTAATTAGTGATAATTGTGTTGTGAAGTGCTATACACATATATTTTTAGACATTTATATAGGGTTTATTAATTATTTTTAGTCGGGTTACCCTAATTAGGAAATTTTCTTTACGTAGCATACACATGCACACTTAACCATTTTGTAACTTAGGTTTAAGGGTGTAACATGTTAACCATTATCTTTTATTGCATGGCTCATTATCCCTACCCTTTTTCCAAGTCAAACCCCTTTAAAAAATTCAAAATTTAAATGGGAATTAGAGGTATGGAGGTTAGGTGAGGGTTTGACTTAGATGGACCATTTTCCTCTCTCTCTTTTCTCTCTTTCTCTCATTGCAGAATTTCTGCAGTAGGGCTGCAGCAACAACACCATTTTCATCATCTTTTCTTCCCTTTTCACTTCCCAATTGATTTATGCTTAAACCCTACACAAATCAACATGTTTCCTTCACAAAACCTTAGTAAAAAAGTGAGTTCTTGTGGTGTTTGAGGTAGATCTGCACACTTGAGGGGGGAGGCTGAAACCCTTGGTGTCTCTAAGGTCATTTGAAGGTATAAATCCCAATCCTAGCACCCAATTTTTATAACTTGCATGTTTAGTTTAGAAATATCATATTTTTATGCCTTTTTAGTGCTATTGAAGGGGGTTTAGTGTTAATATGTTAAATTTGTGTTGTTGTGGCTTGATTAGCTTGTTAATGAGTTATTAGTGTGGGATTAGACCTAGATTTGTTTCAGATTTCATCAAAATACCATAAAGTTCCATTTTGTGCAAAATGTGTGATTTGAACTGAGATAAGGCACTGTAGGAAATCCGCTACTACCCGAGACTTTTCAGAACAAAACTAGACATCACTGCAGCATGTATGGGGAGTATAGAGTGCACCAACCAAACCTGGGAACCCAATTCCCAAGTCTGGCCGCCGAAATGGGCATTATGGCCGCAAATTGCGGCCAGATAGGGGAGATTTGGGTTGGGGTTTGGGGTGTGGGTCTCTGCTTGTATGTGAGTTATTTTGGTATATATAGTTTTGTAATATCTTTCCTGTATCAAAATCTGGGGTAGAATACCTATTTTCCCGTATTTTCAACCTTTCGCGACACGCGTGATACGTGTGTGTGGGTTTTGGGTTTCTGCGTATCGCGACGCGTCGGGGTGCGTTCAGGCGCGTAACCACACGTTTTAGCGTATCGCGCACACGCGAGTTTGGTTCACGACACGAGTTACTGGTTCGGCTTAAATGTCGCGTTTTTGTGATTTCAAGCTTACGTGTGATATATTGTGTAATTCTAGGTTCGCAGGCGAGTACAGCGGACGTCGCGCAGGAGGGGAAACAGGTTGTTGGCTATACCTAGTGGGAGGCTACGGTGAGTAGATTTCACATCTACGGGGATATCGCCCGCATGGCGTTCTACGTCAGGGCTGATAGGACCTTATAGTGTTCCTTTTATATATATTGCATGTTCATGGATACCATCTAGTGCATTGCATACCTACTACATACATCACATTGGATCATTGCATTGTAGCTCATCTATATGTGACATGATTTGATATTCATACTTGATACCTACATCACATTGGATCATTGCATTGTAGCTCATCTATATGTGACATGACTTGATATACATACTTGGTGCACATATCACATCACAATTACTTGTATTATTGGTTGAGATTTCATGTGATTTCTGGATTTGGGAACCGTGGCCTTTTCAAATAAGTAATCATTTAAAAACCCGGTTCCCTTGATATGGTATTTTGGGGCGTCACCCCGTGTTTTCTCGGTGCTAGAGGCATGTATTGAGAGAGGGCTGACCCGGACTGACGGATGCCCGATGTATTGAGAGGGCTGACCCGGACTGACGGATGCCCGATGTATTGAGAGAGGGCTGACCCGGACTGACGGATGCCCGATGTATTGAGAGGGCTGACCCGGACTGACGGATGCCCGATGTATTGAGAGAGGGCTGACCCGGACTGACGGATGCCCGATGTATTGAGAGGGCTGACTCGGACTGACGGATGCCCGATGTATTGAGAGGGCTGACCCGGACTGACGGATGCCCGATGTATTGAGAGAGGGATGACTCGGACTGACGGATTCCCGATATATACTTCGAGAGAGGGTTGACCCGGATTGACGGATGCCCGATACAGGATGTTTTGCGTGTCGATGCTAGACACGAGTATTTATGATATTTGGGTGCCGATGTTGGGCACTCGGGATTCTCAGAGATGTACAGGATTTGAGGGCCGAGGAGAGTGCCGGCGCATGAGCTATTTTTGGGAGATCTGGGTGCATTGAGAAACCGGTTATATATTCCACGTTGACATTCCGTGTAGATATTATATTGCCCCTGTTCAGCATTACTTTTATACCTCATCCTGTAGATGTATTACTGATAGAGCATTTGTACCTCATCCTGTAGATGCATTACTTGTTAGAGCATTTGTACCTCATCCGGTAGTACAGTACCCTATAGAGTACTTGCATAGTTATCGCACATACTGCTTATCACATATTGATTTCATCTGTTGGCATATGATAGAGTAGCGTAGTACGTGCATGCTCGCGATTACCTTTATATGTTATCTCTATTCACGAGTTGGCAACTCACCCCCGTTATGCCACAGTGTTTGCAGGTTGCCCTTCGGAGTAGTCGCGGCAGGCTGCTTTGCATCTTTTGACACAGATACCCCCATAGTTGGTGTACTAGCTCTTTTGCTGATAGGTGGGTTTTGTGCGGTATCTGTTTATCTTTCAGTATGTACATTGTTGTATCTAGTATTCTCCATCTACCATGTATGTATTTGACTTAGAAACAGTGTGAGGACGATGTTGTATTATATTGGTTTTCTGGTGTCGAGCTCGTTGTGAGCCGGCTGTACTTGCAGTTTATTCTATCTGTGTGGTTCCCACTTGTGGATCTTGATCTTCGCTACGGCGTCGTATATTGTTTTCTTGGAGATTGTTTACTTAGATTTCTTATCATGTTTAGTTAGTGCCTTCTTTAAAACTTATAACACTCTATACTTTCACTGGTTTGATTTCTGGGTTTTCGGTTCACTTAGTCGCGTTACGCCTGTAGACGTTACGTGGTTAAGTGCCGGTCACGGGCCAAACTTCGGGTCGTGACAAAGTTGGTATCAGAGCGTAGGTTTTACCTTTCGGAGTGTAGGATGACCCTGGTATGATGGAGTAGGTAGCTGCGGCAGGGTAGCGTAGCGTGTGTATGTTCCGCGGCATACTCACGACACGGTACTCCGCCTACGCGACCTTAGGACTTGTTGATTTAAATTCCTCCTTGAGTATATACATTCTTGCGATTCGATTTCCGTATCCTTATCGAATCCTGTTGTTTCTGATAGCCAATATGCCGCCAAGGACTACGAGGGCGCAGAGAGCGGCCGTGAGAGCCGAGGTTCGAGTTGATTCATCTGAGACAAGGACTAATCCGAGTAGTACTCCTGTTGTATCAGGACAGATTGTTTCCCCTACGACAGCTCAGATCGCTAGACTAGTGGTAGAGATGCAGGGCCTACGCCAGGCGATGAGTTCATTGGTAGAGGTCGTTCGAGCGCAGCGACAGATGGTTGCCACCCCTGTTACCCAGTTGTTCCTTGCGATCATCATGCAGTATTCCGTCCCCTACATAGCACCGGTGGAGGCAGCTCCCGTTTACGAGACATGTCTTCCAGAGACCGTGAGAATTCCGGAACAGTTGAGGAATCATACTGGTGTACCAGCCCAGAGCAGAGGCTTAGGACGAGGACAGTCGTTTGGCTTCCATCCCCAGGCAGGACAGTATTCAGTGCGTAGGTGTTTACGATGCGGAAGCCTTCAACACCTCATCAGGCAGTGTTTCTTCACAGCACGTCAGGGTCGTGTTCTGAGACGTCGTGGACGCGGAGGGTTTGCACAGAGGGGTCAGGCTAGTAGAGGAGGAGTTCGGTCAGTCGCAAATGAAGGACAGGCACAAGTTTTAGCTTCGACTCATCGGGACGCGCGGGTATCCGATGCTGTGGTTTCAGGTACTCTTTCAGTTTGTCCTTTGTTGCACACGTATTGTTTGATCCGGATCCTTGTGCTCATATGTTTTCATGTACCCGTATGTATCCACACACCTTGTGCCGAGTTTGGGTAGAGAGTCCGGTTTGCTTGGTCAACCGCTAGTTGTGACTACTCCTGCGGGAGGTCGTTTGTTGCTAGGCACGTGTTCCGATCCTGTACCGTCCGTATCGGCGAGAGAGAGTTGCCGGTCGATTTGATCCTTCATGAGATGTTGGACTTCGACGTTCTTTTGGGCATGGATTGGTTAGCCACGTGCTATGCTTCTGTTGACTGCCGCGAGAAGACAGTTCGATTTTGTTTTCCCGGCAAGTCGGTTGTTGTTGTGTTGGGGGACCGTAGTGCCACCCCTCACAGTGTGATTTCTTCTGTTCGCGCTGGACAGCTTTTGCGGAAGGGATGTCAGGGATTTCTCGCATATGTTTGCGATACTAGGGCTATAGAGGTTCCTTTGGATCAGGTTCCGGTTGGTAGCGAGTTCCCTGATGTGTTCCCTGACGAGCTTCCTGGGCTACCGCCCGAGCGTGATAATTCTTTCTGCATTGATTTGGTTCCTGGCACGGGGCCCATTTCTGTACCGCCTTATCGGATGGCCCCGGCGGGACTTAGAGAGTTGAAGGGTCAGTTGCAGGACTTGCTGGATAAGGGACTTATTCGACCCAGTGTTCTCCTTGGGGTGCTCCAGTCCTGTTCGTCAAGAAGAAGGACGGCAGTATGCGTTTGTGCATCGACTACCGCCAGCTGAACAGGGTGACAGTGCGGAACATATATCCTTTGCCACGCATCGACGATTTGTTCGACCAGCTTCAGGGGGCAGGATACTTTTCGAGGATCGATTTGCTATCGGGCTACCATCAGCTGCGGGTTCGACAGGAGAACATTCCTAGGACAGCTTTCCGCACACGTTACGGCCATTATGAGTTTTTGATGATGTCGTTCGGACTCACCAACGCGCCAGCAGCATTTATGGACATGATGAACCGTATTCTTCGGCCGTATCTTGGTCTGTTCATTATAGTGTTTATTGACGATATCTTGGTGTATTCTCGGAGTAGAGAGGAGCACGAGCAGCACCTGCGGATTACGCTGCAGACCTTGAGGGAGCATCAGCTTTTCGCCAAATTCTCCAAGTGTGCCTTCTGGCTAGACAGCGTAGACTTCTTGGGGCACGTGATTACACGAGATGGTATATGTGTCGACCCGAGGAAGATCGAGGCAGTTCGGAGTTGGCCTAGACTCACGTCAGTGACGGAGATTCGCAGTTTTCTAGGGCTGGCAGGCTATTACCGGCGATTCGTGCAGGACTTCTCTCGCATTGCTACACCTTTGACCGGGTTGACCCGGAAGGGAGTTCGCTTCGATTGGACGGAGGAGTGTGAGCACAGTTTCCAGCGGCTACGGGCTCTACTGACTACGACACCAGTGCTATCATTGCCTTCGGGATCAGGCGGATTTATGGTCTACTGCGATGCTTCACGAGTAGGGTTGAGGTGCGTTTTGATGCAGCATGACAGGGTGATTGCGTATGCTTCACGGCAATTAAAGAAACATGAACAGAATTACCCTACTCATGATCTGGAGATGGCTGCAGTGGTCTTTGCACTCAAGATCTGGCGACATTATCTGTATGGAGAGTCGTGCCAGATATTCACCGACCACAAGAGCTTAAAGTACATATTTCAGCAGCGAGACCTGAACCTTAGACAGCACCGATGGATGTAGTTAGTGAAGGACTACGATTGTGAGATCTTGCATCAACCGGGCAGGGCTAATGTAGTGGCGGATGCTTTGAGTAGGAGGCCCGGGGGTAGTCTATCTTGTTTGAGCGCAGTACAGAGGCAGCCGTCGGCAGATTGACAGATCTTATGCGACAGCCGGGTGCAGTTCGAGTTTACGTCGATCGGGGGACAGATTGCGCATGTTCGTGCACGCCCACAGTTTCTTGACCGTATACAAGAGGCACAGCACAGTGATGACCGCTGTTCAGAGATCAGGACACAGATGGGACAGGGCAGATTTTCCGAGTTCGTGATCGATGATCAGGGGATACTACGATTTGGAGCTAGACCGTGCGTACCAGATGCTGAGGGATTGCGGCGCGAGATTCTCGAGGATGCACATCGGTCGGTATATGGTGTTCATCCCGGTTCCACCAAGATGTACCATGACTTGAGAGATGTTTACTGGTGGGACGGTATGAAGAGGGACATTGCAGATTTTGTGTCGAGATGCCTGACTTGTCAGCAAGTCAAGGCTGAGCACCAGAGGCCCGCGGGAGAGCTACAGCCGTTACCCATTCCGGAGTGGAAATGGGAACAGATATCTATGGATTTCATTGTGAGTCTACCCCGGGACTAGTCGAGGGCATGACTCCATCTGGGTGATCGTGGATCGTCTGACGGAAGCGGCTCACTTCCTACCGGTGAAGACGCCTTTCGGATTTGCCCAGTATGCACAGATTTACATTGATGAGATTGTACGACTGCACGGAGTTCCGACATGCATCGTGTCCGATAGAGGCATCCAGTTTATCAGCCGGCTATGGCAGAGGCTTCAGGAGGCTTTGGGCACTCGTTTGAGTTTCAGCACAACATTCCATCCGCAGACCGACGGGCAGTCAGAGCGGACTATTCAGACTCTCGAGGACATGCTCAGAGCATGCGTTGTAGACTTCGGAGGTAGCTGGGATCATCATTTGCCCTTAGTAGAGTTCTCCTACAACAACTGCTACCAGGAGACCATTCAGATGGCACCGTTTGAGGCTCTTTATGGGAGGAGATGCAGATCACCCACCTGTTGGACGGAGCTCAGTGAGAGCAGTGTCTTAGGGCCACAGATTGTGGAGGAGACGACAGCGAAGATCCAGTTGATTCGCGATAGGATGAGAGCAGCCAGAGTAGGCAGAGATCGTATGCGGACAGTCGTCGGCGCAGACTTGAGTTTTCTGTTGGTGACCACGTTTTCTTGAGGGTCTCCCCAATGAAGGGCGTAATGAGGTTTGGAAAGAAGGGGAAGCTTAGTCCCAGATATGTGGGCCCCATTGGAGATCCTTGAGCTTATTGGTGCAGTTGCGTATCGATTAGCCCTTCCGCCCAGTTTTCCAGACGTGCATCCCGTATTTCACGTTTTGATGCTCCGCAGATATCATCATGATCCTTCGCATGCGATTCAGCACCCGACGATCCAGCTTGAGCGCGACCTTTCCTATGCAGAGCAGCCGGTGATGATCTTGGATCGACAAGTGAAGGAATTGAGGTCGAAAGAGATACCGTCCGTCAAGATACTTTGGCGTGGCCAGAGCGGCGAGGAAGTCACTTGGGAGACCGAGAGCGAGATGATGAAGAGGTATCCCCACCTTTTTGAAGGTGCGTATAGTTAGATTTTTTTTTAAATTCGGGGACCGAATTTCTTTAAGGGGGGTAGATTGTAACACTTTGAAATTTCGTTAGAATGTTTTTCGCGATAATTAGCAATTTTGTTTTTCATAAAAACCCGAATATCTTATTTTGCCTTTTAATTAGTGATAATTGTGTTGTGAAGTGCTATACACATATATTTTTAGACATTTATATAGGGTTTATTAATTATTTTTAGTCGGGTTACCCTAATTAGGAAATTTTCTTTACGTAGCATACACATGCACACTTAACCATTTTGTAACTTAGGTTTAAGGGTGTAACATGTTAACCATTATCTTTTATTGCATGGCTCATTATCCCTACCCTTTTTCCAAGTCAAACCCCTTTAAAAAAATTCAAAATTTAAATGGGAATTAGAGGTATGGAGATTAGGTGAGGGTTTGACTTAGATGGACCATTTTCCTCTCTCTCTTTTCTCTCTTTCTCTCATTGCAGAATTTCTGCAGTAGGGCTGCAGCAACAACACCATTTTCATCATCTTTTCTTCCCTTTTCACTTCCCAATTGATTTATGCTTAAACCCTACACAAATCAACATGTTTCCTTCACAAAACCTTAGTAAAAAAGTGAGTTCTTGTGGTGTTTGAGGTAGATCTGCACACTTGAGGGGGGGGGCTGAAACCCTTGGTGTCTCTAAGGTCATTTGAAGGTATAAATCCCAATCCTAGCACCCAATTTTTATAACTTGCATGTTTAGTTTAGAAATATCATATTTTTATGCCTTTTTAGTGCTATTGAAGGGGGTTTAGTGTTAATATGTTAAATTTGTGTTGTTGTGGCTTGATTAGCTTGTTAATGAGTTATTAGTGTGGGATTAGACCTAGATTTGTTTCAGATTTCATCAAAATACCATAAAGTTCCATTTTTGTGCAAAATGTGTGATTTGAACTGAGATAAGGCACTGTAGGAAATCTGCTACTACCCGAGACTTTTCAGAACAAAACTAGACATCACTGCAGCATGTATGGGGAGTATAGAGTGCACCAACCAAACCTGGGAACCCAATTCCCAAGTCTGGCCGCCGAAATGGGCATTATGGCCGCAAATTGCGGCCAGATAGGGGAGATTTGGGTTGGGGTTTGGGGTGTGGGTCTCTGCTTGTATGTGAGTTATTTTGGTATATATAGTTTTGTAATATCTTTCCTGTATCAAAATCTGGGGTAGAATACCTATTTTCCCGTATTTTCAACCTTTCGCGACACGCGTGATACGTGTGTGTGGGTTTTGGGTTTCTGCGTATCGCGACGCGTCGGGGTGCGTTCAAGCGCGTAACCACACGTTTTAGCGTATCGCGCACACGCGAGTTTGGTTCACGACACGAGTTACTGGTTCGGCTTAAATGTCGCGTTTTTGTGATTTCAAGCTTACGTGTGATATATTGTGTAATTCTAGGTTCGCAGGCGAGTACAGCGGACGCCACGCAGGAGGGAAACAGGTTGTTGGCTATACCTAGTGGGAGGCTACGGTGAGTAGATTTCACATCTACGGGGATATCGCCCGCATGGCGTTCTACGTCAGGGCTGATAGGACCTTATAGTGTTCCTTTTATATATATTGCATGTTCATGGGTACCATCTAGTGCATTGCATACCTACTACATACATCACATTGGATCATTGCATTGTAGCTCATCTATATGTGACATGATTTGATATTCATACTTGATACCTACATCACATTGGATCATTGCATTGTAGCTCATCTATATGTGACATGACTTGATATACATACTTGGTGCACATATCACATCACAATTACTTGTATTATTGGTTGAGATTTCATGTGATTTCTGGATTTGGGAACCGTGGCCTTTTCAAATAAGTAATCATTTAAAAACCCGGTTCCCTTGATATGGTATTTTGGGGCGTCACCCCGTGTTTTCTCGGTGCTAGAGGCATGTATTGAGAGAGGGCTGACCCGGACTGACGGATGCCCGATGTATTGAGAGGGCTGACCCAGACTGACGGATGCCCGAGAGGGCTGACCCGGACTGACGGATGCCCGATGTATTGAGAGGGCTGACCCGGACTGACGGATGCCCGATGTATTGAGAGGGCTGACCCGGACTGACGGATGCCCGATGTATTGAGAGAGCTGACCCGGACTGACGGATGCCCGATGTATTGAAAGAGGGATGACCCGGACTGACGGATTCCCGATATATACTTCGAGAGAGGGCTGACCCGGATTGACGGATGCCCGATACAGGATGTTTTGCGTGTCGATGCTAGACACGAGTATTTATGATATTTGGGTGCCAATGTTGGGCACTCGGGATTCTCAGAGATGTACAGGATTTGAGGGCCGAGGAGAGTGCCGGCGCATGAGCTATTTTTGGGAGATCTGGGTGCATTGAGAAACCGGTTATATATTCCACGTTGACATTCCGAGTAGATATTATATTGCCCCTGTTCAGCATTACTTTTATACCTCATCCTGTAGATGTATTACTGATAGAGCATTTGTACCTCATCCTGTAGATGCATTACTTGTTAGAGCATTTGTACCTCATCCGGTAGTACAGTACCCTATAGAGTACTTGCATAGTTATCGCACATACTGCTTATCACATATTGATTTCATCTGTTGGCATATGATAGAGTAGCGTAGTACGTGCATGCTCGCGATTACCTTTATATGTTATCTCTATTCACGAGTTGGCAACTCACCCCCGTTATGCCACAGTGTTTGCAGGTTGCCCTTCGGAGTAGTCGCGGCAGGCTGCTTTGCATCTTTTGACACAGATACCCCCATAGTTGGTGTACTAGCTCTTTTGCTGATAGGTGGGTTTTGTGCGGTATCTGTTTATCTTTCAGTATGTACATTGTTGTATCTAGTATTCTCCATCTACCATGTATGTATTTGACTTAGAAACAGTGTGAGGACGATGTTGTATTATATTGGTTTTCTGGTGTCGAGCTCGTTGTGAGCCGGCTGTATTTGCAGTTTATTCTATCTGTGTGGTTCCCACTTGTGGATCTTGATCTTCGCTACGGCGTCGTATATTGTTTTCTTGGAGATTGTTTACTTAGATTTCTTATCATGTTTAGTTAGTGCCTTCTTTAAAACTTATAACACTCTATATTTTCACTGGTTTGATTTCTGGGTTTTCGGTTCACTTAGTCGCGTTACGCCTGTAGACGTTACGTGGTTAAGTGCCGGTCACGGGCCAAACTTCGGGTCGTGACAAGATTAAATAATCATTATTAACTATAAAAAAAAATTAAACACTATATTTTATTGTATTTGTCTACATATATCCAAATCCGCATCCGGATAATTTTGCCAAAACCTTATTTGTATCCGGAAAAATAGTTGAATACATGTTCGTATCTTACTAGATCTGAAAAATATTCGGGTCCGAATACGACCCTGTCGGACAGCGGTTAATATCAGGATTGTATGGAAGAGAGGAAAAATCCTATTCTGTACCTGTCTGCGTCTATTTTTGATGTTTGTTGAGCATTTGTTTTCACTAGATTTGCACACCCAGCATGAGTGGCCTCAGCTCATTTCATGCATACATCATGGAGGTGGCAGCTGCAAATACGTGGTTGGAAATCGATTTTGAATATATATATATATATATATTTGTGTGTATGTGCACATGGTTCTCGTTTGTTTACGTGGCACCACACAATTGGATTAATTAGTATTAGGACAGGGGGGTGCTGTGGCCTTCATGCAAAAATGCAGGAGGAGGAAGATGCCGCATGCTCTTTGGGCCTTGGGAATATATGTGCATTCTAGAAATGGAATTTGGGATTCTGATTTTGTTTCAATTCTTATGGCATCATATCTATCATGAATGGGGTTTGTTTGATGCATGCATGTCCTTGTCCTTTGAGGTTTGCTTCGCTTTAACTAAGATGAGCTTGGTTATAATATTAAGAGGTTAGCTAGGGATCCTCCCATAAATCAGGGGTCAAAGGGATGCCTACGTGGCCTGTTTGTGCCCTATTTGTAGGAGGATTTACAGCGGCCTTGTTATTACGATTGTAAAAGCACATGGTTCTATTAATTATGTTTATCGGATGGCTGCAGTTAGGTAAAAACAAGGAAGCATTTGGGGTTGGAGTGTTGTTGATTTGTAATGGACGGATAAGATGATCATAAAGCATGGTAAATAATACTGCCTGCGATTCAAAATGTAAGTGCATTTTTGCTTTCACACACCCATTAAGAAAATTTAAACCTATGATTTCATGAATGCAAATTACCTACTTTAACCCTATCAAAGTTCATTGTTTTCTTGGTATTTGTAAGGAATTTATGGAGGGTTACTTTAGGAAATCAAGTAGTAAATGCGTCCTGGTAATGAAAAAAGATTCTTGATACTTCTATGACTTATATGTTGAAACGGATGGATTAATAAAGAATCGCAACTCGTTTCAGCCTAGCTCCCAAGATCGAAGGTTGGTTACCTGATCCTGATCTGTCTTTTAGAGTGTGTGTGTGTGTGTAATGATCCAGTGAGACGCTTTCTTATGTGAGATAAATGAGACGCACTCTATAGCATCATGCCTCCCCCCGTGTATTTCACCGATTCAGACCATTCACCGTGATCTGCACGTCACGAATACCCTACATATCAATTTTCATGAGATTCCTGCACCACTGGCATGCATGATCAATGATATCATTTTTCAGACTACCGAGACGTTCATTTTTCGTTCACTTGATCATATGTGCCAGAGGAATAGGAATCTAATGAAAATTGATACATAAGGCATGCGCGACATGCATATCAAGATGAATGGTCTGGATTGGTGAAATACACGGAGTGTAAGATGTTATAGAGTATGTCTTATTTGTCTCACATAAGAAAACGTCTCACTCGATCATTACCCGAGAGAGAGAGACACACACACACACACTTAGTGGGCTATGTGGATTTAGGTTGATGGTTTTAATTGCAGTTACCTGTAATTTATAATAACTTGCGTGTAACTTATAATAAGCTGCATGTAATTTCTAAGCTGTTGCATGTAACTTCTAATAACTTCCCTTCTTGCGAAGTTTGTGATTGATAATGTTTTGAGGTAGCTTTTAATACTAATTGCTTGCGGTATTTGTTGCAAAGATTTAATTAAAAATTAAAACTGTTATTCCATTGATACTGCACACATTTGTGGTTGTATGAACGGCATTATGAACAACTCAAAGCCTAAATGTTATATTGCCAAATTTAACATCACCAAAACCTGCAATTTCTCCATTCTCCTTCTCTGATTTACTCCATTTTCATTTAACCTTTAATAGCTTGTGTGTAACTTCTAATAAACTGCATGTAATTTCTAATAAATTGCATGTAATACCTAAGCAGTTCATTTTGGAGTCGGATTTTAATCATATTAGATCTTCTTTAAGAACTTGCAAAATTAGATATTGGTAAAGAGAAAGATAACTTGTAAAATTAGACAATTACATTCTTCACACAGTTTCAAAAACCACAAAGGCAATATCCCAAAATCATCTAAAAGTAAATTACGCTAGAGAAAAAAGAAATGGAATGGAGATTAGAATCATGACAGAACAACTCAAAACTTATCAAAAAATCACAAACCCACAGCCTCTTTCATTGCATTCCTCCTTCATCATCCGTCACATTACATTCCTATAAAAGAAAAAAGAAAAAAAAACGATGCCGATCTTTGAGTCGATCGCTGCAAGACACGAGATTTTTTAAGGCTTCGGCAACGAAGAAGCTAATGACGACCTTAGCATCGTTGCAGGCGGAAGATTTTCATGAGTCTTTGGACGCGAAGAAGTCGATGTCGATCTTGGCATCATTGGCATTATGGGAGTATTTAGAGGATTCGACAGTAAGGAACCTGATTCGATTTTTGCGTCGTTGTCGGCGAGGGCCTTTTAGAAGCTTCGGCAGCAAAGAAGCTTCGGCGACGGGAGTCATTGATGGCGATAGCGGCGACGAGGAGGGAACGAAGGATGTGAGAGAGAACTTTGAGAGTTAGAAAGAGATTGTTCAATTTGAGAAGAAGGGTAATTTGATAACCGCATTTAATTTGTAATAATAGCCCTAATTCATATACAGCCGAAGCCGAAGGGGTAAGATTTGTGAATAGGCCCTTCCAACCATTTTGATAATACCCAGGATTTTTTGACAGGGTGTTTTTGGGCCGGTGGCTTTTTTTACCCAAATAAATATCGCCCTGTATTAATTAAGCTAAGCAGGCAAAAGACGGCCCAAATTACTAACTTGGTTCCGAATCTGGGTTTAGAATCCATAATATTAAAAGCTGGATCAGAATAAAACTAACTGGATCCTATCATTTGGGCCTGGACAAGCCACTGAGATTAGAAAAAAATAATAAACAAAGAAGAAGAAGGAGAAGGAGAAGGAGAAGAAGGAACTAAATCATTCTATTTACTAAGAAATATACATGATAGAATTGTTATGTGTGTGTGTGTGAGTGAGAGAGAGAGAGAGAGAGTTGTTATCTCAAAAAAACATGTGGTTGGGAAAAATTCAACAGTGTATCGGTCATATGTGCTGGTTAAAAGAGAAAGAAAAAGTATCGGTCATATGTGCTGGTTGAAAGAGAAAAAATTCACCGGTGTGTCGGTCATATCGGCCAACAGTGTATCGGTCATATGTGCTGGTTGAAAGAGAAAGAAATAGTAACACAGCCCCCACCAAGCTGCTTAAAGGGTGCTTCATATCTCCATCCCTTTCTATCTCTTGTCCGGGTGTATTTTACCCGGCACACCAAATGATTTCGTGTGGTAGAATTGCCTATCTGCTCTTGGGTCCATGCGTTGCAATCAAGAATGGGCTTAAGATAAGTGGGCTGGCCTATGGACACAAGCATTTTTCATATTGGGCTTCAAGGATTTTACCAGTAAATAGTTGCACACCAAGAAATTAGATTAAAAAAACAGAAAGATACAAAGTCTCTTTGCAAATTTATTCCTAAATCAGACTGCCTGTTTGACAAAAGAGAAAGTAAAGAGAATGCGGAGAAAGGAACCATTTTCTTCTAGTTTTGCTAAGAGAAAGATAATAAATTAGAAAGTCGGTTAATTAATTTATCGCGTAGCATATAACACAAATGTCTAATCGATTTTTGTTTGTGGAGATGTTTTATAGATCTTTTTTATGATAAAAAGTCTAATTCTCTCATCCACATTGTAATCTGAATCTACTTTTTTTTGTCCTATTTAGCAATCAGGTAAAAGAAAATAGGAAGTAGAGCAGCAAGAGAGTGAAATTTAAGAATGCAAGCGAAACTTAGTTGTTTAATCACAAAATATGAGTTGATCTGACTCATATTTAGCATATAACACAAATGATTATTTTGATATAATAACATATAATACCTTCTCAGTTCAAAGTGGCATGATTTCGAAATCCATTCAGTTCTCAAATATATACCCAACTTTAAATCACTGAACAATGCATATGTAACTAAATCAGTTGATCTGACTCTACATACATTTATATTCAATAAACAACATTTTATCATGGAACAAGATATATAATATCCATCTTCTTTACTTATAATAACTTTACTGCTAAGTTGTCAAAAAGTCTATGAACAATGATAGCCAAGTCACATCTATCCCTAATCCCCTCTCTTCATCTATACACTTAGTGTGAAATCTTAGTCTGAAAACAAAAAAAACTTTTAAAAATATAAACAACCCATGAAAAGTTGAAAGGAGCTAAATATAATCTACCCACAACCATTAATACAACAAGGTGATCAAGTGGCAAAGGCACTATTATGAGTGGGTTGGTGATCAAAAGCACAAAGAGGCAAATGAGGTCCACAGCATGAGGGATCCTCAGCTCCATCAAAAGATTTAGCTCCAAAAGTTAATATATGAGCTATTGAATCTTATCGGAATCTTATCGAGTGTTTGCCACTTGCAAGGTTGAGCTTTTGACTTGTGCCAAAGGCATATGTACTATAGCTCCATTAATGGGAGAATCTCCTTTCGAGGCCAACAATATGCTGCACTCCTGAGAAATCCAATCACATCTAAAACTCAAAACCACCCAAAAAGCATGATTGCTTATATAGCAATTTTGTGGGTTCTGTTTTCTTTTTTTCCTGTTTCGGTTTTTCGGATGAATCGAACCGACGACATGATTGCCCTAATTTTTTTCGTTATTCTCATATATGAAATTAACAATTAGATACTTGGCATAGTGCTTAAGCTTATCATAAGAGTTGTGCTCTTGGTTTAGTGACATGTAGGTACTCTATGATTATATGATGCTTACAAAATATTGTCCTTGAGCTGCCAAGCCATATTTATTTGATAACATAATATATGTTTCTTTATAGCAGCAGCCGAGCACCTCTAATCTGAGTAAAAATATCCTTTCGCTTGTCCTGCTTTTTCAATACTGAAACGTAGTAACTCAGATAACTGGTCCTCAAAAAGAAGTGGGAGGTCACCTGAAGTTGGCTTTTGGCCATTTTATACATGGTCCACATCAAGGTTAGTAAACCAATAGTGGGATCCATATCGAGAGTCCAGCCTACCTAATCCAGCTGTTCATTATATTGGGTGTAAATAATAATTTGCTTGCTTCATATCTTCCTTCAATTTGTTCAAGCGTCATCTTTCTCGTCATCTCTCCTCCAACAAAAGAAAAAAATGTTGATCTTAATCTTTCCCATCTATTCCTACTGCCAAATCCTCAAACTCCCCATGCTTTATTTTATCTCCTCTCTCGTTTCCTAGACAAAATCAAATGTGAGTGATGAGTGATTGGCGGGGAATAAAGAAAAGAAATCATCTGTTGATGACTTTTGTTAGGATGATCAAGTGTGAGACATGAAAAGGAGATCGATCATCAACTAGATAAGAAAAATTCAAGATGGAAATACTAGTTTTGAGAGCGCGGCTTTGTTTTTTGGCCTTTAGTTAGATATATCTAACTTGGGAATGATGAAGACGATTACAATGAAACTTTGCATTGCCAATCTTGAGGGGATCCAAACACAAGAAAATAATGTGTGTGGGTCCATCTTATTTAGTGTTGAAAGCTTTATGTACGTTGGATTTTCATCCCGCGGCTCACAAGAAACTACCGGCCTCCCCATCGGCAAAATATCCCAGGAGCAAGATGGATTATAAACAAGGCGCGAGTCAGACAACGTTCGGCAATGGAGAATATTTGGATCCCCAATAATGCTTGTTCAAGAGTATAAAACTGTAGTCAATATTCTACCCAAATATTAATGGGTAGCATGGAGATCGAGTTGTGAACATATGGGAACATCATCACCACTTGCAACTAAAATTGATACGTAATTTAAATACCCTCACATCAATCAGCTGGCCACACAAGAAAGCACATATAATGATATATATAAATATGAGAGTTTAGGAGAACAATATCAAGGACAAAAGTTATTTACAAATTGGTCTAATCATATCGATATCGGATCAGATACGAAACAAACGACAAGGCGGATATTAATCAGGATGCAACACTTAAAATCAAGAGGATGCATGGTAGTTTGGTTTTCAAAATTCACTAGCGGAGAATCACTACTACAATAAGGGTTGTCCCTACGGTTATAGGAATCCACATGGGCAACTTTTTATTGCCTCTAAGGATCAATCCGTAGGGTCAGCGATTTGTCCCTACGGTACTCTTCGGATTAATTAAAAAATATTAAAATGTAATCTTTTATTTGCCTCCTACGGAGCCGCAAGAGAAGACCCTATAGATTAAACCGTAGGGGCAACGAAAGATTATTTATAAAAAAAATAAAGTCCAGAAATTTCTTTATCGTTCCCAAAATTTCTCAACTCCCCAACGATTAATCTCCCGTCCGCGCCTCCTCGCCACCACATTCGCGCGTGCCTCCTCGTCGCCGGTACACCCATCGTCGACTTTCTCGTCGTCGTTGGCCGCACCACAGAGACCGGCGAGCTCGTCGTCGACTGTGTCTTGTCGACAGCAACATCCCCGGCCTCCTCCACCTCGTCGAGCTCTTTGCCGCCGGCAAAACTACTACCGAGGTGAGTTAATTTCAATTTTGTACTTATAATTATGCTTGTTTTTGTGTTATTGTTGATTTTAGAGTTAGGGTTAGGATTACTGCTATACGGCCGGGTTAACTAGGATTAGAGTTAGGGTTAGGGTTAATTAGGTAATGTTAGGGTTAATTAGGATTCGGTATAGGGTTAGGGTTAATTAGGTAGGGTTAGGGTTAGTTTAAACTTAATTAGGTAAAATAGGGTTGGTGATAATTAGGGTTAGGGTTAATTAGGTTAATTAAGGTTAATTTTGGTTTGGGCTAGAGTCAATTTGGGTCGGGGTTTGGGTGATGATTAGGATTAGGTTAATTTGGGTTAGGATTTGGACTAGGTGGGTTAATTAGGTATAATAGAGTGTATTTGTGTTAAGGTGTTGATTATGGTTAATTTGGGTTAATTAGGAATAATTTGAGTTAGGGTGTCGATTAGGATTAATTTGGGTTAATTAGGTTAATTTGGGGTTAATTATGGATAATTTGAGTTAGAGTGATGATTAAGATTAATTTGGGTTAATTAGGGTTAGGGTTTAGGGTGCACTAGTTCCTTCATAACGATACTCGAAGATAACGTAAACGTACAATTTTACCGTAAACGCAATAAAATTTACCCTAAACTAAAAACTTTGAACCCTTAATAACGAAACGTAAACGTAAAATCTATTCAATTTAAATATTCAAGTTAAAACCAATATATTATACTCGATGATAATATGAAACTTTCATATTCTCATCGATACTCATATGTAAAAATCAAAGCGCGACTTAGTCCCCGTCTATCGGTTAACATATGTTCAATGTTCATCGTTGTTCCCGCCAAAAAAAATTTTTGTGCAAAAGAGGCCAAGGTATCAAATGGCAGCGATACGTTTAAGAAAATATGAATCAGTATTTTCCGGGCTGTATTTTGACAAACTCCCGAATGTGAAACAGCTAAATTCTGATGGTATCGAAAGCTTCTCGAAAAAACCTTCGATTTGATATATTATTGGCCTCATAATTCATTCGGGATCAAAAGTTATGAGCAAATATGCTACACACGTGTAATCTAAGGAAGAAAATGCGAACCAGTATTTTCCGGGCTATATTTTGACAAACTCTCGAATGAAAAACAGCTAAATTCTGATGGCATCAAAAGAGTCTCGAAAAAGCATTCGATTTGATATATTATGGGCCTCATAATTCATCCGAGATCAAAATTTATAGGGTATCACGTGCCCACACGTGCCCGGGCATCACGAGCAGACACGTGACCATTTACAGACAAAGCCTGTAGGCACTGAGTAAAATAAATAATTGGAAATAATTAATCAGTGGAGTCATGTGTCCACACGTGGTGGGCCTTTAAACCCACTGGAAAAAGTATAATAGAAACTAAGGAAAAACCCCAATGGGGCATCACGTGCTCACACGTGACCAAGGGTCACGTGCTGACACGTGACCAAGGGTCACGTGCTGACACGTGATGATTCCTTAGTTCTTTAAATCAGCAGAATTAAATTCTGGTTAAAATGTTTAATCAGGGGGTCACGTGTCAATACGTAATGGGTTTCTAAACTCTTTGATTAATAGAATTAAATTCTATTTAAATGATCAAATAATGGGATCACGTGCCAACACGTGATAGGCCCTTAAGCCTTCTGAACTAATGGAATTAAATTCTAATCAAGAGGGAATCGAGAAACTTAACTGGAAAAATCTCTCTCTAAATCTTTCCAAACAAGAAAGATTGTGCTCTGTAAAGTGGTGCACCGTTGGATTAAAAATCCAATGGTGATTAAAAATCACCAATTTATAGAAAGATTCTATATAAGGAAAGATTTCCCTGAAATTCACCAAGAACAACAGACAGAATATCTTTTGGATTAAAAATCCAATGGTGAATAAAATTCACTGAGCGACCTAAAAGATCATGATTGGTTACAAAAACAACCAAAATCTTTCAATGAAAGATTAACTAAACAAATTGATTCTTTTCTTTCTCCTCTAAATATGAGCCAAGAAGAGAAGGGGAGTAACCTTTTTTTTTGGAGATATACAACAGCGGAGAGAAAAAAGAGAGGAGAATTTAATTCTCAAGAGAGAAAAGAAGATTTCTTCAGGAGAGAAAAGAAACTCTAGGTGAGAAAGGGGAAAGATATCTAAGCTCCATAAAACAAAAGAGAATTTTATTCTCAAATTAAGAGTTTAACTCTTTTGAATAAGAACTTAGTTCTTCCTTTGGTTGAAAATCTGCAGAAGCAGATCTTCCCACAGGTTGAGAATTTAATTCTCATCGGGGAGATTCTGCCATGCAGATCTAAAACTTAGAGCGAGGATTTAAGTTTAAGGAATTTAATTCCCCAAAATACTTAGGAATTTAATTCCTTTAAATGAAATTAGGGTTTAACCCTATAAAAGAATTTAATTCTTAAAACAAGAGACCTGAAGCTCTCCATGCACGTAAAGATCAAGTATCTAACGTGATCACGTGGTAACACGTGACCCTTCATCCCAACAAACAAAAATGAATGAATAAAGCATGCTCATGTGCCCCCACGTGACCCTTTAATGGACTCCTCAAAATAAGAAGGAATTAGCCCAGAGGCAATGCCTCACGTGCTCCCACGTGACCCTTAAAATAAAAGAGAACAAAGCCGAAGGCAATACTGATCTAGGGCGCCTCACGTGTCCCCACGTGACCCCTGAAAATACCCCTTTTCAAAAGAATAAAATAGGGGAAGACAGAGGAATTGATGCCCAACGAAGAGGCATTGTCACGTGTCCACACGTGATAATTTCAAAGACTAAAAGTGTTTAACACTTATCTAAATATTCTGAGAACAAAATAAAGGAAGTCTGGCCCCATCTTCGGATGCCTCACGTGACCCCACGTGACCAATCCAATTTTAGTGTTTAACACTACTTTAAGCGTTTTGTCCTTAGTGTTTAATACTATTTTCAGCACATCCCGTGGGAACACGTGACCGCCAGATATGTGCTATTGTTTAACACTATTTTCAAACCAAGCTTAGCCCAAATTGGCTAAGTTTTCCAGAGACAAGATCTCCCCTTTGATTGAACCCCAACTACATTCTTCCAAACTTGATCATTTCATATGACATTCAAAGTAAAGTCCAGAGCTATAATGAATGGCTAGTGCTCAGCCAAAGACAAAATATTATCAGAGCCCCAAACCCCTGTTTATCATTGCTAAATAATGGGGGGTTGAACCCAGACAAATGTTCAACAGTCCAAACAAAGGTCCAACATTTCAAACATAATTGGACTTAACCCAAGTTGGCCATAAGTCCTCAATTCAGATTTAACTGAGCCCATGTGCTCATAATCTAATTAATTGATCTTAATCCCAAATTGGACTACAGATTTCCCAATCAATTTTGGTTCAAGGGTACATCTCTTCACTACTTTGATATTTGTCGTTGTAATCCTTCAACGTTTTCAGAGAGGTGACGGGTCCCGATAGCCAATCATACCACGGACTGTGGGGTCCTTAAGCCCATGGACTATGACGTCCTTAACCTCGGACTATGGGGTTCTTTAAACCCATGGACTATGATGTCCTTAATCTCGGACTATGGGGTCCTTAAACCCATGGACCGTAATGTCCTTAAACTAATTATGAACTACAATGTCCTTAAACTGGTAATCGACCGCAATGCCCCTAAACTAAGCAATAGAGCCCGAATGCTCTTTTGTTGGATCTGAACGATCCCGTTAAGTTGATCTTAGTCTAAAATTAGACTAACGTATCCTTAACAAACGTTTAAGTTGATCTTAGTTTCAAATGAGACTAACTTATTCTTAAACCCAACCCCAAACCCAAATCTAAGAAAATACGGATTTGGACTAATCCACGTCCTACGGGCGACAACATAAATTAGTCTCCGTATACAATTCACGGGCAACCAAAAACAAAACAAACACCCACGACACGAAGTGACCATCTGGAGAAGGAGAAAGTGGTTACCGCGACGCGGTAGCGTAATTAACTGCAGGAGCTTGCGTCTGCAGGGAAGAGCGTCCCCACAATCAAAAACCCATCAAATCAGGGGGAATCTGACGAAATCTGCTACATCGGCCGCATCCGTCTAAACCTTCGATATACGGTGTCATAAATCAACTTGGCATCTTTGGAGAGGTGGACGGATAGCACCAATTAGCATCTGTCCCGAATTCAGGCAAAACGGACCTGCGCGGTCGCGTCTCCGTGTTTCGGCGGAGAACAATCGTGACATAGAATTATACGAAAGTTGTTAAATATCGGACGGTATAGTTCGGTACTAACAACCATCGTGTAGTCTATGTGATGAGAAGATTCAATCGTATGATAATCGATAGATTTTTCCAGTGTGGATAAGTTAGGAATGTATAAAACAAACGCCTGCATTCACTTGTGTTTTCATTCGTTTCGAGTTATTTCGTCGGTACTTTTTCCGCTGGTTCTCCGTTTACAAAGATAGATTAGATGTTCATTTCAACGTTGTTTCACAGTATTGAAATGATTATCTATTCTATTACAGTATACTCGGAGAACAGCGGGGAGGTGCTGCCGAAATTTACTCGAAACAGATGAAAATACAAGCGAATGGGTGTCTGCTCTATACATTCTTAATGGGAGAGAAACCTTACCCCCGACAGCCGAAACACACACATACAACATGAATACACAACAAACGCACATACTAACAACCCTATACTTAAGCAAAATCATAAATTGAAATATACATACACAGAATACAACTCATACTTAGATATCTTCAAATCTAATTTTGTTTATCGATAATTTATTCTTTTCAACGACAAACTTGTATCTACGGATTTTCTTCTTTGTCAGTAACCATCACATTCTTAAATTTCTCAATATAGTCACCATAACCTACAATTTATATGTTATACAGTCTAATATAGCCCATGAGTACATTAGAGTTAAGGATTGGACGCACGTGGATTGGCAACAATGCATGCAATCTAAGTTTGTCGCAGGAGTTGCTGCTTTCATTGAATTTGCACACACACACATAATATGATCGTGTTAGAGAAGATTCTCTGCCCGTGCGATAGATGTGGGAATAAGTACTGGCAGAAGGTAGAAATCGTAGAGCTTCACATCGTTAAACATGGTTTTATATGACTTTATACAACTTGGCTATATCACGGGGAAGGACAAGAAGAAGACAGTAATACGGCAGAAGGAGAAGGAGAAGACGGTAATGCGGCAAAAGAAGAAGATGGTAACTTCTTTCCAGGAGAAGAAATGGAGGATATGGTAGAGACCGCCCTGGGTGATAGTATTCCTACCGAAGATGACATTCTTTCCGGTCAAGGACCGCGTGCGGATATGAATGATACTACAAGACCAATTTATGAGAATGCAAAATATTCCACCCTATCATGGTTCGTCCAACTTTTCCAGATTAAGTGCTTAAATGGATGGAGAAACAAGTCATTCACGATACTTCTGAAATTCCTAAAAGATTTTATACCCCCAGAAAATAACATGCCCGACAGCTGATACGGATCCCAGAAGATGATGTCTGATTTGAGTCTGAAGTGTGAGAAGATTAATAATGTCCCAAAAATTGCGTGTTGTACCGGAAAGAGAATTCAGATTTGAAAGAGTGTCCAACATGCGGAGAGGCCAGGTATAAGCCGAAAGAATCTGATAAGAAGCCCGATATACCTGTTTAGATAGCACGATACTTTCCTATAACACAGAGGCTGCAAAGACTATTCAGGTGCAAGAAAACAGTCGAGACAATGATTTGGCATCACCGTGCTGCTCCAAGCGAAAATGGAAAAATGAGTCATCCAAGAGATTTACCAGAATGGAAGAATTTTGATAGGAGGCATGAAATGTTCAGTAGTGATCCTCGCAATGTCAGGCTCGGACTCGCTAGTGATGGCTTCTGCTCATTCAACTATATGGCTGGAAGCCACAGCACATGGCTCATTGTAATGATAGTTTATAATTTGTCGTCTTGATTGGCTATAGATCAATCCTACTTTATGATGCCTCTTCTTATTGATGGACCAAACTCGCCGGGAAATAATATCGACATCTATCTCCGACCTCTGATCGATGAATTAAAATCTTTATTCATTGATGGTATAGAGACTTACGATGCAAACACAGATACAACCTTCACACTGCGTATGGCTCTAATGTGGACAATTAATGACTTTTCTGTGTATAGAATACTATCAGGTTGGTCCGTATATGGTTACAAAGCATGCCCTTATTGCCATCACAATACAACATCGAAATTCTTGAATTTTAGCAGGAATGTTTGTTATTGCGGTCATCGGCGTTTCCTGCTACTAGACCATCCCTACAGGTTAGACGTTGCTCACTTTAATGGTCATCAGGAGCTTCTTGGGCCTCCAGCCTCATTGTCCGGAGAGAACGCGACTACTCAATGGGATGGTTACAATAATGTGACCTTCGGGATAGATCCGGCAAAACAGGTCAAACCACCATACTGGAACAAGTTATGCATTTTCTACGAGCTTCCGTACTAGTAAACAAATTTAGTGTATCATTGCCTGGACGTCATGCACATAGAGAAGGGAGTATTCGAGCACGTACTCAACTTACTTCTTTGTAAAGACGGAAAATCAAAAGACAACCTTCGTACTCGGATGGATCTTCAAGACTGGAAAATTAGAAGTGAATTGCATCCTAAACCGATAACGGGTAAACCAGGCAAATTTGTACTTCACAATGCCGCGTATCATATATCACAACCGGAGAAGAAAAGGTTCCTGCAGGTGTTGCATGATTTGAAAGTTCCCACAGGTTTCTCAGGATCATTTAGTAAGAAAATAAAAATTGTGAAAGGCAAGATCGACGGGCTGAAAAGTCATGATCACCATGTTATTATGGAGCACCTTCTCCCATTAGCCCTCAGGACTTCCCTTCCCGAATCGGTTAGTCTAGTAATCAATGACCTTTGTTGGGTTTTTAGAGAATTGTGCGCTAAAACCCTGGATGTTGTAACGCTGGAGAATTTAGAAAATTCTATTTCATTGATACTTTGCAAGCTTGAGCGTATTTTCCCACCGTCATTCTTCGATATCATAATACACCTGACGGTTCATCTTGCAACCGAGGCTAAGTTAGCTGGACCGGTACACCATCGATAGATGTATCCCGTCGAAAGGTACGTGGAATTTTTCGTTTCACGCAATATATAAAATTATTGTTGTTCTATATGCCCATATTTATTTATTTATTTAACATATTTTTCTTTAGGTACATCTACACTCTAAAAAGGTATATACGCAATAGAAATCGACCAGAGGGTTCTATCATGCAAGATTATCTTCTAGATAAAATAACCATATTTTGTTCCCTCTATCTGGACGAGAATATTGAAACGAAGCTTAACCGGTCTCGGAGAATTCAGGACGGGCCATGTGATAAAGCTGATTATAAGAGAGTAGACACTATGTTTATCAACAAAATATATCAGTTTATCCTTCTCAATAACGTATGTCTTGAAGAAATTAGAGAGTAAATTTTTTTGGATTAATTGTTATATTTGTATTTGTGTGTGTATGAAATGATATAATATTAATGCCATAATTTATTATTGAGAACAGAATTCATTTTAATGAGGTACGTGAGGGGCATTCTGATTGGAATGATGAACGATTGGAAAAATATCATCAAGATAATTTTTGCGATTGGGTTGCAGATCATGTAAGTTGTTTGAATAACATGTTATTGCTACCAGTCTTAATCTAAACTTATATCGTTATGTATTTATCATAAAATTTGTTTTGTCAGATCCACGATCCGAACTTGTATACATCATTAGAGATAGATTCAAGATATTTAGCTCGGTTTCCTAGAATGGAAGTTGCATATTATAAAGGATTTGGTGTCCTTGGATACAAATTTAAATTTAAGAACATAGAAATATCTCGAACTCAGGATAGTGGGATTGCGACGGTAGGATCGGATGTTGTGATTTATTATGGATACTTAAATTGCATATTTGGCATCCAATATCCCGGACGATCAGAACCGTTTTATACATTTCAATGTACTTGGTATGATACACGAACCTATACGGATAAGTGGAGAAACAATATTAGGATTTGGAAAGATGAATATGGATTAACTAGTGTGAACACACTTCGATTTTACGGTCAGGACGATCCATTTATCTTTCCGAACCAAGTGTTCCAAGTATACTACTTACAGTGCTTGAAGCATCCGGGATGGAGTGTCGTATGCCGTTGGAAACCCAGGGATGTTTACGATGTTCCAGAATTCGAGGATACCGATGAGGATGAAGAAGAGAGAAGACTTAGAGTGCTCCGACCGTCTGTTTCAAAAGACGAGTTGTCGTCGGCTGATCGTGAAGTTACGTGGGTTAGAAATGATATCGATGATGAAATCCAAGTAGATATGTCTAATGCGTCCACGAAACGAAAAAGGTTATCAATAATGTTATATTATTACTTCACATTTCTACGATCTATACATATATTGCATGCATATGTAATGATTGTACTCTTATCTAGGTTTGATGACGACGACCGGAGCAGCGAGGGGCGACAGGAGCACCAGCAGAGGCAAAGGCAGAGGCAGATGCAGAGCGGTTCTGCCATCCAGAGAGCTGCTTAGGGAGCTTTAGAGGGCCGGTCTTGCACCCCGATCGTAGACCCTTTCAGACGACTTCTTCCGTGTGGACTTTGCCATACCTCCAGATATATGGCACACATATTCATTTTGAATGTAATATTATAGATATACACGCATATTTATTTCAAAATTACATATATAATCAATGTTTAATTGTCTAGCTGTTGGTGGTGCGTCCACATCAGAGGCGGAGGCTACTATCGCACCTGCAGGTATGTTTATATGTCCTATAGTGATGCATATTGATTTATAATGTTATATCATAAATATACACACATTCTTTTTTCTCTTATTTAGATAATCATTTTTTGATTGTCTAGCTGTAGGTGGTGCTTCCACATCTCGGGCAGAGGCCACCACCGCATTTGTGGGTATGTTCATAAATATACATACATTCTTTTTGCAATTACTTATATAATATATTTTTAATTATCTAATTATAGATGGTGCGTTCACATCTGGCGCAGAGGCCACGCCCGCCACTTCTGTACCCTCCGCTCACTCTGCAGGTTAGTATGAATAAATATAAAATATTTATTCATTTTACACATCCTTTAAGAATAAACATGAACTTCATGTAATTTTATCGTCAATGTTTATTTTCTAGTTGGAGGGGATGCGTCTACGTCCGGGTCACCGGCTATTCCTCACCGGAGGAACTATTGTCCCGCTCGTGCTGCTGCCCGGGCCCAAGCTCGTGCTGCTGTCACCGGATGTATATATCGCACTTCAATTTTCGTTAATCCTTGATTTCTTAATACCACTTTGTCTTAATATTGTGTGTATTGATATTTCTTGTAGATGCATGGCAGACCCATCCCGAGAGGGGGACTCGAGGGCCGAATCAGTCGCACAGGCTGAGGCCCGACAGAGCTAGAGGGGAGACACCATTCCCCATCTTCTTTACCCCCGATTATCGCTATACCGGCGATTATGCCGAGTGGTTCGGCCGGTATATGAGGGATGAGAGCCGCATCCTAAAGAAGTATCCACTTCACGTGTAGTGGGGCGATCAGCACCGGCGCTTATTTGCCTTCTTCTGGGATCAGGCTCGGGTATTAATATATATTTTCGTTTGACTTATCCAATATATTTATTATTATTTAACACCGGCAATTTAAATACATTGTTTTTTGGTATTTGCAGGTGAATTACGACTTTTAGCCTATACCCGATCCTGATCACCCTGAGAGAGTGCTCGATTTTCACGCTCTGTACCAGGGCCTGATGAAGAACATGCAATCAAAGGTCCGATACAATAGGAATGAGCTGAAAATCGACTGCTATTCTCTATGGATGATGACCCCCGAGGAAGAAAGAGCGGCTCTCCTATATACTCCGGCCTTTGCAAGAGTCGACATAGATACATGGCCTCTTTTGTGCCAATATTTCGACTCTCAGCGCTAACAGGTTTGTAATTTAAATATAATTCATTATTTAGTATATAATTTTTTTTTTGTGTTGCTTAATTAAAAAACTAAATCTGAATGTGTTGTGCAGAAACAGACCGATCAAAATAAGGAGAACAGGAAGTCGGCGAAGTGGGGTCGCCCCACTTATACAGGTGGCTCGAGGAACATTACTCGTGCCATGGATGCATCGGTAAATTACAATAGATTTATTTTGATATAATGTAAATTTAAGAGTTGTTTTATAATATATGTAAATTTTTGGCGAATTGCAAAGAGCTCAGACCCTGACGCAGGGTGGTACATCGAGCATGCTGACCACGTATCTTGCTGTCGCGGCACCTCGACGGATCCCACCATGGGCGAGCTTCGATTCCCCGACACCGCTACCTAGGAGTATTGCGTAAGTGTTAATATTTATTCTAACACGTTTGAAATTTTTGTTTTGAAAATTTCAAATTTAAATGATATACTTATATTTTAATAGTTAGTGTGGGTGTAGGAGCGGGTGGTAGAGCAGGCGGAGTCATCGAGGATTGATTTTACTGGACAGACCAATTCGATGTACTGACCCCGGTCCTAGATGCCGCACACGGAAGGCACCACGGAGGTTGGGAGAGAGGACAGGGACTGGATCCTAGCAGGGACCATATAAGGTTGGACTCCACTCCGGCGGTTACATCCCTTACCCCACGTGAGCGACGTCTAGATCATGATGTTGCCGCCTTGAAGACCACCGTCGAGGAGTTGAATGAGATGATACGTATACTACTTAATAGTAAAATATTATATCACATTATAGATAGTAACATATGATACGAATTCTACTAGAATCTAATAAACCGCCTAAGTCCCTAAGTATTCTTAGATTAGGCTTTCGCAATAACCTGATGATGATACGAATTCGACTACAATCTAATACACCGTTCTTACTCATTTATTATACACAATTTTACAGATGCGACATGCTATTTCGGTTGCGGTTCCACATGCATCTCCTTCGGCCGCGGATCCACAAGCCACTACCTCGACTGCGGTTGCACGGACCACTCCTGCAGCTCCGCAGCCCGCTTAGACCTCTGCACAGTCCGCTCCTTCATTAGACGAGTTTTTGACGACTCAGGGCTGCACCGAGGAGTAGATGCGCCAGATTACGGCGTTTATCAGAGGTGGAGGAGCTGGACCGAGCTAGGGTAGCTTTTTTTAAATATTTTTGAGGATATATGTACTTATCTGATATATATTGTATATTTTTTAGAAGATATTGGTGGTTGTTTGCTTGTTCACGATGATTTAGATTGATATCGTATTCTATTTGTTTATTTCTTTTATATATTATGCGTGAGATATTGATTATGAATATTTTTGTATTTGGTTATATGATGTGTATATTATTGTGCATAGGGCGGGAAAAAAACATGGAGCCCCCTTTTTAAAAAAAACCCTGATATTTTATCCCTACGGATTAATCCGTAGGGCCATCTGTTGCACGTACGGATTAATCTGTAGGTGCAAGGTTCGCCCCTACACATTTAGCCGTAGGGACAAAATATCAGGATACCTGATATTTTGTCCCTATGGACTCAGTAACAGAAGTAAATCTTGCCCCAACGGATTAATCCGTAGGGCATTTATCAGGCCCTACGGATTAATCCGTAGGGGTAAGTATTTTATTTTATAAACCAATAAATTAAATAAATATTATGTCCCTATGAAGTAATCCTAGGGATACATGTTCCTACGGAGTAAGGTGTAGGGGCAATTATTACTCCGTAGGGGCATGTTCAGAACGAAAACTTGCACCTGTGGGCTTTGCACCTACGGAGGAATTTTATGGCCCGGATCCATTATTGTAGCAGTGAATTAACTCTGGCAAAAAATGTTTCTCGTTTGTGTGGCTGAGAATAAAAGAGTAGGTTTACTCTTTAAAATCTTTTAGTGAAATTTCAGGGAGGTTAATTATCCCATCTTTCTGTCGGAAAAAAATTACAAAATATTAAGTGTCATATCGAAGTGGAGGACATCATTGCTCAATGCCCAGGGCTAATCAAATTAATTTGATCACTTGATCGAAGTCCGAGTAATTAACACTCCCGATTTTGAACTTTTTAAATTTTCTCTCTACATTGTCGAGAACATAAAGCTTAAACATTTTGTAAATAGTTGGTAATTATTTTTAGAATGTAGATATATAATCCGTAAATGTAAATTCCCAGTTCTGTATATGTATTTTCCGTATATTTTTCCGGATTTCCTCCTGTTTTTCCTATATTTTTATATATTTTATTATATTTTTAATAATTAATTCTTAATCCTAAAATCTAAACCCAATCCTAAGCCTACCCCAACCCGACTCACCCGACCCGACCCGACACCCATACCCTCTTCCCTCTTCTTCTTCCTCATTCTTATTCTTTTTCCCGCTCTTTTTATTTTCCCATGTTCCCCCACTTCTCGTGCCCATCACCACGAGACCCGCGCCCGCTCGCCAACTTCCCCGTGCCTCCGTCGCCAACGAACCCCCGCGATTACCTGCCCCAAATATCTCCTCCCTCGAACGGCTCGTCTCTCTCGTCGTCACCGCAAGACTCGCTCCCCCACATTCTCGTCTCACCCATGACTCGACCGAGCCCTTCCCTTTCTTTTCCCCACCTCGCTCCTTCTCCCTCATCACCTTTCTCTTCATCCCCTCCAAGCTTTCTCCTTCGCCTCCCTCTCCTTCCCGAGCTCTCCTGCAGTCTCCGTTGCCACCGTTGACCCATCTCCACCCACCGGAGCTTCGTCCTCCGTCGAGCTCTCCTCAACCGTCGACGAACCGTCACCGTCGGAGCCCCTCCTCTCCTCCATAACACCGAACCCCCAAACCCACTGCATTCAAGCCCAAGCCACTGCCACACTCGCCGCCGACTCCCACCGTGCACCACCGACCCCGATCATCCCCTGCAGCACTCCAGAGCTCCGCTGCACCTCGCCGCCGTGCCACAGCACCCGCGCCACCACTGCAGGCCCACTACCGGTGCCGTCGCCGATGAGCCTGGCAGCACTCAAGCTCGTCACTGTTGTCGTGTCCGTGCCACCACCATCGTCGCTGTCGCAGTGCTGTCGCCATCTCTAGGCAAGAGAAAACCCATTTCTTGTTGCTCATGTTATTACAAATCTAGGTTAATAATAATGTTAAATTATTTTTATATAAGTTATATGTGTGTATGTGAATATATATACATCGACATAGTGTTAACATTTGTACATGAGCCATCATGTTGGTAGTAATGAATCGATCCCATCCCGGTTAGTTAGCCGTATTGATGCCATTTAGAATTTTAGGAATAAATTATCGCTTGTTGGTTAAGGGAATTTTGTGTTTTCGACCGATTACCAAATGCTATCCGAATGTTTGATGCGAACTATAAACCTAAACCTAACTTATTATGGCGGAATTTGCGATAGTTAGATTCCTTTGTTGTTTACGAATAATGTGTTGAAATTGGATGCAAAATATCGTGTTTATAATCATGTAAAGTCGCCCCCTAAAGACGACACTAAATCTGAATTTTTACCGTGCATGTTACCTTATTAAAATCTTTGTGAATTCAATACAGTTTGGAATGTGATTTTCTACGGCTCATATCGAATCCGGCTAGATAATCTAAAACCAACCATAGTTTATTTCTCGACAATTATAGATTACTGTAACGATATTTGGCTGCGAATGCGGCACTGGACTGCAGTCCATTTTGTGTGGATACCTGACTTTGAATACCTGTACATCCCTGATTTAAACTGAAAATGAGCGGATCCCCATATGGTCGCGTATATAATTTAGTTAGCTAACACATGAATCTGTTCCCGTGCAGTTTCACCGTCGTTTGATATTTAGTTTGTATTTTTTAGTATCGATGTGTTCTGCATTTTCTGCAGTAACATTTCTTACTCCATCATATTAAACAGGGTGTAACTCCTAGTAAAGAAAGGCTATTAATAATCCATTTGATGCATTGAAAACCTAACAGATAGAACTAGATTTTATTCAACTGGAGAGACACCTGAAACTGAACACAATCCCTAGCAAACTGCGCGCGAAGTTGGACTCCCAGTTCTGAAACTGGAATTCCAGCAATCTATCACTAATTTAAAATGGTGGTAAGTCCCTAACCTGAGTTCCGTTTGACATGAGATTAATTTTATTGATTATATAATCAAGTGTACTTTGTACGTCTTTTATATTGTTTTGGTTGATTTTATACGTGTGTTTTATGGTAAATTGTGCAAGTTATATGGCGTCGGCTGTCAAAATATAGTGAATGTCTGTTCAGTGCATTTTTGCCTATTTTATGATTGCTTTATACCTACTGCATAGTGATTGTTTACATCGAGACCTAGCGACTATTTTGCATTGTCGATATATAAGTGTTAGTGATTTGGTTGTGTCAAATAAGAAAATGATATTAATAAGTGGAAACGTAATTGAAAGTAAAAGTCATACGTATTTGTTCACAACCTGTCTAATGCCTGAATACATACTATAACCTGAGGAATGAGAAAATCAAAGTGGAATTGAACTCGTATTTAGCGAGGTACAGTGATTTAGAGGATGATCATTCGCTATTAGTGATATGTATATATACATACATTAGGTCGTGGGTCTAGCGGCACGGCTGCAGGGTTATGTCCCGGGCAATAGTGGACCGTAGTCTCGGACATGCACGAGACCCTTGTTAAACACGAGCATCCTTTCTACCAATTGATTTCATTGACTTAGTGACTGATAAGTAGTGGCATACACATTGCCTAGTTTACTGACATGATATCTATACCACACTGTTCATATGTAATGATGTTCATTATACTCATTTTCTGCATTCTGTTGCACATTTCATGTTTAATCGCATTGTACCCATCATATACATATTTATTGCTATATGTGTTACCCTGACGACCTGAGTGTGCATGCTTAGAGGACGAAGTGGATCCAGCCCAAGAGCAGAACCTGTCATTCGAGATCGCGGAGATCTAGATTGCACCATCAGCGTTATTTCTTTTGCTTTAAGCACCCTGTATTTCGTTGGTTAGTTTTTCCCTTGTGCAAAATAAATGTATTTCGAACCCTTTTATTGCATTGTAATAAAGTTGTGAGCTATCCTTTATTCTAGTACTGTTTACTGACTACTGTTGGGACTTTACCCGCACGCGCAAACATGTTTTGAAAGAAATGTTTTTTAGAAATAGTGCGCACGCGAGCTCGGTCTCGTTTTAAAATTTATAAACCGTAAGTGCACGGCGCTTTGTAGCGAGCTGGCAAGTACGGGTCGATCCGCAGGGAATTAGAGATTATGTATTGTTAAATTAAGGTTCAACAAATAACGAATTGGTTTGGTTGTCGCTAAAAAAAATAAAAATACGAAAATATAGAATGCAAGTTAAGAAGAAGTGGCCGTGGTGTTGGCTCAGATGGTCGAATCGCGACAATTCCTTCGACGCTCCCTTGTCAGAGTTGTCCGTCCTTGTGTCGATCCCGAAGTGAAGTATGACTTGTCAAAGCGGTTGCAAAGCATAAATCATCAAGTTCTCGGATCTCGACTCAAAACACGAAACGAGTCCGTATTGTTCACTTACCGTTTGTATGTCTAAGGTTGAGATATCAACACTAAGCGCAAGGGTTAGCAAGCATACAATAACATCAAAAACACAAATTAGTGAGTGAGAGCAATTGGTTTTAGTTTTAACTTTGCTAAATGTTTGTGATAGTATAGGGTATATGAAAACCACGAGGTTTGTCAAGCCACTTGGTCTCAAAATACCATATCTAAACTTAGCAAACTTAATACCAAATTGATTTTAACTTAAATATTATGAAATGGGGAAAGCGGGTGAATATGGTATATGAAGAGGTTACAACGTAACCATGGTTTCAAAATACCATATCACATCAATACATAAAACAATCTCTAAGTTAGAATCACATTAAGCATATTAAACATAAACAGGATGAGGAGGAAGGCAAAGCCTTTCATCTCACTTCCTCACCATCAACACAACCACAAAAGATTAGTTACGCATAATGAAAAGAAAAGCAATTAAAGAAACAAAGAAAAAGAACAAAGCAAATAACAAAGCAATATTATTAACACTTGATGTAGTTGAGATACAAGATATTGGTTATTTGTTCAACCTCCATAATGAAGCTCTCAAAAGAAAGCTTCAAGAGGGAAGAAGAAGAAGAAACCAAGTTAAAGCCCACACAACTCTCAAGCTAAACCAAAACTAAAGAAATGAAATGGTTATATACTACCTATAGCCCTTGGCTCTAATATGTTCTCGTATTTATAGGTCTCATCTCAGAATAAACAAACAATATAGATAGACTGATGTGACCCTAATAAATGACCAGAAGAAAAATGAAGATAAAAGAAGCTAGGAGACCCGGTGATGCCGGTCTTTTAGGGGGGTTTCACCGGTCTAGATCCGAGCAATGTGGCTCGTGTTGACATGGTGAGCTCGAGTGCACTCCATGATGCCACCGGTATTGTTTGATTTGTCTAACTAACCCTGGTTTGTACTCAGTAGAATTGGAGGGAAAGTGTTGTTTTATATCACATCATATCTTTTTGCATTTATCACACATCACACCCACTTGCATAATTTGTTGTGCCAAGGTAGCCCCCACCATGGTCCAAGTCTCAAAGAGCTAGTGTACACCTGCATTGTGTTAGACCAAAATTGTGTGCACACATTTATTTGCAAAAGAACTCTTTGGAAATTGATCAGTTTTCTGTTCTGTTTGCAGTGTCGGCTCCCAAACATTATATCCATGATTTTGAATGTGTTTCCAGTATTATATCATGGATACCTGTAATTTGAATTTACTGACCAGACACTAGTTAATAGCACCGATATATAACAAAATAGATAATGAATGAGCGGTATTAAATTGCAATTTTCTGAGATGAACAAATACCCCCAAATTTATCTTTTGCTCGTCCCGAGCAAAACAAAAATCCTAGCCTCACTTTCACACGGAACGCGATTGCATTGAGCACGTACAACAAGCCGTTAAACCTCTAGGTGTTCCTAGTAGGAGGAGTATTGTCTCCTGAGGGTTTTCTGCAGATTACACCCACAAAATCCATTCAAGTTAGCGTTGTGAAGAAACTGTTGATTCTAATCTTAAGTTAGAGAACAGAATTAGAAGTTCTATCACCCTAATCAGAAACGTCAAACCCTATTTTTCACTCCTCTCAATTTATTTAACGTAAGCCAGCGCGCGCCTTTACGTAGTTGTGCAAATAGTGTCGACAAGTTTTTAAGAATTTGATTAGGGTCATCATGTCAAAAATACGGATCAGGATAAATTTCTAAAGGATCACACGAGTTTGAAAAGACTTAAGATTTTCTCAAGTTTCGTTCTCCTGTTAGGTTTCAAGTCAGAATTTATATCGTTTTTATCAAAGAGCCAAAGTCTTATTCTTCACTCCTACCTTTCACCTATTTTTATTCATACACATCCTTCGTTATCGTGCAAAACGTCTTTATAAATATAAACCTTCATATCTCCGTGAAAAAACTGTTTTAATAGAAAAATCATTTCCGCCAAGATTATTCTCCCACAAAAAACCGTGAGGACTTTTAATTCGGGGAGAACACTTGCTTAGCTTGTTTTATTTGGCGATTGGAAACTTAGCGAGTTTTGGGTCAATAACTCCTAAACTAGATGGTTTTAGGGCATTAGGTGCGGAGACACCCCCAAGAACTTAATCATCCAAGTTACCAAGATCACAAAACAAAAGACTCGTTTTGTTTCATTAAAATATTCTGAAAGCAGTGCAAACGGATATAACCAGCTTTTTCTTTTTAATTTCGAAGACATGTACATGTGGATAAGGTGTGTAATCACTTCAACTAGGTTTCATATGGGTTATTTTTCAAACTTTAAGATTCTATTAAAACCCCAATAATATCCTTCATATTCACTTCACTTTATAAACTATTCTTGATATTACCTAATTCAGAACAAACCAGTTTGATCATAAACATATTTATCAATTTTCAAAAGTTTTACAGACATGTCAGACTTTCATCTAATTCTCAAAAACATATGACACGTGTAAAGTGTTATAAAATACGTATATCAGCTACGATTAAACTCAAAGGAGGGTTATCTTTCGGGTCGTCAATCTCTCGAAAAAGATTTAGTTATTTCTATCTTTTCACCCGAACCGTTAGACTTCGAATCTAAGTTCCCCCGCTAGCTAACATGACGAACAAGTTTTTATGTTTTTGGCAATTTTTTTCATTTTTTATGGGTTTTTTCATTTGAATACAAATATCAAAATGCGATACTCTAGCAAACATGAAATGCAACTACATGCAAAATAAAAATAAAAGATACATGATATAGCAGGAAATATGCAAATGCAAAACTATATGCTGATACAAGATACACCCAAACTCAGGATTCACCCCCAAACTGAAGTTGACGATGTCCTCATCGTCGCTTGGCCTTACCCTTCCCTTTGTTCTTGCTGCTCCCGCTTGCCTCGTCTTGGTTTGCTAAGATCTGGCTTAATTGTTCTTTTTTTATTCTGCCGGATCAAAGTTTTGATGCCACGGACCTCCATCCTGTGTAGCTCGTATGGATCAGTCGGAACATCCTCGCCCAAGTAAATCTTAGAGGAAGTCCGTAGTGCCGCGTGCTCGCTAGGGTCGGAGGGTGACCAGAGCTGCTGCTCACTCCTGCAGTCAGTGTAACCCTATGAGATCCTCTCAACCTCAACCGGGTAAGTGTAGTACATGGTGACGTAAGCGGCGAAATCCTCCTCCTCCATGTAGTAATTGCAAATCTGAGTAACGAGGACTGGAAGTAATGATCTGAGCCCTGCGACACCCTCCTTGATCGTGGTAAATAACATGGTCGCCATGCAGAACTGATAGTTCTTTATCATCAAACAGTAGACAACATGTCCCACAATCGCTGGAAATGAGGAAACTCGAATGATCCCCCTGACATTACGGTAAGCCCAGCAGCAAGGCATATAGACGTTTTGGTAAATCTGCTGGGCATTTAGCCCAGCATCATGTAACTCGCATCTTGACCCCATGATCGTCCTATACTGGGCAAGTTCTAATGGTCCTTGGAAACCAGGTCGGATGAGGATGTTCATGACATTTGAAATTGTGTCAGCAGAAAACACCCTCCTTCTATTCCGAAAATGAAAACGAATATGGTCCTGGAGTATTTCCCCTTCTCATAGAGCATCGTAGAACTCATCCACCAATTGCTCAATAGCACACAACCCCTCATCCCCATACAGTAAAAATTCCCAACCCAATTGTCGGATAGCATTATAAAAATAACTCCCAAACACCTCGTAGGTGAACACATCGACAAAATTTTTCTCTAAATCAAAGGGAGCTATAATCTGTGGGTTGTCTAAATTTTCTGGAAAATTAACAACGCTGAAGAGGGGGAAGGAAAATTCTTACAGAGCGGACGAAGACAATCGACAATCGGAGAAGGCAGGACCGGCGACGCCGGGATTTTGGTGATCTTCGCCGGTTGAATCAGGGGAGATGGATTTAGGGTTTGGGAGGAGAGTTTGGGGGGAGCAGAGAAAAGAGATGATGTTGTTTGAGTGAAAAGTAAAGGGTCGGGTTTGATGTGTGCTGCTTATAGAGGAAGTTTTACAAAAAAAACCATAAAAAAGAAACCCCACTTTTTATATATTTACATACTCAAACCAGAAGTTAACAATGTGCTATCCCCAAAACGCAGCGCTCACCCCCAAACAGGCGAGATCTTATTTTCAAAAAAAAAACTATAAAAAAAATCTAAGACTAATTACAGTATTAACACGCTAAAAGATAGTGTTAGTCCAGAAACTAATACCAGCCATTCAAAAAATTTGTCGATATATGACCAAGGCTGGTAAAATAAAAGGTATAATAAAATGAGAATATACAAAGTATGGTTAGCAGTTAGTAAAGGGCATAGGTGAGTGAAAGTAGGGATCGGAAAACGTTGAAAGTGAAGATGAAGTTTTGAAGAGGTCAAAGAATTATTGCCCGAATGAATTGAATTTTCAAGAAGCATGTGTTGAGTTTCGAATTCAAGTTCATTTAAAAACTGGAGTTCATCCGCAAAAAATTTAGAAAATGAAAGATTCATAGGATGTTCCCGAATTGATCCTGACTCAAACTCATCAAGAATATCAAGTTCATCGGCAAATATCTCCTCAAAACTAGACATGAAAGAATATTTAACAAGACTGGCTTCCTTCCTATAATCCTGCACAATCATTTTCTCATCGTTACAGCTCACAAACTCTCCCAAAACTATCTTTCCCTCATCATATTCACAAATGGGTAGGTACATGTCATTTAAAAAAGTAGGTTCCCACACTAGCGTTTCGTCCAAAATTATATCAATATGTGATACTAAAATTGTGGGTTCCTGATTGTGAATTAGACCATACCCGCCAAATTCACAAGCTTCCTCCTCTAAAATTGGAGTGCAAAAATCAGTCAGTTCAAGAATTTCCTCTTCAAGTAGTACCTCGGTTAAATCAAGCTCTAAATCACAAGTCATAAGAGGTTCAATTGGTCTCTGAAGGTTAGTGTCGGACTGACTCGGGGGTTTTTCTTGTGTGTCCTGATAACACTCAGTCAATTCAATCGTATCATCATCTATGAAATTATCAAAATTCGTTAGATCGTTTTATCTCCCTCGGGTGGCTTCCTAGATGACAAACATTGATATTATTTGGTTCCAATTGACCGTGTTCACTCCCTTAAATCCTCACAGCTACATACTCTTCGATTCTAGGCAAAGATTGAGCTTGAGCATGAAATAATTGCTCAGACTGCTGTATGAACAGGGCTAGCGTCGCAGCTGTTTGATTCTCGACCGCAGTCATTACCTCAATACCCTTCTCTAAAGTGGTCAATATAGCATGCATCTCACTATCATACCCTAATGATGTGTCAGTTGTTTCAGGAAGGGAGGGTTGTGACGGTGGTGATGCAAAAGCTGTTACCCTGTCGACCTCTTTCTCTAAATTTTCAATCATTTGATCTAGGTTTGAAGTGGGACTGGGTTCAAGAGTGTTAGGTGTGTGACCGTTATCAAAACTCTGGGACGGTTGGCCATCCCCTAGGAAAAGACAGTTTTCATGAATGCAGGAAGAATTGTGGCAATTTGAACAAACGAATTGGGACTGAGTATAAACAAAAGAATAAGAATTGTGCAAGATTAAATTGAATTGTGTGTCACCCATATCAACAAGAATTCACAAATATCATAAAAACAAAGAATTCCACACCCATAGTAGTCTGTGTTATGCTAAGTCGACTAGACCTGCTCAAGAACCTGATTGTCAAAGTAAAACTGTGTCGAGAAACGAGCTCAAGATATATGGATCATGAAGCTAGGTAAGTGCAGAGATAAGAGGAGGTTTTCCAACGCTTTCGCAAAGTTCCTTAATTAGAATAACCCTCTCTCTTTTGGTTGTTTTGCCGTGAACACCTGTCTAGACACCCCGTGAACGATATACCGTTAAGCGGTGTTATAAACAGAGTTAACTTCTCCTAATGAGCGTGAAGTCTTTAAAGTCAGATTTCTAATTGATTTTAAATTACTGTGGGTATGCAAGAATGCAGTTTTGTGATTTGTGGGCTACAGAGAAAGGTGGTGAAATCCTTTACCGTATCTTGTTTGGTTTCATGCCCTTAAAATCCGTATTAAGATGCGAATGCGCAAACAATAAAAGAATTCAAGAAATCAATCGATGAAACAATTCTTTTTCATCTAGGCTTTAAGTGCTGCAACAAATACGGCTTAGTTCTATGTGCATTTGGTGGCAAATTTGTGCGAAAAATCCTGTAGAAGATAGAATATTGGAATGAGTCGGATTTGAGTGAAAGTGTTAGAAAATACGTACCGATGCGATTTTGGGTTTAGAAACCCCCTTTGAAGTGATCCCGAGTCTTTGAATGTTTGCTTGCGCGGGTCAAACTACCCGGATCTTTGGCATTGTAATTTATTAACGTCTTGCAATTGAATTTGAAGCTCGCTCCTCACGATCGCTCCTCGTAATTCCGTTAAAACCTGAAAATGTTGGAAAATACGATATTTAGTGTTAAAAGCGATAAATCTGCCCTAATTCCTGCATACTCAAAATTATAAAAATCAAACAATACCACTGGAATACAAACAATGCACTTGAGATCACACAAAAAGAAAAAACCAAAAATCCCATACTGGACCAGGCGGCGCCGATTTTTCTCTATTGTCGCCGGCCAAATGAACTCCAATAGTGCTAAAATTTTGTGTAGCGTCTCTAGGAAATATTAGTATTCAATTTATATACTTTGATTTTTTAATTTAATTGCAGAGTGATAGCAGGTTACAAAGACAGAAAGCAAAGTGTTAGAAAATGTAGTATTATATTAGTTTTGGAAATAATTGAGTTAAAAATTAGTGAGTTGGTACGAACCAAAAATAATAATTTCTAATGACTACCAACTCCCCGGCAACGACGCCAAAAACTTTTTGGGGCTTTACTCGCGTGCGCAAGCGTGTTTTGAAAGAAATGGTTTTTAGAAATAGTGCGACGCGAGCTCGGTCTCGTTTTAAAATTTATAAACCGCAAGTGCACGACATGTTGTAGCGAGCCGGCAAGTACGAGTCGATCCGCAGGGAATTGGAGATTAGGTATTGTTGAATTAAGGTTCAAAAAATAACGAATTGGTTTGGTTGTCACTAAAAAAATAAATATATGAAAATATAGAAGTTAGTTAAGAAGAAGTGGTCGTGGTGTTGGCTCAGATGGTCTAATCGCGACAATTCCTTCGACGCTCTCTTGTCATGAGTTGTCCGTACTTGTGTCGATCCCGAAGTAAAGCATGGCTTGTCAAACTGGTTGCAAAGCACAAATCATCAAGTTCTCGGATCTTGACTCAAAACACGAAACAAGTCCGTATTGTTCACTTACCGTTTGTATGTCCAAGCTTGAGATATCAACACTAAGTGCAAGGGTTAGCAAGCATACGACAACATCAAAAACACAAATTAGTGAGTGAGAGCAATTGCTTTTTGGTTTTAACTTTGCTAAGTGTTTGTGATAGTATAGGGTATATAAAAACCATGAGGTTTTTCAAGCCACTTGGTCACAAAATACCATATCTAAACTTAGCAAATTTAACACCAAATTGATTTTAACTTAAACATTGTGAAATAGGAAAATGGAGTGAATATGGTATATGAAGAGGTTACAACGTAACCATGGTTTCAAAATACCATATCACATCAATACATAAAACAATCTCTAAGTTAGAATCACATTAAACATATTAAAAATAAACAGGATGAGGAGAAAGGCAAAGCCTTTCATCTCACTTTCTCACCATCACCACAACCACAAAAGATTAGTTACACATACTGAAAAGAAAAGCAAGTAAAGAAACAAAGCAAAAGAACAAAGCAAATAACAGAGCAATATTATTAACACTTGATGTAGTTGAGATACAGGATATTGGTTACTTGTTCAACCTCCATAATGAAGCTCTCAAAAGAAAGCTTCAAGAAGGAAGAAGAAGAAACCAAGTTAAAGCCCACACAACTCTCAAGCTAAACCAAAACTAAAGAAATGAAGTGGTTATATACTACCTATAGCCCTTGGCTCTAATCTGTTCTGGTATTTATAGGCCTCATTGTAGGGTGTTTTTCGTCACCCCATTGAGATGGGAATGCGCGCGCGCTTGTCAGGCGCATTACAGATTCCCCCTGCCTAGGGTAGACGTGGGTTTATTGATTGTGGGGATCCGAATCTCCGGCAGCCGCGGACTAAGCTGCCGTTAATTACCCCTCGCCTTTGGAGCGAGAGAACCTCCGATTAACGGGTTAAACTGGTCATGCGAACTCAATGTGCGGTGTTGTGTTTTGAAGGGGTTTTGGATATATCGGGGGCCCCGCAGAGTTTTTACGGGGGTCCCGCTACCCGGATAGCGGGCTGGGGGTCAAGGGGGCTAGCAGCCCCCTTACGGGGTGCGGGACAGTGCCCCGTTAGAAATTTTTTTTAATAGGAACAGTGTGGTGGAGTATGTGTGTGTGTGCATATATGTACACACACACACACACATATAATAAAAAAAAGGGAAAGGGCATCCAAAGAATGCGTGAGAGAAGGCGCTGGCGTCCCACGTGCCAGGTACGCGTGCACTGTGCGCCAGAGCGCCAGCGCACTACGTGCTTGGCATGCGAGCGCTAGGCGTTAGCAGCAAAAGGGACTTGGTCCATGCACTGGGAGCTGTGCTCCTGATTTGACTTATGGAGTTGAACTCCTAAGATATTTTTGGAGCTGATGAAGGGGCTTCTCCCTTAAGTCCTGGATCTTCCCCAAAGTGGGATTTTTTGGAGATAGGTCTCCTTCCTTCTCTTCTGTCGGCTGGATCTTGAAGAACAAGAAGTATGAGATTTTAAAAATCTTTCCTTTTTGAGATCTAATGAAAGATCTGAGTTCCCCTTTGAGGATTTTGTGGTGAAAAACTATTTAGTTTTGGAAAAGGAAGAGTAAAACTCTTGATTTAATTCAAAAAAAGAAGAAGGTTTGGAACCTTGAGGAAGGAGAAGGAGGCACATAAACCCTAACTTTTTTGAGAGGAATGAAAAGTCTCTTAAATATTTTCATCATGTTGCCTCTTATAGGCTTACACATTTACACATGGCCCCTTGGGCTTTACAAAATGGCATTTTTCCCATCCCATGTCTCATGTGCTATTTCTTTTTGCACATAAGCCATGGGCTTTACAAAAATTTGGCTTTATGCCCATTTTGCTTATATTCGGGCATAAAAAATTACATCAAAATTATTTGTTACATGATTTTTATTTTGGCATGGGGAGGCCGGCCGCGGGGATCAACTTGGGCATGGACCCACTTGCTTGGGATTGGGCCCGCTTACTTGGAGTTGACCTTGACTTTGACCCGGTCAACTGGGGTGCAAATTTTGACCCCAACAAAGTGCCCCCCATCAATAAATACACACCGCGCATATGATTTGTGTGCATGAAATTGATGTTGATGGATCTTGAAGCTGGACTTCGAGGTGGAACATCATTCCGGGAGCGGAGTATCCCTCGGGGAGCATGATTCCCGGGGATCGGAGCATCATTCCGATTTGCGGAGCATAATTCTAAGGTCGGAGCATCATTCCGATTTGCGGAGCATAATTGCAGGGTAGGAGCATCATTCCGAAGAGTCGGAGCATAATTCCGAGGGTTGGAGCATAATTCCGGGGATCGAAGCATCATTCCGAAGAGCGGAGCATGATTCCAGGGTTCGGAGCATCATTCCGAAGAGCGGAGCATGATTCCAGCGATCAGAGCATTATTCCGAAGAGCGGAGCATGATTCTAGGGTTCGGAGCATCATTCCGAAGGATCGGAGCATCATTCCGATTTGTGGAGCATAATTCCAGTGTCGGAGCATCATTCCGAAGGATCGGAGCATCATTTCGATTTGCGGAGCATAATTCCAGGGATCAGAGCATTATTTCGAAGAGCGGAGCATGATTCCAGGGTTTGGAGCATCATTCCGAAAACGGCAGACATTCTAACCAAAGCATAATTTCGATGCAGAGGTTGATTCACAGACAAAGTATAATTCCGACAGGGAAGGCAGATACTCCGAGGCGAAGCTTGATTTCGACGTGGGGTACACTCTGAGACGAAGCATGATTCCGGCGCAGAGCTTGTTGGCTGACTTGATTCCGAGATGAAGAATAATTTTGACAGGGAAGGCAGATATGCCGAGGAGAAGCATGATTTCGACATGGGGTACACTCTGAGACGAAGCATGATTCTGGTGCAGAACTTGTTGGTCGACTTGATTCCGAGGCGAAGTTTAATTCCGACGGGGAGGTCGTTGGTTGACTTGATTCCAGGGCGGAGCATAATTCCGAAGAGGAGGTTGCTAGTTGATTCCGAGCCGAAGCATAATTCCGACAGGGAAGGCAGATACACCGAGGCGAAGCATGATTTCGACACCGGGTACACTCTGAGACGAAGCATGATTCCGGCACAGAGCTTATTGATTTGATTTGATTTGGGTTGACATCAGTATCGCTACACTGGAATATGCTACCAGAAGCGAATCATCATCTGTCTTTGAGAGGATTTGGGAATTTTGGTTTTGGTCGACATCTGCATTGCTGCACATGAATAATGACAAGAGCAACTCATCATTTGTCCCGGGAGAATTTGGGAATTGGTTTTTGAGTCGGCATCAGCACCGCTACACTGGAATATGGTATCAGGAGCGAATCATCATTTACCTTTCCCTGTTGGGAAGCGATGGCTTAGGAGACAGGTTTGGATCCCTATCACCTAAGGCTCTTCAATTTTATGGGCCGTAAGGGTCCCATAAAAGCATTTTCTCCCTACGAGTTGTAAGGATCCCGTAAGTGCATTTTCTCCTTAGGAGTCGTGGGGACTCCCAAGTGTGTTGCTCCTTTGTGAGTCGTAAGGATCTCACGCGGGAATTTTCTCCACACAAAGTCGAGAGGACTTTGCGAGTGCATTTCATTTCTTTTTCGCGAGTTTGCGCCCTTTCGGGTTTTCACAAGCTCGCTGGCAGTCCTGCTGTTTTTACTCACGGAGCCCTTTCGGGTTTTCATCCGTGCCCATTTTGCTTGTGGACATACCTTTTTTTTTTAATTCTCACCACCAGTGGGACTTTGAATGTGGTCTCGCCGGTAGGACTTGGGAGAGATTGGGATCGTTTTACGCCCGTGGATTGTATACAGTTTTGCAAGATGTATGATACAGACCGTTGGGCAGAAAAAATTTCGGGGCTTTGTTGGCGTCTGCATCGCTGTACTGGAATATGGTACCAGGACCGACTTATCATTCACCGTTGGGGTATGGGATTTGGAATTTGGTTGGCGTCTGCATCGCTGCAGTGGAATATGGTACCAGGAGTGTCTCATCATTCGCCGTTGGGGTATGGGATTTGGTTGGCGTCTGCATGGCTACACTGGAATATGGTACCAGGAGCGACTCATCATTCACCATTGGGGTATGGAATTTGGTTGGCGTCTGCATCGCTGCACTAGAATATGGTACCAGGAGCGACTCATCATTCGCTGTTTTTTTTACCGCGATTGCTCTATCATTTCAGCTTTTCTTATCGCGAAGGTCGTGATTGCCCTACCATTTCGGCTATTTATTCGCGGTTGCCCCATCATTTCGGCTTTTTATTATTTTTTTATTCTTGTTTTATTTACACATTTTTACATTCCCAGTTTAACGACTTAGAGGTCAACTGTTCCCAGTTTAATGACGTGGTGGTCGATTGTTTCCAGAGAAAGGCAGATGTCTGAGAGAATCAGTTTCACGAAAAACATCGGTCTCCGTTTGTATGAAATTGGCGGTCGCGGCTTGACTGTTTGTTAACAAGCCTTTGGACAGTTCTATCTTTCCTGCCTTGTATTGCTTTTCGACCCAATCTTTGAAGACGAAGCAGTTCTCAATGGCATGACCTATCACTATGTGATAGAGGAAGTATTTAGGGTCGTCGGTCATATTCGCTTCCTGCGGTCTTTTTGACTCTGGCAGTTGTAGACCGTTCCTCAGGACGTCTTTGAATATTTTACGGATTTTGTTCCTTCTGAAGGAATAGACCTTATCCAACTTCTCTTTCAGTGGAGATTCTCCTCCCTCTCCGAACATTGGCTTCCGAGGCTGGTTGGCATTAAGTCCACTCATCCCAAGCTTATTTCGGTTAGCCGAAGTGTTGAAAGATTCAGAATCATCGAAATTTCCGCTTTTGCGATTTTCGTCTTTTCGGTTTCTCCAGGACCTATTGTTATTTTGGGAGTCAGAGGAGAACTCCTGCTTTGAGCGTTCCAACATCTGAACTTTCCTGGTCAGCTCTTGGAACGTTTTGAGGCCCGCGGTGCATAGAAACGGGGCCATCCAATTGTTGAGATTTCCGACGAGAAGACTGACAGATTGGTCATGCTCTATCGGCGGTTCACATTTGACGGAGAGATTGCGCCATCGGGTTATAAAATCCGTGCCGCTTTCGTTGTTCTTTGGCTTGTTCCTTACGAGGTCGACGATGGTGATCTTATCGCTGACACTCATGAACTTTTGTCGAAACAAAGATTCTATTTGGACAAAAGTAGTAACGGAGCCATCTGGTATGCTCGCGTACCAGTCGAAAGCGACATCGGTCAGGCTATTAACGAACTGGCAGAGGAAAAGCGCATCATTGCCCCCAGTATTCCCGCATGAGGCTTTAAAGTGGGCGATGTGCTGATTTGAATTTCTCATCCCATCAAATCTTCCGAATTTAGGGATGACATAGCCGCTGGGAAATTCTACCAGATTATACTGAGCAGGATATGGTCTCCTGCTACTGCTAACATCTTTTTGCGCTTCGGCTTCAGCTAACAATGTTTTGACTTTGTTGGCAACCAAATCCATGATTTGATTTTGAGTTAGCAGGCTACTGTCATCAGTAGCCAAGACATTTCCCGAGATAGGATGCGACTGATTTTCATGCGGTCCGTCCACTTTTAGATTTGAGGGAATAGGCGGCGGCTGTCTCGGGACACTGTTTCCCGGTTCATGAGCAGAGCCCTGCGCCTGATTGGGTGGCTGAGAGGCAAGTTAGGTCGTGAGCTGTAAGACGACATTTGTCAAGTCGTCAATTTTTGAGTAGAGCTTGGCTATCTCCTTGTCTTTGCTTCTGAGCTGTTTTCGGAGCTCTTGGAGAAGTTACTGCTCTGCGTTGTTGGGACGGAAGATTGGCTCCTCTTCGCTTTCTGAGCTCGACTCCTCATGAACCGAGGTCTCTCTCTGCTTACCAGCCTTACTGGAAGGGTCTTCATTGCCTTCCAGAGGAGGCCGGTCTTGGAATGTGGAAGCCATATTCACACCAGATTGGATTTGAGATGTGGTGGCCTCATCCTTGCTTTTGCTGCGAAGGTTGTCGCTGAGACACGTGCCCACCATGTAGACGGTGTGGATAACACATTCAGCCATTCTTTCATCACTGGCAGCTGTTTTCGCGGAGCGGTCCGGGCTTTGGAAATTCATAAATTTTAATATGGCCAGAGTCCTAGCCCTTTTGTTGGCTCTGTATCTGAGCCGCTTCTGCCTCAGCTTCTCTGTCTTGAGCGCTTGGCAGGCTTCTGCTCTTCGGGAAGCCGCCATAAGCTGAGTGATGGGGAGACTTGAGAAGACATCTGCCCGAGTGTCCGTCGAAGGTATCGCCTTGGCTTGCCCACGACGTCTGGAAACTTCTTTTGTTCTGACGGCTTTGCCCCCAGCTGGGGCCATGGAGAGCCGTTTGAGCACCGACTCGCGTTTAGGTTGGGGTACTCTCGAGATCAACACATTTGGCATTTTGCCTTTCGAGGCCGGTTTGTCGGTTACCGGAGCTTGAGGTGCAGGGATGGCATTAGCCGAGACAAACAGAATAGACCCAAACTGTAGCAGGGGCTCCTCCCACTGTCGCCCAAGACTGATCGGGAGGACCGTCCTGGAGTCCATCTTCATCGTGTAGGAGATGGGAGGTGAGTTCATCTTTGGAGACATTATTGAGAAGTGATTGCTTGAAAACCTGCATGAAAGAGCATTATTTTAGTATAAATATAGATATGCATATTGATTGAGTTCGCATGAAAGTTTAATCCGAAATATGGGAGGAGAGATAGGTCCCACCGGGCGTGCTAGAATCTGTAGGGTGTTTTTCGTCACCCCATTGAGATGGGAATGCGCGCGCGCTTGTCAGACGCATTACAGATTCCCCCTGCCTAGGGTAGGCGGGGGTTTATTGATTATGGGGATCCGAATCTACGGCAGCCGCGGACTAAGTTGCCGTTAATTACCTCTCGCTTTTAGAGCGAGAGAACCTCCGATTAACGGGTTAAACTGGTTATGTGAACTCAATGTGCGGTTTTGTGTTTTGAAAGGGTTTTGGATATATCGGGGGACCCACAGAGTTTTTACGGGTGTCCTGCTACCCGGATAGCGGGCTGGGGGTCAAGGGGGCTAGCAGCCCTCTTGTGGGGTGCGGGGCAGCGCCCCATTAGAAATTTTTTCCAACGGGAACAGTGTGGTAGAGTATGTGTGTGTGTGCATATATGTGTATATATATATATAATAAAAAAAGGGAAGGGCAACCAAAGAATGCGTAGGAGAAGAGCGCCGGCGCACCACGTGCTTGGCACACGGGCGCTGGGCGCCAGAGCGCCGGCGCACCACGTGCCTGGCACGCGGGCACTAGACGTTAGCAGTAAAAGGGACTTGGTCCCTGCACTGAGAGCTGTGCTCCCGATTTGATTTATGGAGTTGAACTCCTAAGATATTTTTGAAGCTGATGAAGGGGCTTCTCCTTTGAGCCCTGGATCTTCCCCAAAGTGGGATTTTTTGGAGATGGGTCTCCTTCCTCCTCTTCTGTTGGCTAGATCTTGAAGAACAAGAAGTATGAGATTTTAAAAATCTCTCCTTTTTGAGATCTAATGGAAGATCTGAGTTCTCATTTGTGGGTTTTGTGGTGAAAAACTATTTAGTTTTGGAAAAGGAAGAGTAAAACTCTTGATTTAATTCAAAAAAAAAAGAAGCTTTGGAACTTTGAGGAAGGAGAAGGAGGCACAAAATCCCTAACTTTTTTGAGAGGAATGAAAAGTCTCTTAGATATTTTTATCATGTTGCCTCTTATAGGCCTACAAATTTACACATAGCCTCTTGGGCTTTACAAAATGGCATTTTGCCCATCATATGTCTCATGTGCTATTTCTTTTTGCACATAAGCCATGGACTTTACAAAAATTTGGCTTTATGCCCATTTTGCTTACATTCATGCACAAAAAATTACATCAAAATTATTTGTTACATGATTTTTATTTTGGCATGGGGAGGCCGACCACGGGGCTCGACTTGGGCATGGGCCCACTTGCTTGGGCTTGGGCCCGCTTACTTGGAGTTGACCTTGATTTTGACTCGGTCAACTGGGGTGCAAATATTGACCCCAACACTCATCCCAGAATAAACAAACAATATAGATGGACTGATGTGACCCTAATAAATGACCAGAAGAAAAATGGGGATAAAAGGAGCTATGAGACTCGGTGACGCCGGTCTTTTGGGGAGGTTTCACAGGTCTGGATCCGAGCAATGTGGCTCGTGTTGACATGGTGAGCTCGAGTGCACTCCATGATCCCACTGGTATTGTTTGATTTGTCTAACTAATCCTTGTTTGTATTCAGTAGAATTGGAGGGAAAGTGTTGCTTTATATCACATTATATCTTTTTGCATGTATCACACATCACACCCACTTGCATAATTTGTTGTGCCAAGGCAGCCCCCCATGGTCCGAGTCTCAAAGAGCTAGTATACACTTGCATTGTATTGGACCAAAATTGTGTGCACATATTTATTTGCAAAAGAATTCTTTGGAAATTGATTGGTTTTCTGTTCTGTTTGCAGTGTCGGCTCCCAAACGTTATATCCGTGATTTTGAGTGTGTTTCCAGTATTATATCATAGATACTTGTAATCTGAATTTACTGAGCAGATACAGATTAATAGCACCGATATATAATAAAATAGATAATGAATGAGCGGTATTAAATTGCAGTTTTCTGATATGAACAACTACGATGTAATGCTAGAAGCCAAAGTGTGACTACGACGGTGATTGATTTGAAAAAAGTGTTTGTAGTAACTGCAATCAATAACGGTGTCGTGTGTAGCTGGCCGAGATAAGTACGGGTCGTCCGCAGGAATGCATGGAACTTTTAATCTTGTTTTAGACGAGTTGACTGAAAGAAGGAAGATCAATTCTAGATCCATGTTGAATACGGATGTAGAATATATAAGAAGAGGGCTTGTAGGGTTCGTTAGAATTTAGTAGTAATGGATGATTAATTAAAAATGACTCTTTTTATCTTTTGATAGATTTAAAACTAGATTGATAGTGATGAATGGGGAATAGGGTTCTTGGAAGAAACTAGGGTTTCCCCACTATTGACCCTTGTCCCTTCATTGATCTCTATTCATGTCTAGCCCTTATCAAAACTGTCACGACCCGAAATGGCACGTAACTGGCACTTGAATCATGCGAAGTCTATAGGACCACACCTAATTCAAGTAATCCAAAAGCCCAGAAATCTAAACCATTTAAAGAGAATGTGAAGAAAAACTTGTTTTAAAGTAAGTGGTTTTAATAAAATAAGTGGCATTAAACATTTTTAAAGCAACATCATATTTTCCCGAAAAATTCGGCAGAGTCTCCTTTGTAAATACTAGCCCCAAACGGGTATAAACATGCATAATATAAAGGCATCCCCAAGCGGGAGCTAGCTCTTGGCCAATTGGCGGACACAACCACGCAATGCAATATAATATACGACGCCGAAGGGCGAGGATTAAAACTCATCAAGAAAAGCAATATCCTGAAGAAAACCAAAGAAAAACCATAATAATACAGCGCGCGACTCTAAGATCGAAAGAATATACACTGGTCGTCTAAGTCTATCAATAATACAAGTCTGGTTGATGGAGTTTACTAGATACAACTGAATATAAATAAAATACAATGGTGATCACGATGCAAGTGAACCCACCTACCAAAGCAATCACCCGGAATGAATAAGTGTGCCAGCAAAGCCGCCAAGGAAACCTGTACGGCAAAACCTGCAAGAACCGTGGCACAACGGGGTGAGTTGCTAACTCGTGAGTAGAAAATATCACCGAGCAGAAATCGTATATATGACTCAATCCTAGGTCATACGATGATAATATATCCTCAAAATAATATCCTGAACTATCTACACATAAGTGTAAAACCACGTGCTCGTGTCAGTGCCTCAGATAGCAACATATCATATATATGCTGTATGAATGCATGAAAACAGAATACATCTAAATGAGAAAAACTATTTTCATAAATTAGTGAGATTTCTATTTATATAAATCGAGGTATCATCAATGAAATCAACATAAAATCCGTGTCAAGTATCGATACAAAACGAATATCCAAATATCCAACATCTCAAACTCTGGCTATCCGGACTGGCCCATATCATATAATCTCAATACCTCAAAGTCTCAATATCTCGAGCTCCGGCTATCCGGACTGACCCCTCATCAAAATCTCACGACTACGTCGGTATCCTCTGGATATCCGCCGCGTCATAAATAACCGGTCGGTAGTGCTCCCCTGCCAGGCCCAATGCCATCATCTGCGACCATCTTGCCCCGGGGTACCGCACCGGGTCCACCATGCACCCACAGACGGTTCCTCCTCATCTTCGAATCGGGTGTATGATATCGCTCAAGAGCCAAGAAAACTCATGGTGGACATATCTCATATCATATCAAGAGAAAACCGCACTTTTTATCTTTTGAAAAGAAAATGAGTTTATAAAATGTTGCGGTTTCTCCAAATCCAGAGATCTCATGGAAAAATCCGAAATCTCAAAATGAAGAGTCAATAATAGTAAATACCGGGCTCCGGCAATCCGGACTGGACCTAATTATATTGCATGACAAATGAATATAATAACATGCACAGGTATATATGTAAAGAATGCAATATCTAAACTAGCACAGCAATGATATATCAGAACTATCAGCTAACAAGCGATATCAATAAGGTAATATTCTCTAAAGTGTACGTGACATGGCAATTACCGATGATGATGTGTGAGCCGGAAAGCAAGTGTGCGTGGAGAATACGCATCATCGGTAATGGTGCTGGTGTCCTGACAGATTGGTTTCATAATCACTAAAGTACACATTAAGCATGCAATGCGATGATAACAACATGAATATGTAGAAATGAATAGTAAATGCAACAATAAGGAATCTACATTAGATATACGAGTCATACAGTTTGTCATTTGAAATAACATGAATCGTGGTGTTTAGAAAATAGGGACTACGGTGCTTTTAAGAAAGATATGTCCTTTGAAATATCCGTAGTACCCCTTGGTCTGTCTTTAAATATTCACGATTCGTTGGTTTTGGAAAAAGTATGACTCGAGCCCAGACTATCATCTACTAAGTAACTACAGGACAAAACTAAGAGGCTAATCAACAGGGTTAGGAAAAACCACATATGTCTGAGTCGATAAATATATATAGTAGTCGGTGATCCCGCCACTATAGCGTCACATACGATAAAAGTATAATACAACATTCTCGAATCATGAGTACGGATCAATCATCATATCTATATCTCGTATGGTAAATCCATCGTACGGCATCCCAAAATCGGGGTACGGGTCGCCTAACACATATACATCAATATCCGTATGGTATCATTATCAATATATCATGAACAGGGTACTGATCTAAGTCTAGTACATACTGATACCATCAACATATATCTGCGTGTGTATGAAAACACCACGCCCAACGATCCGCTATAATAATATGTCGTATCTCATAACACGACCCAATCACATCACCGATCTCATGGCATCCAGCCCAATCACATCGACTTATCTCCAATATCATATACTATCCTCATCATCCGTGTATATGTATACATACATACATACATATATATATATACATACATACATACTCGCATACATATATATGTGTGTGTGTGTGTGTCCCCATATATGCACAAGAAAATAAAATGTATGCGTGTGTGTGCGCGCGCGCGTGTGCCAATCCTTACTCTAGGGTTTCACGACTAAGAACTAAACTAAGTTACTTTCTCTCTAAGCATTCGCATCTCACATTAACACATATATATAAATATATAAATCATATCCGCATTCTACCCTACGAAGTGCGGGGGTGCTATACGCCATCCACCCGACTTCCTCCATAGATATATATCTACTCACCTGGACGTCTCGGCTAATCTGATCCGATTTCAGCTCTGTCATTTCCGCGCCACGTCCAACGCCTCTGCATCCGATCCTAGCAACGTACACAAGGAAATAAGAGAATATATATAAATAGTCACGGATACAAACAATACAAGTCAACCACGCGCATTAACTAAACGCGCGCGCACTTGGTGCACGAAACGCGCCGCGACAACTCCACAAATCACCACTAGGGTCGCAATACATGAAAATCACTAATTCCAGTACCCACTCATACCAATTGCACATTCACAAAACTCTAAATATTATATGGAAAAGGTTGTAAATCACCAAAAGCTCAAAATAAATCAAATCGTTTTACTTCCAAAAACCTAGTAAGCCACAATTTCCCGTTTTAGCACAAATCTAAATGTTTTAACAATTTTAGTGGTCACAATGCTCACTAAAATCTTAATTAGGTCACACAACCATTAATTATATTTTAATCTTACTTATTTTCATTAATCTCAAAACCCTAGTTTGCAAAATTAGCTTAATTAGTACAATTTTAAATTAACAATTAGCAAACTAGCAACTAGGTTAGGTTTTGCAAAACCCAAGATGTTAAACTAAGCATCATAACTAGCACCAAGTGATCAAACCCTAATCTTGAATTCATAAAACCCTCACTTGAGATTTCAAATTGAACTTAAAACCCTATTTAAACATAAAAAAAAACTTAATTTGGAGGAATTAATCAACACTTGACTATAGGGTTAAGATTTTATACCTAACAATTTGTAGATCTCACTTGCAAACTAGCCTCCCAAATTAGCTTCTTTGCTCTAAGATCCATGCTAGATAGGCCAAAGAATAATGGGTAAGAATTGGATTTGGAGTTTATGGAATTTTGTGTTGATTTTTGAGTGAATTTGTGAGGATTTTAGCAATGGAAATGAAGAAGATCAAAGGAGGGCTGCTGCTGTTGCAGTTTCAGCCAAGGAGAGGAGAGGGTGAGGTGTGTGAAAATTGTCCAAGTCAACCAAAACTCATTCCTTTTTAATGAATCATGTTTCTTTGTTCATTCTTTTCTTTTTTTTTTCTTTTTCTTTGACTTTGTGGGGAAAAATGAAGTGGGGAAATTTAGGAGCGGCCTAAGCTCGGCCATGCATGGAGTGAAGGGAGAGAGAGAGTGTGATGTGAGAGTGTGTGTAGAAACATATTTAATTAATACATCTATTAAGCCTTTTCATAATTATTTTGTTTTATTTCATTTCCTAATGTGTTTTATCCTAGAATTCTCTAGAATTTTGGAGACACGTTCTAAAATAAAGAGCATGTTACAACTTGTTCCCAAGTTGTCTTGGTTCACAAAAGAATGATTTACCCATTCCAATTTGTAATTATCACTAATTAAATGTATTAGTGAAGGCTTAAAATAATAATTAAAATAATTAAGGAAAATATTTGAGTAAACTAGAAATTTACAAGTGACCAATTAAATACCAAATACTAGCAATTAGATAGGTAGAATATGTATATTTAAGTCTATGTTGAAAAATAATTATATCTTGATTTTTACGGAAACACCAGTTATTTTACCGATTATCCGAAATTTCACCTAAACGATTTTCAAAATGTTACAAAAACAATTGTTAATCTAATCTCAAATCACGGTCGAGACTATCAATAAATTGGTAGCGTGCCCGATAAGAATGTTAACGATTCTTTTGCTAAAGTTTATAAACTTCATAGGATGTAAAAGAAGTTAAAATATTTTTTCATCCATTGACTTACCCTAATCCGACGAACCCTAGCAAGCTAAGAATTACTCACGCATGGTTAAGATAGAAGAAAAAATGGGATAGAGATCATAATATAAATACAGAAAATAAATGCAAAATAATTAAACTAATGATCTACCTTTATTAATCAACTTTACAAGTATAAATCCTTTGAATTTAGATTACAAGAGGAAGAAATTGCTCTTGATCTCTGCCTCGTAGGAAGCATTTGCTCCGTCGATATTCACGTCGCTTTATCATGTCGAATCGTGGACCTGTCGTAGATCTCTTGTTCTTTGACGGTGATTTGCTTCGTGTAAAAAATGGTGATTCTTAATTTTAGCCCTCGGTCCTTTATATAGCCCCTAAATCAGAAACCCTAGATCTTATAGGTTAAGATATACAATCACGATCACCCACCAAAAATCTCAGATCCAACGGCCACCAAGGGGCCGTGGATCCACCGTAATAGGGAGGGTTTGGCCGCGCAATCGCCGCTGTTTGGAGGAGTTAAAGTTCCAAACTTCTTGGGCTATCTCATGTTGACACGTGAAGAATTTTAAGATGTCTTGATTCTTCATATCTTCTCTGAGACTCTGCCAGTATTGATTCTACGATTTTATTGGCAGATTTTTGATCTTGACATCTTGAATATCTCGATTTCTTAACCTGAGCTAAATCTGCACAATATCTCCATGAATAATATTAGTAATATTTTTTTATATTAGAGATATAATATTAATCATTTTATATGGTAATAAATCATTTAAGAAATTTGATTATGATTATTTGATATGATATGCATATATTAATTACTAAAATATTATATAAATATTATACGCATATATTTTCCTTCATAATGTTAATTATAATATATAAACATATGGTAAATAGTATTTTGCAGATAAACCCAAATATGTTCTATATTTATAATAAACACACTTAAATATTTAAGAAAAGTAAGGAAAATGTTAATCAAATGTGCAATATTTTCGACTGAACAAATTCCCCCAAACTTAACTTTGATCGTCCCGAGCAAACTAGTCATTCAAGAGAGGGAGAAAAAGAAAAAGAAAAACCTAAGTAGCACACTTTCGTAGGCAACACGATTGCACTGAGCACGTGCAACAAGCCGTTAAACTTTTAGGTGTTCTTAGTAGGAGGAGTGGTGTCTCCTGAGGGTTTTCAGCGGATTACACCTTCAAAATCCCATAATAAAAGAAAGATGGTGAAAGTTATATACAAAGATAAGGATTATAAAAGAAATAATTTGGAAAGAAGAGTTTCCAACTATACTAGCTTTTCAGTTGCCATGAGCCATATCTTAATGGTCGTGAAAAGATATTAGAAATCACATCATCCCTCAATAAAACGCCGCCTTTAGTTTTCCTCCCTATCTTTCTTCCAAACATCGATCGTATACCCTTACGTGTGTGTAAAAGACATCCCTACACTTAGAGAATCCAATTCAAGCTATCATACTCTTGTCCATCTTTCTTAATACTTTTTAGTTGGTAAATATTTTAGATGGAATTGCTCACGCATTCTTCATGCGACCGTCAATACTTCTTGAAGTACTAACCGACCGATTACCAAATGTGCTTGCTTATTTAGGCGTAATTCCTTGTCTTGCAACACCTAAGGCTTAGCAGTGGCTCCCAAATCAGTTAGTTTAAGGCACTAGGTGATAAAACACCCTCGCTATATTTTTTTATACCACCTTAAGCAATTACAAAACCAGTGTTCATTTTTTCCTTCACCGCTTACACACACACACACACACTAAGGCTTTTAGACAAGAGCATTTCAAGGAATCCTCTACTATCCTAAGTTTCAAGATGTGTGCAAGTGTGTATAGTAGGGTATCAATGTTCAAATATTTGGCCTCAAGAATAGGGACTATTTTTCAGACTTATTTTTATCTTCAGATTAGTAATTTCCTTCATCTTACTAACTCTTGGGATAACGGCTCATAACTACTTATTACTAGTTTCGTATAAGAAAACATCTAATTTTCTTACTTTTCTCAAACTATTCATATCTTTCATATGTAATTTTTCACTTTCTAATCTTTTATTATCAAAAAAATTTTGTGCTTATATTTATGATAATGCAAAATAATGCATGAATAAGCACAAATCTCCCCCAAACCTGTTTGCAGCAGTGTCCTCACTGATATCATCTGTTAAAAAAAACTGTACACTTGGGAGGAAAAGTTAGTAACGGGGATATGAATTAATGACTGTGAAAACCTCCTCTAAACTTATTTTTGGCTTACAATTTTGTAGAAATTTATTTTCTTTCAAGAGCTAAAATATCCCCCCCCCCAAACTTGGGTAAAATAGTATTAAGTATTTAAAATTATGAAGGGGGTTATAGTTATTGGTCTATGCAAAGTTTTGCAATGACCAAAAGTCAACACCAACCATTCAAAGAATTTATCAATATAACAATATAGTTGGTGGAAGATCAAAGATTTGAAGAAGTAGGGAGATAGGAAGCGGAATCGATCGAGTTTACGTCTCGGTTAGTAGAGACGGAACGGTGATGGTGAACGAAAACGAGAATGTGAATGAGTAGGTATGGGAAGAATAGTCACATTCTCGTATGGGATAAGAAAAAATGGTGGTGGTTCAACTTCTTCGGGTGGAGGTTGATTAATCACAAAATCCGTGTCGTTTAGGAATACGAGTTCGTCGGCGAAAATATCTTAGAAATTTTCATCGATGGTCCGAGTGAACGTTTCAATGTCAATCTGGTTCGCGCCTGAATTCCACACACTTGATTTGTCAGAAATTATGGCGGTAGGAGACTCAAAAAGCTGATCTACCTTATTCTCAAAAGAGTCTAAATCAAGTTGTCTTTCTAGAATTATCGAACTCGAAATATCGGAGTGTGATTTATCAAACCTCGATAGAATTAAAGGAAGATTAGAAGATGAACCAAAGAAAGTGGATGATGAAATGGGTATATAAATTTGGGTGTCGGGTATTGTTGAACCAGATGTGGGAGATGCAGGCTGAATATCGTTCTACTTTTCGATCATGCATTTATCATCAATTTCCAGACGCATATGGGATTCAGGAAAAACGGTTAATGGTTCGAGATGATGTCCACACGGAAGTGAAAGGACCTGATGAATTGGTGAGAAAAACTCATCCAAAACTGTGGGTTCATCATCCGAAATATTCCCACCGTCAATATCCTCAATCAAGTGAAAGTGGAAATTCTCAGACACCTCATCAAAAGCATGGTTTTCTATCAATTTTGGTTCTAGAGTGGAGGTGTAGAGATCAAAAGGATTAGGTGTGTTTTCACTTGAATTGGACCCTTCACAATAGGGTAAATCAAACACTACAAAGTCGCATAACTCATCAAACATTCTATCTTCAATTGGTGAATAATTTGGTGTACTCGACAGATTTGTGAAACTGGAGTTGTGGATTTCAATTTGGGATGGGGGGGTTTGATTTGGAAGGGTGTACTGCTCTCTTTCACTACTCAAATTCTCAATTTGTTTTATTGCCGTATCATACATTGGAAAATTTTGAGCTAGTTGGAAACTAATTGCTCGTTTGTTGGGTTATATGAGGGCGGCCATGAATCCATTCAATTCCTCTATCTGACGCGACACTACCCGAAATTCTTCCAATGACCGTTCAAGACTAGACATGGGTTGTGAGGGGTTTCAGTAGAAGATTGAAATTCTTGTGAATAGGTGAAACCCCTAAATGACTGTTCAGAAGAAATGTCTAAAGAAGGTGTAAAGTCTTGTAGGATTGATAGGAATCGAATGGTTGTGAAAAATGGACAGGAGTAGGATCAACATTGTGAAAGGAAGAATAGTGAGATTGGTTGGTTGGTTGGCGACTGGTAACAAATGTCATATACGCCGCAAAATGAGTAGCAATACTTTCTTCAGGAAATGATGGTGTTTGTTGTCCTAACGGTTTGACTGGATCAAAACTTTGGGATTCAGTCTTCACAATATACTCAGCAATGGACATGCGTTTAGATGGTGCCTCACTTGCTTTAAATGAATTATCAACATAGGCCGATGTTGAATTTTGGTGAGGAGTCCAACTGTTTCTTTCCGCTCTCAAAGACATGGTAGAGTCGGATGGTATACCGAAGCGATTACGAAAATAAGAAATATCTGGTTTTGGATAGCAAAGCTCGGCAAGAGTTTGTCTGTTTGGGTTACCCATTATAAGAAGGTGAAAAGAAAAGAGGAAGGGGGAAAGATTTAAACTCTATTTGGATTGTTTTGCTTTGAAAGAAGGACTTGAGGGTTGACTCAACAAATCACAAAATACACAAACAAACCTATAACTATGGTCATCTAGGTCAAGCACTAGACCGCTCATAGACTTCTAAAGGACAAACCGCAGGATCAATTCTCTACCACCTCTTTATTACTCTTGTGGCCAGGTAAGTGCCAGGTAAGTGGAAGGTATCCGCTATACGAATTACCGAAAATAGCGGGCATAATTAAGTAACCACTTTCCTTAGTCACACATACCTTAGACACCATAAAAATAATACGGATAAGCGATAGATTACCCACGAGCCTCCTCTTTCCTAATTTGAGCGCGACAGTCCTTAGGGCTTGGTCTAGATATTTTTTATTAATGTAGGTTTATACGCATGCACGTTTGCGATTTGTGGGGCCTAGGAAGGGTGATGAAATCCCTACCTAATCTGAATTTGGATTATTGCCCCTTCAAAGTCCGATTAAAAATATGCAAAATCAACCCGAAAATCAAAACACGCAAAAAGATTTTTGAGCGGCGATATTTTGCAAAGAATCCTGCAGAAAAATATATTTTTGTATTTAAGAGGAAAGAGAGGAATATGAGGTAGATACCAGAGGAGTTTGGGTGCATGATCCCTCAATACCGCCGCGGTTCCGCCGCCAAATCCATTTTTTTGCCGTGGTTCCACCGCAGAAAAGAGGGTGCTTTCGACTATTTTTTCTACAGTTTCTCCTTTGCTTCTTTAGTCCTCTATGAAGGTCTCTGAATCTCAATTTTCTCGCTCTAGTGACTCTAGATTCTCTCGCAATAATCGCACACTAATCGTTAAATATGCAAGTTACGGTTTTGTTTTATTTTTATGATATGGATCGAATAAGAATTCAACCCGAATAGCAAGAAAAAAAATTACGCACGTATTCCTGGCAACGGCGCCATTTGATTGATTTGAAAAAAAGTGTTTGTAGTAACCGCAATAAATAACGATGTCGCGTGTAGCTAGCCGAGATGAGTACGGGTCGTCCGCAGGAATGCGTGGAACTTTTAATTTTACTTTAAACGAGTTGTTTGAAAGAAAGGAGATTGATTCTAGATCTATGTTGAACACGGATTTAGAATATATAAGAAGAGGGCTTGTAGGGTTCATTAGAATTTAGTAGTAATGGATGATTAATTAAAGATAACTCCTTTTATCTTTTGATAGATTTAAAATTAGATTGATAGAGATGAATGAGCATTATGGTTCTTGGAAGAAACTAGGATTTTCCCACTATTGACCCTTGTCCCTTCATTGATCTCTATTCATGTCTAGCCTTTATCATAACAATTGTTAATCTAATCTCAAATCGTGGTCAAGACTACCAATAAATTGGTAGCGCGCCCGATAAGGATGTTAATGATTCTTTTGTTAAAGTTTATAAGAAGTTAAAATATTTTTTCATCCATTGATCTACCCTAATCCTATGAACCCTAGCAAGCTAAGAATTACTCACGCATGGTTGAGATAGAAGAAGGAGAAGGGATAGAGATCATAATGTAAACACAAAAAATAAATGCAAAATAATTAAACTAATGATCTACCTTTATTAATCAACTTTACAAGTACAAATCTTTCAAATTTAGATTAAAAGAGGAAGAAGTTGTTCTCGATCTCTGCCCCGTAGGAAGTATTTGCTCCTTCGATATTCACGTCGCTCTATCACGTCGAATCGTAGACTTGTCATGGATCTCTTGTTCTTTGACGGTGATTTGCTTCGTGTAAAAGGTGATGAATCTTAACTTTAGCCCTCGGTCCTTTATATAGCCCCTAAATCAGAATCCCTAGATCTCATAGGTTAAGATGTGCAATCACTATCACCCACCAAAAATCTCAGATCTAACGGCTACCAAGGGTCCATGGATCCGCCGCAATAGGGAGGGTTTGGCCGCGTAACCGCTGCGGTTTGGGGGAGTTAGGGTTCCAAACTTCTGGGGCCATCTCATATTGACACGTGGAGATATTTAAGATGTCTTGATTCTTTATATCTTCTCTGAGTCTCTGCCAGTATTGATTCTACGATTTTATTAGCAGATTTTTTATCCTTTCATCTTGAATATCTCGATTTCTTGACCTAAGCTAAATCTACACAATATCTCCATGAATAATGTTAGTAATATTTGTTATATTAGAGATTAATCTTAATCATTTTATATGGTAATAAATCTTTTAAGAAATTTGATTAAGATTATTTGATATGATATGCATATTTTAATTACCAAAATATTATATAAATATTATATGCATATATTTTCCTTCATAATATTAATTATAATATATAAACATATGGTAAATAGTATTTTGCAGATAAATCCAAATATATTCTATATTTATAATAAACACCTTTAAATATTTAAGAAAAGTAAGAAAAATGTTATATCAAATGTGGAATATTTTCGACTGAACATGCGGGATTATTCCTTGACCGTAGGAGTATGGCCGGCCTAGTCACCCCTCATAATCCGTATTTTGGGAAGCAGGGCGTGACATGGTTTTGTTGGTATCAGAGCCAGGTTTTGGATGAAATTACAGTTCCGTCGAGGAATCCCTAGATTGAGTTACGCCCTTGACGTATGCCTTATTACATTTCTTTTCACTTTCTAATCCTCGTTGAATCCTCGTGTAGCCTTTGTATGAATATAATTTCTTTTGATCATTTTTTTCAAAAATATGGACTCCTCGGGCAACTCCTCATGTGCCAGTTCCCACGATCGCACCGAGAAGATCCTCAGCACACTGAAGACCCTAGCCCAGGCTCATGAGAGGAAGACCGACCTCTTAGCTGAGGGATTGAAGGCGGTACAGGAGACCGCAATTACCGCCCTGAAGAGATCTACGGCTATTCCCGCCGTCCCCGAGGGCACCCTCGTATCGACTACACAGGCTCAGGTTGGTACTGTTTCGGACTTTAGGAGGCTCCATCCAGCAGTCTTCATGGGATCAGCAAATCCGCTTGAGGCCGAGTAATGGCTCATCAACATTGAGAACCTTCTGACGGCCGCTCGAGTTCATGTCGATGATAGAGTGAACGTGGTGAAAATTCAGCTGGAGGATGAGGCCCGCACGTGGTGGTCCATAGAGGAAAGTCGACTAGAGAAACCTATCGGATAGGACACGTTCTCCGCATGCTTCCTGGATCACTATTTTCCAGCCAAGGCCAAGGCCGAGATGGAGGAGAAATTCATTATGTTGAAGCAAAATGGACGCTCAGTGGATGTCTATACCGCGGAGTTTAACCGGCTGAATCGCTTCGCACCGTACATGGTAGCCATCGAAGCCGCCAGGGCAAGACGGTTTCAGCATGGGCTTGATATTGAACTACAGCAATTTATCGCGTCTTTCGATCTACCGACTTTTGCTCAAGTGTTGAACGCTGCCCGAGTGCAGGAAAGATTGGCGGAGAAGGCCAAAGGTCAACGATCGATGGACTGGAGACCCCACGTGGTCCTAGCACAGCCTACCATTTCCTCCCGTGGAGCGATCCCAGTTCACAGGCCGGGTATCACACAGATGAAGCGCACTTTCTCACCTCAGCAGCCGCAGCGGATGGCCCTGTTTTGCGACTACTGCCAGAGGCTAGGACACATGCAGAGAGATTGTCACAGAGCCAAGGAGCGGTATCTGCTTTGTGGATCCAACGAGCACAGGGTCAGCGAATATCCCCAGAGATCTGAGCTACAGGAATGGTTCGAGCAACATCAACAGTCGTACGACACTTCAGCTTAGAGGGGTCCACCTCGGGTTTCCCAACAGCGGTTATTCGATCAAAGGCAGACTGGTACGGGTCGGAATCAGGGACGGGCTTTCAACCTATCCGCTGAATAGGCAGAGTCTTCTGGAAAAGTGGTTACAGGTACCCTCCTTGTTTATTCTGTACCAGCTAGAGTTCTTTTTGATTCGGATGCTTCGCATTACTTTATTTCTACGCGGTTTGTTGACACACACTCTATACCTCACGAGCCGTTGACCAAGGGTTGGGAGATACATACGGGTAACGGAATTATTGTGTCCAACCAAGAGTGTAGGTTATGTCCGGTGGTAGTATGCGGCAGGAAATTCTATGTGAATTTCCTTTTAATCAGGACGGGCAGCTACGACGCAATTCTCGGGATGGATTGGATGAGTACCTTCCATGCGATCATCGATTGCCGAGCTAGGAAGTTGACTTTCCGCATTTTCAATCACCCTGTGTTCATTTTCGAAGGCGGAAGCGAGTCTTTAGAGCCAGCCAAGTTCAGAGCCAAGCCGAAAGTGTTGACGGCTATGGAGATTGATGAGAGTCCAGCCCCAAAGATCGTTTGGGATTTTCTTGATGTGTTCCCTGAAGATTTACCAGGTCTACCACCTCCCCGCATCTTGGGATTCTCTATTGACCTGATTCCAGGGATAGCGCCGGTTTCCAAAGCTCCTTACAGGATAGCGCCAGTTGAGTTGGCAGAATTAAAGAAGCAGATAGAAGAACTTTTGAATAAGGGATTTATCAGTCCAAGTGCCTCCCCGTGGGGTGCTCCAGTGTTACTGGTTAAGAAGAAAAATGGTTCCTTGCACAAGTGCATTGACTGCCGGGATTTGAATGGGGTGACCGTGAAGAACAAGTATCCCATCCCATGCATCGACGACTTATTCGATCAGCTTGGTGGTGCTCGGGTATTTTCTAAACTAGATCTTCGGTCATGGTATCACCAAATCAGGGTTAAGGCGGAGGATATATGCAAGACGGTTTTCTGAACCCGATATGGCCACTATAAGTTTCTTGTGATGCCGTTCGGTGTCACCAATACACCGGCCATATTTATGAACTTGATGAACAGGGTTTTCTCCAAGTACTTAGATCAGCTTGTCGTTGTATCCATCGACGACATTCTAGTTTATTCCAGAAGTCGAGAGGAGTATGCCGAGCTCCTACGAATTGTATTACAGGTTCTACGGGAGGAGAAGCTCTATGCTAAGCAAGCAAGTGCGAGTTTTGTTTCGACAAGGTGCAATTTCCGGGGCATGTCATTTTGAGTGATGTCATTTCAGTGGATCCGGCGAAAATCGAATCTATCAAAGACTGGCCGACACCGAAATCAGTTGCTGAGATAAGAAGCTTCTTAGGATTAGCTGGGTATTATCGGCGGTTCGTCCAAGATTTTTCCAGAGAAGCGGAACCCTTGACGAAGCTCACACGGAAGGAGGTACCTTATGTTTGGTTGGAGGAATGCACCCAGGCGTTCGAGCTGTTAAAACTGAAGTTAACCACGGCCCCAATCCTGACTGTACCAGACAACTTGGGTGGCTTGGTTGTTCATAGTGATACATTGGGAAAAGTTTTAGGCTGTGTATTAATGCAGCACGGTCGAGTGGTGGCTTACGCCTCTCGTCAGCTGAAAACTCACGAGAAGAACTACCCCACGCATGACCTTGAGTGAGCGGTTTTTGTGTTTGCCTTAAAATTTTGGAGGCATTACTTTCTAGGCGAGAGAGTGGAGGTGTACACGGATCACAAAAGTTTGAAATACGTGTTCACTCAAAAGGAGCTGAATATGAGACAACGCGGATGGTTGGAATTGATGGTAGACTATGATATTGATCTGCAGTATCATCCGGGGAAGGTGAACGTCGTTCCTGATGCTCTCAGTCGCAGGCCGTCATCTGCGTTGCTGACTTGTTAGAAAGGGATTCTCGATGACCTTCAGAGACTCGAGTTGGAGGTAGTTACACCGGGTGTGCCCGGACAGTTCTGACAGTTGCAGGTTCAATCATCGCTTATAGATCACATTAAAACTGCGCAGGCTGGAGACCCTCGGTTGCAGAAGTTCAGAGGGTTAGCCGAGGCTGGTTTGAGGATGGATTTGCAGATTCAAGAAGATGGTTCTCTGAGATTTGGCAGCCGGCTGTGTGTTCCCAAGGGGGTATTCGAGATGAATTTCTAGCGGAAGCACATAGTTTCACTTACTCGGTGCATCCAGGTGGCACCAAGATGTATAGAGACCTGAGGCAGCACTTTTGGTGGAACGGGATGAAGAGGGAGATTTCTCGCTTTGTCTCCAAGTGTCTGGTATGCCAACAGGTGAAAGCCGAACATCAGAGAATAGCTGGGTTGTTGCAGCCGCTTCCAGTGCCAGAGTAGAAATGGGAGCACATCATTATGGATTTTGTGACGGCACTATCTCGAAGTCCAAAGGGCAATAATGTTGTCTGGATTATTGTTGATCGTCTTACGAAGGCAGCGCATTTCATACCTTTCCGAGTCGGACAATCAACGGAGTCGCTTGCGGAGAAGTATATGCAGGAGATTGTGAGACTGCACGGGGTGCCCATTAGAATTGTGTCTGATCGAGACATCAGGTTCATTTCCCATTTCTGGAAGAGCCTACAGGAGAGTTTGGGCACATGTCTCAAGTTCAGAATGGCCTATCATCGGCAAACGGACGGGCAATCCGAGCATACTATCCAAACGCCCAAGGATATGTTGAGGGCATGCATGCTCGATTTTCATGCTTCTTGGGAGGACCACCTCCATCTGGTAGAGTTTTCGTATAACAACAGCTACCAAGCTAGCATCTAGATGGAACCGTTCGAGACTCTGTATGGGCGGACGCGTCGATCTTCTCTTTGTTGGGATGACATGGGTGAATGAAGGTTGTTGGGCCCTGAGCTGATAGTGCAGACAGTGAGCAAAGTTCAGACGATCAGGCAACGTATCAAGGCGGCTCAGGACCGACAGAAAAGTTGGGCAGATGCCGGCAGAAGGTCGTTAGAATTTGGTATTGGTGACCATGTGTTTCTGAAGATATCACCCATTCGGGGAGTGATCAGGTTTGGTAGTCGCGGGAAACTCAGTCCCCGATTCATCGGACCTTTTGAGGTGCTAGAGCGAATAAGAGAGGTAGTTTATTCACTTGCCTTGCCTCCATCGCTAGCTGGTGTGCACAATACTTTCCATGTATCTCAGTTGAGGCGCTACGTTCTGAATGACAGCCATATTCTGGGCCATTCGGAGTTAACATTGGGCACCAATCTGTCTTACGAGGAGCGGCCTATCATCATTCTCGATGTCGGGAAAAATTGCTGAAGAACAAAGTCATTCCCTTGGTTCGAGTTTCTTGGGGCGGTCGTTCTCCAGGGGAGTCTACCAGGGAATGCGAGGAGGACACCCGTTCACATTTTTTGCACATGTTTGTGTAGTGTTGTTGTTCCGTTGTTTTCGTTCTTTAATTTCGAGGACGAAATTTTTGTAAGGAGGGTATGATGTAAATTCCCAGTTCCGTATATGTATTTTCCGTATATTTTTCCATATTTCCCCTCCGTTTTTCCTATTTTTTAAATATATTTTATTATATTTTTAATAATTAATTCTTAAACCTAAAATCTAAACCCAATCCTAAGCCTACCCCAACCCGACCCGACCCAACACCCACACCCGCTTCCCTCTTCTTCTTCCTCGTTCTTTTTCTTTTTCCCGCTCTTTTTTTTTCCCACGTTCCCCCACTTCTCGCGTCCACCTCCACGAAACCCGTGCCTGCTCGCCAACTCCCCCACGCCCCCATCGCCAACGAACTCCCGCGATTCCCTCCACCAAATATCTCCTCCCTCCAATGGCTCCTCTATCTCATCGTCACCGTGAGACTCGCTCCCCCACGTCCTCGCCTCACCCACGACTCGACCGAGCCCTTCCCCTTCTTTTCCCTACCTCGCTCCTTCTCCCTCATCACTTTTCTCTTCGTCCCCTCTAAGCTTTCTCCTTCACCTCCCTCTCATTCCCGAGCTCTCCTGCAATCTCCGTTGCCACCCTCGACCCATCTCCACCTCCACCGGAGCTTCCTCCTCCATCGAGCTCTCCTCCACTGCCAACGAACCATCACCGTCGGAGCCCCTCCTCTCCTCCACCGCCAACGAACCATCACCTTCGGAGCCCCTCCTCTCCTCCACCGCCAACGAACCATCACCGTCTCCTCTCCTCCACAACACCGAACCTCCAAACCCACTGCACCCAAGCCTAAGTCACTTCCACAGTCGCCGTCGACTCCCACCATGCACTACCGATCCTGATCATCCCCTGCAGCACCCCGGAGCTCCGCTGCACCTCGCCGCTGTGCCACAGCACTCGCGCCACCACTGCAGGCCCACTGCCCATTCCGTCGCCAACGAGCCCGACAGCACTCAAGCTCGTCACTGTTGTCGTGTCCGTTCCACCGCCATCGTCGCCGCCGCAGTGCCGCCGCCATCTCCAGGCAAGAGAAAACCCTTCTCTTGTTGCTCATGCTATTACAAATCTAGGTTAATAACAATGTTAAATTATTTTTATATAATTTATATGTGTGTATGTGAATATATATACATCGATATAGTGTTAACATTTGTACGTGAGACATCATGTTGGTAGTAATGAATGGAGTCCATCCCGATTAGTTAGCCCTATTGATGCCATTTAAAATTTTAGGAATAAATTATCGCTTGTTGGTTATTGGAATCTTGTGTTCTCGACCGATTACCAAATGCTACCCAAGTGTTTGATGCGAACTATAAACCTAAACCTATCTTATTATGGAGGAATTTGCGATAGTTGGATTCCTTTGCTGCTTACGAATAACGTGTTGAAATTAGATGCAAAATATCGTGTTTATAATCATGTAAAGTCGCCCTCTAAAGGCGACACTAAATCTGAATTTTTACCGCGCATGTTACCTTGTTAAAATCTTTGTAAATGCAATACAATTTGGAATGTGATGTTCTACGGTTCATATCGAAACCGGATCGATAATATAAAACAAGTCATAGTTTATTTCTCGACAATTATAGATTACTGTAACGATATTTGGCTGCGAATGCGGCACTGGACTGCAGTCCGGGGCAGCATTTCGCGTGGATACCTGACTTTGAATACCTGTACATCCCTGCTTTAAACTAAAAATGCATGGATCCCCATATGGTCACGTAGATAATTTAGTTAGCTAACACATGAATCTGTTCCCATGAAACCGTCGTTTGATATTTAGTTTATATTTTTGAGTATCGATGTGTTCTGCAGTTTCTGCAGTAACATTTCTTACTCTGTCATACTAAACAGGGCGTAACTCCTAGTACAGGAAGGATATTGATAATCCGTTTGATGCATTAGAAACCTAACAGATAGAACTAGATTTTATTCACTGGGACGACACCTGAAACTGAACACAATCCTTAGCAAACTGCGCGCGAAGTTGGATTCCCAGTTCTGAAACTGGAATTATAGCAATCTATCGCTAATTTAAAATGGTGGTAAGTCCCTAACCTGAGTTCCGTTTTACATGAGATTAATTTTATTGATTAGATAATCAAGTGTAATTTGTATGCCTTTTATATTGTTTTAGTTGGTTTTACATGTGTGTTTTATGGTAAATTGTGCAAGTTATATGGCGTTGGCTGTCAAAATATAGTTAATGTCTGTTCAGTGCATTTTTGCCTATTTTGTGATTGCTTTATACCTGCTGCATAGTGATTGTTTACATTGAGACCTAGCGACTGTTTTGCATTGTCGATATATAAGTGTTAGTGATTGGGTTGTGGCAAATACGAAAGTGATATTGATAAGTGGAAACATGATTGAAAATGAAAGCGATACGTTTTTGTTCACAAGATGTCTAATGCCTGAATACATACTATAACCTGAGGAATAGGAAAATCAAGATAGAATTGAACTCATATTTAGCGAAGTACAGTGATTTAGAGGATGATCATTCGCTATTAGTGATACACACACACACATTAGGTCATGGGCCTAGCGGCACGGCTGCAGGGTTATGTCCCGAGCAACAGTGGACTGTAGTCTTGGACATGCACGAGACCCTTGTTAAACACAAGCATTCTTTCCACCAATTGATTTTATTGACTTAGTGACTGATAAGTAGTGACATACACATTGCCTAGTTTACCGACATGATATTTATACCACACCGTTCATATGTAATGACGTTCATTATACTCATTTTCTGCATTCTGTTGCACATTTCATGTCTAATTGCATTGTACCCATCATATATATATATATATATATATATATATATATATATATATATGTGTGTGTGTGTGTGTGTGTGTGTCGCCCTAACGACCTGAGTGTGCATGCTCAGAGGACGAAGTGGATCCAGTCCAGGTGCAGGACCTGCCATTCGAGATCACGGAGGTCTAGACTGCACCATCAGTGCCATTTCTTTTGCTTTAAGCACCATGTATTTTGTTGGTTAGTTTTTCCCTTGTGCAAAATAAATATATTTCGAACTCTTTTATTGCATTGTAATAAAGTTGTGAGCTGTAATTTTCCTTTACGCTAGTACTGTTTACTGACTACCATGTAATACTAGAAGCCGAAAGTGACTACAACAACAACAACAACTGAGCCTTTTATCCTAAGCATATGGGGTAGGCTACATAAACCAACATGAGAATCACGCCGGGTCCAGCACATGAATCCTCCGCTTCCATTCACTCCTATCGAACAATATACTTTCATTGAGTCCTTTGGCAACCATATCGTTTTGTATCACCTCCATCCATATTTTCTTCGGTCTTCCTTTTGCCGTTTTGTCATTGCCCATATCGAGAGTATCTATTCGTCGAACCGGTGTTTCCATAGGTCTGCGTCGCACATGACCAAACCATCTTAACCGGTTTTTCCACATCTTCTCCTCCACAGGTGCTACACCAACTTTTGCACGAATATCATCATTTCGCACGTTATCTTTTCTAGTGTTACCGCACATCCAACGAAGCATGCGCATCTCTGCTACATGCATCTTCTGTGTATGATGCTTCTTAGGAGCCCTGCATTCTGTACCATATAATAAGGCAGGCCGAATAGTGTTCCGATAAAACTTCTCTTTCAATTTTAACGGAAAGTTACGATCACACAAAATCTCTGTTGCACTCCTCCATTTCAACCAACCAGCTTGGATCTTTTGATTAATATCACTATCGATCTCCCCATTCTTTTGGACGATGGAATCTAGATATCTAAACTGGTCATTCGGTGATATCTCTTGCCCTTCCAATGTTATACCAATATGGTTTTGACTTCTCTGGTTACTAAATTTGCAATGCATATATGCTGTCTTGGACCTGCTCAATCTGAATCTCCGAGATTCCAATGTTTGCCTCCATAATTCCAATTTGGCATTAACCCCTGCTTTCGTTTCATTTACTAGAACAATATCATCAGCGAATAGCATACACCAAGGTAGCTAATCTTGGATAGTTCTAGTAAGCTCATCCATCACGATGGTAAACAGGAATGGACTTAATACAGATCCTTGATATAAACCAATTGTAATCGGAAAATCACTCGTTAAGCCGCCGCAAGTTCTGACATTTGCCACTACTTCATCGTACATATCCTTGATTATGTCAATATACTTGACGGGGACCCCCTTCTTCATCATTGTCCCTCATAATACCTCTCTAGGTACCTTGTCGTACGCTTTTTCTGAATCAATAAATATCATATGCAAATCTCTTCTCCTCTCACGAAAACGCTCGACAAGTTGACGAAACAAATGAATAGCCTCTGTCGTCGATCGTCCAGGTATGAATCCAAACTGGCTCTCTGTTATCTTAATATCCTTTCTTAGCCCGTGTTCAATCACTCTCCCCCAAACTTTCATGGTGTGACACATAAGTTTTATTCCACGGTAGTTTGAGCAACTTTGAATGTCACCCTTGTTCTTGTAGATAGGTACAAGGATACTTTTCCTCCATTCATTTGGCATCTTTTTTGTCTGCCAAATCTTATTAAACAGATCTGTCGGCCATTTAACGCATATTTCTCCTAAGCATCTCTAAATCTCGATAGGAATCCCGTTAGGACCAACCGCTTTTCTTAAACTCATTCTGTTCAAAACTTCTTTAACCTCATATAGTCTTATTTTACGCATGAAATCACGGTTTATATCTTGAGATTGAATGACAAGTCCATTCAAATTCTTAGTAAAGCTCTCATTGAACAAATTTGTCAAAATAATCTCTCCATCTTTTCTTGATATCCTCATCTCGAACTAAAACCTTCTGATTTTCATTTTTGACACACTTCACTGTAATTTTCCTTTACTCTATTACTGTTTACTGACTACCATATAATGCTAGAAACCGAAGTATGATTACAACGGGATTATTCCCTGACCGTAGGAGTATGGCTGGCTTAGTCACCCCTTATAATCCGTATTTTGGGAAGCGGGACGTGACAATAACTATTTCAAACTTTTTTTTGTTTTTTTTAAAATAAAGTTTTATTTCATATCATCAAACCTTTTATATCCGAAGATAAGAGAGTCCTCATCTATCTAAATTAGAAATACCTTTCAACTTGAGAATCGTAATATCTAAGAATATAATTCAGTTCGTTTCTCTATATTTTGTCGGCATCATATGAATCTGGCCCAATTGGACTCCCAATTGAGCGGACGGTCAAAGGATTGAGTGTGGACTGAATTTTGAGGGAGAAACCTAGCCTGTCTATTTGAATAAACCCGAGCCTGACTAACTTTAGGTGCCAGATAAGGTTTGGTACCAAATAAGTATAGACTTGGTTTTGATCTCTCCCTTTATCCTATATATGATGTATGGGCTAGGGTTTGACATATTTGTGATTTAGACCTCTCTAGGGGGGTTTTCCCCTCTATTTGCTCTTAATCTTCTCCATATACCTTTTAAGCTAGATGAGTTGTGAGATTGATTGTATCAAAACATTGTTTGCTTCTTTCGCAAAGCTGTGGCAACCGACAAGATTCATATCGAGAGGATCTTTGAAGTTAAATGTTTAGGCCTTGTTTGGATGTGGAGTAAGGATAACTATGACAGATTTTTAAGCGGAGGCAGAGAGAATGCAAACTGTGGTTTACAAGTCTCAAACTTCATAGAGTTTTGTAAACTTTGATCAGGTTGGAGTTGAGATAACTTCAATTATCTCAAGTTTTGGGCTGAAATAACTTACAGTTAAATAACTTACAGTTATTTCAGCTCCAAAATAATCCCCAAATAAGATTTGGTTAGCATTTTAGAGTTTTGCTTTCTAAATCCAGTTTACTAAACTAAACTTTGTTTCCAAACTGGGCTTTAGAAGTGCCATGGTAAACTTTTGGCTGTCTATTCAGTTGGAAAAATGAACATTCTTTGCAAATTTTATCGCTAGAGGACACATAATCCCCTTTGCTTTCTCCTGCAAATTACTTCACGTAATTTTATAGAGATGATTTACTACGTTCACAATATATATAGCTGTACTTTGAATAAATATACCATAAGTCATACTATGTTATATGCACTGTACAACTAGCCTTTCTTGAGTGGCACCGCATCCGACCCTCGCTCGCTGTGTCATCTCATATTGGAGAGGAAATTGGTACCAACTAAGCTAAGCCCAGTTGGTACGGTGATGATGTTGGATGTAATGATTTGGAGCATGATTTTTGACTAGTTCTGGCATGGTACTTGATAAAAAAAAATTGGGTATGCTAAAATATGATTGATGTTGTAGAAAAACTTTGTTAAATATTTTATAATGTTTTATTCGATAATTTTTTTAAAATAGTTTTCTTCTGCCTGCGGTCTTTTTGTTTGTTTTTCTTTTTCGACTGAAAGAACTGGACAAATATATAAACATCCGATGCGGCGAAAAAGATAAGTAAAAAAGTTTGTACGCTAAAGAAATACGGTACTCATGAAAACAAAAACAAACAAATGAGCAGCTATCTTTTTCCCTTGAAGGCAATTGCATTTTTAAGAAAAGAAAACTTGCGCTCATGAAAAAGGTAAGGACTTTCATGATGGTGGTCTTTTATATTTCATATATATATGAGGTTTTACCATGGCAAGGAAATTGCTTCATTCAATGCCATTCTTGAACACAATTGATCTTCTTTTAAATTAATACGTAGCCTCTTGTATATCTTGAGCAGCATGTCTCTAGCGCGACTTCAGAATCATTATCAAATAATTAATGTAAACAATTTTAGAAATATTAGCATTATAAGTGGCATTTAAATTTGTCCTTGTCTATTGCAGCAACCAACCAATCAATTTCAAAAACATTAAAATAGGGCAATTAGTACAGCTCGGGCTCATAACTCCTTCCCCACTGCATAGTCAATTTTGGAAAACAAAAGAAAGATGGCACAATTCCCTTTCTTTCTTTCCTTTTATTATTTATATATTTATTTATTATTATTATTATTAGCATTAGCGTTGAAAAAGAATTTGCACATATAGCGGGGATGGGAATTATTCAGCGTGCCACAAGAGAAAGAAAAGAACATAAATAAACCAAATGTATTGTAGAAAAAGACATAATTTTTCAATTTTTAGACAAAATCAATCACTTGTAAGCAAATTCTTTTTCAACACTAAATACATTACTAATTCTCAAACATGAGAAAATTCTTTCTTATGTGCAAATTCTTTTTTGGTGCAATTAAAATGTTTAAATTCCAGAAAATGCCCAACATTCGATCCTTCTCTTTCGAAAACCTTCACTTTGCCCCATCTGCGTCTAATGGTGTAATGATTTCCCAAAAAACCCGTGAACTCCAAAAATTAAAAGGCATTTCTTGCAATTTAGTCAATTATAATTACCTAATTTGATCTAAATGATGCAAGATGAAGAAAAAGAAAATGGTCGAAAAAGGGATTTAATAATTATTATCCTGATTATAAACCAACCCATACAGCAGCGGAGAAATCAATAATCCACGCCCACTGCCATTCAACTTGCACGCCAGTGGGGGTGCATTATCAAAATCCTAGAGTAACAATAACAAGAAATCCCAAAAAATCCACAAAAAAAATATGTAGAGGGGGCAAAACCGTCATCGGAACCTCCCGTGATCGGCGAGCTTCCTCGATCCGTTCGGCACGAGCGACGCCGCTCCAGCCGACACGTGTCTCCTGTGAGGAAGAGAGCAGCGGCGGTGCTGCGAGTCGCCGGAGATCCCCAGATCCGCCGCCGGCTTCGAGCTCGGCCGCACCAAGGGGCTGAGGCACACCGCGAACCCCGACAGGTGCCGGCTCTTCACCGGTAACCTACGGACAGGCGTCGGTTCCGGCCGCCGCCAGCCGGTGCCGGAATCGGTCGAGTACCCGCTCGAACAAGCCGAGTCGTCGCCGTCGCCGTCGATCGGCGACATTCCTCGTTCTTGAAAAGGTTCCGACGGCCTCAGACGCGGCCTCGATCTCGATCGCCTGAAGAGATTCGAGATCCAAGATCTCGACGATCTGATCTCGTCGTCGGATCTCGAGAATCCGAAGAGCGCGGAGAAAATCGAGAACTTCTTGCGTCTGGGTTGTTCGGAATTGGCGGCGGCGGCGGCGGCGGTGGAGGGGCCCACCTGAGGGGTGCTAAAGAAGCGGCGGCGGCAGTGTTGGGGCCCGCTGGAGGAGCCGGATCCGAGGGATCGGCGGTGGGCGACGTAGGGGGAGACGGAGCGCGGGAAGTCCGGATGGGGCGGCGGAGGGGGCTCAAGGCTCCGGCGGCGGTCAGGCGATCTGCCGTCGCGGGCGGCGAGGAGGGAGAGGAGGCGCTCGCGGAGACACGTGGCGCAGACGCCGGGCCCAGGCACGTACGGATGCCTCTTGCACTTCATCGTTCACCACCACGGCATTAGAGAGAGGAGGCCACCATGGATTTGGGTTTGGGGTTTGAATTGCAGCGGAGATCGCGAGAGAGAGACGAGAGAGATTTGATTTTCTTTCTGTCGAGTTGTTCGTGGTGTATTTATTGGAGAATTTAGTATAGGGAATTTTATATATACCACCCTACTCAAATCTTTATATATATATTCCTTCAAGATTTCATCAAATTGTCTTTTTTAGGTTAGAAAGTTTATCATGTTCGTACTCGGTTTGCTTGAACATAACCCTCGGTAGGAGGCTTTGAGAGGTAAATTTATTTGAAGTAAAAGATTACATATTAGTGAAAAGGGTTACCAATGATGATAGAGGATTAAATTGCAAGTTATGAGGTAAATATTATAAATTTAACTTTCAGGTAGAGCTAGTGTCCTCTGTATGTAAATCCGCTCCGACAATGAAGGGGCTTTAGCTGATAACCTGAAAGATTTAAGGGAGGAATATACTTCAATAATTCGGGATATCATAAGGATTTTGCTTCGGTACACTTTTTTCTTGTTATTCGCCGTAGGACCTGCCGGTTCTGCTTAATCAAATGGTAACACATACCGATTTTTCCCTTTTTTTTATAAGCAAAGGTCAATTTTTTCTTTATTTTCATAAGTACAAGTTAAGCTACCCGGTTAACCCGGTCGCCATTTTGATTGAATGATGATTGAATGATGCAGAATCAAAAGTGCAGAAGCACAAGAAGTCGACACATTTACGAAAAAGGCCCTGGACTTTAAGGAAAGCGTGGACTTTACATCATTCTGTATAATCAATGGAGGTGCTGACTAGTCTTTAATGCGTTGGTGGAAGAAACTGGTGCTGACGTAACAGTGTCACACCTTGATAACAGGAAAATAAATGGCATCAAAATTGAATAAAGGATAGTTTTTATTTTTCTCCCCATTCTTTTTTAATATTACAGTTGTTGATCAGAAAATGGTAAGGGCCATATGCCCCTTTTTCAATTGGCATTTGGGTATTAATTAACTAGCAAAAGTGCCTCAAAATTGACTTTTTTGAGATAGAGACGATGAGAGAATTTAGATCAAGGAAGAAGGGTTGATGGAAAATTGCGGTGCTGAATAGGCATTTCTTCATGTTATGAAGAACAGCTCAATAACTACCGTGTAGATTCTTTCTTTGGATAGATTACATTTAAATACCATGAACCTTCACAGTTCTGCAGAAAAAATTATCATGGACTTCATAAGAATACCATAAGCTTGCCTAAAATACCACTCATCGTTTATTTTACCAAACTCCTGTTGGTGCAAGGGTCAAGCGACAGTCAGTTTTTTTCTTGGGGGGCGTACCGTACCATTGAGGCAACCGTTTTTTGTGTAGGAAGAGGAGAATCAAAAAGAGGATTCCAAGGCTAAAATGGGTTATATTGGCCACCTAAAAATCTTCAATAATGTTATGCATGGTACTTTTGTGCAACAATCTAGCATCGCTTATGGTTTTTAATCATAACTTATAAATTTAATGGTATTAAAATGAACAATCATGAAAGGCAGTGGTATTTTAGTATAATTAACCTTCTTAATTTTTTTTCCATATCCAACAGTAAATTTTATGAACAAACCAAACAGTTCCCAGGTTGTCTCTTATCCCATGTTCATCTTCAAATTCTAGCTCTTTCATAAACATCACCGACTCTAAGAGAACCGTCATTCTAGTCTGCTTGAAGATTTTCGGATAAGCCATAGGCGGCACTTCCTACTCCCGCTTGATCTTCCTGTCCTTTGATTTCGAGTTTCCGCTAGCGGTCCGCCTCGCCCCTACTCATTATATGTAATTCATGTCCATGCTCTCTTGACCTAGAAATTGTGATACATTCGTATAAACATACTTTTCTTTACAAAATCAAAATTATATACGCGCCGCCTTCCACAAGACTAGATTTTGCCTCCATGGAAGCAAAGGGAGGAACAATAGTTGATGAAGAAACGGGCACGAACCTGATAGATCGGCCTCCTAAATACATAACGGGTATTTGATAGATGATGGTTGTGAGATCGTCTTAAATTCATAACATGCAATTGTCCTCCCTCACATGGTAAAGTCGGACCACAGATCTGCTTTGTCCAGCATACCTCATGTTATCATATCGTTTCTTCAATATTTATTTGTTATATCCTGTGCAAAAAGTAGGAAAGCAAATAATTCTCAGCAAATTGAATTCAGCTACTAAAAGCAAATCATCGATGAAGTTTCAATCTATGTAGCTGGTAAAACCAAATGATACACGCAGTTGATTGAAGAAAGCCGTCAAATATCAAATTTGAAAGATGAATCATGTTTAGAATCTCAGTTCCCATTCATCTAAGACATTTCTGGTGTCTCGCATACAAATAGGGGTGAGAGAGTTTTCCAGTTACTCAAAGCATAGACATTGGGACTTAGGTAGAAACAAAAACCAGATACAGTGTCAGGCTTGAGGCACCAATATTGATTAAGTGTGAGTGTGGCCAGACATTTTTTGGGGAAACCAGGATACTATGTGATAGATCAGCAAGCAATGACATTGTTCCTAGTGTACGTTATGTATATGAAATTTTATCTAATTGTCCTATTGTGTCAAATCATGAATACCGTTATTTTGTGACTTTTATTGATAATTTCTCTAGAGTGATAAAGTTGTACCTTTTGAAATTGAGATATGGAGTATTCACTGTTTTTAAGTCCTTCTATATTGAAGTTCGAAATCAATTTGGTAAATCGGTAAGGATTTTGCGAACTGATAATACCAAAAAATACTTCAACTCCGATTTCATACAGCTTCTAGACTCTTTTAGCATCATTCATCAATCTTCATGTCCTTACATATCTCAACAAAATGGGGCGTCTAAAAGAAAGAATAGGCATTTGCTAGAGGTCACACGTACTATTTTGATTCACATGCATGTTTCAAAACGTTTTTGGGACTATGTTGTTCTTACTGCTTATCATTTGATTAACCGTATGCTCGGTTCTGTTCTAGATGGTCAGATACCCTTTTCTTTATTGTTTCCCTCTAGGCCATCCTTTCCACTCCCGCCATGAGTCTTTGGGTGTACGTGCTTTGTTCATGACCATCGTCCCAGGGTATCCAAACTTGATCCTAAATCTATTAAGTGTGTGTTCTTAAGGTATTCTCGAAATCAAAAAGGCTATAAATGCTATAGTAAAGAGTTAGATAGGGTGTTCATCTCTACCAATGTTACCTTCATGACAGCACCCCATATTCTTTTCTATCTATTTTGTTCCATCTGTTCATAAGGATTTTTCAATTGATGTGTGTGATATCATGGTTGTTTCACCTACCCAGCCTGAGCCTAATGAGTCGACTCCTTCAGCAAGCCCTTCTACTACTCTTTAATTCGAACCCTTTATGGACCATACTAAGGAGCTGATGCGAGAACAAGTTACTCATATATATACTAGACGGGTACAACAGACTTCAAGTTCAACCGAAATGCCACCGATCACATCTTCTGCTCCAGATCTGGAACCCTCTTATTTGGATGTTCCTATCGTCCTACGGAAGGGCACTCGTACTATTGCCCCTCAATATCCTATCAATGATTATGTGACATGCACAATTGAATCCTTATCGTGCATTCATTTCATCTTTGGGTTCTCTTACTCTTCTCAGTTCAGTATCTGATGCCCCGACTCATCCTAGCTTGAGAAGAGCAATGGAGGAGATACTTACCTTATGTCTTAATGGCACATGGGATCATACTTGCCTTCCTCTTGGAAAGAAGGTAGTTGGTTGTAGATGGGTATATACTGTAAAGTTGAACCCTGATGGCTTCCAAACTCGGCTAAAAATTAGGTTGGTAGTGAAGGAATATTCACAAACTTATAGTGTGGATTATGATGAGGCTTTCTCTCCCATGGCCAAGATTGCCTCCGTTCGCATCTGTTTATCGTTGGCTGCCACATATCATTGGCCTTTACATCAGTTTAAGATGAATATATTTCTGCATTGGTACGTTGCAGGAGGAGATATATATGAAGTAACCGTCTGGTTTTGTTGCTCAGGAGAAGTCTGGGCTTGATTACAAAGCTCAAGAGGCCGATGTATAGCCTCAAAAAGTCCCCACATGCATGGTTTGAAAGACTGACAGATGTTATTAGGACCTTTGGTTTACGAAAGTCCGATAGTGATCGCTCTGTTTTCTATCAGTATCATGGAGGAAAAAGAATCTTTATGGTCGTTTATGTGGACGACATTACAAGAGATGATGAGCGAGAGATTGCTGACTTGAAGACTCATCTTCAACAACGGTTTTGCACCAAAGACATAGGAGAGTCGAAGTATTTTCTAGGCATTGAGGTATCGAAGTCGTCGAAAGTGATTTTCGCCACTCAGCAAAAGTTTGTGCTTGATATGCTCTCAGAGGCCGGTATGTCTACTTATAGGCCCATCGGCTCTCCTATGGAGCCGAACGTGAAGCTCTTTGCGGGTAAGGAGTAGCATGTTTCTGATCAAGGACGGTACAGGAGATTAGTTAGCAAACTTAACTATCTGATCACTCATCCAGATATAGCTTTCCCGGTCAGTGTATTGAGCCAGTTTATGTCTGATCCTTACGAGGCTCAGCTTGAAGCAGCTCTATGTATCTTGAGGTATTGAAGAGTGCCCCTAAAAAAGGTATGGTTTATAAGGACTATGGGCATTCCAAGGCCACAGGTTTCACAGATGCAGATTGGATAGGGTCTCCCAATGACAGGAGATCGACCACTGGTTTCACAGATGCAAATTTGGCAGGGTCTCCTGATGACAGGAGATCGGCCACTGGTTTCTGTGTGTTTGTTAGAGAGAACTTGGTTTCTGGAAATGTAAGAAACAAAGTGTGGTTTCTAAATCCAGCGCAAAGTCGGAGAACAAAGCAATGACTTACTACAAGCGAGTTGTTGTGGAATCATTTTCTACTTACAGAGCTTGGATATAGTTCTGATACGTCTATGAAGCTCTATTGTGACAACAAGGCTGTGATGTTTTCCACAAATGGACAAAAACACATCAAGGTTGACCGTCACTTCGTTCGTGAAAAGGTTGAGGATAGATTCATTGATACGATCCATATGAAATCAGAGAACCAACTTGCTGATTTGTGCACTAAGCCTCTTGGTTAATCTCGTGTACATTTTATTTGTAACAGGCTGAGCATGTATGACATATATGCTCCATCTTGAGTGGGAGTGTTATGATATATGATGTAATAGACGGTTGTGGCGTATTAGAGATATATTTGTCATAAGTAGTATGCATATATAAAGAGGTGATGGGATAGGATTTTCTATTCATCACAGTTCTCCCCAAATAACTCACTCTCACTTCAATCTACAACGGTACCTGACATAAGGGATCAGCTAAGCAACCAACCTGGTAAAGACCAACCTCCATCTTGCGGGCGACCACCCTATTTCCAAACGACAAGCTACAGGGCCAGCACAAGTAATTTTCAGCTGTCCGGTAAAGGTTATCGAAAGTGGGCTAGGTCTGCTGTAACCAGAGGATTCCGAAGAGATTCCCAAAAATCATCTCAGCTAGAGAATTACCCATATATAGGAAAGATGTAAATAAGCACCTTGCAAATCCTAATCTAGCATGCGTTCTCTAATACTATAAACACCAAGTTGCGTATAGGAGGAGGTACATGGTAAGGACCAACCTCCACCTTTGTTCTTGCACGGTTCATAGTCTGTGTGTCTACCGCCTTGTTCCAACCTCACTCAACAAATCTCATTGGTGCACTCAGGTATCCTATTAGTTTGGCAGCCTAAGTAGCACGGATACGGATACGGGATGCTATATGATCAGGATTCGCGATTTTTTAAGAATCTAGGAAACAATTTGTTAGAAACGCTGAATTTTTGTTGTTAAAATACATATACATAATAACAAAAAAACACCATTTTAGCAAATTGCGATCAAGATTATATATAAGTTGCAGGTATTGATGCTTAGATTGTTGGTATCTAATCCATGATACATGTTTGATTCATCTAGATTAAAATATAAATTTCTGGATGTGACAAATAGAGTTTCACACGTATTTTTGGCGAATATGAAAGAATCCGATTTGGATACACATTCGGTACGGACACGTCATCTTGATGACAAATCCGTGCAACACAATTGGTAGCATCTGTTCCATAAGTAAAGATTCTATATTATGGGGATCAAAAGATTTATAGATCGAACTATACTACCAATCAGGTATACAAACTGACCAGATTTTGGGAGCTGTAGAAGAAAGAAGTATGAGGTTAATTTCCTGTATAAAAGAAAGAAATAGCCCAGGGTCCAAATTCTAGCCTTTGACAGGTATAAGGGAACTGTCAACTTTATATTATCCTAATATTGTTGCCGCACAAACCAATATGAAAACATAAGAACATTCAAAATGTTAAGTTATTTTTTTTTTAATTTCGCTTTAACTAAATTGATTGTTGATCAAAAAAAATCCTCATTGGCAAATTAGAGAAGGAAAAATCTGATAGAAAGGTATCCACACATCAAAATGGATATTTAGCAGTGGCAACACCATCATCCTCAAACAATATATTTGACCTCTTTCTTTAAATTGAAGCGAAGTTGAGGGTTGGATTTGTATCTCAAAACCTAGAGTTTGGACTTGTTTACGCCATAATTAGATACCATTCAGAAATAAAATTCCTACAAGATGAATAATGAGAATACTTGAGAGAAAGATCCTGGCGTAGATGTTATATAAAAGAGTTTGAATTCTGTAACTAAATTATAAATTTCAAACTAAGAAGCAAAGAAGAATTTGTATATAATATATCCAAGGAAAATCTGGGTTGGAATGTAAATTTACAAAGAAAGAAAGAATAAAAGTCGCAGGAGAAAGATAATTAATTAATTAAATGTTATTGTGTGTGTGTGTGTGTGTAGTATTATTCTGGGAACAATATGTTCATAACCCTCCAATAATTTAAATTTCTCTTCTGTATCCTTCCATTAAATTTCAATCACATTTTAAACATACTTCTCTGTGTTACCCCTATTAAAGTAATTCCTAACCCCCACCCCCACCCCCCACCCTGGGGGGGGGAATCTTTCTTTATCAAACGTAATTTTTATATTAAAGCGAAGGAAAAATCCCAGATGAAGGACAATGCAGTCGGAACCATGAGTTCGTTATCTGAAACTTTAGGTGGAAGCATGAAAAACAATTGTATTCTTGAAGCTAATGTGAGCGGAAAACAATAAAGATGGATCAATTTGTTTTTTCCACATCCCTACTTAGGCTCTAATACACCAAATCTCTTCCCAAACTTCCATTTGGTATAGCCTCTTCTTGAATAGGCTACACCAAAATTTTCAAGGACCTATACAAAAGAGTGTATTTGAACAATCTCTAGTCAAGAATTATGTGACAAGGGTGGTAACCCATATGTTCCCAATAATGATTTATCCCTCATAAAATCAAATTAAAACATGAAGGAGATTGGGTACGTAAAATCAAACTGTCAACTCATACAAAGTTTAAAAGGGCACAAGGGGAATAAGAAGAAAGGATTTATTATATACAGTGTACAAGGTACTGAAACCAACCATAAGAAGAAAGGATTTATTGTATACAGTGTACAAGGTACCGAAACCAACCATATATGAGGTGCACAAGCAAAGCAAGCAAAAAAGATAACTATGCCAATCCATGTAATAGTATACAACAAATGCTACTGATTATAATAATAAAATAAAGAGAATTTGTCGAAATGATGGAAGAGCAGTAATATTACTGAGAGACATACCATTCCTACGGTCGACTCTGTCCCAATGCTGTCCAGGATTCATGCCATGACGATTTGGATCAAACCAATTACCCCTGTAATCCCGCAATGACGAATAAGTAGCCTGAGAAATTATAATCCCAAATGCTTTTTGTTTGCTCGTTATTGCCACGATCTTCCAAATGACGTGTGATTTGTGCTACGGCTTTTAAAGAAAATTATAAGAACATAGAAAGTGCCAGTAAAGAAAGGAGTGTAAATTACAGATCTACGAACTGCCTTCATCAACTCTGCCATTGGATCACCCCATCTGATGCTCTCTATTGACTATCATCTCCACAAGAAGTAATACTGAGTCTGAGACATGCAAGAAAAAAATTAGCATACACAAAATATTAGCAAATTAATATAATGATAACATATTAATCGCAAGTGCAGTTAGAACATACATGAACAAGCATTTCTTGTAAAACAAATAAAAATTATCTATTAAAAAATTAATTTTAAAGAGTAAACCAAACAGAATAGATTTTTCTAAATTGCTCATTTGAAAATTATATGTCTCTGAACATTCTGATTTGCATTGTGAACATTCATGATAAAATCGTGTTGCACTATCAAAATAAAGAAATAGAAGGATCATGAGGAAACAATTTCCAAATGCTTCCATAAATTTAAGGGCATTTGATACCATGCTAAGCTTAGAGACATCTGGTATCAACAAAACATGGAATGCAAAATATCTAGGTTAGATCCAAACAATGCGTTTTTTCTTTTGCAACAATCAAGGACCAAAACCATTACAGATCTTGTGAATGTTGTCCAATTTTTAGCCTAGGGCAAAACCAGGTTAGTGCTAATTGCTAGGCTGGGTTCGGGACATGACACCACAGGAACGGAGTGAATCTAAAGCTCCATAAATCTTGATTGGCAGAATATGGGATTTTGAACTGAATGTCACTTCAGGTTAGGAAACCAAAACCTGAGAGATAACCCTAGCATCTCTCTTGGAAATTAATCCATATATGTCCACTCTCTAATTGAGAAGATTTAAGCATGCCTTTGGATAAAATCCTTTATATACCAAACTTTTTTTTATATTAAGAAGAATTGATAACTTATTTTTAGACTATTTTATTTAATTGTCCAAATATTAATGTATTGATTATTTAAGATTGGCAATGGTAAATTCAGAGATTAACTCCTTAGGCTATTAACAATAAAACATAGAAGAATTATTGGCATACAAGAAACATTTTTTTATTAAACAATGCGGTTTAGCTTTCATATTATTCATGGTTGTGTTTCAGTGCACCATATTACATATATGCTGAAACTAAATTTATGATCTGTCAAATTGTTAGTGGTGAAAGTTGTTGGTAATCTTTAAAGGGGGCTAAGAACACCATATGTAATAGAGTGCCTTGTTATCATTGTAAGCTGTCCAATTGGCAGGTTGGTTATCTTCCCTGGTGCAAGCTATTAGTTGCGACGAGATCGTAGTTAAATGATTGGTGAAGAATACTCATAGTTCAAACAAATGGTGGTCGCTAATCCAATAGTATTCTAACTTCTAAAGTGTATAAATGTCTCCAATGAATGGAATTCTTTGAAGTTGTAGTGAACATTTGCTAGATCAGGATGGAAGAAGAGGAGTGCCGCCTTCACCGTTTAATAGCAATCAAAGTTTTATATGGGTCATAAGTAGACACTTTCCATATTGAAAGTGCATGGTGAGAGACTAATTAAAGAGTTTGAAACAGCGTTCAAAAAGATGTCTTATTTCATTATACCGCAACATTGTCAAAAGTTTCTACAGCACTTGATTCATGAACTTGTATTAAAAGACCTAGCATGTTTATCATATGGGCCTCAGATAAAGAATATTGTTTCCAAGCCAGATAATACCTTGGATGTTTGCTCCAATGCCAACGATCTTCCCAAATCTTCGGAGACCGTCCATTATTTCTTAAAAGATGAAATTGAAAGTCTGACTGTTTTAGGAGACTTGCGGGCGTTGGGGTCAAAAATTTCACCCCTTCGACCAAAGTAAAAAAGTCAAAGTCAACCCGAAGACCGGGCCCAATCCATGTCAAGTGAGTCCGAACCTAAGTCAAGTGGGCCCAAACCAGAACCAAAGTCAAATGGGCCCGGGCCCAAACCAAGCTCAAGCATGGAGGGCCGGACTCATGCTAAGAAAAGAAATAAAAATGTAATAGATATATTCAATATATAATAAGTAGAAAGTTAATGTAAAAGAAATAAGCAAAAAGCCAATTTTTGTAAAGCCCAGGGGCTAAAATACAAAAGGTGTGCATATGTGTAAAAGAATGGACAAAAAGCCAAAATTATAAAACCTAAGGGGGGCTATGTGTAAAATGTAAAGGCCATAAAAGCCAAGCATATATGGCAATAATAACATTTATTCTCTCAATCTTTCTAGAGTTTTGAACCTCCACCAAAAAAGGTAAGTCTTCTTCTTCCTCATCTTCTTCTTCCTCAAAGCGATAGCTCCAAAAGGAAAAAGAGTTTCTTTCGGATCTCTTTCATCTCCTTCATCTTTTTTTTTTCTCAACACAACCCATCAAAAGAGAACCCGTCTCTTTTAGAAAACTAAATCTCAAGAACCAAAGATCCAAGATAAAAAAACAAGTAAAAGAGGAACTTTTCTTTATCAAGTTTGAAGAACAAGGGAGAAGGACTCTCGGGGTGAAAGCTCATGGCTTTCATGAGCTTTCACCCCTGGCAAGCGTTTTCGAACATGTAGATTCGATGAAAGCCACTTGATCTCGGATCTCTTGCAAGATCTATGAGACATGGATCCGTCCATGTTCCTCGCCTAATCTTCGAACACGGGATCCCCGTGTTCAGCCCCAACTTTCGAAACCCCCCAAAAAAGGTTTTCTGTCTTCGCAACCCTCCAAAAGGGGTTCTCTCTCTCGAAACTCCCCAAAAGGGAGTTCCCTATTTCGGGACCCCCTTATTTAGGGTTCTCGCTGTTGGAACCCCCTCAAAAGGTCTTGCTGTCGGGACCGCCATTTAGGGGGTCTTCGCCTCGGGACCCCCCTCACTCGGGATTCCACTAAATTTCTCTTCCTCTCTCTTTCCCCACACGGAAAGTTCGACACATTTAAAATACTTCTATCTTTCAAAAAAAAATTCTAACGGGGCACTGTCCCGCACCCCGTAAGGGAGCTGCTAGACCCCTAGCCCACTATCCGGATAGCGGGACCCCCGTAAACTCTGCGAGGCACCTGATATGCCCGAAACACCTTCAAAATTATTTTCAAAACACAACACGCGTATATCTCAAACTGAGTTCGTATGACCAGTACGACCCATTAATCGGAAGTTCCCTCGCCTCAAACCGATGGGTAATTAACGACAGTTTTGTCCGCGGCTGCCGGAGATTGGAATCCCCACAATCAATAAACCTCTGCTTATTTTAGACAGGGGGAATCTGTACACGCCTGACAAGCGAGCACATCCTACCTCAATGAGTGACGAAAAACATTCTACAGATTCTAGTACGTCCGGTAGAACCTATCTCTCCTCTCATTGGGTCAAAAGATCATGCGAACTCATTCAACATAGATATCGTTGTTTGTACTGAAATTATATTTTTTCATGCAGATTATCAATCTTCAGCAACAACAATCAACATCACTCGACAATGTCTCCGAAGAGGAACTTGGCTTCTGATGCAACCCCAGTCTCGTATACAATCAAGACGACTGCTCGAGTGATTCTCCCGTCAAGCCTTCTGCAACAGTGGGAGAAACCGCCGCTTCAATTCGGTTCTATCTTATTTTCTTCGGCCTTCAATGCTCCTACCGCGGAGCCTCCAGCAATCCAAGTGGCCAAACCAGGCTCAAAAGGGAAGAGGCCAAATGTCATAATCGCAAGGCGTCCAAGCCCAAACGCAAGTCTATTTTTGAACGGCTCTCCATTGCTCCAGCTTGGGGCAAAGCCGTCAACACCGAGAAAACGATGAGACGTCTCGGGCAAGATCAGGTGATGCCCTTGACAACTACACGATCAGGTGTCTTCTCTGGACTCCTCGTCAATCGGTCTACGGCGGCTTCCAAGAAAACAGATGTCCGCCAAGCCTTCAAAACTGAAAAGTTGAGATAGAAACGGACGTCAACACCAAGAAAATCACAGCGAATATCCAATTTCCTAATATGGCGTTCCTTTTGTTATTAGGTACATATGAATAATACAACAAATAACTTAACATTTCCATACAAATAGTATACTTAGTTTTTTGTAAATTTGCAAATCCCATTAATCCTTTCTACTTAGATTCCTACAATACAAATTTCTTTGTTAAAGACTTTTCCACCATAATCATAATTCCCAAACATCCACTTACATATCAGCTTATTTGTAAGAAATTCAAATAGCAGAAATCAAAATATATCAAATTTAAACTACCTTTGACATCTCCTTTCTTTTACATTGCTCTTTCTAATCTCCGGCGCCGATGTGGCAGCGAGAGATCGATCGCTGTCTTGATCGCAGTCTTCGAGCCTCTCGCACACCAATTCACTTCTATGCCTTCATTCGTCGTCTCTAATATTAAAAAGGCTCAGAGGGCAAAAACAAAATATTGGGTTTTAAATTTAGGGCTATTGGAATGGCCGGAGGATTCTTGTACTCCGCAGCCGACGACAACACGCTCAAGCATTCTGCCCTAAAAGGCACAAAATTTGAGATTTAGCATTTATTATAAACTAATTAGAGAGTTTCTCCTGATTTTAAAACTATTTAAGAATTTAGCACATTTGAATCAAATCAATGACACATACACGTCACGTAGAATTAACCGTTTGCATATGTGGAGTTTTTAAGCCGCACTTGCAAAATGCGGCTCATACAAATGCCTCTGGTTGGGTACAAGTCATATTCCGCACTTTAAAAGTTCGGAATAAACTGGCCTCCACATCCAGCGAGCAAAAACATCATGCTTGGCTCTCTGGTTAGGGGGCGAAGTCATATTCCGCATTTTCAAAGTGCGGAATAGACCGGCCTCCACATTCAGAGAGTCAAGACATCAGACTTGGCTTTCTGGATTGGGGGCCAAGTCTTATTCCGCACTTATAAAGTGCGGAATAGACTGGAGCAACCTACAACATCCAATCCTGAAGCTCTTTGCCTTCTCGTTGGTTCCAACGCTCAATTTGTTAATTTTTGCAACTAAACAAATTGAACCGAACTTCAATTTTTGCACATTAAACAAAAAAACCGCGGTCTAAAAGTTCATACAAAAAACGGGCAGCACCCTTTTTGTAAATTTTGAATAAATTCATGTATAACATCAATAAAATAAACGCTACTTAATACGGGTGCTAACTGAAGGGTTATGGCAGCGCCCCGGCCATCGAAACGCGGCCAAAATGCGGAACAAAAATTCATTAAACTGGCGCTACCGTTACCCGATTTACGGATCGACCTTAAACCCTAATCTAGCATCCTAACTAAGAGTTAGAATCGTTATACCGAGTTGATCCGTATCCTTCGGTCTTCATTCCAAGCTCCTAGTGATCCTTTGATGATGTTTGGTTATCGGTCTTCCTTCATCTCCGATGATCCACCTGAGGGAAACGGCGCAAGCTCCAGCCTCGTCGAACGAGACAACCGACGCTCCAAAGTTGCTAGCGATGGAGAGTGGGGGTGTATGAAAGTGTCACTACAATTTTCTCTCAACATATTTTGCTCAATGAGCAAGCATAGAAGATGAATGAGGAGGTGAGGAAAGAATGGCATGAGCAACAAAATTGGTTAAGTCTTTTGTGTGAGCATGAGAGAGTGGAGTGTAGCAAGCATAATCTCACAAATCGAAAAATGAATCCCACCACCAAAAAGTGGCCGGCCCCCTCTTTCTCTCATTCCCACAAAAAAGATCTTATCCAATTAATCAAATAAATAATTCACAACCATACTTTGCTACATGCCCAAAACCATACTTAACACTATGCACATGCCACCTCACATCTCCACCTCATTTGTGAGTCAAATGAATTTTCCAAAAATGGAAAATCATACAAATGAGGTGGCCACCTTCTAGAAGCTATTCCGTATAAAATACGGAATACTTTCCGGTACACGTATCGAAATACATATACGCGTACTCGTATAAAAAATACGAATAGCCAAGAGAGAAAATAAATAGCGAACAATAATACTAGAATACACGTATATTAATACATATGTAAAATATTAAATCAAATCCTGATTTAATAATCTGGCTTAATCCTAAGCCGCTAGTATTATCAGCCGTTCGATTAAAGTCTGTGCCGCACATGCACAAATTTAATCGGACACCTGTATGTATCAACATACGAAATTTACACCATATCGCCTGAACCGTGAAAACCCTCTGTGTGGGACTCTAAAGACTCGTCAATACTCTGGCAGTGGGTTTAACCACAAGCACGTCAGCGGCACTAACTGTACGTAACGGCTACCCAGGTATTGAGCGAAAGGGAGGCTGACGAGCAAACTCATCCTGAACCCCTACTGAGCCTGACAGTGAAAATATCCGTACAGTCCGGTCTGTTCGTCTAAGAGTATCGCATAACGAGTCTAGGGGGTGGATAAAGTCAGACCCATAACAACACGATATTTAGTGTCAGCATGATACCCATCACCTCCTGAGAAACTATCGATCCTGGATCGGTAATTCTCGTCTACCATAGCCATGGATTTTTGGTGATGGCCACCCGTACACAACGCGACATCAACCCCCAATACCGGGAGAGACGAATCCCCGACGATCTGATCACTGCCTCCATGTGGCTCGGGACTGTACCCAACTAAAATCTGTTTGCACGACACCTTTGAGCCGTGGTAGGGTAGTAATCAAAGCACAGTGGGAATTCATACGAGACAAATGACGATTTCAGGTCGACAGACTAATCTGTACACATGTCACCTGGGAACTGCTATCTGACAATAGGTATAATACCAACTAGCAGGTTCCCGGCGAGTCCGTCCAGTGTACTCATAACCCAATGAGCACCTACATACTATCTTAGGTGAACTAACTAACACCAATAGCTTGTGAGACCTGGCCACCGCCCCTCGTCGGGGTCTCGATCAGTATACACTACTCTACACTGGAGTATCGATGTCCGGTCTCGATACTCCTACGACAAGGGACATTTAAGGATGTGCTTATAGACCCCAGCTCCCACATATATGATCGCCATCATAATGCTGGCAGTCAAGCAAGAATCTTATGGGCTCTATCAACATGTACATGATGATAAAGACAAACCATATAGCATACTATCATCTTGAGTAAGACTGTTTTATCGGTATAGATCATGCCTCAATCATCATAATCACAAGTCTGTGACTATGATAATTGCCTTGAGGGCACAATAGCCAACAATCTCCCACTTGCATTTAAGGCCAATTATTGCGATGTCGCATACTCACAGCTCGTGTGATATCGAACACCCAACTTCTTTACTAATCAGTTTCGCAAAACCCGTTTGCGAAAATGATTGCGTTCGAGAAATAGCCTCAGTGAGTGGATCCGCTCCAATGTTTCTTTCTCTATCTCTCTATATCTCAATTTCGCGGAGAAAACTATCTCCCAAAATGAGCAATACCTGTCTTAAAATTTGTCTGGATATCTGATGGGACCCAGTTCACAAAAGAACTCCAATTCCAGCAAACTTCTTAAATTGTATCATCCACTGAATTTAATCAGTATTCTGCGCCATGCCTTTCCTCAGTATCCGCTTGGACCACCTGTCCAACATACTGTCCCTCAAAAGAGGGAAAAACTATAGCTCTGACAGTCACTCTGTCATCCAGGTCATCTTGGAAGCCTGAAATGATAACTGTCTCCTGAAGGAGGTTGCCGTAATCATTTCCCTAGAACATTCACTTATGTTCAATAACTGCTTCCCAATATTTCTCCAGGATTAGATTAATATATCTGCTTATTGCATTTAGTGCAAAAGCAATATCTGGTGTGGTACTTGATATTTCATGATTAACTCAATTGCCTAAGCAAATGATATGTTAATCATGTAGATCCCTCTCCCCTTTAGTCTGTAAGACACCTTTAGAGAGGTTGACTCCATCACCTGCAGGTTCACCACCATGCTAGGAGTCGTCCATTCTAAAATATCTTTAGAATAATGTCAAAGTACCCAAATTGGGATACTTCCCAAATCTAGATCTAAAACTATAGATCTAGTAACCAGGAAACTTGATATTATTTCTATATCCTATGTGGAGAAACAACTGTGTGACAACCAAAGTATAACCGATCGTAATATAGGAATATCCCTTCCTATCAAGTGCATGTCATCCCAATACCTGGACATCACTCTCTACTACCTTCTCACCAGATCCATCTCCTATTCTGATGAGGTCAAGACCTATGACTGTCACATCAAAAATAGATGATCTATTTCCGCTATACCTGCTTTAGTATATAAATAGACATAAGCTACTTGCCTACTATGTTTCCGCTGCTCCCACTGACTACAACAACCCTCTGACAGAGTCATATACACGTGCACTTCTAAAGCTAGTTTAGAATGATGCTATACTTATCCTCCTGCTGGGTCTTATAGTCTAGAACAGCAGCAATGGTACGTCTGGGTAAACAAGAACCTCCCTGTCACTGTCTCTGAGAAGACCGAAGAACCTCTCGGGTGCCTGAGGTTACCCACCAAATCTGCGGAGTGGCTAATGGAACATCAAATCCAATTGAATCCTTAGGTTTTATTAAATTTCCAGTAATCGTTTGTGGTTCTGGAATAACTTCCAGTTCTACCATACTCCCACTTCTGTTTTCTGAAAAAATCCATTTTATTAAAACTGTGGCGAGTCAAGAACAATATAAATATTGATCTTCCTGATGGTAGAAAGTTAACCCTCGTCAAAGCCCGGGATAACCCACAAACAGCCATTACTGAAATGTGCCTTGAGTTTATCCGGATTCTGGTTTTAAGCATCAGCCGGACAACTCCCTATACCTTAACATCGTTAAGATATAAATTGATTCTATATATATCTAATATAGAAACAAAAGCACTAATCTAATTTGAACCAGATTCAAAATCATGCAGCTGTCTCCAGTGCATATCAACCAAATGGAAAGAGGACAATCATCATTACTCATCTAGGAGTGCATCCATATATGAGTAACCTGAAAGAGAAGCAAGTTCTCAAAACCATCACTATCAACGGAATACCAAACACAAGTATCTACATCTTCGAATACTTCGAAGAATCCCGATACTTCTAATAAATGGTTCTCTACTTTATTCTTATACCTATAACTTCTCAAAATCTGAACCTTGCATTTCAATGAAATACATGTCTAGAATCAGAGAAGTTATGAGTAAACAGAATACAGTGCGAGTACCAACCCCATTGTCCTAATGGACACTGGACAACATACAATACTTTGTATAAGTCCCCTGAGTTCAATAACTCAAATTCCGTGCGTCGTAGGTTGAAAAATTGTACCATGGTTAAGAAGAATTACACCGCTATTGAATGCACCTTACCTAATCACCAGCTGATATAGGTAAATGTCACAGACATAATATCAAAAAGTTATATCTCACTTTATAAAATAAATGTATAGATATATCAGTTTGAAATTGGTGCATAACAACGGATATTCAAAACCAAATATTTGCCATCCGGCAAAAACCAGATGATTTCCTCAAATATCACCAATTACAACGAATTCCGATATAATGAGGATCTAATTACCCAATTCCCAATATCTTACTCCCACTCACCATCCGTAATAATATACAGATGTGAGAAACTGATCTGGTAAATACATACCCTAGAGTTAGATTCCAATTGGGAAAACAGTTATCAACTAACATCGCACAGTAAAACTGAAACATGAAAATGTTTCAAAAAGGTTAACTGGTATTCCTAGTAACGCCTCTTCCATTATCCTGAATCACGACAGTAACCATATACTTACCTGCCCTCACTGCAATCCCTTTAATATGTCTTTACTTATTACCTTCTGTACACCTCCTTTACGCTAATTGGTTTTCTTCATTCCCTACCCTTCGGCACCAGCCTAAGGTTTTGAAGAAGACTATCCAATAAGCGCAATAGGTGTACTCTCCTAATCCTAGGAGCCCTCGCGACCTGAGAGAAGGTAAAGAGAAAAGACATCTGAATAATTCTATTCAATTTCTCCTGAACCAGAATCCATCCTCGAAAAAGTTCTTTCGAGTTCGTATGTAACTATACGATGGATTTATCCAATGGAAGTGGATATCTGTAGTGATACGGAGTGTTCTAGAGAAAAGCAAAGTGGATGTAGGAGTGGCAGGGGTATACACGGTTTTTTGTCGTGAATGATGGTGATCGCAATTTCCTTTGCCATTATTCTAATCCCTTTATATGTCTTTACTTATTACCTTCTGTACACCACAGTTAAGCATGTTGGTTTTCTTCCTTCCTTATCGTTCGGCACCTGCCTATGGTCTGGAGGAAGACTATCCAATAAGCTCAATAGGTGTACCCTCACCTAATCCTAGGAGCCTTCACAACCTGAGAGAAGGTAAAGAGAAAAGACAATCGAATAATCCTATTCAATCTCTCCAGAACCAGAATCCATCCTCGAAAAAGTTCCTTCGAGTTCGTATGTAACTATACGATGGATTTATCCAATGGAAGTGGATGTTCGTAGTGATACGAGGTGTTCTGGAGAAAAGCAAAGGTGATATAGAAGTGGCAATGATGTATGCGACACTGTGACATTCCAAAAGCCAAAGTGTTTTAAAGAAGCTTCGGTCAACTTGGTTTCATGAGTTTTAGTCAAAGGTCGGGTCATAGTCGCAGCCAGAGAGAGAGAGAGAGAAGAAATACTCAGCGTGCACTCTAACCTAAATCAGAATGGTTAATCATTTTATCTAATCAGGATGGCTCCCACTGTTTCCTCGAATTCTCCTCCAAACCCAAAAAGAGAATTAGTCGGAATAACCGGAGGAGTAATCCTACTCATCAGTGGGAATCGAGATCCAACTATCATCGCATGATAACTTGATGGAAGCCACTCAAGTCACTACACTCCAAAAGGTATGCGCAAGCCTGGCAAGTTTCCTGTATGTTTGAAACTCCCGATATGATTTTTACCCCAAGCGGTTTATGACCTTGACTTTGGCCAACAAATCATAATCCGCAAGTTAAGTTCTACCCGTCATTGTCCTGATTGATTTAGACCCACCCGCACACACCCTTGACTTTGGCCAACAAAGTGGTACGACTGTCCTAAACCAATGCATATCCATGCAACGGACAAGCAACATACAGCTACCGCACACGATACCTTGACTTTGGCCAACAAACATCGCACGAACACTATGCACTACTTATCCGAAATGGCGGAGGGCCACGGCTGGTTTTTAGCGAAAAAACGTTAACGTAATGAACTTGATACCGTTGAAGGAATCCAAGTGGTTTTTATAAATATATAGTGGCAAAAACTTTTGCTAAAGAGGTCACTCCCGGTGAAGGGATCTCGGCTCTTTCCCCGTCGAATGGGGTGCAGGATATCCCAAACTGAATACCACGATACAAAGAAAAAATAATCGACTATAGTAAAGTTATTACGTTGACGCAAACTTTTACCCAAGGGGTCACTCCCGATGAAGGGATCTCGGCCCTTGCCTCGTCGAATGAGATGCAGGATATTCCAAAATGAATACCACGATGCAAAGCAAAAGTGTACGTCTGTAATGTCAGTTTTTTAAAACTTGGTTCCAACAACATCATATATAGGTTTGTTTTATCCTTGCATTGATAAGAATCTATGCAGTCCCATCAATTAATCACACCAGAAAAGAACGAAAATAAAATGTACGTATATGCCATCCGCATTCACCACTGGGTCCCGTCATCACCCGTTAGGTTACTTAACTAACGACAGAGCGGGGACTGGGCTAGCGCGGGTGCAAAACATATACAACATCTACTAGTGTATGTGTGTGTGTGTATATAACATTCGTCCCAGGCATGATATAAAGTAACATCACAGATACATCACAGAAGTAACATAGAATGGTGGATAATCTGGAGCCCCGGGTTTCAATTGAGCCGCAAATGAGACCCGACGTTCCCTGTCGTGTGGATAGCCTGTGCAATTAAACCTAGACCCCTACGAGCGCGGGAAGTTACCCGCCAAAACCAGAAGTGAGGCAGCCCCCTTCAACAACGTGAATGGGCCACCCGGCACTTCACGGAATCAGGTAACTTGAGCGTCCTTCCGTGGGTCAACCTATACCCCCCCTATGAGTGCGGCAAATAGCTCGCCAATTCTAAAGTAAGGTCCCCTCCATCCCAAACGCCATGAGATGCGGACCTGCTGCCCTCTAGAACCCGTCTATTCGTGCACTCCACCACGGGGTAATCCTAGTACAGAAAATAAAATAATATACAAGGGTGATATCGACCTCAACCCGGTCGTGCCCCAAAAGAATAATATACAAGACGGCAGTCCACATGTCAGACGCTCGCCCCGCAATATCAAATGTACAAATGAAATAAAACTGCACTAACATTGCACCATAGCTATCCACCACGACGATCCAACCAACATCACAACACAACACAGAACAACGTGAATGTCACGTTCGCAAACCCGTCTAAACGAATATATAGCAGTTGGATGGGTTTACCGATCAAATGACATTCACGGTCGCAGATTATAATGTATGTACTGATATAAACATTTAAACAGTGTTAAAACATCGACTCCGAAACACCCCGAATAGCCCCCGAACAACTGATAACACAATATCAAAAATGGGCTAAATAAATAATACCACTGCATCAATTTCCTAGAGACCGAACCACACCCCAAAAACGATGCCCAAACCCCTCCCTTTGGCCGGCGTCCCCGGTTTTTCCCTACTGGTGCTCGGCCCAATTCCGGCGAGGTGGTCTCGTTTTTGGGGTATGGTCTTCTGGTCACTCAAAGAGTCTTCTGCACTTGTTTGCAAATTTTTTTGAACACTTCGAAAATCGACAGAGAACGTAATCTGCAGTGCACTGTTTCGGGTTCGTTTTGATTTCGATGTATTAACACTGTCTAAACTAGCTAGCTAAGAGTTTAAAACCTGGCTCTGATACCATGAAGGGCTACGGCAGTGCCCCGGCCATCGAAACGCGGCCAAAATGCGGAACAAAAATTCATTAAACTGGCGCTACCGTTACCCGATTTACGGATCGACCTTAAACCCTAATCTAGCATCCTAACTAAGAGTTAGAATCGTTATACCGAGTTGATCCGTGTCCTTCGGTCTTCATTCCAAGCTCCTAGTGATCCTTTGATGATATTTGGTTGCCGGTCTTCCTTCATCTCCGATGATCCACCTGAGGGAAACGACACAAGCTCCAGCCTCGTCGAACGAGACAACCGACGCTCCAAAGTTGCTAGCGATGGAGAGTAGGGGTGTATGAAAGTGTCACTACAATTTCCTCTCAACATATTTTGCTCAATGAGCAAGCATAGAAGATAAATGAGGAGGTGAGGAAAGAATGGCATGAGCAACAAAATTGGTTAAGTCTTTTGTGTGAGCATGAGAGAGTGGAGTGTAGTAAGCATAATCTCACAAATGGAAAAATGAATCCCACCACCAAAAAGTGGCCGGCCCCCTCTTTCTCTCATTCCCACAAAAAAGATCTTATCCAATTAATCAAATAAATAATTCACAACCATACTTTGCTACATGCCCAAAACCATGCTTAACACTATGCACATGCCACTTCACATCTCCATCTCATTTGTGAGTCAAATGAATTTTCCAAAATTGGAAAATCATACAAATGAGGTAGCCACCTTCTAGAAGCTATTCCGTATAAAATACGGAATATTTTCCGGTACACGTACCGAAATACATATACGCGTACTCGTACAAAAAATACGAATAGCCAAGAGAGAAAATAAATAGCGAACAATAATACTAGAATACATGTATATTAATACATATGTAAAATATTAAATCAAATCCTGATTTAATAATCTAGCTTAATCCTAAGCCGCTAGTATTATCAACCGTCCGATTAAAGTCTGTGCCGCACATGCACAAATTTAATCGGACATCTGTATGTATCAACATACGAGATCTACACCATATCGCCTGAACCGTGAAAACCCTCTGTGTAGGACTCTAAAGACTCGTCAATACTCTGGCAGTGGGTTTAACCACAAGCACATCAGCGGCACTAGCTGTACGTAACGGCTACCCAGGTATTGAGCGAAAGGGAGGCCGACGAGCAAACTCATCCTGAACCCCTACTGAGCCTGACAGTGACAATATCCGTACAGTTCGGTCTGTTCGTCTAAGAGTATCGCATATCGAGTCTAGGGGGTGGATAAAGTCAGACCCCTAACAACGCGATATTTAGTATCGGCATGATACCCATCATCTCCTGGAAAACTATCGATCCTGGATCGGTAATCCTCGTCTACCATGGTCATGGATTTGTGGTGATGGCCATCCGTACACAACGCGACATCAATCCCTAACACCGGAAGAGACGAATTCCCGACGATCCGATCACTGCCTCCATGTGGCTCAGGACTGTACCCAACTAAAACATGTTTGCACGACTCCTTTGAGCCGTGGTAGGGTAGTAATCAAAGCACAGTGGGAACTCACACGAGACAAATGACGATCTCAGGTCGACAGACTAACCTGTACACATGTCACCTGGGAACTGCTATCTGACAATAGGTATAATACCAATTAGCAGGTTCCCGGCGAGTCCGTCCAGTATACTCATAACCCAATGAGCACCTGCATACTATCTTAGGTGAACTAATGTTCATACTAGAATATTACATTTAATACCGTCCATTCTTATGCTCGTTTGTTTATAGGTAGGTGCTTTTAATCCGTGTTTGCTACATATCTCGCGCTTTCCGACTCGGAAACCGCTCCCTGTTCGGGCTCACCGGCCGGACAGGAAGTCAGGTTACAGTCTACAGGTTCCTAGTCCAAAATAACGCAAATGATACAAAATCTCCACTGTTACGCCAAAATCCACAACATCTGTTGCCAGCAGATAAAATCCGGGTTCCGATCATCCGTATCCGTCCAGTGCCGCGTACCAGTTCCAGAGACAAGACAAATGACAGTGGTCATTCGTGTCTCGGACAAGCACAAAGCACGAGAGGGGCAGCACAAAGCACGAGGGAGGCAGCACAAGAATCAATGGGTGCGCGGAGCTTGAGGGAGAAAGGTCAAATCAATCAAACGTGAAGCTATGTTTGGACTGTGCAGATCTGAAGAAATTGTGAAGGAATTTCGCAATTTGGGACATGTAGAACATCATAAGATAGCAATAAAAGGAAACCCAAAAAATCCAAGATCCCAATTCCACAAAACCGCGGCAGAACCGCCGCCAAATGTGGGTTTTCACGGCGGATCCGCCTCGATTTCATGTCATCATATGACCAAATTTTAGGGGTAGTTGGGTCATTACATTTAGGGCCAGAATGTTGCCCTAGGGTTTCAACACGCAACCTATAAATAGCCCAGTATTGTGCCAAGCCAAGGGTCTTCTTCATGTCTTCTTTTCCCACCTCTTTTTGTTAGGATTTAGTTTAGCTTCTTCTTCTTCTTCATTCTTCCTCCATGAAAATTGTAGTGAGAGCTTTTTGAGTGGATGATGAAATGAAGATGAGGGTTGTTTTGCTTATCTTGTATTTTTATTTCATTGTATTGTAATTCAATTTCTAGTGTAATTTTATTATTGTTGTTAATGTAGTTGTTGTTATTTCTTTTCTTGTTCTCTTTTCCTTTCTCTTGTCCGTATTATTTCCAAGCGATGATACTCGACGGAGTTCCTTGCTAAAGGTGAGAACCCAAAAGTTAGCTTGCGCTATTTGTAAAACCGTATTTTCCTTTTCTCTCTTTTCTTCCTTCTTGTTTTGTTTTGTTCTCTTTTATAATGTGTGAATAATTTCCCACTTGTTAAGGCTAAGGAAGGTGGTATGAGGGACGGAGAAATCCCTTGTGCTTCTCTTCGCCAAACTTCTTGAAACGAACCCCGACCAAACAAACGCAACCCCCTCACTTAGGCGCGCTATACGTGACATGTAGCCGCGACCTAAGTAGAGAAGTCCTTTAAGCGCACTATAACGTGACATATAGTTGTGACTTAATTGGATACATGGTTGCGGGTGTTTGGCCGAGGGTTGGAAATAAGCGTATTTAGCGGACGGACAAGGGGTACTAGGAATGGATTTAGCGTTGGAAAGCTTGCTTAAACTCGCAATTACCATTCCTATGTCCTCCTAATTCTCGCTACTTTCGATTATCCTAACATCGTTTTAAGAATGGGAAAAGACAAGCACAAGACTAATCCTAACTCTACTAACCAACCTTAACCTTAACAAGCTTACTTGAACATAAATACGAACACTTAGGATAGAATTGAACAAACATATAATTTTTGTGTGCAAGTGTGCAGGCTAATCTGGAGCAAGTACAGTAATCTAATCAAGAAACATAGGTTTTTTTAGGGTGTACAGAGAAGGGCATGTGTATTGACCTAAGGTTCAGGCGCCAGCTCATCAATTTGACCACGGAACCACGGTCAAAGAGGGGATACGGCGGCGGTTCCGCGGTCATATTGAGGCTTCTGAGCCCCAAATTTTTTCTGCCCTTTCTCTCTCCTCTAGTTCCCTCTCTGAATTCTACTATACTGTATTTTCTGCAGGTATCTTTGCACAGAATTGCACAGCCGCCAAATAAATTTTTGTTGTTTTAGATTTTATTTGTTTACCGTTTTGCATATATTAATACGGACATTAAGGGGCTATAACACCAATTTAGATTGGGTGGGGATTTCATCACCCTTCCTAAGACCCCACAAATCACTAATTGCATACGCATTACCTTAAGCTAATAAAAAATACTAGACTTAGCCCTAAGGACGTCGCGCTCAATAGGACAGAGGACTAGTTGTAGGCATCAGCCGTTGATCCTAACCTGACTTTGCGGTGTCTAGGCAAATGTGTCTAAGGCGAGTGATTACTTAATTAGGGCCACTACTTGTAGTGGAGAGCCTCCCACTCACCTGGCACTTACCAGGCCGTAATTGGTGGTGAAGAGGCGGTTTGAGGTCCAATTTCTAGCCCTTTGGAACAGTTAGGAGCTGTCTAGCTGACCTAGGTGACCCTAGCTCTAGGTGTGTTTATGCATTTTGTGATTGTGATTATGCTTGTAAATTTTAGTCCCATAATTCCGTATTCTTTCAAACAAACAATTTTCAAAACTCCAAAAACAAACATTTTTTTCTTTTAATAAAAATAAAAAATCCACATTCTTTTTCCCCTCCTTTTCTCTTCATTTCTTTCTTTCTCTCTTCATATCATGGGTACCCCACCTAGAAAAACTCTTGTTGAACTTTGGCATCCACAACCAGACATCACTTCTTACGGTTCTTGCTTTGGTCGAATTTCGAACGACCCCTCCATGCCCAAAATTTCATTAAAAGATCGCATAGACGCGTCTAGAACAAACACTTGCCCTCCGCAATCCACTTTGTATCAGCCTTTTCAACCTCTCCCACCCTCTTATATTGATACCCCTTTTGCAAGTCGTCCTTTGTCCATCGCTGAACATATTGAACAATCCCGTAGCCGATCTTTCACTCCTTTGACCACTACAGATTCTTGGGATCAACAATTCTATTCACCTTCTTATCCAAATGTTGATCCTGCTCCTGTCCAGCCATTCAATTCCTACCAGTCCTACCCGATTTTTGCACCTTCCCTAGACATTGCTTCTGAACCGCCATTTGGGAGTTTTCAGTATCCAAACAACTTTGAATATTTTACTGAAACCCCTTCACAACCCATGTCTAGTCTGGAACAGTCATTGGAAGACTTTAGGGTAGCGTCGTACCAACAGATGATGGATTTGAATGCGTCCATGGCCACCCTCATACAACCTAGTGACCTGGTAGCTAGTTTTCAACTAGCTCCAAATTTTCCAATGTATGAAGAGGCGGTAGGACAGGTTGAGAATTTAAGTAGAGAGAGTGAGATATACACCCTTCCAAATCAAACCTATCCATTGCAAATTGAAACCCACAACTCCGATTTTGAATGTCTATCTAGTGTTCCAAACGATTCATTGATTAAAGATAGAACAAATAATGAGTTGTGTGACTTTGTAGTGTTTAATTTGCCCGATTGTGAAGGGTCCCTTTTGAGTGAAACCACACCCAATCCTTTTGACCTCTACACCTCCATCTTAGAACCAGAATCGATTGAAATCTATGCTTTTGATGAGGTGTCTGAGAATATTGATTTTCACTTGATTGAGGATATTGACGCTGGGAATATTTTGGATGATGAACCCATAGATTTGGCTGAGTTTCTTTCTTCAATTCATCATCCCGAGTCATTAAATGTTTTTCCCGAACCCCATATGCGTCTGGATTTTGAGGATAAATGCATGGACGTGCTCAACTTTGAGGAGAATTTTGAGGATATTTTTAAGGATGAAACGGTTCTTGTTGATGAGTCGGATTTTCCAATTCATCCTATCCCTTTCATTGATAGTGTACACCCTCATGAACCTTTAACCGATAACCTTCCTCAATCACCTACCTCCATCCTTTCCATCGTTCCGACCTGGCAAGACACCGTATCATTTTCACTTCCTGTGTCTGGTTTACCGAGTTTGGCTTACCCATGGTTTCTCACGAATCTTGAGGGATTTGACCCCATTTCTTGACGGGTAGATAGATTAGCACAATCAGTTTTTACACATCATTCATCACATATTGTGCTAATCTATTCACTCCATTTTCACCCTCAAGTTCGTATTCCACTTCTTTCTCCCTTCCGCCATTCTTCTTCTTATATACCGAGACCGTATACCACTTCTATCTCCATACGGTCTCGCGTATTCTCCATCTCTTTTCTCTACGCCTTCTTCCACCAACCTGTACATTATAGCGATAAAATCTTTGAATGGCTGGTGCTCACTTTTGGCCTGTGTAAGGCCTTGTATAGTTTGAAACTGTTTTCTTTCCCCCTAATCCTGAACTTCACCGCTTAAACAGTGGAAACACTGTTTTACTTAAGTTTGGGGGGGGGGGGAACCTTTTTGTATATATTTTTTGTTTTCCTTTTTTATTTTGTATATAATTTGTTTTTAGGGAGCGCCGACAATTTTGACCCTCTTGGTGTAGCCCGACAGTGAGGGCACTGTCAAGTTTAAGTTTGGGGGTGTGCTCGGTAAGCTTTCTTCCTTTGCATTCATTTGTATATTTTGCATTTGCATATCTTATTAAAAACCCATAAAAATCGAAAAAATTTCCAAAAAATATAAAAACTTTGTCGTCAAGTTTGCTAATAGGGTAACTTAGATTTTTATTCTGAAAGTTTAGTTGATATTTTAGAAATAACAAAATTCTAGGCTTAGAAATTGAAAATCCTAAAAATAACCCTCATTCTGTTTAAACTTGGTGATTATACGTCCTTACAGTTTTTTTTTATAGAAATAGGTAATCTTGAGTTCAGTTCTTGAGTTAAGTCAAGATGAGGGGAAAGTATTGAAGCTTTACTGAAGGATAAGTCTAAAAAATAGTTTCTTTTCTTGAGTTCAAATCTAGAAAGTATATACCCTACAAACTTCACTTACACGCACCTTGAAACTTGGGATAGTAGAGGATACCTAGAAATACTCTTGCCTGAAAACCTAGTATGAAAGAAAAAACGGTATTTAAAGCTAAACACCAAAAGAGCATTATTAAAAAATATATCCGTTCTTGAAAAAGAAAAAGAAAAAAGAAAAAGAAAATAGAATAAAGTCAAGACCTGAAAACTGCTATTTATGCTTTAAGCTCACACATTCAGTAATCGGCTGTTAGTGCCTCAAGAAGTATTAATAGTCGCATAAAAGGTGTGTGAGCAACACCGGTCATCATAAATGAAAAGAAGTAGTATTAGGTATTAGGGCAAGGGTACTATAGCTTGAATTGAATTCTCAAGTGTAGGGGTAAAATAATACACACACGTAGGGGTATACAATCGATATTTGGATAAAAGGTAGAAATAAAGGATAAGACTTATGTTTTCTGTAAAGTTGATAAAAATCCCTGATTTGAGACCACACGCTTTAGAAGGAAAACTCAGGAGATACCAATATCTTTCTAAACTTTTTTGGAACGTATAGGATCTAAGGTTAAATAGATAGGAGGCGTGAAACATAAGGGTTGGATATTTCTAACTTAGGATTATAGAGTTTCTAACGTAGATACTAAACTGCAGGAGTAGAATCGATGTTAACTTATGACACTAGCTTGACGGGATTTTGTGGGTGTAATCCGCTGAAAACCCTCAGGAGACAACACTCCTCCTACTAGGGACACCTAGAGGTTTAACGGCTTGTTGCACAAGCTCAGTGCAATCGCGGTCCCTGCGAAAGTGAGGTTAGGACTTTTTGTGAATAATTGGTTTTGCTTGGGACGAGCAAAAGTTAAGTTTGGGGGTATTTGTTCACACTAGAATATTACATTTAATACCGTCCATTCTTATGCTCATTTGTTTATAGGTAGGTGCTTTTAATCCGTGTTTGCTACATATTTACAGTCTACAGGTTCCTAGTCTAAAATAACGCAAATGATACAAAATCTCCACTGTTACGCCAAAATCCACAACATCTGTTGCCAGCAGATAAAAGCCGGGTTCCGATCATCCGTATCTATCCAGTGCCGCGTACCAGTTCCAGAGACAAGACAAATGACAGTGGTCATTCGTGTCTCGGACAAGCACAAAGCACGAGAGGGGTAGCACAAAGCACGGGGGAGGCAGCACAAGAATCAATGGGTGCGCGGAGCTTGAGGGAGAAAGGTCAAATCAATCAAAAGTGAAGCTATGTTTGGACTGTACAGATCTGAAGAAATTGTGAAGGAATTTTGCAATTTGGGACATGTAGAACATCAAAAGATAGCAATAAAAGGAAACCCAGAAAATCCGAGATCCCAATTCCACAAAACCGCGGCGGAACCGCCGCCCAATGTGGGTTTTCGCGGCGGATCCGCCGCTGTTTCGTGTCATCATATGACCAAATTTTAGGGGTAGTTGGGTCATTACATTTAGGGCTAGAATGTTGCCCTAGGGTTTCAGCACGCAGCCTATAAATAGCCAAGTATTGTGCCAAGCCAAGGGTCTTCTTCATGTCTTCTTTTCCCACCTCTTTTTGTTAGGATTTAGTTTAGCTTCTTCTTCTTCTTCATTCTTCCTCCATGAAAATTGTAGTGAGAGATTTTTGAGTGTGTCACGACCCGAAAGGTATGGAACATGACCGACACTTAAATTACGAAACGTCTCGAGGCGTACGTAATCTAAGTAAGCCAAAACCCAGAAATCAAAACCAAAGAAACAGTAGAGTGAAGGAAAAACCAACTTAAAACAAGTAGTTTTAATAGCATAAGCCGAATTATGCGTTTAAAAAAAAAAATCAAGTATTTTCTGAAAATTTCGGCAGAGTCTCCTTTGTAAATACTGGCCCCCAAACGGGATACAACATGAATAGTATACGAAATCAATAAAAAGGCATCCCCAAGCGGGAGCAAGCTCTTCGTCAATTGATGGTCACAACCACACAAGCAATATAGTATACAACGCCAAGGGCGAGGATCAAAACTCAAAAGGAAACTCAAAATAGCAAGAAATCCATAGAAATACAACGCGCGACTCTAACGTCGAAAGAATAAACATCACTGGTCTCTATCTCTGAAATAAATACATGTTTGGTAGATGGAACTTCTAGATGCAACAGAATAATAATATACAAAATATACTGATGGTCATGATACAAGTGAACGCACCTACTAGCAAACCACCCAGAAATGGAAGTAGTGCCAGCAAAGCCGTAATGAAACCTGTACGGCAATACCTGCAAGAACTGTGGCACAACGGGGGTGTGTTGCCAACTCGTGAGTAGAAAAACATCTACGAACAGGAATCGCATGAACAACGCAATTCTAGGTCATACGATCATAATATATCCTCAAATATATAACCAGAAGCCTATAATAATGGCTAGGGTGTACATCTAAACAACTGTAACACCAAGTGCTCGTGTCAGTGCCTTAGGTAACAATATATCATATGGATGAGGTATGAATGCATGAAAACAGGATACATACAAATGAAGAAACCGCTTTCATAACTTAGTGAGATTTTGCATATTTAAAACGAGGTATCATAATGAAATCAGCATAACCGTGTCTAGCATCGACACAAAACATAAATCCCAATGTCTCAAATCTCGGTACCTCAATGTCTCAATCTCAATATCTAGGGCGCCGTCAGTCCAGACTGGCCCCTACCATCCATCTCAAGACCCCGACGGTATCCTTCGGATATCCGACGCGTCTGGGTAAAATCACCGGTCGGTAGTGCTCCCCTGCCAGGCTCAACGCCATCATCTGCGACATTCTCGCCCCGGGGTACCGCACCGGGCCCACCATGTACCCGAAACGGTTCATCCATCTCCTCGAATTGGGTCTCGAAATCCATCAGCAAACTCATGGTGGACGACTCATAAATCATGGGAAAACCGCACTTTTTATTTAAAAAGAGAGAGAAGAAGTTTGTATAAGTTTTGCGGTTTTCCCCCAAATCCAGAAAATCTCATGGAAATCCGAATCCAAAACCTCAATAGCACGTAAAATAGTGAATATAGGCATGAGAATCCATGAATGTGGCATAACAATGAATAACAATATGCATGAAGTGACAAGTAATAACTACAATGTCTAAACTGGCATATAAGGCAAGTACACTAATATCATGTCTAAACTATTAGCTAACAAACTATGTCAATGAAATAGTATTTTCTAAAGTGTTCGTGACATGGCAATTACTGATGAAGATATGTGTGAGCCGACAAGTAAGTGTACGTGGTACATATGCGTCATCGGTAATGGTGCTGGTGTCCTAGCAGCGTGATATCAATAACGGTATATGAATCACAAAATAAATATGCGATGCGGAGCGAACATCAATAATGTGCGGGAGCTGAATACTAAACACAATGATAACTAATCCGCATTTAATAAAATATGAGTTCCACAGTGGTGCCATTTGAAATAACACGAATCGTGGGGTTTTGAAAATAAGGGCTACGGTGTTTTTAAGAAAAGATACGTCCTTTGAAATATCCGTAGAATCCCTTGACCTGTCTTTTAAAATACCCACGATCCGTTAGTTTTGAAATAGGTAGGAATCTAACCTAGTCTAACAACTACACTAAACTATACGGCTGAACTAACAAGTTAACTGAAGGTAAGGAAACCGCCTAACATTTGAGTCGATACATACATACATACATACATACATACATACATACATACATATATATATATATATATATATATATATATATATATATATATATATATATATATATATTAGTCGGTGATCCCGCCTCGATAATATCACATCCGATACCATATCTATAATTAGATATTCCCAAGTCAAGAGTGCGGATCAAACATCAATATATAGCTCGTACGTAAATCCGTCGTACGGCATCCCAAATCTGGGTACGGGTCAATATCACATTCATCATACTACGCATCTGGTATCCTCTTTATAAAATATCATGATCGGGGTACTGATCTACGTCTAGTACAATACTGATACCATCTATGTATGCATGCATGTGTGTGAAACACTACGTCAAAGGACCTGCCATAATGTCATGTCGTATCTCAAATACGAACCCTACCAAATCACCGATCTCACGGCCTCAAATCAAATATCATCGACTCATCTCAAATCCCAAGTACTATCCTCAAATCCAGTATATGAACACAGTCCCATACCCATGTGAACACATAAATATATAATCCTATATACACATATGTAAAAGGAAGGATGTATGCAAGTATGTGCGTGCGTGTGTGTATAGGTGCAACCCCTACTCTAGGGTTTCGCAACTACACTAAACCAATCCAAGAACACCAAAAATCTATCTTTATCATCAATCAACTCAAACTACATATAATAAATATATGTGTGTATACGTATTCGTATACATCACCACGAACTGCGGGGGTGCTATACGCCATCCACCCGACTTCTCCCCGTAGATATAAATCTACTCACCTGGTCCTCGCTCGCAGGTGCCGACGTCGCCACGCGCTTGCTTGTCGTCTCGAAGTCCACATGGGGTACCTACATATCATAACGCACCGTATCGCATTAAAATCCGACTCATGACCAAAACGACATACGAATCCTACATAGGTCAAAACCTATGGTTTGCTTTCACAAATCAACCCAAAACCCTCGACATCGGCGTACAAACGGCGAGTGATCGTGAAAAACTCAAACGCACCAATCGTGGTTTCAAAACTCACTAATTATATAAGAAATAGGTTTTAATTCATCAAAACCATAAAAGCAAACAAATCGTTTTATTTCCCAAAAATTTAGTTAGCGGTCGTTAACCGTTTTAATACAAATCTTGATGTTTAAACGAAACTAATGGCCATAATGCTCATTAAATAACATAACTAGGTCATACAAATCACTTCTATATTTTTAATCCCACTAATTATCATTAACTCAAAATTCAAGTTTGCAAGTGTTTCCAATTTTAACAATTTTAAATCAACAATTTGCAAACTAGCAATTAGATTAGGTTTTCATTTCCTTAAGATGATGAACTACACTTGATTATTCTAGTAGTGATGGTTAAACCCTAATTAAATTCAAACCATATTCTTCAATTTCAAGATTGAAGTTAGAACCCAATTTAAACATCAAATTAAATAAATTGAAGTAATTAGCAACTCATTAAACAATTTAGTTAGGATTTATACCTCACAAACCATAGATCTAGCTTGTAACTTACCCATCCCAAAATGCTCTCTTTTCATCACAATCCATGCTTGATAGGCTAAGGAAAAATGGGTAGGAGTGAGATTTGGAGTTTGTGGGATTTTTGATGGGTTTTTGATGCATTTCCTTAAGATTTTGTGTATGAAATGGGGTGGGGAAATTTGGGACAGCACTATGGGGAGGCTCGGCCACAATTTTTGAGGTGATGAGAGAGAGTGAGATGAGTGTTGTGAGGTCAAGTAAACAAAGAAAAAACAAAGCCCATACTTCACTAATTAAATCCCATGCCATCCTTTTATTCTTTTCATTTCATTTCTTCTCTTTGACTTTTGAAGTAGGGCAAATGGGGGGAATTGGGCTGCTGGTTGTTTCAGCCAAGGAGGGAAATGGGGTTGTGTTGGTGTGTGTAAAATTTTCCCATGTCAACAAAACCCCTTCACAACTCATTATTGCACCTCACATAAATTTCTATTTTATTTTTTTAACCTAGCATTCTAAAAATATCTATAACCATGAGAAAAATTTTAGAAGAAAGAATATATTACAAACTAGATTCTAGGTTGTTATGGTTCACAGAATTTGTATTAACCCATTTCAATTTGTAATTTTTCCTAATTAAATGTATTAGTGACGGCTTAAAATAATATTAAAATAATAAATTTCGGAAATTTTTTCAGTAAATTAGGAATTTTACAAGTGGCTCAATAAACACCAAATACTAGCAATTACATAGCTAGAATATGTATATTTAATTTTATATTAAAATATATTTATATTTTGACTTTTTACGGAAAACACCCTTATTTTACCGATTTTTTCCAAAATTTCACCGAAACGATTTTCAAAACGCTATAGAGTGGATGATGAAATGAAGATGAGGGTTGTTTTGCTTATCTTGTATTTTTATTTCATTTTATTGTAATTCAATTTCTAGTGTAATTTTATTATTGTTGTTAAAGTAGTTGTTGTTATTTCTTTTCTTGTTCTCTTTTCCTTTCTCTTGTCCGTATTATTTCCAAGCGATGATACTCGACGGAGTTCCTTGCTAAAGGTGAGGACCCAAAAGTTAGCTTGCGCCATTTGTAAAACCGTATTTTCCTTTTCTCTCTTTTCTTCCTTCTTGTTTTGTTTTGTTCTCTTTTATAATGTGTGAATAATTTCCTACTTGTTAAGGCTAAGGAAGGTGGTATGAGGGACGGAGAAATCCCTTATACTTTTCTTCGCCAAACTTCTTGAAACGAACCCCGACCAAACAAACGCAACCCCCTCACTTAGGCGCGCTATACGTGACATGTAGCCGCGACCTAAGTAGAGAAGTCTTTTAAGCGCACTATAACGTGACATGTAGTTGTGACTTAATTGGATACATGGTTGCGGGTGTTTGGCCGAGGGTTGGAAATAAGCGTATTTAGCGGACGGACAAGGGGCACTAGAAATGGATTTAGCGTTGGAAAGCTTGCTTAAACTTGCAATTCCCATTCCTATGTCCTCCTAATCCTCACTACTCTCGATTATCCCAACATCGTTTTAAGAATGGCAAAAGACAAGCACAAGACTAATCCTAACTCTACTAACCAACCTTAACCTTAACAAGCTTACTTGAACATAAATACGAACACTTAGGATAGAATTGAACAAACATATACGCATTCTTTATTAACTCGTCTAAAACTCGAACGGACATACAACCATCTCCCTGTGGATCGACCCGTGCTCAACCGACTAGCTGCATAGCGACACCGTCCTGATCGCGGTTATAACTTTAGAACTTTGAACATCCGACACACCAAAAGCGTGCGATCAACTAACTAACACCAATGGCTTGTGAGACCTGGCCACCGCCCCTCGTCGGGGTCTCGATCAGTATACACTAGTCTACACTGGAGTATCGATGCCCGGTCTCGATACTCTTACGACTAGGGACATTTAAGGACGTGCTTATAGACCCCAGCTCCAACATATATGATCGCCATCATAATGCTGGCAGTCAAGCAAGAATCCTATGGGCTCTATCAACATGTACATGATGATAAAGACAAACCAGATAGCATACTATTATCTTGAGTAAGACTGTTTTATCGGTATAGGTTCTGCCTCAATCATCATAATCACAAGTCCGCGACTATGATAATTGCCTTGAGGGCACTATAGCCAACACTAACTCGACGCCAAAGAAGGCGGAGACATAATCCACGCAAAATATTCGACGCCTAAAAGCGAAGAACAACAAGCGGAACGCAATAAACAGTATATATAAATAAATGCATGCATCTCATAAAATTCGATAAAAAGAATATACAAAAGAGGGCGTCACATCAAGCAAGACAAAGCCCGTGGAATCCTAGATCAGCCGGGGTAGCGCTGAGATAGACCGGGTATATCCTCCGGTTGTGTGGCTGGCTGTGAGGGTCCAGCTTGGTCCGTAGCTCTAGAAGGACCAGCTTCCCCTCTGTGTCGACGACGTTGACGTTGATAAGTAACGGTCATCGGTGTTCTAGAGGGTGGAGGAGGAGGATCCAGATATCGTATTGAACGACGCTGGAAAAAACGACTGACTGATCTCCAGATGACCTTGATCCCACTAACTGATGTCATATTTCCGCCTATTACGCTGTCCGCGACATCATAGACCTGAAACAAGACGTCCGCCTGTAACATAGATAAATAAATATCTTAAATATATAATATTAAAGAATTATATAATAAAAAATATAAAGCAAAAACAAAGTGTTTATCATCTCACGCTTTACGGGTCCCTACGGTTCATACGTCACCCGTGGAGGAAACGCCGTCTGAATGTACCGTCGAGTAATTATCAAGTACTAACCCCGGTAACCTTCTAGCGGTAAAGGAGGATCTCTTTAGTGTACGACAAGCAGAGCTCGTGCATCCCATCGAACGATATAGATATGTCGAAAAGCCCTCCAATCAACAACTCTACCTCTCCGTGTGATCCGATCAATAAACTCTACCGGATCCGGGATGTGTTGCACAAGCCCAAACTGTCGTAATATACAGTCGGGAACATGATATACGACGAAGCCGAAAAAGATAATAGGTGTCCAGGCACGCCGGATATCTGGAAACTGTAAACAAAAATCCGGTAGAGCTAGGTAGATATCCAGAGTTTATGGCATCCAGAGGACAGCTCGGTCCGGGAGCATATCTAACTCATTTCGATAAAACTCGAGTGACCTGGCGGGTATCCTATCCTATGTCCGACCGACGTTATACCTATAACGGAACAATAAGCCATTGTAATTCAGGAGTCACACCTACGATTCACAACCTCAAATTTCCTAAAGTTTGATTTTAATTATATCACTTATAGTTTTACTTGCACCTTAATAGCCGATCTCCATCTAGCGGGACCTCCTGGATAAATGTAGGACAACCGGTGGATAGTTTGGTCTAGCACCACATCTGCAGATATCATACTTTATTAGATACTGATATATTTAACATGATAACAAAATCTATTATGTATTTTAAATTTTTTACCTGAAGAAGATAAAGACAGCCACCTATAATATTGCGCTCCTGCAGAGCGACAGAGGTCAACTCCTCATAAAGGCAGGCAAGCAAGTATGGCACTCCCCCACGATAATGTACCACATACATCGAGATCAACTAATAATGGTAGCCACATAAGATGTACTATATTCTTTGATGTGTCGGGAAACAAGGTTGTCTCGATCTGATGAAGAATATAAGCACGTATGTACTGGTCGACCGCCGTATGATCTGCATCATCTCCTGGGGGATCGAATGCCTCGTGTAGCCATATAAGTCTGATAGCACCTCCTTTCATCTGTGTGGGTGCCCGACCAAGATGCTCAATACATAGCTCTCGCCAGTCGTGACCCGTATCCCCTGTTACCGGTGGACCTTGGATGCACAAGCCAAGCAGTATGGCAACATTCTGAAGGGTGATCGTCATCTCCCCTACAGGAAAATGAAATGTGAAGGTCTCTGGCCTCCATCGCTCGGCCAATGCTGTTATGAGAGTGTTTACCGCCGAAAATAGAGACGAAACCGCGTAGGTCGTATTGCCTGAATTTGGGGGAAGATGCTATTTGGTTTTATCCGTCCACCTCTCCGAAGATGCCAAGCTGATTTATGGCACCGTGTATCGAAGGTTTGGATAGATGCGGCCGTTATAGCAGACTTCGTCAGATTCCCCCTCGTTGTGAGGGTTTTTGATTGTGGGGACGCTCTTCCCTGCAGGCGCAATCCCCTGCAGTTAATTATGTTACCGCGTAGCGATAACCACTTTCTCCTGCTCTAGAAGGTCACTTCATGTTATGTGTGTTTGTTTTATTTTTGGTTGCCCGTGGATTGTATATGGAGACTAATTTATGTAGTCGCCCGTAGGGCGTGGATTGGTCCAAATCCGTATTTTCTTAGATTTGGGTTTGGTTTGATTTAAGTATCGTTAATCTTGTTTGAGATTAAGATCAACTTAAATATTTATTAAGGATACGTTAATCCGATATTGGACTAAGATCTACTTAACGGGGGTTCATGATCATTTTTATCCAAAGAAAGAGCATTTGGGCTCTATCGTTTTAGTTTAAGGACGTTGCGGTTCATAGCTAGTTTAAAGACATTACGATCCATAGCTAGTCTAAGGACATTACAGTCCGTATTGGGATGTGTCCGTCCATTTGAGAGTACACTAAAAGGTTGTTGGTTATTGGGACCCACCACCTCTCTGAAGACGCTGAAGAATTACAACGACATTTATTAGAGGTGTGCGGAGATGTACCCTTGAACCGATGTCCGTTGGAAGATCAATAGTCGTGTTTGGAACTAAGACCAATTTGGAAAAATTGTGAGCACATGGGCTCGGTTGATCTGAATTATGAACTTTTGGTCAACTTGGACTCAGCCCACTCAGTTTTTGAATAAAGTGTTAAACACTTGTTTGGGCTCGGTCCCTTTTCTGTGCAAACAGTGCTGAGCATTGATATGGACTCTTACGCTCACCCATTTTTTTGTTTTTTTTATGGAGTGTTAAATACTCTTTATGGCGCCCACGTGAGGTGCTTGGCGCTGAGCGCCAACCACCGAGTGCTAGTCACTACTTGTTGAGAAGCGCCCACGTGAGATGCACGTGGGGTGCTTGGCGCTGGGCGCCAACCACTGAGTGCTAAGCACTCTTTAAGCAGCGCCCACGTGAGAGGCACACGGGGCGCTTGGCGCCAACCACTAAGTGCTAAGCACTCTTTTTTAAGCAGAGCCCACGTGAGGGGCGCCTGAGGCGCTCGGTGCTGTTTCTTTCTTTGTGCATTTTTCTAAAGAGTTCGATTCTTTGTTCTCCCCTGGATCTTCAATCCCCAAGAACAAATTCATCCCCACGAGAATTAAATTCTCATTTGTGGGAGACTTGTCTCATGGATCTCAGATCCAGAGAAATAACTATATTCTTTTATGAGGGTTAAACCCTTAAATATGCAGATGAGATGCTCTGATCTCTATTATCTTTATTTACCTTGAAGAAAGTTCTTCTTCCTTCTTCTCTCTTAAATCTCTTTTTTTTTCTTACTCTTCTTTTTGAACTTGAAGTTTATGGGGGGTGTTCGCCGCCGAAAGACGCGACCGGGACGTTTAGGATGCCTGGCCTGAATTTTGGGGGCAGATACTATTTGGTTTTATCCGTCTACCTCTCCGAAGATGCCAAGTTGATTTATGGCACTGTGTATCGAATGTTTAAATAGATGCGGCCGTTGTAGCAGACTTCGTCAGATTCCTCCTCATTTGCGAAGGGTTTTTGATTGTGGGGACGCTTTTCCCTGCAGGCGTAAGCCCCTGCAGTTAATTACGTTACCGTGTAGAGATAACCACTTTCTCCTTCTCCAGATGTTTACTTCGTGTCATACGTATTTGTTTTGTTTTAGGTTTCCCGTGGATTGTATACGGAGACTAATGTATGCTGTCGTCCGTAGGGCGGGGATTAGTCCAAATCCATATTTTCTTAGATTTGGGTTTGATTTGATTTAAGGATCGTTAATCTCTTTTGAGATTAAGATCAACTTAAACATTTGTAAAGGATACGTTAGTCTAAGTTTTAGACTAAGATATACTTAACAGGGTTTTAGGATCGTTTAGATCCAAAGAAAGAGCGTTTGGGCTCTATCGTTTTAGTTTAAGGACATCACGGTCCATTAGGTTTAAGGACATCATAGTCCATGGAGTTTAGTTTAGGGACGTTACGGTCCATTAGGTTTAAGGACGTCATAGTCCATGTTTAAAGACATCATAGTCTATAGAGTTTAGTTTAGGGACGTTGCGGCCCATGGAGTTTAAGGACATCATAGTCCACAGAGTTTAGTTTAGGGACGTTGCGGTCCACTAGGTTTAAGGACATCATAGTCCATAGAGTTTAAAGACATCACAGTCCATAGAGTTTAGTTTAGGGACGTTGCGGTCCATTGGGTTTAAGGACATCATAGTCCATGGAGTTTAAGGACATCATAGTCCATAGAGTTTAGTTTAGGGACGTTGCGGTCCATTGGGTTTAAGGATATTATAGTCCATGGAGTTTAAGGACATCATAGTCCATAGAGTTTAGTTTAGGGACGTTGCGGTCCATTGGGTTTAAGGACATCATAGTCCATGTTGTTTTGGCTCATTGGTTTGGGGGTGTGCCAAGAGTTATTGGTTATTTGGGACCCTCCACCTCTCTGAAGACATTGAAGGATTACAACGACATATATCTGAGGTGTAGAGAGATGTACACTTGAACCAGTGTCACGACCCGAAAAGTACGGAACATGACCGGCACTTAAATTACGGACGTCTCGAGGCGTACGTAATCTAAGTAAGTCAAAACCCAGAAATCAAAACCAAAGAAGTAGTAGAGTGAAGGAAAAACCAACTTAAAGCAAGTAGTTTTAATAGCATAAGCCGAATTATGCGTTTTTAAAAACATCAAATATTTCCTGAAAATTTCGGCAGAGTCTCCTTTGTAAATACTGGCCCCCAAACGGGATACAACATGAATAGTATACGAAATGAATAAAAATGCATCCCCAAACGGGAGCTAGCTCTTCGTCAATCGACGGTCACAACCACGCAAGCAATATAATATACAACGCCAAGGGCGAGGATCAAAACTCAAAAGGAAACTCAAAACAGCAAGAAATCCATCGAAATACAACACACGACTCTAAGGTCGAAAGACTAAACATCACTGGTCTCTATCTCTGAAATAAATATATGTTTGGTTGATGGAACTTCTAGATACAACAGAATAATAATATACAAGGTATAATGATGGGTACGATACAAATAAACCCACCTACTAGCAAGTCACCCGAAAAGAAGCAGTGCCAGCAAAGCCGTAATGAAACCTGTACGGCAAAACCTGCAAGAACTGTGGCACAACGGGGGTGAGTTGCCAACTCGTGAATAGAATACATCTACGAACAGGAATCACATGTATGACGCAATCCTAGGTCATACGATCACAATATATAATCCTCAAATATAAAACCTGCAGCCTATAACAATGGCTAGGGTAAATATCTAACCCAAGTGTAATCCCATGTGCTCGTGTCAGTGCCTCAGGTAGCAATATATCATATGGATGCGGTATGAATGCATGAAAACAGAATACATGAAACTGAAGAAACTGCTTTCATAACTTAGTGAGATTTTTGTATATTTAAAATGATGTATCATAATAAAATCAGCATAAACAGTGTCTAGCATCGACACAAAACAAGTATTCAAATATCTCGATATCTCTGTGTCGCAATCTCTGTACCTCAATATCTCAAATATATCTGTATGTCTCAATCTCACTATCTAGGGCGCCGTCAGTCCAGACCGGCCCCTAATATCCATCTCAAGACCACGACGGTATCCTCCGGATATCCGACGCGTCGGGTAAAATCACCGGTAGGTAGTGCTACCCTGCCAGGCTCACATCGTTATCACCACGCGCTTCTTGCTCCGGGGTACCTTACCGGGCCCACCATGTACCCGAAACGGTTCATCCAACTCCTCGAATCGGGTCTCGAAATCCATCAGCAAACTCATGGTGGACGACTCATACATCATAGGAAAACCGCACTTTTCTTTTAAAAAGAGAGAGAAAGGAAGTTTATAAATGTTTTTGCGGTTTTCCCCCAAATCCAGGAAATCTCATGAAAATCCGAATCCAAATCATCAATAGCATGTAAACAGTGAATATAGGCATAAAAATCTATGAATGCGGCATCACAGTGAATAATAACATGCATGAAGTAGTAAGTACACTAATATCATGTCTACACTATTAGCTAACAAAACTATGTCAATGAAATAGTATTTTCTAAAGTGTTCGTGACATGGCAATTACCGATGAAGATGTGTGTGAGCCGGCAAGTAAGTGTATGTGGAACATACGCATCATCGGTAATGGTGCTGGTGTCCTAACAGCATGATATCAACAATGCAATATGAAATCACAATATAAGTATGCGATACGGAGCGAACAGTAATAATGAGCGGGAGCTGAATACTAGACATAATGATAACAAATCTGCATTTAATGTAATATGAGTCACAGTGGTGCCATTTGAAATAACACGAATCGTGGGGTTTTGAAAATAAGGCCTACGGTGTTTTTAAGAAAAGATAAGTCTTTTGAAATATCCGTAAAATCCCTTGACCTGTCTTTTAAAATACCCACGATCCGTTAGTTTTGAAATAGGTAGGAATCTAACCTAGTCTAACAACTACACTAAACTATACGGTTGAACTAACAAGCTAACTGAAGGTAAGGAAACCGCCTAACATCTGAGTCGATATATATATATATATATATATATATATATATATATATATATATATATATATATATATATATATATATATATATATATATATATATATATATTAGTCGGTGATCCCGCCTCGATAATATCACATCCGATACCATATCTATAATCAGATATTCCCAAGTCAAGAGTGCGAATCAAACATCAATATATTGCTCGTACGTAAATCCATCATACGGCATCCCAAATCTGGGTACGGGTCAATATCACATTCATCATATTATTCATCTGGTATCCTCTTTAACAAAGATCATAATCCGGGGTACTGATCTACGTCTAGTACAATACTGATACCACCTAAGTATGCATGCACGTGGGTGAAACACTACGTCAAAGGACCCGCTACAACGTCATGTCGTATCTCAAATACGAACCCTGCCAAATCACCGATCTCACGGCCTCAAATCAAATCTCATCGACTCATCTCAAATCCCAAGTACTATCCTCAAATCCAGTATATGAACACATAGTCCCATACCCATGTGAACACATAACAATATAACCCCATATAAGCATATATGAAAAAGAATGTATGCAAGTATGGGTGTGTGTGTGTAAATGTGGTGCAATCTCTACTCTAGGGTCTCGCAACACTAAATCTATCCAATCACACCTAAAATCTATCTTTATCATCAATAAACTCAACAATATATAATCAATATATATGTGTGTATACGTATTCGTATACATCACCACGAACTGCGGGGGTGCTATACGCCATCCACCTGACTTCTCCCCGTAGATATAAATCTACTCACCTGGTCCTCGCTTGCCGGTGCCGACGTCGCCACGCGCTTGCTTGTCGTCTCGAAATCCACATGGGGTACCTACATATCATAACGCACCATATCGCATTAAAATCCGACTCATGACCAAAACGACACGAATCCCACATAGGTCAAAACCTATGGTTGCTTTCACAAATCAACCCAAAAACCCTCGACGTCGGCGTACAAACGTCGATTGATCAAGAAAAACACCAAACATACCAATCACGGTTTCAAAACTCACTAACTGCATAAGAAATAGGGTTTAATTCGTCAAAACCATAAAGTTAAACCAATCGTTTTGTTTTCCAAAAACCCAGTTAGCACAAATTCCCATTTCGGTTAAAAACTTGATGTTTTAACCAATATACCAATTTTAACGATTCAAATGGCCAAAATGCTCATTAAATAATATAATTAGGTCATACAAATCACTTTCATAAATTAAACTCATCAATTTGTATAAATTCCAAATTCCTAGTTTGCAAAAATACCGATTTTAACTCTTTTTAAAGTAAAATTCACAATTTTACAATTAAGCTTGGTTTTGCATATACTAAAGTATTAAACCACAAATTATAATGTTAATAATGCCATGAAACCCTAATTAGAATTTTATCTCACCAAAATATAAATATTTTTAAAACCTAGTTTGCAATTTATATAATTATCACAATTTAAATTAACAAAAATGCAAACTAGCAACTTGATTTGATTTATCAAACATTAACATGTTAATCTACTCATTGTAACCTTAAGTAAGTGACAACCACTGTAATTGAATCCAAACCCTAACTTTTTAATTCAAAGCCTTCACTTGAAAATTCAAGTCTTGAAATAGAAATCAAATTAAACACCAAATTAGCCTCAATTGAAGTATGATAGCAACAATTAAGTAACTTGATTAGGATTTATACCTCACAACCATAGATCTAGCATGAAAATCTTGGCCTCCAAATTGCTCTTTTTTCACCAAAGTCCATGCATGTTAGGGTAAGGAAAAATGGGTAAGAGTTGGATTTGGATTTAGCTTTGAATTTGCATGGATTTTGAGGCATTTTGAACAATTTTTTTGAAGAGAAAAGAGAGGTGAACATGGAGGGGCTGCTGCTGATTTTGGGGAAGGGGGCTCGGCCACTTTGAGGGGGGGGGATGAGGAGAGAGAGAGGTGTTGAAAGTCAACAAAGTTGTCCAAGTCAACAAAGCCCATACACTTTTATCTATTCTCTTTCTAAATTTTCTTTTCTTTTCATGGAAATGGAGTGGGGAAATGGGGGGAGGGGCTGCTGAATTTCAGCCACAAGAGGGGAGGACAAATGGGGGGTGTGAGTGTGGGTGTGGGTGTAGCAAGTTCCAAGTGAAGGAAATACCTCCATACCTCAATTACTTTAAATAAATTTCAAATTTTAGCCTTTTTCTTTTACATTTTCTAAACCGTTATACAACTTCAATTCATTTCAAAAAAAACATGCTAAAATTTTGTTTAATTTGTTATGATGCACAAAATTTGTTTCAACCCATTCCAATTTGTTATTTTTCCTAATTAAATGTATTAGTGACGGCTTAAAATAATTAATTTCGGAAATTTTTTCAGAAAATTAGAAATTTTACCAGTGGCTCAATAAACACCAAATACTAGCAATTACATAGCTAGAATATGTATATTTAATTTTATAATAAAGATATTTGTATTTTGACTTTTTACAGAAACCCCCCTTATTTGACCGATTTTTCCGAAATTTCACCGAAACGATTTTCAAAACGTTACAATCTTCCCCCCTTAAAGAAATTCGGTCTCCGAATTTAAATTAAAACTCCCCCCAAATACTAAAACATCTAAGCAAAACCATCAAGTCGTCGGGGCTCCGAAATCATAAATACATAAAACAAATCGTAGCGCAGCGCATGCGCATGAAAAATGAGCATATAACTCAAAATCAAAACTCCGTCAAGCATCCTGCAATCATCGGAGTCATGGTGAAGACACAATGTCTAAATCCAAAATGAAAATCAATATGATATGCATCTTTAAAACATCTGGAAGCAATGCATGCCAAATCTTCTTCAAATCGCTGTGCAACGCGCATAACACTGCACAGAGGCGGACGTTTATCATAAGAAAATAACCATATACATATATACCTTTTGTTTAATATGTACGTTCCGCCGTTTTGAAAACAATTTAGAAGGGTTTCCTTGTTTTAAACGTTTCGTGTTATATCAGATACGTAGGTAAATACTGAGACTATAGCTCGTTATTTTTGGAAATCCCTTCAATAACTATCAATGCATGCAAAATATACCCAGATACTGTCCTCTGACTAGTCCTGCTCAGTCCAAAAACACACAGCAAATATCACAAAAACGTACTGCTCCATAAGAAATCAATCCCAAAATGTGCATATGGATACTATGTGCGTCTGGTGCGCACGGAAATCAAAATCCATGAGTGTGCCATACATGCTCACAGAAACAATATCTAAGTGCATCGGGTGAGCACGAAACATCTGTCAAGGGCAACATGTGTGCCTGACAGCAAAAACAGGTGCATCTGACATGCACGAAGAATCTCGATTTAGTGCATCTGGTGTGCACCAAAATCGCATATCAAAACATGCGCTCAACATGCGCAAAAATCCAAATCAGGTGCATCCATCATGCAAGAAATCATGAAATCCAATATCAAGCGCCGAGCATGCGCAAAATCCAATCAGGTGCACAAGGTGCACAAAACAAATATCGAACATCACAATCGAAATCGAAGTCTAGTGCAACTGTGGTGCACAAATGCGCATCCTTGCACTGCAAGCATAGGTGAACTACATCGAGTGCAAAAACCAAATCGTGTGCGTACTTATGCACAAAATCAACTCAACTATATGAAACCCATAAATCATAAACATGTGAAACCAAGGCACGAAAACGATATCAAGTGCAACAACTGTGCAAAAATCGTAAATACTCAGTAAGTGCAACCATGGTGCATGAAAACAAATATCATGGAACTCAATCATCAAAATCAGTCATGCGAATAGATCGCCCAAAATACCGAAATCAAGTATGGCGGAATAGTCCCGCTCAAGCACATCCTCTAAGAATCTCTGGCCAACTGTCGTGGTCACTCATAGCATGTCTCGTCGACGATCCTGAACTCTGGCCTGCTGGTGTGTGTAACATGATCCCTCCTGGGTCCAAGTCTTCTCGTAAATTATTCCATAAAGGTCCTGTCGAGATCTCTCCCAAGTCTCGTTTCTGCCGAACTGCCCGGAAGTTATCATCCTTTTACTATATCTATTTCTTGTTCCAGAACGGTTGCATACTCATCACGACTCCTCCCGGAATACATATCCATAGTCAACGCTCCTGCTTGCGTATCACATCTCTGATGTCGGTGGAGTGGAACGTCACCTCATCAAGATCTCGTACGAACCTCTTACTCCACTTTTCTCTAATGTCGACTGCTTTGGACTCGCCTCGTCGTGGCTGCATGGACTGTGCTCCAACGGTTATACTCGTATCTGGAGTCTCCCAAGCAATGCATCCCATCGCATAGCATCCGAATGAAGTCGAACCATTCGATCGATTCGTCAAAACCTCATAATCCCCCAAGAGCTCAACATCTTGGGTACAGTTTAATAGTATCGAGTACATATCATAGCATCGGTGGTCCAGCCGTAGAAGGCAAACCCAAGCCTCACTAATGGCACCGCGGAACTGCCGCAAACCCTAAGGTTCAAAGGCTTTCACACGGTCATTATGTCAAGTTAGGGTTTCATTCTTCTAGAGGGTCCATAGAATTGCCTGCATGTCTTTTTGAATACTTTAAACTTGGAATAATAGGTTTCTGACATTCGATCGCCTCTATCGACTCTCAACGTATCCGCGTGAAGTCGTCTCTAGCTGGAATCCATCTATCTGATGACCTCGCATCGGGGTAGCGAACGAACCACATGTCCTAGTCATTCATCCTCGGTGACTAGCGACCTTCTCTCATCTCTTAGTACAACTCGTACTGCAGTGGCTCCAACATCTGGGGCGATATCTCGTCGTTCGCAGCAATAACTGGCTCACTCGTCTGCATGCTGAACAGTGCCTCGATCATCATGAATAAGCCATACACCAACGGTCATCAAAATCTGGCTGGCCCCTATCAGTGGCTCAATCCGCTGGTGCCGATCTGCACGTCCGAGTAATCTCATATAAAGATCCATCAAACGCTCGTGGCGCAAAACACAATAAAAAGACACATCTCTGCAATCGTGTGTCGCCGGAATCACGCCCTGGTCAGTCCTCGTTCATAACGAGCTCGTGATGACCGCAACTCTAGCCGTAGCTCTCCCTACCCGTAATCGTGGCAGCAAACCATAACTGGTACCGATGAGGCTAGATCATAGGAAGGAATATAATACTGAACAAAGAAATGTACATCCTAAGGCTTCTTAAGCGGAGTAGCGTATCGTAAGTATGCCGCGGAACATACCCACGGTACGTCACTCTACTTTAGTCACCTACTCCATCAACCAAGGGTCATCCTATACTCCGAAGGTAAAACCTAACGCTTTGATACCAATTTTGTCACGACCCGAAAAGTATGGAACAAGACCGACACTTAAATTACGGACGTCTCGAGGTGTACGTAATCTAAGTAAGCCAAAACCCAGAAATCAAAACCAAAGAAGCAGTAGAGTGAAGGAAAAACCAACTTAAAGCAAGTAGTTTTATTAGCATAAGCAGAATCATGCGTTTTTAAAAACATCAAATATTTCCTGAAAATTTCGGTAGAGTCTCCTTTGTAAATACTGGCCCCCAAACGGGATACAACATGAATAGTATACGAAATGAATAAAAAGGCATCCCCAAGCGGGAGCTAGCACTTCGTCAATCGACGGTCACAACCACGCAAGCAATATAATATACAACGCCAAGGGCGAGGATCAAAACTCAAAAGGAAACTCAAAATAGCAAGAAATCCATCGAAATACAACGCGCGACTCTAAGGTCGAAAGAATAAACATCACTGGTCTCTATCTCTGAAATAAATACATGTTTGGTTGATGGAACTTCTAGATACAACAGAATAATAATATACAAGGTATAATGATGGGTACGATACAAATAAACCCACCTACTAGCAAGTCACCCGAAAAGAAGCAGTGCCAGCAAAGCCGTAATGAAACCTGTACGGCAAAACCTGCAAGAACTGTGGCACAACGGGGGTGAGTTGCCAACTCGTGAATAGAATACATCCACGAACAGGAATCACATGTATGACGCAATCCTAGGTCATACGATCACAATATATAATCCTCAAATATAAAACCTACAGCCTATAACAATGGCTAGGGTAAATATCTAACCCAAGTGTAATCCCATGTACCCGTGTCAGTGCCTCAGGTAGCAATATATCATATGGATGCGGTATGAATGCATGAAAACAGAATACATGAAACTGAAGAAACTGCTTTCATAACTTAGTGAGATTTTTGTATATTTAAAATGAGATATCATAATGAAATCAGCATAAACAGTGTCTAGTATCGACACAAAACAAGTATCCAAATATCTCGATATCTCTGTGTCGCAATCTCTGTACCTCAATATCTCAAATATCTCTGTATGTCTCAATCTCATTATCTAGGGTGCCGTCAGTCCAGACCGGCCCTTAATATCCATCTCAAGACCACGACGGTATCCTCCGGATATCCGACGCGTCGGGTAAAATCACCAGTAGGTAGTGCTCCCCTGCCAGGCTCACATCGTCATCACCACGCGCTTCTTGCCCCGGGGTACCTTACCGGGACCACCATATACCCGACACGGTTCATCCAACTCCTCGAATCGGGTCTCGAAATCCATCAGCAAACTCATGGCGGACGACTCATACATCATGGGAAAACCGCACTTTTCTTTTAAAAAGAGAGAGAAAGGAAGTTTATAAATGTTTTTGCGGTTTTCCCCCAAATCCAGGAAATCTCATGAAAATCCGAATCCAAATCATCAATAGCATGTAAACAGTGAATATAGGCATAAAAATCCATGAATGTGGCATAACAGTGAATAATAACATGCATGAAATAGCAAGTACACTGATATCATATCTACATTATAAGCTAAAAAAACTATGTCAATGAAATAGTATTTTCTAAAGTGTTCGTGACATGGCAATTACCGATGAAGATGTGTGTGAGCCGGTAAGTAAGTGTACGTGGAACATACGCATCATCGGTAATGGTGCTGGTGTCCTAACAGCATGATATCAACAATGCAATATGAAATCACAATATAAGTATGCGATGCAGAGCGAACAGCAATAATGAACGGGAGCTGAATACTAGACACAATGATAACAAATCTGCATTTAATGTAATATGAGTCACAGTGGTTCCATTTGAAATAACACGAATCGTAGGGATTTGAAAATAAGGGCTACGGTGTTTTTAAGAAAAGATACGTCTTTTGAAATATCCGTAGAATCGCTTGACCTGTCTTTTAAAATACCCACGATCCGTTAGTTTTGAAATAGATAGGAATCTAACCTAGTCTAACAACTACACTAAACTATATGGTTGAACTAACAAGCTAACTGAAGCTAAGGAAACCGCCTAGCATCCGAGTCGATACATACATACATACATACATACATACATACATACATACATATATATATATATATATATATATATATATATATATATATATATATATATATATATATATTAGTCGGTGATCCCGCCTCGATAATGTCACATCCGATACCATATCTATAATCAGATATTCCCAAGTCAAGAGTGCGAATCAAACATCAATATATAGCTCGTACGTAAATCCGTCGTACGGCATCCCAAATCTGGGTACGATTCAATATCACATTCATCATATTATTCATCTGGTATCCTCTTTAACAAAGATCATAATCCGGGGTACTGATCTACGTCCAGTACAATACTGATACCACCTAAGTATGCATGCACATGGGTGAAACACTACGTCAAAGGACCCGCTACAACGTCATGTCGTATCTCAAATACGAACCCTGCCAAATCACCGATCTCACGGCCTCAAATCAAATCTCATCGACTCATCTCAAATCCCAAGTACTATCCTCAAATTCAGTATATGAACACATAGTCCCATACCCATGTGAACATATAACAATATAACCCCATATAAGCACATATGAAAAAGAATGTATGCAAGTATGGGTGTGTGTGTGTAAATGTGGTGCAACCTCTACTCTAGGGTCTCGCAACACTAAACCTATCCAATCACACCTAAAATCTATCTTTATCATCAATAAACTCAACAATATATAATCAATATATATGTGTGTATACGTATTCGTATACATCACCACGAACTGCGGGGGTGCTATACGCCATCCACCCGACTTCTCTCCGTAGATATAAATCTACTCATCTGGTCCTCGCTTGCCGGTGCCGACGTCGCCACGCGCTTGCTTGTCGTCTCGAAATCCATATGGGGTACCTACATATCATAACGCACCGTATCGTATTAAAATCCGACTCATGACCAAAACGACACACGAATCTCACATAGGTCAAAACCTATGGTTGCTTTCACAAATCAACCCAAAAATCCTCGACGTCGGCGTACAAACGTCAATTGATCAAGAAAAACACCAAACATACCAATCATGGTTTCAAAACTCACTAACTGCATAAGAAATAGGGTTTAATTCGTCAAAACCATAAAGTTAAACCAATCGTTTTGTTTTCCAAAAACCTAGTTAGCACAAATTCCCATTTCGGTTAAAAACTTGATGTTTTAACCAATCTACCAATTTTAACGATTCAAATGGCCAAAATGCTCATTAAATAACATAATTAGGTCATACAAATCACTTTCATAAATTAAACTCATCAATTTGTATAAATTCCAAATTCCTAGTTTGCAAAAATACCGATTTTAACTCTTTTTAAAGTAAAATTCATAATTTTACAATTAAGCTTGGTTTTGCATATACTAAAGTATTAAACCACAAATTATAATGTTAATAATGCTATGAAACCCTAATTAGAATTTTATCTCACCAAAATATAAATATTTTTAAAACCTAGTTTGCAATTTATATAATTATCATAATTTAAATTAACAAAAATGCAAACTAGCAACTTGATTTGATTTAGCAAATATTAACATATTAATCTACTCATTGTAACCTTAAGTAAGTGACAACCACTGTAATTGAATCCAAACCCTAACTTTTTAATTCAAAGCCTTCACTTGAAAATTCAAGTCTTGAAATAGAAATCAAATTAAACACCAAATTAGCCTCAATTGAAGTATGATAGCAAAAATTAAGTAACTTGATTAGGATTTATACCTCACAACCATAGATCTAGCATGAAAATCTTGGCCTCCAAATTGCTCTTTTTTCACCAAAGTCCATGCATGTTAGGGTAAGGAAAAATGGGTAAGAGTTGGATTTGGATTTAGCTTTGAATTTGCATGGATTTTGAGGCATTTTGAACAATTTTTTTGAAGAGAAAAGAGAGGTGAACATGGAGGGGCTGCTGCTGATTTTGAGGAAGGGGGGCTCGGCCACTTTGAGGGGGGGATGAGGAGAGAGAGAGAGGTGTTGAAAGTCAACAAAGTTGTCCAAGTCAACAAAGCCCATACACTTTTATCTATTCTCTTTCTAAATTTTCTTTTCTTTTCATGGAAATGGAGTGGGGAAATGGGGGGAGGGGATGCTGAATTTTAGCCACAAGAGGGGAGGAAAAATGGGGGGTGTGAGTGTGGGTGTGGGTGTAGCAAGTTCCAAGTGAAGGAAATACCCCCATACCTCAATTACTTTAAATAAATTTCAAATTTTAGCCTTTTTCTTTTACATTTTCTAAACCGTTATACAACTTCAATTCGTTTCAAAAACAACATGCTAAAATTTTGTTTAATTTATTATGATGCACAAAATTTGTTTCAACCCATTCCAATTTGTAATTTTCCCTAATTAAATGTATTAGTGACGGCTTCAAATAATATTAAAATAATTAATTTCGGAAATTTTTTCAGAAAATAAGAAAATTTACCAGTGGCTCAATAAACACCAAATACTAGCAATTACATAGCTAGAATATGTATATTTAATTTTATAATAAAAATATTTGTATTTTGACTTTTTACAGAAAACTCCCTTATTTTATCGATTTTTCCGAAATTTCACCGAAATGATTTTCAAAACGTTACAACCAGATTCCAAATCGGGGAGTTATCATTTTTGAACATGGAGGCTCAATTTGTTTGGAGATTTAATCTCAGGAGGAACTTAACTGATTTGAGGTTGGAGTTGGTTCCTTATAGTGTTAAACACTAATGTACCTTTAGTGCTCACGTGCTCCCACGTGATACTCTGAGGCAGTGTTAAACACTGGAATTTAAGAGCGCTCACGTGTCCCACGTGATGCCTTTAAAGGTGGTGCTGTTCGCTTGGTTTTATTCCCCATCTTTATATAAGTGTTAAGCACTTTATCCTTGTGGCCATCACGTGTGAGCACGTGAGGCACCTCAGAGTTGGACATTGTTTCCTTGGGTTTATTCCCTTTTCTTTTTTAAAAAGTACCAAGCACTATCAGTGAGGGGGGTCACGTGTGAACACGTGATCTATTTTAGTCTCTCTTTTGAGTTCATCACAGGTGGTCACGTGTGAACACGTGATCATCAATATTCATGGAATTCTTTCTCTGAGTCTTAAAACTTTCAAACCCCTTGTTATATATATATATATATATATATATATATATATATATAAGAGTCTCCCCGATAAGAATTAAATTCTCAACTTGTGGGAAGATCTGCTTCTGCAGATCTTTCACCAGAAGGGAGAACTAAGTTCTTATATGAAGAGTTAAACCCTAGTTTTATTAGAGGAATTAAATTCCTATATGCCCTTTGGGAGAATTAAATTCTCTGAACTCGGATCTTCCTCTAGGTTTTGGATCTGCATGGCAGAATCTCCCCGATGTGAATTAAATTCTTAACTTGTAGGGTGATCTGCTTCTCCAGATGTTTTACCAGAAGAAAGAACTAAGTTTTTTAGAAGAGTTAAACTCATGTGGAGACGAAGAAGAAGTAAGATGTTCTATGTGTTTTGTTCCTTCTTACATAGGGTTTCTTCTTTTCTTTTGAACTTGCAATTTATGGGGGGTTCTTATGTGTTTCTCTCTCTCTATCATTTTTCTCTCTAGTCTCGAGTCCTTTATATAGCAGAGGCAAGTTTGTTGATTTTTGTTAAGGAAATCTCTCATCGAGAGATTTTTGATTAATTCGGGGATTTTATCTACTGTTGGATTTTTGATCCAAGAAATCCTGTTTTACAGAAGTCATTTTCTTGTTTTTAACAAGATTGGGAAAATATTTTCCCATACAGAGCTTATTCTGTATCTTGGTAATTTTTAATCACCATTGGATCTTTGATCCAACGGTGCTCTGATTTACAGAGCACAATTTTCTTGTTTAGAAAGATTTGAGAAGTATCTCCCCAATTAGAATTTAATTCTGTATTTTGGTGATTTTTAATCACCATTGGATCTTTGATCCAACGGTGCTCTGATTTACAGAGCACAATCTTTCTTGTTTAAAAAGATTGGGGAAAATATTTCCCATACAGAGTTTATTCTGTATTTTGGTGATTTTTAATCACCATTGGATCTTTGATCCAACGACGCTCTGATTTACAGAGCATAATCTTTCTTGTTTAGAAATATTTGAGAAGTATTTTCTCAATTAGAATTTAATTCTGTGATTTGATGATTTATCATCTTCGTTGGATCTTTGATCCAAGGGTGGAGAACTTTTATTTCTGGCGCTGGCGCTCTCGTGCTTTGCACGTGAGGCGCTGCCTCAGAGTCTTTAACTCCCGGCGCTGGCGCTCTCGTGCAAGGCACGTGAGGCGCTGCCTCAGAGTCTTTAACTCCCGGCGCTGGCGCTCTCGTGAAAGACATGTGAAGCACTGCCTCCTAAGAGTTTAACTCTTATTTAATAGATTTCTTTTTGTGCTTTGCACATTGGCGCCCGTGTGAGGAACACGTGAGGCGCCATCATAAGATTTAATTCTATCTGAGGCAGTCTCTACATACTTTGCATGTGGAGCTTTCTCATTATTTTTATTTTTATTTTATTGTTATTATTATTATTATTATTATTATTATTATTTTTGTAAGGGAGCAAGCTTTGAGCCGAAATTTTTGCGGGAACAAATGCCCCCCACTACTTTGCCCACGTAAGTATGTACGTGGGTGAAGTAGTGCAATGTTATGCGTGACTAGATAGTTAATGGCTTAGGAGACAAGTTTAGGGTCTTCGTAGCCTAAGACCTTTTCCATCTTCATGAGCCGTAAGGGTTTCGAGAAGGTTTTTTCTCCCTACAAGTCGAGAGGATCTCGTAGGTGCAAAGTCTCCCTAAAATTCGTGAGGATTTCTAAGTGTTCACCGCCTCCGTGAGTCGTAAGGATCTCACTCGGGTATTTTTCCTTACGAATCGTGAGGACCAGTAAGTAGCTTCTTTATTTCATTGGCGAATGTAGTTTTGGCAAATGTGGCCGGTAGATAGTCCACCTTGACCTCCTTGTAGGGCAGCGATGGCTTAGGAAACAAGTTCAGGTTTCCCGCCTAAGACTTTTCAACTTTATGAGCCGTGAGGGCCTTATAAAGACTTTTCTCCCTACGAGTCGAGAAGATCTCATAGGTGTATTTTCTCCTTAGGAGTCAAGAGGAGTCCTAAGTGCGTTTTCTCTTGAGAGTCGTAAGGATCTCACAAGAGAATTTTTCCCATTTACAAGTCGAGAGGACTTGTAAGTGGTTATTTCCCTCCTTGTCAATGTTCGACTTCGGAGAGTGTGGCCCGTAGATAGTCTATCTTGACCTCCTTGCAGGGCAGCGATGGCTTAGAAGACAGGGTTAGGATCTGTTACCTATGACTTTTCAACTTTATGAGCCGCGAGGGTCTCATAAAGACTTTTCTCCCTACGAGTCGAGAGGATCCCGTAGGTGTATTTTCTCCTTAGGGGTCGTGAGGGCTCCTAAGTTCATTTTCTCTCGAGAATCGTAAGGATCATGATTGATCGTTTCTTTGTGTGTCGGTTTAAGAAGATGTATAGAATCACAATCAAAGAATTATATTTGACCGCAATCAATTACGGTGTCGATTGTAGATTGTAAGTGAGTGCGGATCTTCCACAGGGATAGTGTAATCGTTCGTCTTTTGAATTAGATGAGTCGAAACTTTAAAGAAAAGAAAACAATACAATTCATGATTTGAAATTGAAGTTCAAGAATTAGAAAAATCTAGATCTAATAACAAGAAAAAGATAGAATCAAGAATTGATAGTTTGTTGATTTTTCCAAACCAAATATCAAGAATCGAAATGAGGCTCGTAGGAATCGATCGGATCTATAGATGTGATGTGATCTTACAATTACGTATTCTTATCCTTCGATGAATTGATACTAGATCTATGATGATCGACGAGAATTAGGGATTTCTTGTGAAACTAGGGTTTCATCATTTCCCTTGTTCTTTCATCGATATCATTCATATTCTAGCCTCTAGTAAATTCAAGAAACGATCGTAGATCCCTAATTTCGAGCGATCACAATCAAGAAAGCATCGCTACGAAACTAGGTCATCGATTCTTGAACTTGCTAGGGTTTACAAAACTCGTAGGACTTAAAAATCGTTTTAAGATTTGTTACATCATCATTCTATTGATCGTCTCGACTCCTTTACGAGCGGAGTTTTACTCAAACATCACAACAAGAACAACAATTACAAATTGAGATCTAATCATGATGCAAGAATTAAAAGAAAGCAAAATTAAAGAATTTCACCTTTTATTTATATCAACAATTTCATTACATTCGCTCAAGAACTACAAGAGGAAGAACTCGATCGTCGATTTGGCTTCGCTCGTCCCCGTGAGTCGCGGATCGGCTTGGATCACTTGCCCGGTTGAAGATCGGCTCGGCTCATAAAAGGTTGAAGGCTTCTCACTTGATTTGGTACTCAAGATCTTGAATTTGGATTGGAATTAGGGTTAGGGTTTCGCACAAGCCTTGTCACTAGACTTGTGGAAGAAGATGATGTAAGAGGGAATGAACTAGCTAACTAAAAGATTAACAACTAATGATGAACCTAAGATTGATTCCCTAAAAATTGATTAGCCTTTAACCCTAGGTCTAGGCTTCTATTTATAGATATCCAAACCCTAGATCTAGGATTTCAAATTCTAAGTTTCCCTCCAAAAGTTTGTTGAGGGAATTTGAATTTCCCTCCGAAAGTTAGTTAGAGGAGAAGCTTCTAGATGTGATTAGTTAGGAGGGAGCTTCTAGAAATAGTTTGTTAGGAGCTTAATTAAGATTAGCCTTGCTTAATGATCTTTGTTGATCTGGCAGAAGACTCTGGAGAATTCTGGAATTTGACGTATCAGAAATGAATGTGGGCCCAGAGCTGAGAATTTTGCACTGAAATTGGACGGATGACGTTGACAAACCGCCGCGGAACCGCGGCGCAAGCCGGCTCCCGCCGCGGTTCCGCGGCTGTTTGGAGTCTTCGTGGCTCGGTTCTTCTGTGTTGAACTTGGGCTAACATATAGGCCTTTATTGTATATGTTGAATTTAATATCTCCCTTTGGATTGCTACCAGATCTGAAAATATGGAGTTGGTGTATTTTTGATCAGCTTCTTTTGACTTTGCTCCTGCAATTTCCTGCACAAATCTCGACACAAGTGTTGCGCAAATACAGAGATGATGCGATGCCATGAAATGCGGTCAATTTCCCTTAAAGTGCCGGTTTAAAAGTCTAACACATGCAATCTGATATTTAATGACTGATTTGCTAATATGTGAAATATGAATACCGAACACTTCTAAATGAATGCAAAAGATAGGGAAATTGCCGTGTTAAAATTACATTATTTTCGACTGATCAGATCACATAAGAGAATTTTCTTTATGCGCAGGGACACTAATTTCCCCGTAGGTCGAGACGAATCGAGATTCTCGCAAAGACACTGATTTCCTTGCGGGCCGAAACGAATCGAGAGGTTCTCGCCAAGGATGTTGATTTCCCTGAATCAATAGGTTTTGCCAAGGACACTGATTTCCCTGGGGTTGAGACGAATCGAGAGATTCCTGCAAAGACACTGATTTCCCTGCGGGTCGAAACGAATCGAGAGGATCTCGTCAAGGACGCCGATTTCCCTGAATCGAGATATTTCGCCAAGGACACTGATTTCCCTGGGGTTGAGACGAATCGAGAGATTCCTGCAAAGACACTGATTTCCCTGCGCGTCGAAACGAATCGAGAGGTTCTTGCTAAGGATGATGATTTCCCTGAATCGAGAGGTTTCGCCAAGGACACTGATTTCCCTAGGGTTGAGACGAATCGAGAGATTCCTGCAAAGACACTGATTTCCTTGCAGGTCAAAACGAATCGAGAGGTTCTCGCTAAGGACGCTGATTTCCCTGAATCGAGAGGTTTCGCTAAGGACACGGATATTCCTGGGGTTGAGACGAATCGAGAGATTCCTGTAAAGACACCGATTTCCTTGCGGGTCGAAATGAATCGAGAGGTTCTCGCCAAGGATGCTGATTTCCCTGAATCGAGAGGTTTTACCAAGGACATTGATTTCCTTAGGGTCGAGACGAATCGATAGATTCCTGCAAAGAAACTGATTTCCTTGCGGGTTGAAACGAGTCGAGAGGTTCTCGCCAAGGACGCTGATTTCTCTGAATCGAGAAGTTTTGCCAAGGACACTGATTTCCCCGAGGTCGAGACGAATCGAGAGATTCCTATAAAGACATTGATTTCTTTGCGGGTCGAAATGAATCAAGAGGTTCTCGCCAAGGACACTGATTTCCCTGAATCGAGGTTTTTGCCAAGGACACTGATTTCCCTGATGTCGAAATGAATCGAGAGATTCCTGCAAATACACCAATTTCTTTGCGGGTCGAAACGAATCGAGAGTTTCTCGCCAAGGACTTTGATTTCCCTGAATCGAGGTTTTTGCCAAGGACACTGTTTTCCCTGGGGGTCAAGACAAATCGAGAGATTCCTGCAAAGACATTGATTTCCTTGCGGGTTGAAACGAATCGACGCTGATTTCCCTGAATCGAGAAGTTTTGCCAAGGACACTGATTTCCCTGAGGTCGAGACGAATCGAGAGATTCATGCAAAGACACTGATTTCCTTGTGGGTCGAAATGAATCGAGAGGTTCTCGCCAAGGACAATGATTTCACTGAATCGCGGTTTTTGCCAAGGACACTGATTTCCCTGAGGTCGAAACGAATCGAGAGATTCCTGCAAAGACACTAATTTCCTTGCGGGTCGAAACGAATCGAGAGGTTCTCACCAAGGACACTGATTTCCCTGAATCGAGGTTTTTGCCAAGGACACTATTTTCCCTGGGGGTCAAGACGAATCGAGAGATTCCTGCAAAGACACTGATTTCCTTGCGGGTCGAAACGAATCGAGAGGTTCTCTCCAAGGACGCTGATTTCCCTGAATCGAGAGGTTCGTGAGTTGACTTGATTCCGAGATGGAGCATTGATTTGGCGGGGAGGTCATTGGTTAACTTGTTTCCGAGACGGAGCATTGTTCCGGCAGGGAGGTCATTGGCTGACTTGTTTTCGAGACGGAGCGTTGTTCCGGCGGGGAGGTCATTGGCTGACTTATTTCCGAGACGGAGCATTATTCCGGTGGGAAGGTCATTGGCTGACTTTAGGTTGTCTGTGAACCATAGAGTCTTGGAACTGGGGACTTTGCTGTGGCTCCGATTGGTGATGTCGCGTCCGTATCCTGCTGGAATGAGGAGGAACGCCGTTGTTGGTCTTCAAGCTGTAGATGTGGCCGTCGAGATTTAGAACCAGTGACTTTGCCATGGTTTCGCTTCGTTGTGACTCTGAGGTCAGTTGTTGACGTCATGTCTGCATCCGGTTGGAGTGAGAAGAAACGCCGTTGTTGATCTTTAGGATGTAGATGTAGTCGTCGAGATCTGACTTCCCTTTGATGCAGCCCGGTGGGGAAATGTAGTTCCCTTTTCGTTTATGCCCATGGATTGCATACATGGGTCAGTATAGACTCGCCTGCAGGGCAAACGTTTCATTTTTTCATTTTTTTTATTTCCTTTCCGCGATGCTCTATCATTTCAGCTTTTTATATCGCAAAAGTCGCGATTGCCCAATCATTTCGGCTATTTTTCGCGGTGCCCAATCATTTCGACTATTTTTTCTTTTCACTCGCTGCTTTTTATTGCGAGTTGCATAAACATTTCGGCTATTTTTATATGCATATATTTTACTCGCTGATTTTTATTGCGAGTTGCGCCATCATTTAGGCTATTTTATATGCATTTTTGGCTCGCTAATTTTGTTGCGAGTATGGACTTGAGATCTAATACCAATCTTAGCATCAACATCGCTGCGACTGGAATATTGCCAGGAGCGAATCATCATTTGCCGTGAAAGGACTTGGAATTTGATACCGATTTAGGCATCAGCATCGCTACCACTGGGACACTGCCAGGAGCGAATCATCATTTGCCTTTATCGATTCGAACAAAGGTGGCTTAGCGAACAAGGTTAGGATCCTGTCAACTAAGGCTTTTGACTTCATGAGCCGTAAGGGTCTCATAAAGGTGTTTCTCTCTACGAGTCGTGAGGATCTCGTAGATGTGTTTTCTCCTTAAGAATCGTGGGGATCCCTAAGTGTGTTGCTCCCTTGTGAGTCGTAAAGATCTCACGCAGGTATTTTCTCCTTACAAGGTCGAGAGGATCTTGCAAGTGTGCATGAATTTTTTTTACGAGTCTGCGCCCTTTCGGGTTTTCAAAAACTCGCCGGTAGCCCTGCTGTTTTTACTCACGGAGCCCTTTTGGGTTTTCATCCGTGCCCATTTCGCTTATGGAAATACTTTTTTTTTCTCGTTTAACGAGTCTGCGCCCTTTCGGGTTTTCACAAACTCACCGGTAGCCCTGCTGTTTTTACTCACGGAGCCCTTTCGGGTTTTCATCCGTGCCCATTTCGCTTATGGACGTACCGTTTTTTTTGTTTAGTGGAACTCTGGAGAATAGTTTCGCCACATGTGACCCATCTATTTGCCGGTGGGATTTGAGTTATAGTCCTCACCGCTGAGACTTGTGGACTTACATTCCACTATCACCGTGTTTGAGGCGACGTTGTTAGTTTAGGCACATCTCGGTCCGTAGCTAGTTTAAAGACATCTCGGTCCGTTGTTAGTTTAAGGACATTGCGGTCCATTGTTAGTTTCAGGACATTGCGGTCCATTGTTAGTTTAGGGACGTTTCGGTCCGTAGCACGTTTCTACGGCGAAGTTTTGCCGGATAGAACTTACAGAGTTTGGTACTTAGGAAGACAACGAGCGGACACAAGCGTCTTCATCTATCATTAACCTGGGCTGTGACTCGTCAGGCATGGTATTTCTTAAGGAATCGGCCGTTTATTGGCCGAAAGGGTCTTTCTCCACGCATATATATGAGCAAGTAGGCTCCTCTTGATAGAACTTGTCATATAATCCAAGGATTTTGGCACTACTCCTGCCCCCAGCTCCTCTATGTTATCCTAATGCCGAGTGAGCTTCTTCGTTATTTTTAGCGACGAATGAGAGATCATGTGGCAACTTGCCACATAATCTTCGGGTTCGTCTGACGAGTCGTCTCCCTCATTATTGTCGTTATTTCTACTTTTAAGGATATGGTTGAGAACTCTTGGAGCGTGACTAGGGTTCGCACCTTCTGGTTGTATTCCTCCAGCGCGTCAATATACTTTTTCAGATCCGTACGCTTGTCATCAAGTTGCGCGGGCTTCTTGGTCTTCTTCTTTTTCTTCGAAGACTTTGATAGCTGGGCTTGGGTATTTTGCCCATTGCTACCAACTCTCGGCGTTGGGCGCGGTTTCAACATCTTTTCAATAATCTCTGGCTCTAACGGGCTTTTCCACCTGATCGCCGGACATGCTTGAAGATCCTTCAGCATTTTCTTGGCTTTAGCCGAAAGAACAACTTCCCATGGAGCTTCTTCTACAAATGAGCATGATGCCCCCGGAGTATCCACCTTTTTAGGAGCGTGCTGCTGTGGCGGGTTTACCTTCCAGTTTTCAGACAGCGCGAATTTGCCTTGTTGGTATTGGTCCTCAATCCAGTTTTTGAAGACGTAACAATCTTCGATTAGGTGGCCCACTATTTTGTGTAGGGACAATAGTTAGGATGGTTGACGTCACCAGGTTGCGATGAGTGTCTCGAATCCGGCAGAGTGATGAGCCCGTTGCGCACTGCCAGTTCGAATAGTCTCCTTGTTTTATCCCGGAAAAATGAGTAAAGACGTCTCAGCTTTTCATCGAGGGATCGCGGCTTGTTGCTTTGGCGAACAACCGGTCTCGGGTCACTCGGTTGTTGTTGAGAGTTGGCGATGAAGGTCGCATTCCATTTGCCCTTTTCATTTCGAGGCTCTGTTTTCGAGGAGGGCGGTCTATGGCCCATTTGGTCCATTTGGGCTAGCTTGTCGATCAAGACTTGGAAAGTGATCGGCTTGAAGAACATCATGAATTGGGATATAGTTGCCTGTGGATCCAGGGTCCCCACGAACATGCCCATGGCAGGAGCTTCTTCTATACGTTGTTCGCATCCTGACCACAGGTTCTGCCACCGAATTGCATACTGAACCCATGTCTCTTCTGGCTTCACCCTGGCATTGATCAATGCCGTGATCGGGGTGCGCTTGCTAGAGCTTGCGAAACGTTGGGTGAATAGCAACTCCATTTCCGTAAATGTTTTGATGGAGTCATTCGGAAGTTCCGAGTACCATTCAAATGCCGTCTCCGCTAAGCTGCCGACTAACTGGCGAAGTAGCAATTTGTCATCACCTCCAGTATTGCCACATAGAACCCTGAACTGAGCGACGTGCTGATGGGGATTTCCTGTCCCCTTATACACGTGAAATTTAGGGATCGTATATCCTAGCGGGTACTTAATTTGATCGTACCGGCCTGGATATAGTCGTCCAGTTCTGACGACTTGGCCAACGGCTTTGCTTGTCTGATTAGCTTGTATCTGTTGAGCTATGTAGTCATCAAGCGCAGCTTTCGAGATCGTCTCCTCTCTGGCTGCTGATAAAGCCGGAAGAGGGTTTGATGTTTCCCCTCTGTCGTATTCAATGATTATTTAGGGATCTTCGGCTGGAGGGTTCGGCTGGATCATCATCCCCACCATATCTTGGAACAGGAGTGCCATTTGTTTTATATTAGCCGCTTGTTCCATGGCCTCTTTATCTTTTTTCTCAAGCATCCTTCGGAGGAACTCGGTGTCGGTTTCCTGCTCCTGGCATTGATCCGACAATACTCCTGGGCTTTCCTTCTGCCCAGTGTGTGTGGCCATCTTTGTCAGCATCTCGTGGAGTTTTTGTTGCTACTCCTGAGTTTTCGTCACAGACCGTGTGAGTGATCTATGACCCGTATAAGTACGGCTTTCCTCTTTTCCGGAAGCCATTTAGACGGTGTGCACTACCATGCCCCCAGACTTGGGGTGTTTGGATTCAGTGCCCTTGAGATTTGTCGTAGGCACGGGGATCTTCTCCGGCTTTCTCCTTTTATGGGCGGTCGAAGTTGAGGGGCTGTTGCAGACGATATTTTGACGGCGGGATGATCATTCTCTTGCTGGACCTTCATTTTCTTCGATTTGCGGGAGTAGTCTTTGTCGATTACAGAGTCTTGGACTCTTCGCCAGACCCTGTGGATTTTGGAGGACAGCCGCTGAGAAGGCTGTTCCGGGTTTGCCTTTGTAACGTTCTCCAAAGGTGGATGAGACTTTTTCAACACGGCAGTTGGAGAGTTCTTGCACACCCTCCTGAGCAGCTCAAAGCTGTTCCCAGTTGGAACAACATCATCAACTTCCACCATTTGAGCTGGTGGGGTAAGTCCAGAAGGGGAATTGCCCCCAGCTTTCCTCACTCGCTGCCAGTGACAACGTCGAGCATGTCGTGTAGCCAGGATCACCTTTATCTTCGGAGTAGCTTCGTCCTACCCCCTGCTTTGAGGAGAGGCTGTTGTTGGCGCCAGCCTGTCAAAGACTGACATCCGCTGGGAAGGAATGGTCAACCTGTCGAAGGCCGACTTTCGAATAGGGGAAGTAGTTTGGACGACTTCACCTGCAGCAGGAGTTGGGATAGCCTTCTATGGTATTGCGAGCCTCTTCGCGGGCCCATTTGAGCTTAGGCTCAACCTGTCGAAGATCGAGGCAGTAGACTTGGACGACCCATTGAGAGGGGCCGCGGTAGTTGCAAGCCGATCGAAGACCGACTTCTTTGGAGCTTCCTGTGATGGCATTGAAGCATTGAAGCTCATTGGCGGGAGCATGGCCCCGAAGAACAATCCAGTGGTGGCTTTGTGTCACCTGTTCCACCGGCATTGCGAAAATGGAGGCCGCTTGGCGCCTGTAAGTTACTCCGCGAGATGGGACGGAGCGGGAGTTGTTGTTGCAGTTGGTGTAGCTAGAAGCCATTCATCTTCTTTTCTCTGCACGGGAGCAAGACACCAAATCTTAGTACCTCGAATCCACAGGCAACCATAGCAGACCGCGATTTGTTCGCGAAACACGACACACGAAGTGTGGAGTGGAAAGAGGAAAAGGTCTTACCGGGCGTGCCAGAATCTGTTCATCGCCGAAAGACGTGACCGGGACGTTTAGGACACCTGGCCTAAATTTTAGGGGTAGATGCTATTTGATTTTATCCGTCTACTTCTCCGAAGATGCCAAGTTGATTTATGGTACCGTGTATCAAAGGTTTAAATAGATGCGGCCGTTGTAGAAGACTTTGTCAGATTTCCCCTCGTTTGCGAGGGTTTTTTGATTGTGGGGACGCTTTTCCCTGCCGGCGCAAGCCCCTGCAGTTAATTACGTTATTGCGTAGCGATAACCACTTTCTCCTTCTCCAGATGTTCACTTCGTGTCGTGTGTATTTGTTTTGTTTTAGATTGCCCGTGGATTGTATACGGAGACTAATGTATGTTGTCGCCCGTAGGGAGGGGATTAGTCCAAATCCGTATTTTCTTAGATTTGGGTTTGGTTTGATTTAAGGCTCGTTAATCTCGTTTGAGATTAAGATCAACTTAAATGTTTGTAAAGGATACGTTAGTCTAAGTTTTAGGCTAAGATCTACTTAACAGAGTTTAGGATCATTTAGATCCAAAGAAAGAGCGTTTGGCCTCTATCGTTTTAGTTTAAAGACGTCACGGTCCGTTGGGTTTAAGGACATCATAGTCTATGGAGTTTAGTTTAGAGACGTTGTGGTCCATTAGGTTTAGGGACGTCATAGACCATGTTTAAAGAAAATATAGTCTATAGAGTTTAGTTTAGAGACGTTGCGGTCCATTGGGTTTAAGAACATCATAGTCCATGGAGTTTAAGGACATCATAGTCCACAGAGTTTAGTTTAGGGACGTTGCGGTCCATTGGGTTTAAGGACATCGTAGTCCATGGAGTTTAGTTTAGGGACGTTGCGGTCCATTGGGTTTAAGGACATCATAGTCCATGGAGTTTAAGGACATCATAGTCCATAGAGTTTAGTTTAGGGACGTTGCGGTAGATTGGGTTTAAGGATATCATAGTCCATGGAGTTTAAGGACATCATAATCCATAGAGTTTAGTTTAGGGACGTTGCGGTCCATCAGGTTTAAGGACATTATAGTCCATGGAGTTTAAGGACATCATAGTCCATAGAGTTTAGTTTAGGGACGTTACGGTCCATTGGGTTTAAGGACATCATAGTCCATGTTGTTTTGGCTCATTGGTTTGGGGGTGTGCCTAGAGTTATTGGTTATTTGGGACCTTCCACCTCTCTAAAGACGTTGAAAGATTACAACGACATATATCAGAGGTGTGGAGAGATGTACCCTTGAACCAGATTCCAAATCGAGGAGTTATCAGTTCTGAACATAGAGGCTCGGTTTGTTTGGAGATTTAATCTCAGGAGGAACTTAACTGATTTGAGGTTGGAGTTGGTTCCTTATAGTGTTAAACACTAATATACCTTTAGTGCTCACGTGCTCCCACGTGATGCTCTGGGGCAGTGTTAAACACTGGAATTTGAGAGCGCTCATGTGTCCCACGTGATGCCTTTAAAGGTGGTGTTGTTCGCTTGGTTTTATTCCCCATCTTTATATAAGTGTTAAGCACTTTATCATTGTGGCCATCACGTATGAGCATGTGAGGCGCCTCAGAGTTGGACAATGTTTCCTTGGGTATATTCCCTTTTCTTTTTAAAAAAGTACTAAGCACTATCAGTGGGGGAGGGGGGTCACGTGTGAACTCGTGATCTATTTCAGTCTCTCTTTTGAGTTCATCACAGGTGGTCACGTGTGAACATGTGATCATCAATATGCATGGAATTATTTCTCTGAGTCTTAAAAATCTCAAACCCCTTGTTATACACACACACACATAAGGATTTAATTCCTTGGACTTAGTTCTTCCCTTAGATTTTGGATCTGCATGGCAGAGTCTCCCCGATGAGAATTAAATTCTCAACTTATGGGGAGATCTGCTTCTGCAGATCTTTTACCAGAAGGGAGAACTAAGTTCTTATTTGAAGGGTTAAACCCTAGTTTTATCAGAGAAATTAAATTCCTATATGCCCTTTGGGAGAATTAAATTCTCTGAACTCAGATTTTCCCTTAGGTTTTGGATCTGCATGGTGGAATCTCCCCGATAAGAATTAAATTCTCAACTTGTGGGGAGATCTGCTTCTGCAGATCTTTTACCAGAAGAAAGAACTAAGTTCTTTGGAAGAGTTAAACTCTTGTAGAGACGAAGAAGAAGTAAGATTTTCTTTATGTTTTGTTCCTTCTTACATATGGTTTCTTCTTTTCTTTTGAACTTGCAGTTTAGGGGGGGTTCTTCTGTGTTTCTCTCTCTCTATCCTTTTTCTCTCTAGTCTCAAGTCCTTTATATAGCAGAGACAAGTTTGTTGATTTTTGTTAAGGAAATCTCTCATTGAGAGATTTTTGATTAATTCAGGGATTTTATCCACTATTGGATCTTTGATCCATGGATTCCTGTTTTACAGAAGACATTTTCTTATTTTTAACAAGATTGGGAAAATATTTTCCCATACAGAGCTTATTCTGTATCTCGGTGATTTTTAATCACCATTGGATCCTTGATCCAACGGTGCTCTAATTTACAGAGCACAATCTTCTTGTTTAGAATGATTTGAGGAGTATTTCCTCAATCAGAATTTAATTTTGTATTTTGGTGATTTTTAATCACCAATGGATCTTTGATCCAACGGTGCTCTGATTTATAGAGAACAATCTTTCTTGTTTAGAAAGATTGGGGAAAATATTTCCCATACAGAGCTTATACTGTATTTTGGTGATTTTTTTAATCACCATTGGATCTTTGATCCAACGGTGCTCTGATATACAGAGCACAATCTTTCTTGTTTAGAAAGTTTGAGGAGTATTTCCTCAATTAGAATTTAATTCTGTGATTTGATGATTTATCATCTTCGTTGGATCTTTGATTCAAGGGTGGAGAACTTTTATTTCTGGCGCTGGCGCTCTCGTGCAAGGCACGTGAGGATCTGCCTCAGAGTCTTTAACCCCTGGCGCTGGCGCTTTTGTGCAAGGCACGTGAGGTGCTGCCTCAGAGTCTTTAGCTCCTGGCGCTGGTGCTCTCGTGCAAGGCACGCGAAGCGCTGCCTCCTAAGAGTTTAACTCTTATTTAATAGATTTCTTTTTGCGCTTTGCACTTTGGCGCCCGCGTGAGGAGCACGTGAGGCGCCATCATAGGATTTAATTCTATCCGAGGCAGTACCTATATGCTTTGAATGTGGAGCTTTCCCTTTATTTTTATTTTTATTTTATTGTTATTATTATTATTATTATTATTATTAATTTTTTTAAGGGTGCAAGCTTTGAGCCGAAATTTTTGCGGGAACAGGGGGTTCCTCTCTACAAGACTTGAAGTCTTTGGACCTTTATATAGTGGATGCAAGTTTGTTGATTTAGTTAAAGAAATCTCTCATTGAGAGATCCTTAATTGATTTGGGGATTTTATCCACCGTTGGATCTTTGATCCAAGGACTTCTGTTTTACAGAAGATATTTTTCTTGTTTTTAACAAGATTGGGAAAATATTTTCCATACCGAGTTTATTCTGTAGCTTGGTGATTTTTAATCACCATTAGATCTTTAATCCAACAGTGCTATGTTTTACAGAGCGTAATCTTTCTTGTTCAGAAAGATTGGGGAAAATATTTTCCCCTACAGAGCTTATTTTGTAACTTGGTGATTTTCTTTTTTAATCACCGTTGGATTAGATTTTTAATCCAACGGTGCTCTGTTTTACAGAGAGGAATCTTTCTTGTTCAGGACGATTTGATGAAAACAAATCTTAAAGATGTTTTTTAGGGTTTCTTAACCCGTTAAATGAAAACAGAGCTTTGGTCTTCTTAGATCATAAATCTAAAAAAATCTTTTTTAGGGTTTCTTAACCCGTTAATGAAGAACTCTTAGAGTTTCTAGGATTTGTATTTCATATCTTTAAAGATCTTGAGGTTTTACCTTGTACCATCGCTTTTACAGAGCATACCTCTTTTAGAAATTTCTGGGGAATTTTTATTCACCTCTTAAATACATTTGAAAGATATGATTTATGTCTGCAGAGCACCGCTCTCAAGAGAGTTCAACTCCTTAGCCCAATGAGTTTCTCATTAAATGAGAATCCTTTTAGGATTCCCTCCTTAATGAGTGACTGTCTCATCAATGATGAGCAGTCACTTTGATTTTGTGGGCCCCCTTGGTCCCTTTCTCCTGCACTACAGTGTGGCACAATTTTAAAGTACCAAGTGTCAGAATTCAGATTATAGCGTTGGCAACTAACCCTCGCCTTTTTTCGTGCAGGTACCATGGCTTTCGATTCTTCCTTTCCTTTTGTTCATTCAGAGAGCGCCATCGCTGACACGCCCGTGGATCGGGAAGTCTTCGCGCTCATTAAAGATCATGACCCAGAGCATAAATCTCTTCACCTATGGGGGTCGTGGTACAATCAGATTATCCAGGGTCGGCGCAGTTTTTCTTGTGCAATACCCTTAGAGCCCATTTCAGCAATTCACTACGCCGACTTCCCTCTAGTGAATTATGCTGTAGAGGAGATTAACTGGACCTCGGAGGGTCAACCTCTGATGGCTTTAGATATCTTAGGGCGACGCATATGTCAAGGCGAGTCGCGCCCTTGGGGATAAGTATATATGATTAGTTTGACTCCTCGCCATTCAGCCAGATACCTGCAGTGGGCTCGATACATTCTGTCAACCAAGAAGTCGCTGTTGCTGAAACTCGGGTTGTATCCTGCAATTTATGCGTTGCTTTTTCAATATCCCGCGCCGCATGTATGGTGGGTCAAAGCTTTCCTGGAGCAATGGAACATTTCGACTCACACCTTTCTTCTATCGGATCGGGAAGTTTCAATTTCCTTGGAGGAGTCCTCGGAGATCTCTGGCTTACCCGTCAGAGGGAACATTACGAGGAGATATTACCCCCTGACAAGTACATCTTTGACACCAAATCGGTAGTGATGGACCTTACCCCGGAGAATGCCGTTCAACATCTATTCCCAAGTCTAATTAAGGTGTTGAACATTTACGAGAGTCTATTTCTAGAGTCTGGAGGTTATGGAGTTAGCTTCACAGACTTTATCGCTCGCTTTCTTCGCCCAGAAGTCTTATCAAAACAAGCCGCGAAATTCGCTAATCTTTACGACCCGTTCGGTTTTGGTTTGGATAATCAGCCGACAGCGGAAGCAGATTTAAGAAGCTTCTTCATTCCAGACACCCCGGTCGTCCCTTTTGTAGAGCTCGCTGCTTCATACGTCGATGAAGAGACATTCTTCCTAGGGTTTATTGGCTTATGGTTGAACTGATTCGTGCTTCCGATGCACCCTCGCTATATGAGGCCATCAGTCTTTTACCCAGCCCACCGCATGGTTGCGGGGACACGTGCGGCCATTGGGATTGTGGGGATGGCTCATCTATACCACGACCTGAGCTTAGCAACGGATACTACTCAACCTGGGGTAAAACCTGTACATCTTCCATTGCACTACTTTACGTCCTGGGTCGAGATGCACGTGCTTGGTGCTTTCAGAGTCCACAAACGGCCCCGTTTCTATGACAGTTATAACTTTCCCCGGGTCATGTTCCTAGTTGATGCTTCCGCATTAGATCCGTCGCAGCGAGAAGCTCGACGTCTGGTCCTTCGCCCGCGTATGGTCGGGGATAGTATGACTTTTGTCGATAGAGTCTTAACTATCGGCACGGAATCTACCAAGGCAGTGCAACCGCTGCATGATACTTTCAAAGACAGGGCTTCTACGTTGAAGGCTTGGGAGATCCTGCACTTATATTCGATCAGGCCAGGCTTTCCAGTGTTCAGGAAAGGCGCCTCGGCATTGTTCATGAGGTATAAGCCGCACCGTTTTGCTCAACAGTCGGGTTATGATCAGTGTGTCCCGCTCGAGGCTTTCTTAGCCGAGCCGATTGCTACGGAAGAGGGTATCCTCAGCGTACTGCACCACTTTATGCGGCTAAACACGGGGTCTAGCTTTCTCATCAGCGAGCCAAGCTACGTGCCGAAAGCTTCGAATGCCTACGTGGCGTGGTATCACCATGCGACAGGTGCTATTATCAGGGAAGAGAGGCGGCTATTACTTGATCATAAGGATGCTGTCCCAGCTGGTAATCCAACAGTTCTTTTGAAGCGACGGACCACTGTTCGTCCTTCCTTAAGAGAAGCTGCTGCGGTTGTGGTCCCGCGCGCCTTCCCTGAGAAGCCTCCACCCCGTATTCCTATAGAAACGGTAGCTGTAGCGTCCCCGGAGTCTGGCGTTGGTATGGAAATCGGGATCCGCCGCCTAAAAATGCCCGTTAAGCGCAAGCTCTTGTCATCGGCCGCTGGTGCTCACTCGCAAAAGAAGAAGAAGTCGCTGTTTTCTGCCAACGTCATATTTGGCCAGGAGCCACATGCTCCCTACAGCGAGGGTTTGTGCGAATATGGTACCAACGAGGGTTTGTTCGACACGCCTGTGACCGACACTGATCTTCAGGCTGCCCTCGCAGCTTCCGAGTGACTGGCTCGCGAGGAAGCGGCGTTGATCATCATCGTGAAGTTAGGTATACTTCAGCTGTATTCTTCCGCGTCTATCCCTTTTCTCTTTATTTTGTTTGTATTGACGCTTTCTTCTTCAATAGGTATTTCTACCGAAGAGGCTCTCGCGGCTTCCCTCAGGACGTTCGAGGAGGAAGAAAGGCTCCGCGCTTCTTTAGGTCTTGGTATGAGTCGCTTCATTACACCCTTATTCTTTTTATTCATGCTCTGACCCTCTCCTTTACTTTATTGCAGGGACTACCTTGACTTAGGTTATTCCAAGTGCAGTGCCGATCCCGAGCAATGATGCGGCAAAACTTCCAGAGCCAGCTATTGTGTCCCCAGCTTTCCCAATGTCACCGCAGGAGGCTTTGCTAAAGCAGCCGATGATGGATGCCGTAACGGCTCCAGAGGCAGAGCTTGGTTCGGACGACGACTTCCCCTTGTCAGAGGTCTTGAGGAGATCATTTCTCACTGCTCCGACCGAAAGGAAGCATAGAAAGCATGCGGTGAGGGAACGCGATGCCGGTTTGGCCGTAGGTGCAGGCTCAAGCAGCATTCCGCTTGCTGATACTCCTTCGGCGGATGTTCCCTCTGCCTTGTCTATCGCCTGTAGACAGGTTGCACGCACGGCTCGGGAAGAAACTGTAAAGCTGCTCCAAGGTAACGTAACGCCGAGTCTTTTACTAGAACTTGATCTTCGAATTTTGACATATGCATTTCTACAGGGCCCAGTCTTGGCGATGGGATGACAGGCAAAACTCTGGCGGTTACAGTGCCCGAAGTTGCTACCCTTTCTCTGGAATCTGGGACTGTCCAGACTGCTGCCCTTTCTCCCTGTGGCTTATTGGTATCGGCGGGCTTCGCAAGCATCACGACGGCCCTCGTTGAGTCAAGGGATGAAGCTATGGGCGCGGAATCTCCTCCTCCGAGAAAGAGCGAAGAAGTCATTACACCCGGTGACGCCTCCGTCATGGTTTCGGTCCATGATTTATCAGGTAGTTGCTGGGTCGCTATTTTCAAGTTTTTCAATCCTGTTTAGCCCTTCTAATGATATTTTGTTTGTCTTGAGTATATGTGCGTTGAACCCTGAGGCTGTGCCGTCTGAAGAAGGGTCGCCGGTCGCCGCACTGACGGCCACTGTCCCCTCTCTTTTTTCTATGCCCTCTCAAATATTGGAAGGTATGGGTTTGCGACTTATCTGTTTTACTGTGGGTACCATCCTCCTTGTATTGACAGTATATTATCGCAACTCTGCAGGAGTCCTATTCGACCATCTATACCAGGTGTTGAACCCGCATTTCTCCTTCCAGTCGGAAGTCGTTCCGCCTCCTGATATTGGTTAGTATATTCTTCAACTGACGTCTCTTCCTTTCTTTTAGACATGTTGTTGCTAATTCTTCTTCATATTGGATATAGCGTTACGGGTCGAGAGAGGGGGTGAAAGAACAATCGTGCCTCCGACGCTCCCCGTCCTGCCGCCTGTCACAGCTGGTATAATAAACTTCATCGATCATATGTTTCCTTCATTCCCTGAGTCGAGTCCCGCATTCCGATGCCCGCAGGGCCCTTTGCCAAACGCATATCTTCCAGGGGCGCCACAAACAGACGTCGAATGTTGAGCGAATTCGTCGAAGATCTTGACGCCGAGGCCCTTACACCAGCTGCAGATTTTGCTGTCGAAGTTAACCCAATGCTGGCGACACTCATGAATTTCCATGATGAAGCTATCGTCGGCTCTTGGGTTGATTACTGCAGAAAGATCGAGGCTTGCCTGCACGAGATTGAGCTCCAGCATCCAGCTCCTGAAGTATTAAATTCGAACTCTCAGCGGGCTGCTTGGATCGAGCGTAGTGTTCCTTTCATTCGCCATTTTGAACAAGAGGCGACCTTGCGATGAAAGGAACATGAGGTGGCTTCCGGCGAACCCGTCTGACTGCGCGCCCAGATTGAAGCGAATGCTGCATAGCTAAAAGCTATTTTTGACAGTCTCCAGAGATGTATTTTGGATGGGTTGACGCTGAGGCGGACGCTTGACTTCGCCGAGCGGGTCATGCAAGTCTGTGAAGCTGCCATGCTAGAAGCCGATGGGAAGCTTTCGTCCTATTTACGACAACGGGCTCAAATGGAAGCGGAGTTGGCCGCGGCGGCTGATCATGAGAAAGGATTGAGAGGAACGTGCGAGCGGCTTGCTGATTTGTTGAAGACGCCTCCTCCTCAATAACCGTCTTTGTACCCCTTTTTTTTACTGTAAACTTACGGTTTATAAATAACATGTATTCATTTTGATTCCTTTGTGAAATGTATCTTGTATTCACTTAAATTCATGAATAAAAGACATACTTCATTTTATATGGGCATGTCCTTTTAGCAAATGCATCTTGTAGATAGTCTACTTTGATCTCTTTGCAGGGCAGCGGTGGCTAAGAAGACAGGTTTAGATCTGCCGCCTAAGATTTTTCAACTTTACGAGCCGTGAGGGTCTCATAAAGACTTTTCTCCCTACGAGTCGAGAGGATAACGTAGGTGTCTTTTCTCCTTAGGAGTAGTGAGGACTCCTAAGTGCGTTTTCTCTTGAAAGTCGTAAGGATCTCACAAGAGAATTTTTCCCGCTTACAAGTCGAGAGGACTCGTAAGTGGTTGTTTCCCTCCTTGTCGAGATTCGACTTTGGAGAGTGTGGCCCGTGAATAGTTAGCAATAGTCCATCTTGGACCGACTTGTAGGGCCCCAATACTTAGGAAACGGGTCCTTATCCCTATTGCCTAAGGCTTTTCCCTACGAGTCGAGATGAATCGAGCAGTTCTCGCAAGGACACTAATTTCCTCACGAGTCGAGACGAATCGAGAAGTTCTCGCAAGGGTGTCCTAACGTCACAGTTAACTCCCGCTAATAGAAGTTCGTTAGGGTCTGTGGTACTAGGGTATTTTACCCGTCGCACCGTCGCGTTGGCCAATATATTCCCCGATATGCAATCTTGCTGTTCGGGTAGCCCCACGACTGTCGTGTCTCTGATCCCTTCGGGGGCTGGACAAGACGTCTTTAAGTAATCTTCCAGGTAATATTACCGTCGAAAGAGCAAGCGTTAGGTATATTCCATGTCACTTTTTACTTGAGGTTAGGCTCAGTTTGGGAGCCCTGATGAGTCATGACCACTCCGCGCTGGAGTGGGATGGTCTCCGATAGTCTTTCAGGTCTCATTTGAGTTGCCGTCAAGACCCCGATGCTAGGGATCTTCCTTTGCTTCGTTGGTTGACATTGTGTCTGCAATATTGCGACGAATATCGAGATTGTCTCTGGGTTGTCTGCGAACCGTCGAGATTTGGAACTAGGGGACTTTGCCATGGCTCCGTTTGTTGATGTCGTGCCTGTATCCTGCTGGAGGGAGGAAGAACGCTGTTGGTTGATCTCTAGGTTGCGGATGCCGCCGTCGAGACTTGGAACTGGGGACTTTGCCATGGTTCCGAGGTAGTCTCTAGGTTGTCTGTGAACCGTCGAGATTTGGAACTAGGGGACTTTTCCATGGCTCCATTTGTTGATGTCGCGCTTGTATCCTACTGGAGGGAAGATGAACGCTGTTGGTTGATCTCTAGGCTGTGGATGCCGCTGTCGAGACTTGGAACTGGGGACTTTGCCATGGTTCCGAGATAGTCTATAGGTTGTCTGTGAACCGTCGAGATTTGGAACTAGGGGAATTTGCCTTGGCTCCGTTTGTTGATATCGCGTCTGTATCCAGCTTCTGGTTAGAACGAGAAGGAACGCCGTTATTGATTTCTAGGCTGTAGGTGTATCCGTCGAGATCAGGCTTCCCCTTTGACGGAGCCTGGTGGGACAATGTGGTTCTCTTTTCGTTTGTGGCCATGGATTGTATACAAGGGTCAATATGATCTTACTTGTAGGGCAGAAATTTCATTTCATTTTTTTATTTGTTTCTGCGATGCTCTATCATTTCAGCTTTTTATATCGCGAAAGTCGCGATTGACCGATCATTTCGGCTATTTTTTCGCGGTGCCCAATCATTTCGGCTATTTTTCTTTTTCTTTACTCGCTGCTTTTTATTGCGAGTTGCCCAATCATTTCGGCTATTTTTGTATGCATATATTTTACTTGCTGATTTTTGTCGCAAGTTGCCCTATCATTTCGGTTATTTCATATGCATTTTTGGCTCGCTGATTTTTTGCTGCGAGTATGGAACTCAAGACCTGATACCAATCTTAGCATCAGCATCGCTGCGACTGGAATATTGCCAGGAGCGAATCATCATTTGCCATGAAAGGACTTGGAATTTGATACCGATTTAGGCATCAGCATCGCTACCACTGGGATATTGCCAGGAGCGAATCATCATTTGCCTTTGTCGGTTCGAACGAAGGTGGCTTAGCAAACAGGGTTAGGATCCCGTCGACTAAGGCTTTTGACTTCATGAGCCGTAAGGGTCTCATAAAGATGTTTCTCCCTACGAGTCGTGAGGATCTCGTAGGTGTGTTTTCTCCTTAGGAGTCGTGAGGATTCCTAAGTGTATGTTCTCTTATAAGTCGTAAGGATCTTACAAGAGTGTTTTCTCCTTATAAGTCGAAAGGACTTACAAGTGTCGTTCACCATATGAGGACACTCCTCGTCATTGGTAGGACTTGGTGAGGGAACATTTATTTGTTCTCATGGATTGTATACAAGGATCTATATTGACTGCTTGTAGGGCAACTTGGGGAATGTGATGGCTTAAGAACAGGTTCAGATCCCTGTAGCTTAAGGCTTTTTGAATCCTACGAGCCATGAGGGTCACATAGGGGAAATTCTCCTTATGAGCCGTGAGGATCTCGTAAGTGCAATTTCTCCTTAGGAATCATGGGGATCCCTAAGTATGTTGCTCCCTTGTGAGTCGTAAGGATCTCACGCAGGTATTTTCTCCTTTCAAGGTCAAGAGGACCTTGCAGGTGTCTTTATTTTAATGAGATTGCGCCCTTTCGGGCTTTCACAAACTCGCCGGTAGTCCTGCTGTTTTTATTCACAGCACCCTTTCGGGTTTTCATCCGTGCCCATTTCGCTTGTGGACGTACCCTTTTTTTTGGCGAGGAAACTCTCGAGAATAGTTTCACTGCATGTGGCCTATTTGTTCGCCGGTGGGATTTGAGTCGCGGTCCTCACCGCTGGGACTTATAGACTTGCACTCCCTTATCGCCGTGTTTGAGGCAACGTTGTTAGTTTAGGGACTTCTCGGTCCGTTGTTAGTTTAAAGATATCTTGGTCCAATGTTAGTTTAAGGACATCTCGGTCCACAGCTAGTTTAAGGACGTTGCGGTCCGTGGTACTTTTGAGACGAGGTTTCGCTGAATACTACTTATAGAGTTTGGACTCAGGGAGATAGCGAGCGGACACGAGCATCGTCATCCATCATTAACCTGAGCCGTGACTTGTCAAGAGTAGTATTTCTTAAGGAACCGGCCATTTATTGGCTGGAAAGGTCTTTCGCCATGCATATCCGTGAGCAAGTAGGCCCCACCTTAGTAGACATTGTCTATGATGTATGGGCCCTCATAGTTTGGCTCGAATTTCCCTCCTTTGGCACGGTTAGGGATCATAGGTAATTTTATGACTAACACGAGTTCGCCTTGGCGGAATGTTCTCGTCCTAGTCAGTCTTTCGTATGAGCGTGTCATCCTCGCTTTGTAAGATTCTAGGTTTTGCTGCGCCATGAGACGAGTTTCATCGAGAGCATCAAGTTCCTCGAGCCGAAGATGGGCATTTTCTTCATCCGTCAGCTCGTATCGAACTGCTACTCGTAAAGAGGGTAGCTCTATCTCCAAGGGAAGTACTGCTTCCGTGTCAAATACCAACGCGAATGGCGTTGTATTCGTGACTATCTTGAACGTGGTCCGATAAGCCCAGAGAGCTTCATGCAATCTCTCATGCCAGTCTTTTTTATTTTTGGATACCGTTTTCTGTATGATCTTTGTCAAGGTCTTGTTGAAAGCCTCAGCTAGGCCGTTAGCTCGGGGATTATAAACTGAAGAATATCTCTAATCTATATTATGCTGTTGTGCGAAGCCGCCGATCTTATGGCTTCTGTAGGCTGGCACGTTATCCGAGATGATCCGCCGCGGAGTGCCGAACCGGTAGATGACATACGTCCTGAAGAAATGGAGGATGTTCTATGTCTTCACTTTCCTTAACGGTATTGCTTCTGCCCATTTAGAGAAGTAATCGGTTGTTGCTAGTATGAACCGATTCGCTTGGATGATGCTGGCTCGATGGGCCCGATTATATCGATTCCCCACATTTCGAATGGCCAGCTAGCCAATGTTGGGTGTAGCGGATTCGGATGCTGGTGGATGAAGTCCTCATGAATTTGGCATATGTGACACTGCTTATAGTAACCCATTCTTTTGATCTTCAGCTTCATCTTTAGCCTAGCTTGATGGGAACCGCAGAGTCCGTCATGAGTTTATTGAACGACCCTTCTTGCTTCTTCTGGTCCCAGGCATCTCAGCCATAGACTATCGAACGATCTCTTATAAAGAGTATCATTGACGAAGGTGAAAGACATGGCTCGCTTCATGAGCTGATGTTTTGACGACACGTCTTCGGGCGTTCGATGGGATTTGAAGTACTCTATGAAGACTTCTCTCCAATCCTTTGCCCTTTCTTCATCCTCCAATTGGAATGCCTCTTGTTTGGTTGCTTCCTCTCCTTTAGACGTCTTCGGAGATATTTCTGCTTGTACGAGAATCCGGTGACTTTGCACAATGATCTTTACGTCATCGAGGTTTTTGTCGGCCAGTTCTTTAGCGAGCTTAGATAACGCATCCGCCTTGCTATTTTTCGCACACGGTATGCTTTCCAGGGTGTAGGAGGGGATTTGCGTCAGCAATTGCTGCACTCTTTCACCATACCGGATCAGTTCTGGCTTGCACGTCTGGTAGTCGCCATTTACATGGCTAACGACCAGATGGGAGTCTCCATATATGAGGAGGTTTTTGATCCCCATGTTGACAACAATCTCGAGACCTGCTATCAAAGTTTCATACTCAGCTTCATTGTTTGTTCTTGGCTCCATTAAGGAAAGGGCAAAACGCATAATCCCTCCTTATGGAGTCACGAAGATAAGGCCCACCCCGGCTTTAATCATGGGGGTGTTTTGCTTTCGCTTCTTCAAGGAGGATGCTCCATCGAAGTAGAGTTCCCATCGGGTATCATTCCCTTCTTTCTCCCTGTCAATTGCGTCAAATGCTTATTCGTCCGGCAACTCGTAGTTCAAGGGATAGTCGGCAGGTACCGGATGCTCAGCGAGAAAGTCGGTGATGGCCTGGCCTTTTATTGCCTTAAGAGGTCGATATACTATCGAGAACTCCATCAAGAGGAGGGCCAATTTAGGAAGCCTTCCTGTTAATATGGCTCTCGACATCAAATATTTGAGAGGATCCACCTTTGATATGAGATGAACCTCATGTGCCAATGCGTAATAACGGAGCTTCGTTACCGCGAAGATCAATGCCAGGCAATGCTTTTCGATTGAGGAGTAGTTGTTTTCTGCCCCCAGGAGAACTCGACTCAAATAGTAGAGAGCTCTCTCCTTCCCCTGGTCGTTCTCATGTGCCCATAACGCGCCTAAAGAACCTTCAAGGGCTGTTGTGTACAGGATGAGGGGCTATGCCTTGATATTGCTTGATTTTGTCCAGTGCGCTTTGGCATTTGCGATCCCAAACGAACGGGGTCCCTTTCTTCATTATATGAATGTAGAAGCCGGAGAAGACTTCATGGGTGGATGTGTTATCGATCATCAACTCAGTGATAGGAACTGGGAAGTCATCTTGCGGACAAGCTTTGTTGAGATCCCGAAAATCTACGCAGATGCGTACTGTTCCATTTTTCTTCATTACCGGGATGATATTGGCGATCCAGTCAGGATATTGAACTTCTTGGATGAAGCCGGAGTCGATTAGCTTCTTGACTTCGGCATTGATACTCATCTTAAGCTCGAGCCGCATTCTTCTTGGCGCCTGTTTGACTGGCTTGATGTCCGGCGATATCGCCAGTTTATGCACAACTATCTCTGGATCTAATCCCGGCATCTCGGAATAGTTCCATGCGAAATAGTCTTTATACTGCATAAGCACTGTTCCCGCCAAAATTTTAGCTCAAAACTTGCTCCCTTATAAAATAATAACAATAAAATAGAAATAAAAATAAAGGGAAATCTGCACATGCAAAGCATGTAGGTACTGCCTCGGATAGAATTAAATCCTATGATGGCACCTCACGTGCTCCACACGCGGGTGCCAAGGTGCGAAACACAAAAAGAAATCTATTAAATAAGAGTTAAAAACTCTGAGGCAGCGCCTCACGTGCCTTGCACGAGGGTGCCGACGCCAAGAGTTAAAAATTCGGAGGTAGCGCCTCAAGTGCCCCACACGAGGGCGCCAACGCCAGAACTAAAAGTTCTCTACCATTGGATCGAAGATCCAACGGAGATGATAAATCATCAAAACACAGAATTAAATTCTGATTGAGAAAATACTCCTAAAATCTTTCTAAACAAGAAAGATTACGCTCTGTAAAACAGAGCACCGTTGGATTAAAGATCCAATGGTGATTAAAAATCACCAAGCTACAGAATAAGCTCTGTAGGGGAAAATATTTTCCCCAATCATTCTAAACAAGAAAGATTACACTCTGTAAAACAGAGCACCATTGGATTAAAGATCTAATGGTGATTAAAAATCACCAAGCTACAGAATAAGCTCTGTATGGAAAATATTTTCCCAATCTTGTTAAAAACAATAAAAATATTTTCTGTAAAACAGAAGTCCTTTGATCATATATCTAACGGTGGATAAAATCCCCAAATCAATTAAGGATCTCTCAATGAGAGATTTCTTTAACTAAATCAACAAACTTGCCTCCACTATATAAAGGCCCCAAGACTTCAAGTCTTGTAGAGAGGAACCCTCCATAAACTTCAAGTTCAAAAAGAAGAGCAAGCAAAAAAGAACTTTAAGAGAGAAGAAGAAAGAAGAACTTTCTTCAAGATAAATAGAGATCGTAGTATCTCATCTGCATACCCAAGGGTTTAACCCTCATAAAAGAACATAGTTCTTTCCCTGGATTTGCGATCCATGAGACAAGTCTTTCATAAATGAGAATTTAATTCTCGTGGGGATGAATTTGTTCTTGGGGATTGAAGATCCGGGGGAGAACAAAAAATTGAACTCTTCAGAAAAATGCACCAAAGAAAGAAACAACGCCGAGCGCCTCACGTGCTCCTCACGTGGGCGCTGCTCAACGAGGAGTGCCTAGCACTCAGTGGTTGGCGCCTAGCGCCAAGCGCCCCACATGCCCCTTACGAGGGCGCTGCCTAAAATAAAGAGTGCTCTGCAGTCAATGGTTGGCGCTCAGCGCCAAGCGCCTCATGTGCCTCTCACGTGGGCGCTGTTTAACATAAAGCACTCTGCAAACAGAGCCCAGTGCCATAGAGAGTGTTTCACACTCCATAAAAAACAAAAAAAAGGGAAGCAAGTTAAAGTGTGGGCATTAGAACCCATATGAATGCTCGGCATTGTTGGCACAAAAAAAGGGACCAAGACCAAGCAAGTGTTTAACACTTTATTCAAAAATGAAATGACTGAGTTGAACCCAAGTTGGCTTAACTCCTAATCAACCGAGCCCATGGGCTCTTTATTTTCCAGATTGGTCTTAGTCCCAAACAAGACCATCAAGCTTCGGACGAACATTCATTGGTTCAAGGGTACATCTCCCTATACCTCTGATATATGTCGTTGTAATTCTACAACGTCTTTAAAGGGGTGGCGGGTCCCGACAACCAACAATTCTACGGACCGTAATGTCCTTAAACTAACTCTGGACCGTAATGTCCTTAAACTAGCCGTGGACCGTAACGTCCTTAAACTAAAACGATAGAGCCCAAATGCTCTTTCGTTGGGTCAAAAATTATCCTGAACCCCCGTTAAGTAGATCTTAGTCCAGGATCGGATTAACGTATCCTTAACAAATATTTAAGTTGATTTTAATCTCGAACAAAGTTAACGATCCTTAAATCAAACCAAATCCAAATCTAAGAAAATACGGATTTGGACTAATCCACGCCCTATGGGCGACAACACAAATTAGTCTCCGTATACAATCCATGGGCAACCATAAAATAAAACAAACACACATGACACGAAGTGACCTTCTGGAGCAGGAGAAAGTGGTTACCGCGATGCGGTAACGTAATTAACTGCAAGGGCTTGCGCCTGCAGGGAAGAGCGTCTCCACATTCAAAAACCCCTCACAATAAGGGGGAATCTGACGAAGTCTGCTACAACGGCCACATCTTTCTAAACACTCGATACACGGTGCCATAAATCAACTTGGCATCTTCGGAGAGGTAGACGGATAAAACTAAATAGCATCTGCCCCCAAATTCAGGCAAGATGACCTACGCGGTTTCGTCTTTGATTTCGGCAGTAAACAGATTCTTGCACACCCGGTAGGACCTGTTCCCTCGAAAAACCCCAATGGGGCATCATGTGCCCACACGTGATCGGGGGTCACGTGCCGACACATGAGGCTTCCTGAGGACTTTGAAATAATAGGAATTGAATCCTAATCAAATGGGGTCACGTATCCACACGTGATGGGCCTTTAAACCCACTGAAAGGAATTAAAAAGTATAATAAAACCGCAAGAAAAAACCCTAATGGGGCATCACGTGCCCACACGTGACCAGGGGTCACGTGCCGACATGTGATGAGTTCCTGAGTTCTTTAAAATAATAAAATTAAATTCTGGTTAAATGCTTAATTAGTGGGTTACGTGCCAACACGTGATAGGGTCTTAAAACTCTCCGAGTTAATGGAAAGAAAACCCTAAATGGGGCATCATGTGCCCACACGTGACCGGGGGTCACGTGCCAACACGTAATGGGTTCCTAAGCTCTCTGAACTAATAGAATTAAATTAAATGGTCAATTAGTGGAGTCATGTGCCAACACATGATAGGCTTTTAAACCTTTTGAACTAATAGAATTAAATTCTAATTAAGGGAAATAAAAAATCCTAATATTTCCCTAGATCTTTCCAAACAAAAAGATTGCGCTCTGTAAAGTGGAGCACCGTTGGATTAAAAATCCAATGGTGATTAAAAATCACCAATTTATAGAAAGATTCTATACAAGAAAATATTTTCCTAAAATCTTCCAGGAGCAACAAATAAAATATCTTTTGGATTAAAAATCCAATGGTGAATAAAATTCACCGAGTGATCTACAAGATCATGTTGGTTACAAAATCAATCATAATCTTTCAATGAAAGATTGATTAAACAGACTGATTCTTTTCTTTCTCCTATAAATAGGAGCCAAGGGGGAAGAAAAAGGGAGATATAAACAACAGAGAGTGAAGACAAAAGAAAAGAGAATTTAATTCTCCAGAGAGAAAAGAATGTCTCTTCAGGAAAAGAAACCCTAGGTAAGAGAGGGAAAGAGATCATCTTATAATATCCCATAAAATAAAAAGAGAATTTAATTCTCAAACTAAGAGTTTAACTCTTATGAATAAGAACTTTGTTCTTCCTTTGGTTGAAAGTCTGCAGAAGCTGATCTTCCTATAAGTTTAGAATTTAATTCTTATCGGGGAGATTCTGCCATGCAGATCTAAAACCTAAGAGAAGACCTAAGTTCAGAGAATTATATTCTCCCACAAAGCATATAGGAATTTAATTCCTCCAACAAAAATAGGGTTTAACATTTAATATAAGAACTTAGTTCTTCCTATGATTGAAGATCTGCAGAAGCAGATCTCCCAATAAGTTGAGAATTTAATTTTCATCGGGGAGATTCTGCCATGCAGATCCAAAACTTAGAAAGAGAATTGGGTTTAAAGAATTTAATTCTTCCAAATATATAGGAATTTAATTCCTCTAAATAAAATTAGGGTTTAACCCTATAAAATAATTTAATTCTTAAACAAGGGACTTAGACTTTTCATGCACGTAAAAAGATCAAGTACCTAACATGATCACGTGGCAACACGTGACCCTCCCATGGTAAAAAAAGAATGAATGAGACGGGGTCACGTGCTCTCACATGACCCTTGGATAAATCCCTCAAAATAAAGAGAACAAAGCCAAGTCAGAACAGATTTTGGCCGCCCTCACGTGTCCCCACGTGATTCCTAACAAACACTTTAATATTCAAATCATGGATACCCATCACGTTCCCACACGTGATGGTTATAAAGGCAAAGTATTCAACACTTACTTGCATATTCTGAGAATAAAATAAAGGAAATTTGGGCCCAACACTCAAGCGCCTCATGTGACCCCACGTGAGCGCTTCTTTTTTTTAGTATTTAACACTATTTTGTGCGCTGCATCCTTAGTGTTTAACACTATTTTAAGCGCATCAAGTGGGAGCACATGATAGACGAGTCTACTTTAGTGTTTAACACTATATTCGAGCCAATTTTAACCCAAATTAGCTAAGTCTTCCAGAGGCAGGACCCTCCCTTTTGACTGAACCTCAAATACATTCTTGTCTTCCTAAATTGGTCATCTCATATGACATTCAAAGCAAAATCCAGAGCCTTTCAATCAACTTTGGTTCAAGGGTACATCTTTTCACACCTCTGATACATGTCATTGTAATTCTTCAACGTCAGAGAGGTGGTGGGTCCCAATGACCAATAACTATCTGGTGCATTTCCAAATCTATGTTGGCATATGAACTTGGACCGCAATGTCCCTAAACTAAACAATAGAGCCCAAATGCTCTTTTGTTGGATCTAAATGATCCTGTTAAGTAGATCTTAGTCTAAAATTAGACTAACGCATTCTTAACAAACATTTAAGTTGAACCTAATCTCAAATGAGATTAACGATCCTTAAATCAATCCAATTACAGATCTCTCAACCAAAATTGGTTTAAGTGTACATCTCTTCACTCCTCTGATATTTGTCGTTGTAATCCTTCAACGTCTTCAGAGAGGCCACGGGTCCTGACAACTAAACACTTTACGGACCGTAGGGTCCTTAAACCCATGGACTATGATGTCCTTAACCTCGGACTGTGGGGTCCTTAAGCCTATGGACTATGATATCCTTAACCTCGGACTGTGTGGTCCTTTAAGCCAATGGACTATGATGTCCTTAACCTTGGACCGTAATGTCCTTAAACTAACAATGGACCGCAATGTCTCTAAACTAAACAATTGAGCCCAAATGCTCTTTTGTTAGATCTAAATGATCCTGTTAAGTAGATCTTAGTCTAAAATTAGACTAACGCATCCTTAACAAACATTTAAGTTGATCTTAGTCTCAAATGAGATTAACGATCCTTAAACCCAACCCAACACCAAAATCTAATAAAATACGAATTTGAACTAATCCACGCCCTACGGGCGACTACATAAATTAGTCTCTGTATACAATCCACGGGCAACCAAAAATAAAACAAATATACACGACACGAAGTGACCATCTGGAGAAGGAGAAAGTGGTTACCGCGATGCGGTAGCGTAATTAACTGCAGGGGCTTGCACCTGCAGGGAAGAGCGTCCCCACAATCAAAAACCCCTCAAACGAGGGGGAATCTGACGAAGTCTACTACAGCGGACGCATCCGTCTAAACCTCCGATACACGGTGCCATAAATCAACTTGGCATCATCGGAGAGGTGGACGGATAAATCCAAATAGCATCTGCCCCCAAATTCAGGCAAGACGGACTTACGCGGTCGTCGTCTCTGTGTTCGGCGGCGAACAGATTCTGGCACGCCCGGTGGGACCTTTTCCTCTTTCCACTCCACACTTCGTGTGTCGTGTTCGCGAACGAATCGCGGTTTGATATGGTTGCCCCTGGATTCAAGGTACTAAGATTTGGTGTCTTGCTCCCATGCAAATCAATGGCTTTCAACTGAACAAACTGCAACAAATCTCGCTCCTTCCCCGCCGGAGGAGTGACCTACGGGCCCCAAGTGGCCTCCCTTTTTACATTGCCGGTGGAACAAGTGACCCAAGCCACCACTGGGCTATTCTTCGGGACCATGATCCCACCAACAAGCTTCAGCTGTTCAGATGCCAACACAGGAAGCTGCGAAGAAGTCGGTCTTTGATTGGGTTGCAACCACCACGGCCCCTCTCAGCGGGTCGCCCAACTCTAATGCCTCAGCCTTCGACAGGCTGGGTCAAAGCTCAAGTCGGCCCGCATAGTGGCTCGCAATACTAGAGAAGGATACTCCAACTCCTACTACAGTCGAAGTCGTCCAAGATGCTCTCCCTACTCGAAGGTTGGCTTTCGACATGTTGACCATTCCCTCTCAGCGGACGTATGTCTTTGACAGGCTGGCGTCAACAACAGACTCTCATCAGAACAGGGGGCATGGAAAAGCTGATTCAACAATGGAGGTGGTCCCGACCGCTCGCCATGCTCGACGTCGCCACTGGCACCGAGTGAGGAAAGATGGGGGCAGCTCTCCTTCTGGACTAACTCCGCCAGCTCCAACGGTGGAAGTTGATGCTGCTGTTCCAACTGGAAACAGCTTTGAACTGCTTAACAAGGTGGGCAGAAATTCACCAATGGCTGTGTTGAAAAAGTCTCCTCCACCTATGGAGAATGCCATAAAGGCGAAGCTGGAGCAGCCGCCTCAGCAGCTGTCCTCCAAGATTTACAAAGTCTGGCGACAGGTCCAAGACTCTGTGATTGATCAAGACCACTCCCGCCGACAGAAAGAGATGAAAGTTCGGCAAAAAGAGGATCACCCTGTCAAGCTACAGAAGGTGTCATCTATTTGGGTGCCCGCTGTAACGGCTCCCTCAACTTCGACCACCCACAAAAGAAGGAGGCCGGAGAAGACCCCTGCGTCTTTGGCAAATCGCAAGGACACTGAATCTAAACACCCTAAGTCTGGAGGAATGATGGTGCATACCGTCTATATGGCATCCGGAAAGGAGGATAGCCGTATCTCCATAGATCATCGACCGCTTACGCGATCAGTGACTAAGGCTCAGGAGCAACAACAACAAAAGCTCCAAGAGATGCTAACAGCTATGGCCGCACTCACGGGACCAAAAGCAAGCCCGGAGACATCCTCGGAGCAATGTCATGAGCAGGAAACAGATGCCAAATTCCTTCGGAGAATGCTTGAGAAGAAGGACAAAGAGGCTGCGGAACAAGCGGCCAACATAAAACAAATGGCCCTTTTATTATAAGATATGGTGGGCCTGATCCTCCAGCTGAAGATCCTCCGATTATCCTCGAAGACGACCGAGGGGAGACGTCAAACCCTCTTCTGGCTTGTTCTGCAGCCAAAGAGGAGACCATCTCAAAAGCCGCCCTGGATGATTACATCGCTCAGCAGATACGAGTCCATCAGGCGAATGAAGCGACTGGGCAAATTGTTAAGACTGAACAACCCTATCCGGGTTGGAATGACCAGATAAAGTACCCGCCGGGATACACGATCCCCAAATTCCACGTATATAAGGGGACGGGAAATCCACACCAGCACGTTGCTCAATTTAGGGCTCTATGCGGCAACACTGGAGGGGATGACAAACTATTGCTTCGCCAGTTTGTTGGCAGTTTGTCGGAGACAGCATTCGAGTGGTACTCTGAGCTCCCGAATGACTCCATCAAAACTTTTGCAGAAATGGAGTTACTGTTCACATAAAGGTTCGCAAGCGCCAGCGAACGCACCCCAATCATGGCGTTGATCAATGCCAGAGTGAAACCAGGCGAAACATGGGTGCAGTACGCAATACAGTGGCGGAATCTATGGTCGAAGTGTGAACAGCACATCGAAGAAGCTCCTGCGGTAAACATGTTTGTGGGTACTCTTGATCCGCAGGCGACCATATCCCAGTTCATGATGTTCTTCAAGCCGACCACCTTCCAGGCCCTGATAGACAAGCTAGCTCAGATGGACCAGATGGGCCATAGGCTTTCCTCTTTGAAGTCGGAGTCACGAAGTGAAAAGGGGAAAGGGAAAGCGACCTTCGTCGCCAACGCTCAACAACAACCGAGTGGCCTGAGACCGGTTGTTCGCCAAAGCAACAAGCGGCAATCCCTCGATGAGAAGTTGAGACGTCCTTACTTATTTTTCCGGGATAAAACAAGGAAACTGTTTGAACTGGCAGTGCGCAGTGGGCTCATTACTCTACTGGAGTCGAGACACCCACCGCAACTGAACGGCGTCAACGATCCTAATTACTTCCCCTACCACCGAGTATTGGGCCATCCGATCGAGTACTGCTACGTCTTCATAAACTGGGTTGAACACCAATACAAACAGGGCAAGTTCGCACTATCTGAAAACTGGAAGGTGAGTCCCCCACAACAGCACACTCCTAAAAGGGTGGACACACCGGGGGCATCGTACTCTTTTATAGAAGAAGCTCCATGGGAGGTCGCTCTTTCAGCCAAGACGAAAAGAATGCTGAAGGATTTTCACACATGCCCGGCAATCAGGTGGAAATGCCCGCTAGAGCCTGAGATCATTGAGGGAATGCTAAAACCGCGCCCGACGCCGAGAATTGGTAGCAGTGGTCAAAACACTCAGGCCCAGCCGTCAAAGTCTTCGAAGAAGAAGAAGAAGACCAAAAAGCCCGTGAAGCCTGATGACAGGCACACGGACTTGCAAAATCATATTGACGCACTGGAGGAATACAACCAAAAGGAGCGAACCCCAGTCATACTCCAAGAATTTCTCAACCATATCCTGGAGGGCGGAGATAGCAACGATGATGAGGGAGACAACTCATCACAGGAACCAGAAGATTATGTGGCAAGTTGCCACATGATCTCTCATTCGTCGCTAAATAACAAAGAAGCTCACTCGGCATCAGAAGATAATGTAGAGGAGCTGGGGGCAGGATCAATGCCAAAATCCTTAGACCGTCAAACGAGATGATCGACATGCTACTGAACGAAGCCCGTCAGAAGAGCAAAGCTGATCGAGAACGCCAAATGGCCCTATTCGAAGGGTCCAGGCGTCGGCGTCAAGTTGGAGAAGCCATGATAGGGATGGGTCACGAAACACTCCAACCATATCAAATCACACCCTAAATGGGTGTATTCCACATCAGCGTCATGTATCCCGTCACGTGACAAATGCACGTGCATACAGGATAAACAACGGACCGAAACGTCCCTAAACTAATGATGGACTGCAATGTCCTAAAACTTGCAACTGACCGAGACGTCTATAAACTACTACGGACCGCAGCATTAAAAAAATGGTATGTCCACAAGCAAAATGGGCACGGATGAAAACCCGAAAGGACACCGTGAGTAAAAACAGCAGGACTACCGCCGATGTTTGTGAAAACCCGAAAGGGCGCAAACTCGAAAGAAAAAAAAACAAAAAAAATGGTACGTCCATAAGCGAGATGGGCACGGATGAAAACCCTAAAGGGCTCCGTGAGTAAAAACAGCAAGACTACCGGTGAGTTTGTGAAAACCCGAAAGGGCGCAATCTCGTTAAAAGACACTTGCAAAGTCCTCTCGACCTTGTAAGGAGAAAACTTCCTGCGTGAGATCCTTACGACTCACAAAGGAGCGACACACTTAGGGATCCCCATGATTCCTAAGGAGAAATTACACTTACTAGATCCTCACTACTCGTAAGGAAAAGCCTCTTATGAGACCCTCACGGCTCATAAGATTCAAAAGCCTTAAGCTACAGGGATCTGAACCTGTTCTTAAGCCATTACATTTTCCAGGTTGCCCTACAAGCGATTCAATGCTGACCCTTGTGTACAATCCACATGCACAAATAAACGTTTCCCCAACAGAGTCTCACCACTGACGAGGGATATCTTCATATGGCGAACGACACTTGTAAGTCCTCTCGACTTATAAGGAGAAAACACTCTTGTAAGATCCTTACGACTTATAAGAGAACACACACTTAGGAATTCTCACGATTCCTAAGGAGAAAATGCACCTACGAGATCCTTACGACTCGTAGGGAGAAATACCTTTATGAGACCCTTACGGCCCATAAAGTCGAAAGCCTTAGTTAACAGGATCCTAACCCTGTTTGCTAAGCCACCTTTGTTCGACATCGACAGAGGCAAATGATGATTCGCTCCTTACAATATCCCAGTTGTAGCGATGCTGATGCCTAAATCAGTATCAAATCACAAATCCCATACTCGCGATAAAAATCAGCGGGCCAAAAATGCATATGAAATAGCCGAAATGATGGGGCAACTTGCAACGAAATCAGCAAGTAAAAATGTATGCATATAAAAACAGCCGAAATGATTGGGCAACTCGCAATAAAAAGCAGCGAGTAAAAAGAAAAATATCCGAAATGATTGTGCACCGTGAAAAATAGCCGAAATGATTGGGCAATCACGAACTTCGCGATATAAAAGCTGAAATGATAGAGCATCGCGGAAATAGAAAAAAATGAAAGAATAAAACTTTTGCCCTACAGGTGAGATCACATCGATCCCTGTATACAATCCAGGGGCGCAAACAAAGAGGGAACAATATCATACCACCAGGCTTCATCAGAAAGAGAGCCAAGTCTTGATGGCAACATTTGCATCTCGAGAGAACGACAACAACATTCCTCCTCATTCCAGCAGGATTCGGACGCGACAATCAACCACGGAGCCACGACAGAGTCCCTAGTTCCAAGACTCTATGGTTCACAGACAATCTAGAGTCAACCATTGACCTCCCCGCCGGATCAACGCTCCGTCTTGGAAATAAGTCAACCAACCCCAGGGAAATCAGTGTCCTTGGAAAAACCTCGATTCAGGGAAATCAGCGTCCTTGATGAGAGCATATCGATTCGCGTCGACCCAACGAGAAATCAGTGTCTTTGCAGGAATCTCTTGATTCTTTCCAATCCCGAGGAAATCAGCGTCCTTGGCAAAAACCTCGATTCAGGGAAATCAGCATCCTTGATGAGAGCATCTCGATTTGCGTCGACCCATAGAGAAATCAATGTCTTTGCAGGCATCTCTCGATTCGTCTTAACCCCGAGGAAATCAGCGTCCTTGGCAAAAACCTCGATTCAGGAAAATCAGCATCCTTGACGAGAGCATCTCGATTCGCATCGACCCACAGAGAAATCAGCGTCTTTGCTGGAATACCTTGATTCGTCTCAACCCCGAGGAAATCAGCGTCCTTGGCAAAAACCTCGATTCAGGGAAATCATCGTCCTTGATGAGAGCATCTCGATTCGCGTCGACCCGCAGAGAAATCAGTGTCTTTGTAGGAATCTCTCGATTCGTCTCAACTCCGAGGAAATCAGTGTCCTTGGCAAAAGCCTCGATTCAGGGAAATCAACGTCCTTGACGAGAGCATATCGATTCGCGTCGACCCGTAGAGAAATCAGTGTCATTGTAGGAATACCTCGATTCGTTTCAACCCCAGGGAAATAAGTGTCCTTGGCAAAAACCTTGATTCAGGAAAATCAACGTCCTTGATGACAGCATCTCGATTCGCATCGACCCGCTGAGAAATCAGCGTCTTTGCAGGAATATCTTGATTCGTCTCAACCCTGAGGAAATCAGCGTCCTTGGCAAAAATCTCGATTCAAGGAAATTAGCGTCCTTGACGAGCATCTCGATTCGCATCGACCCACAGAGAAATCAGCGTCTTTGAATGAATACCTCGATTCGTCTCAACCCCGAGGAAATCAGCGTCCTTGGAAAAAACCTCGATTCAGGGAAATCAGCGTCCTTGACGAGAGCATCTCGATTCGCTTCGACCTGCAGAGAAATCAGTGTCTTTGCAGGAATCTCTCGATTCGTCTCAACTCTGAGGAAATCAGTTTCCTTGGCAAAAACCTCGATTTAGGGAAATCAGCGTCCTTGACGAGAGCATCTCAATTCGCGTTAACCCGCAAGGAAATTAGTGTCTTTGCAGGAATATACGACGTCTACAAAAAGGAGCCATGGCAGAGTCCCTAGTTCCAAGTCTCGACGGCCACATCTACAGCCTGGAGACCCACAACAGCGTTCCTCCTCATTCCAACAGAATGCAGACGCGACACAAAACAACGGAGCCACGACGAAGTCCCTAGTTACAAGCCTCGAAGGTTCATCAGCAATCTAAAGACCACCTCGACATTCGTCTCGACACAGCTGACGAGATGTCACCACAACGTTCTTCCTCCAACAGGATTCAGACGTGCCAAAACAACGAAGCGAAGGCAATATTCCTAGCTTCAGGGACCTGACGACAACTCATATAAAACCTGAAAGACTATCGGAGACCATCCCACACCAGCGCGGAGTGATCACCACTGCGACATTTGTCTCGATACAGTAGACGGAATGCCAAAACAACAAAGCGAAGGCAATATTCCTAGCTTCAGGGTCTTGACGACAACTCATATAAAACCTGAAAGACTATCGGAGATCATCCCATACCAGCGCGGGGTGATCACTGCTGCGACATTCGTCTCGATACAATAGACGCAATGCCAACAAACGAAGCAAATGCAATATTCCTAGCTTCAGGGTCTTGACGGCAACTCATATAAAACCTGAAAGACTATCGGAGATCATCCCACACCAGCGTGGAGTGGTCACCACATCGATATTCGTCTCGAAACAGCAGACGAGATATCACCACAGCTGTCTTCCTCCAAAAGGATTCGGACGCGCCAAAACAACGAAGCGAAGGCAATATTCCTAGCTTCAGGGTCTTGACGACAACTCATATAAAACCTGAAAGACTCTCGGAGATCATCCCACACCAGCGCGGAGTGGTCACCACCTCGACGTTCGTCTCGATACAGCACACGAGATGTCACCGCAGCGGTCTTCCTCCAACAGGATTCGGACGCGCCAAATCAACGAAGCGAAGGAAATATTCCTAGCTTCAGGGTCTTGACGGCAACTCATATAAAACCTGAAAGACTATCGGAGATCATCCCACACCAGCGCGGAGTGATCACCACTGTGACATTCGTCTCGATACAGCAGACGCAATGCCAGCAAACGAAGCAAGGGCAATATTTCTAGCTTCAGGGTCTTGACGGCAACTCATATAAAACCTGAAATACTATCGGAGATCATCCCACACCAGCGCGGAGTGGTCACCACCTCGACGTTCGTCTCGATACAGCAGACGAGATGTCACCGCAACGGTCTTCCTCCAACAGGATTCGGACGTGCCAAAACAACGAAGCGAAGGCAATATTCCTAGCTTCAGGGTCTTGACGGCAACTCCTATAAAACCTGAAAGACTATCGGAGATCATCCCATACCAGCGCGGAGTGGTCACCACCTCGACGTTCGTCTCGATACATCAGACGAGATGTCACCGCAGCGGTCTTCCTCCAACAGGATTCGGATGCGCCAAAACAACGAAGCGAAGGCAATATTCCTAGCTTCAGGGTCTTGACGGCAACTCATATAAAACCTGAAAGACTATCGGAGATCATCCCACACCAGCGTGGAGTGATCACCATTGTGACATTCGTCTTAATACAGCAGACGCAATGCCAGCAAATGAAACAAAGGCAACATTCCTAGCTTCAGGGTCTTGACGGGAACTCATATAAAACCTGAAGACTATCGAAGATCATCCCACACCAGCACGGAGTGGTCACCACCTCGACGTTCATCTCGAAACAGCAGACGAGATGTCACCGCAGCGGTCTTCCTCCAGCAGGATTTAGACGCGACAATCAAACAATGGAGCCACGGCAATGTCCCTAGTTCCAAACCTCGACGGTTCACCAACAACCTAGAGACAACCGCGACATTTGTCTCGATACAGTAGACGCAATGCCAGAAAATGAAGTGAAGGCAATATTCCTAGCTTCAGGGTCTTGACGGCAACTCATATAAAACCTGAAAGACTATCAGAGATCATCCCACACCAGCGCGGAGTGGTCATGACTCATCAGGGCTCCCAAACTGAGCCTAACCTCAAGTAAAAAGCAACATGGAATATCCATAACGCTTGTTCTTTCGACGGTAATATTACCTGGAAGATTGCTTGAAGACGTCTTGTCCAGCCCCTGAAGGGATCAGAGACACGACAGTCGCAACGCTACTCGAACAGCAAAATTGCCTATCGAGGAATACATCAGCCAACACGACGGTACGACAGACACAGCCCTAGTACCGCATACCCTAACGGACCTCTGTCATATAGAGCAGAGGTTAACTGTGACATTAGGACATCCTTGCGAGAAATTCTGGATTCGTCTCGACTCGTAAGGCAAAGCCTTAGGCAATGAGGATTAAAAAACCTGTTTCCTAAGCACTGGGGCCCTGCAAGTCGGTCCAAGATGGACTCTTGCATTCTATTCATGGGTCACACTCTCCGAAGTCGAATATCGACAAAGAGGGAAACAACCACTTACGAGTCCTCTCGACTTGTAGGCGGGAAAATTTTCTTATGAGATCCTTACGTCTCTCAAGAGAAAACGCACTTAAAAATCCTCACGATTCTTAAGGAGAAAATACACCTGCGGGATCCTCATGACCCGTAGGGAGAAAAGTCTTTACGAGACCCTCATGGCTCATAAAGTTGAAAAGCCTTAGGTGGCAGATCTTAACCCTGTCTCCTAAGCCATCACTGCCCTGCAAAGAGTCCAAGATGGGCAGCTACCTATTATCTACAGGCCACACTTACTAGAGTCACATGGTGACAACACAGCAAAGAGAAGAAAGCAACAGTGGGAGAAAAAATGTGTATCTTTTATTCATGAATCAAAGTGAATACAAAATACAATCTATAAAAAAATCAGAAAATACTCTCATTCAGGAGTATGTAAAAAAGGAGAATAAAAGAAACATATACATTTTTTTCGAGCCGTCAGACGATTCAGTAGATTCGTCAGTTCATCCTTCTTCCGCTGGGTCTCGGTTTCATGATTCGTTATCGCTAAGAGACGGGCCTCCGCTTGTTGGGCCTGGTACGAGGCGAGCCGACTTTCAAGCTCCTTTTCAGTAACTTTGTGAGCTTCAACTATCTCGTGAGTAAAAACGACGGCTTTATCAATAGCTTCCACCTCCCTGATAGCTTCTTGAAGCACCCGCCAGATTTCATATGCATGAGTGGTGTTAGTAATTGGCCATGCACCGTTCGATACATCCTCATAGATTTGATCTCAGGTTTAAGATGTCGGAAGAAAGCCAGATGCGTTCAAACCTGTGTGGGCAGACCTCCACTCGATACCAATCCTCGATCCAAAACACGCACAAACTATTTTCTCTTTCTGGCAACAAGGAAAGTCTTCGGTAGGTACTCTTTTAAGCATGCGTTCATGACTATATGCCTATGGTATCTAGAACGCGCTGATTTATGGACAACACAACGACGATGTTCACACCTAAAGGAAAATTCCCAGGGGTTAAGTATAATGCTCATTTACTTAGTCGGGATGCACGTACGAATATATGACGAAAAGAAAAATACAGTAGAAAAGCATTCAACAGCCAATGATAAGAAGGATACATTGATTTAAATATACTACGCTACAGGGAAAAGATCACCAAACACGGGATCAGAGATACAAGAGTTAACAAAATAAAATACAAAATTCTCCAGCTCCCTCTTTGCCTTCTCCAACACGTCGAAACGACGGTTTTCACGAGGAGTTGCTCCCCATCGATTAGCGCCATGCTCATCAGCAAAAGCGGACATGACAGCCCGCCGGGCTCTTATCTGACCCAGTAGATGGATCGAGCAATCCTTCAGAGCTCGAGTAATCAAGCGTGCCTCATAGAAACACTCGATCTTATCCTCCGCCGTATCGAGAGTTGCCAGGGTCATCTCTACCGGATGAGGAGGAATGCCGGCAAGTATGGATGAAAAGATCATCCGCAGCCAAATGGAACCCATAGGAATGGGAGAACCCCTACGAATTAGGAGTTCGTACATCACCGCGTCGCATTCGGCATCGATGAGAAGAGGATCCACTAGCCGCACAGCAAAATGAGGAATCATCTCCTCGATGGGCACCTCCCATGGTTGCCGACGAGCATGGGGGCGGTTGCAAGCCATAACACTTGATCGGTTTCTCAAAGATGAGAAAGAAAGAAAAAAAAGGAGAGCGTTGGAAATGAAAAGAAATGACTAGTTGAAATCAGTGCAAGGAGATAGAACGGCCCGATCAAGCAGAGCCCCACGTGCATGCACGCGAGCAAAAGCCGTGACCCTTATTGGAAGTTAAGGTGGCACTGCACATACATAACATGTGAGCAGGCGCTGATACGCGATTGAAATCCTCCACAGTGCCTCACGCGCCAAACACGTGAGCACCACCAACAGCATGATAGAGCTTAATAAAGATCGAGAAAGGAAGAAGATGAAGGAGTAGAGGCGCTTCTGAAGAGACCCTTGCATTTATAGGATGTGATGGGAAACGGTTTATCTGCCCCCTTCCCTAGGAAAATCCAATGGCCACAAAGATGACAGCGTTGCACTCAGGTGCAAACATGTGAGAACAATGCTGTGGGGGCATTTGTTCCCTCGAAAAACCCCAATGGGGCATCACGTGCCCACACGTGATCGGGGGTCACATGCCGACATGTGATGACTTCCTGAGGACTCTGAAATAATATGAATTGAATCCTAATCAAATGGGGTTACGTGTCTACACGTGATGGGCCTTTAAACCTACTGAAAGGAATTAAAAGGTATAATAAAACAGCAAGAAAAAATCCCAATGGGGCATCATGTGCCTACACGTGACCAGAGGTCACGTGCCGACACGTGATGAGTTCCCGAGTTCTTTAAAATAATAAAATTAAATTCTGGTTAAATGCTTAATCAGTGGGTCACGTGCCAACATGCGATAGGGTCTTAAAACTCTCTGAGTTAATGGAAAGAAAACCCTAAATGGGGCATTACGTGCCCACACGTGACCGGGGGTCACGTGCCAACATGCGATAGGGTCTTAAAACTCTCTGAGTTAATGGAAAGAAAGCCCCAAATGGGCCATTACGTGCCCACACGTGACCGGGGGTCACGTGCCAACACTTGATGGGTTCCTAAGCTCTCTGAACTAATAGAATTAAATTAAATGGTCAATCAGTGGAGTCACGTGCCAACACGTGATAGGCTCTTAAACCTTCTGAACTAATAGAATTAAATTCTAATTAAGGGAAATCAAAAACCTTAATATTTCCGTAGATCTTTCCAAACAAAAAGATTGCGCTCTGTAAAGTGGAGCACCATTGGATTAAAAATCCAATGGTGATTAAAAATCACCAATTTATAGAAAGATTCTATACAAGGAAATATTTTCCTAAAATCTGCCAGAAACAACAAATAAAATATCTTTTAGATTAAAAATCCAATGGTGAATAAAATTCACCGAGTGATCTAAAAGATTATGTTGGTTACAAAATCAATCAAAATCTTTCAATGAAAGATTGACTAAACAAACCGATTCTTTTTTTCCTCCTATAAATAGGAGCCAAGGGGGAAGAAAAAGGGAGATATACAACAACAGAGAGAGAAGTCAAAAGAAAAGAGAATTTAATTCTCCAGAGAGAAAAGAAGGTCTCTTCAGGAAAAGAAACCCTAGGTAAGAGAGGGAAAGAGATCATCTTATAAGCTCCCACAAAATAAAAAGAGAATTTAATTCTCAAACTAAGAGTTTAACTCTTCTGAATAAGAACTTAGTTCTTCCTTTGGTTGAAGGTCTGCAGAAGCAGATCTCCCCATAAGTTGAGAATTTAATTCTCATCGGGGAGATTCTGCCATGCAGATCTAAAACCTAAGAGTAGACCTAAGTTCAGAGAATTATATTCTCCCACAAAGCATATAGGAATTTAATTCCTCCAACAAATATATGGTTTAACCCTTAATATAAGAACTTAGTTCTTCCTATGGTTGAAGATCTGCAGAAGCAGATCTCCTCATAAGTTGAGAATTTAATTCTCATCGGGGAGATTCTGCCATGCAGATCCAAAACTTAGAAAGAGAATTGGGTTTAAAGAATTTAATTCTTCCAAATACACAAGAATTTAATTCCTTTAAATAAAATTAGGGTTTAACCCTATAAAAGAATTTAATTCTTAAACAAGGGACTTAAAATTTTCATGCACGTAAAAAGATCAAGTACCCAACATGATCACGTGGCAACACGTGACCCTCCCATGGTCAAAAAAAGAATGAATAAGATGGGGACACGTGCTCCCACGTGACCCTTGGATAAATCCCTCAAAATAAAGAGAACAAAGCCAAGTCAGAACAGATTTTGGGCCCCCTCACGTGTCCCCACATGATCCCTAACAAACACTTTAATATTCAAATCATGGATACCCATCATGTGCCCACACGTGATGGTCATAAAGGCAAAGTGTTCAACACTTACTTGCATATTCTGAGAATAAAATAAAGGAAGTTTGGGCCCAACACTCAAGCGCCTCACGTGACCCCACACGAGCGCTTCCTTTTTAGTGTTTAACACTATTTTGTGCGCTGCATCCTTAGTGTTTAACACTATTTTAAGCGCATCACGTGGGAGCACGTGATAGACGAGTCTACTTTAGTGTTTAACACTATATTCGAGCCAATTTTAGCCCAAATTAGCTAAGTCTTCCAGAGGCAGGACCCTCCCTTTTGACTGAATCTCAAATACACTCTTGTCTTCCAAAATTGGTCATCTCATATGACATTCAAAGCAAAATCCAGAGCCTTTCAATCAACTTTGGTTCAAGGGTATATCTCTTCACACCTTTGATACATGTCGTTGTAATTCTTCAACGTCTTCAGAGAGGTGGTGGGTCCCAATGACCAATAACTATCCGGTGCATTTCCAAACCCATGTTGGCATCTGAACTTGGACAGCAATGTCCCTAAACTAAACAATAGAGCCCAAATGCTCTTTTGTTGGATCTAAATGATCCTGTTAAGTATATCTTAGTCTAAAATTAGACTAACGCATCCTTAACAAACATTTAAGTTGAGTCTAATCTCGAACGAGATTAACGATCCTTAAATCAATCCAATTACAGATCTCTCAACCAAAATTGGTTCTAGGGTACATCTTTTCACTCCTCTGATATTTGTCGTTGTAATCCTTCAACGTCTTTAGAGAGGTGACGGGTCCCGACAACTAAACACTTTACAGACTGTGGGGTCCTTAAACCCATGGACTATGATATCCTTAACCTCGGACTGTGGGGTCCTTAAGCCCATGGACTATGATATCCTTAACCTCGGACTGTGGGGTCCTTTAAGCCCATGGACTATGATGTCCTTAACCTTGGACCGTAATGTCCTTAAACTAATAATGGACCGCAATGTCCCTAAACTAAACAATAGAGCCCAAATGCTCTTTTGTTGGATCTAAATAATCCTGTTAAGTAGATCTTAGTCTAAAATTAGACTAACGCATCCTTAACAAACATTTAAGTTGATCTTAGTCTCAAATGAGATTAATGATCCTTAAACCCAACCCAAAACCCAAATCTAAGAAAATACGGATTTGGACTAATCCACGCCCTACGGGCGACAACATAAATTAGTCTCCGTATACAATCCGTGGGCAACCAAAAATAAAACTAACATACACGACACGAAATGACCATTTAGAGAAGGAGAAAGTGATTACCGCGATGTGGTAGCGTAACTAACTACAGGGTCTTGCGCCTGCAGAGAAGAGTGTCCCCACAATCAACAACCCCTCAAACGAGGGGGAATCTGACGAAGTCTGCTATAACGGCCGCATCCGTCTAAACCTCCGATACACGGTGCCATAAATCAACTTGGCACTTCGGAGAGGTGGGCGGATAAATCCAAATAGCATCTGCCCCCAAATTCAGGTAAGACAGACTTACGCGGTCGTCTTCTCTATGTTCGGCGGCGAACATGACCTTTTCCTCTTTCCACTCCATTCTTCGTGTATCGTGTTCGCGAACGGATCACGGTTTAATATGGTTGCCCCTGGATTCGAGGTACTAAGATTTGGTGTCCCGCTCCATGCAGAAGAGAAGATGACATCGATGGCTTCCAACTGCACCAATTGCAACAACAACTCCAACTCCGTCCCTGCTGGAGGAGTGACTTATGGGCCCCAAGCGGCCTCCATCTTTGCAATACCAGTAGAAAAAGTGACTCAGGCCACCACTGGACTGTTCTTCGGGACCATTCTCCCGCCAATAAACTTCAATGCTTCAGTGCCATCATAAGAGGCCCTGATGAAGTCGGTCTTCGATCGGCTTGCAACTACCACGGTCTCTCTCAACGGGTCGTCCAAGTCCATTATCTCAGTCTTCGATAGGCTGAGCTAAAGCTCAAGTGGGCCCGTGAAGAGACCCGCGATACCTGAAGGGGTTATCCCGAAACAGATAGCCATTCCAGCCCCGGTAAACGAAGTCATCAAAGGGGCTTCTCCTGCTAAAGGATCTGTCTTCACAAGACTGGCCGTTCCAACTCCTGCTATGGGTGAGATCATTATAAGTGCTTCCCCTATTCGAAAGTCAGTCTTCGACAGGCTAGACGTTCCCTCTTAACGGACGTCAGTCTTCGACAGGTTGGCACCAAAAGCAGCTTCTCATCAAAGCAATGGACATGACAAGGTCTCTCCTACAACTGAGGTGATCCCATCGAAAAGACATGCTCGACGTAGCCACTGGCGCCGATTGAGGAAAGCTGGGAGCAGTTCCCCCCGCTGGACTTTCCCCACCAGCTCCAACGGTGGAAGTTAATACCGCTGTTCCAACTGGGAACAGGTTTGAGTTGCTCAGGAGGGTGCGCAAGAACTCTCCAATCGCTGTAATGAAGAAGTATCCTCCGCATGTCGAAAACACAAAACAAGTAAAGCCGGAACGGCCTCCTCAGTGGTTGTCCTTCAAGATCCACAGAGTTTAGCGGAAAGTCCAAGACTCTGTAATTGACAAAGATTACTCTAGCTAGCTGAAGAAGATGAAGGCTCGGCAAGGGGAGGACCATCCTGCCGTCATGCCACGGAAAGTATCGTCTGCACGGATGCTCGCTGCGACGGCTCCCTCAAATTCGGCATACCACAAAAAGAGAAGGTCAGAGAATCAACCACCACCGCGGACAAATTCTGAGCATGATGGATCCAAACGCCCCAAGTCTGGGGGCATGGTGGTGCACACGGTGTACATGGCTTCCAGCAATGAGGAAAGCCGTACTTCCGCGGGTCATCGACCACTTACACGGTCTGTAAAGAAAGCTCAGGAGCAATAACAAAAGTTCCAGGAAATGTTGACAAGAATGGCCGCACTTACTGGGCATAAAGAAAGCCCGGAAGCATCGTCGGAACAGCACCCGGAGCAGGAGACCGACACCGAATTCTTACGGAGGGTTCTTGAAAAGAAAGACAAAGAAGACGCGGAACAAGCTGTTAATATAAAACAAATGGCGCTTCTCTTCCAAGACATGGTGGGGATAATGATCCAACCAGATCCTCCGGCCGAAGACCCTCCAATAATCATTGAAGATGAAAGAGGGGAGACATCAAATTCTCCTCCGGCGTTATCAGTAGCCAGGGAGAAGATGATCTCCAAAGATACCCTTGATGACTACATAGCTCAACAAATACGAGCTCATCAAGCGTACGAAGCGGCATGCCAGCTGATTAGAACCGGGCGACCTTACCTAGGCTGGTACGACAAAATTAAGTACCCGCCAGGATATACGATCCCCAAATTCCATGTGTATAAGGGGACGGGCAATCCACATTAGCACGTTGCTCAATTCAGAGCTTTGTGCGGTAATACCGGGGGCGATGACAAACTATTGCTTTGCCAATTTGTCGGCAGCTTGGCGGAGACAGCATTTGAATGGTATTTGGAGCTTCCGAATGATTCCATCAAAACATTTACAGAATTGGAGCTATTGTTTACACAATGGTTCGCAAGCGCTAGCGAGCACACCCCGATCATGTCATTAATCAAGTCCAGGGTGAAGCCAGGAGAAACCTGGGTTCAGTACGCAATTCGGTGGTGGAACCCATGGTTGATGTGTGAACAGCGCAAAGAAGAGGCTCCTTCTGTGGGCATGTTCATGGGGGACCCTCGACTCTCAGGCAACTATATCCCAATTTATGATGTTCTTCAAGCTGACCACCTTCCAGGCCTTGATTGACAAACTGGCCCAAATGGACCAGATGGGCCATAAACCGTCTTCTTCAAAAACAGATCTCTAGAATGAAAAGGGGAAAGGGAAAGTGACCTTCGTCGCCAACGCTCAAGAACAATCGAGTGACCCGAAGCCAGTGGCTCGCCAAAACAATAGACCGTGAGCCCTCGAAGAGAAGTTGAGACGTCCTTACTCGTTCCCCCGAGATAAAACGAGGAGATTGTTCGAGCTGGCAGTGCGCAACAGACTCATCACTCTGCCGGATCCAAGATGCCCGCTGCAATCGGGCGACGCCAACAATCCCAATTACTGCCCCTACCACCGAATAGTGGGCTACCCAATTGAAGATTGCTACGACTTTAAAAACTGGGTCGAAGATCAGTACCAACGGGGCAAGTTTGCGCTGTCCGAAAACTGGAAGGTAAACTCGCCGCAGCAGCACACTCCTAAAAAGGTGGATACGCCGGGGACATCATGCTCATTTGTAGAAGAAGCTCCGTGGGAAGTGGTCTTTTCATCTAAAACTAAAAGGATGCTGAAGGATCTTCAAGCATGTCCGGCGATTAGGTGGAAAAGCCCGTTGGAGCCTGAGATCATTGACGGAATGCTGAAGCCGCGCCCAACGCTGAAAGTTGGTAACGATGGGCAAAACCTCCAGGCCAAGCCTCAGAAATCTTTAAAGAAAAAGAAGAAGGCCAAGAAGCCCGTGCAGCTCAACGGTAATTGTATGGGTCTGCATAAATATATCGATGCACTGGAGGAATCAACCAAGAGGCACGAACCCCAGTCACACTGGAAGAGTTCTTCAAGCATGTCCTTGAGAACGGAAACGGTGATACTGATGAAGGAGACGATTCTTCGGAAGAACCCGAGAATCATGTAGCGAGTTGCCACATGATCTCTCACTCGTCGATAAATAGCAAAGAAGCTCCTGACGTAGAGAAACCGGGGGCAGGTTCATAGCCAAAATCCATAGAACTGTCAGATGACCTGATCGACCAGCTGCTGAACGAAGCCCTCCAAAAGAGCAAAGATGATCGATGACGTGAAGCGGCCACATAAGAAAAGGCCAAGCGTCAGCGTCAAGCTAAAAAAGCCCCGGTGATGAGAAGCCATAAAGTACTTCAACCGGATCAAAGTGCCCTTGTCACCAGCAAGAGCAGAATCAAGATAAGGAAGCAGTTCACCAAAGCTCTGTCGATGGGAATGAAGCTGCCGCCTTTCAAAGAAAATACTTCCGAGAGTATGTGCCTCGACGAACCGGATGTACATACAAACTACTGCTTGTATCATCGGAGGGTCGCACACCGTACTGAAGAGTGCAATGCCTTCAAGAAGTGGTGGCAGGGATACGTTGCCCACAGACAACACTTCAAGCGGGTAAAGTGCAAAGCCCGTCGGGAACAGAGGAGCGTGGCGGATGAGCATGAAGGAACAGCTGGTAACTGTCATATGGTTGATGCAACCCCGACAAGAGCAAAACCTCAAGTTCTTACCTTCGGGAGAGATTCTGACGAAGAAATAGCCCTCGGCCCTCTCTTCAAGGAATCCACCTCTGAAAAAGAAGAGGAGATGAGGAACTGTGAGAACATTCAGCTGCTTAACCGTATGTTTCCTGAAAAGAATCTCGGACCTTCAAACAAAGGTTCGGGCAAAAGGGACCCCGTTCCACTTGCCGTACTTTGCCTGAAAAGAATCTCTTGACTCTGGCTTCATCCAAGAAGTTCAATACCCTGACTGTATCGCCAATATCGTTCCGGTAATGAAGAAAAATGGGACAGTATGCATCTGCGTAGATTTTCGGGATCTCAACAAAGCTTGTCTGAAAGATGACTTCCCAGTGCCTGTCACCGAGTTGATGATCGATAACACATCCACCCATGAAGTCTTCTCCTTCATGGACGGATCCTCAGGGTACAACCAAATCAAGTTGCATCCTGAAGACCAAAAGCACACTGCTTTCCGGACTCCGCTGGGCATATTCTGCTACAAAGTGATGCCATTTGGTCTAAAGAACGCTGGCACCACCTACCAGAGGGCCATGACAAAGATCTTCGATAACCTTGTACATGAGATTGTCGAATGTTATATCGACGACCTCGTGGTGAAAAGAAAATCATACAAGGAACACCGGGAGCATTTGAAAATAGTGTTCCAGCGTCTTAAGAAATATAATCTGAAGATGAACCCTCTGAAATGCACATTTTGAGTTTCTTCAGGCAAATTCCTAGGATTCATCGTATGACACCGGGGCATCGAAATAAACCCATCAAAGATTAAGGCGATTATGGAAATGCCTTCTCCAAGAACTCTCAAGCAATTGCGATCTCTCCAAGGAAAGCTCGCGTATATCCGGCGGTTCATAGCTAACCTTTCCGGCAAATACCGCCCCTACAATCATCTAATGAAGAAAGGGACCCAGTTCATTTGGGATCGCAAATGCCAAAGCGCACTAGACGAAATCAAGCAATATCTGCAGAACCCGCCGGTACTGACCGCTTGGGTCAAGAGAAAGCCCTTTATCCTGTACACAACAGCCCTTGAAGGTTCTTTAGGCGCGTTATGGGCATAGGAGAATGACCAGGGGAAAGAGAGAGCTCTCTACTATTTGAGTTGAGTTCTTCTAGGGGCAGAAAATAACTACTCCCCCATCAAAAAGCATTGACTGGCACTGATCTTTGTAGTAACGAAGCTCCGACATTACGCCTTGGCACATGAGGTCCATCTCATATCAAAGGTGGATGCTCTCAAGTATTTGATATCAAGAGCTATGCTAACAGGAAGGCTTGCCAAATGTGCCCTCCTCTTGATGGAGTTCTCGATAGTATATCGACCCCTCAAGGCAATAAAAGGCCAGGCCATCGCCGATTTTCTCGCTGAGCATCCGATACCTACCGACTCTCCCTTGAACCGCGAGTTGCTGGACGAACACGCGTTTGACTCAATTGATAGGGAGAAAGAAGGGAATCATACCCGATGGGAACTCTACTTCGATGGAGCGTCCTCCTAGAAGAAGCGAAAGCAAAACACCCCAATGATTAAAGCCGGGGTGGGCTTTATCTTCATGACTCCATAAGGAGGGATTATGCGTTTTGCCCTTTCTTTAACGGAGCCAAGGACAAACAATGAAGCTGAGTATGAAGCTTTGATAGCAGGTCTCGAGATTGCTGTCAACATGGGGATCGGAAACCTCCTCATATATGGAGACTCCCAGCTGGTCGTTAACCAAGTAAATGGCGACTACCAGACGTGCAAGCCAGAACTGATTAGGTATGGTGAGAGAGTGCAATAATTGTTGACGCAAATACCCTCCTACACCCTGGAAAGCATACCGCGTGCGGAAAATAGCAAGGCGGATGCGTTAGCCAAGCTTGCTAAAGAATTGGCCGACGAAAACCTTGATGACGTAAAGATCATTGTGCAAAGTCGCTGGATTCCTGCACCAGCAGAAATATCTCCGAAGACGTCTAAAGGAGAGGAAGCAATCGAACAAGTGGCTTTCCAATTGGAAGATGAAGAAAAGGCTAAGGATTGGAGAGAAGTCTTCATAGACTACTTCAAATCCCATTGAACGCCCGAAGGCGCGTCGTCAAGACATCAGCTCATAAAGCGAGCCCTATCTTTCGCCTTCGTCAATGGTACTCTTATAAGAGATCGTTTGATTGTCTATGGCTGAGATGCCTGGGACCAGAAGTAGCAAGAAGGGTCGTTCAAGAAACTCATGACGGACTCTGCAATTTCCATCAAGTTGGGCCAAAGATGAAGCTGAAGATCAAAAGAATGGGTTACTATTGGCCCACGATGATTCGGGACTGCCTTGAATATGTGAAGTAGTGTCACTCGTGCTAAATTCATGGGGACTTCATCCACCATCATCCGAATCCGCTGCACCCAACATTAGCTAGTTGGCCATTCGAAATGTGGGGAACCGATATAATCGGGCCCATCGAACCAGCATCATCCAAGGGACATCGGTTCATACTAGCAACAACCGATTACTTCTCTAAATGGGCAGAAGCAATACCGTTAAGGGAAGTGAAGATGGAGAACATCCTCCATTTCTTCAGGACGCATGTCATCTACCGGTTCGGCATTCCGCGACGGATCATCTCAGATAACGGGCCAGCCTACAGAAGCCATAAAATCAGCCGCTTCGCACAGCAGCATAAAATAGATTGGAGATATTCTTCAGTTTATAATCCTCGAGCTAACGGTCTAGCTGAGGCTTTCAACAAGACCTTGATAAAGATCATAAAGAAAACAGTGTCCAGAAATAAAAAGGATTGGCACGAGAGATTGCATGAAGCTCTATGGGCCTATCGGACTATGTTTAAGACGGCCACGAACACAACGCCATTTGCGTTAGTATTCGGCACGGAAGCGGTACTTCCCTTGGAGATAGAGCTACCCTCTCTACGAGTGGCAGTTCGGTACAAACTAACGGACGAAGAAAATGCCTATCTTCGGCTCTAGGAACTTGATTCCCTCGATGAAACTTGTCTCATGGCGCAGCAAAACCTGGAGGCTTACAAAGCGAGGATGACGCGCTCATACGAAAGACTGACGAGGATGAGAACATTCCGCCAAGGCGAACTCGTGTTAGTCGTAAAAAGACCTATGATCCCCAACCGTACCAAACGGGGGGAAATTCGAGCCGAATTATGAGGGCCCGTACATCATAGACAAGGTCTACAAAGGTGGGGCCTACTTGCTCATGGATATGCATGGCGAAAAACCCTTCCGGCCAATAAATGGCCGGTTCCTTAAGAAATACTACGCTTGACAAGTCACGGCTCAGGTTAATGATGGATGACGACGCTCGTGTTCACTCGCTATCTCCCTGAGTCCAAACTCTATAAGTAGTATTCAGCAAAACCTGGTCTCAAAAGAACCATGGACCGAGATGTCCTTAAACTAGCTACGGACCGAGATGTCCTTAAACTAGCTATGGACCGGAATGTTTTTAAACTAACAATGGACCGAGACGTCCTTAAAATCTAACATTGGACCGAGATGTCTTTAAACTAAAAATGGACCGAGATGTCCTTAAAAAACTAACATTGGACCGAGATGTCTTTAAACTAACAACGCCGCCTCTAACACGGCGATAGTGAAATGCAAGTCCACAAGTCCTAGTGGTGAGGATTACAACTTAAATCCCACTGGCAAATGGATGGATCACATGCAGTGAAACTATTCTCGAGAGTTTCGTCGTGCAAAAAAAAAGGTACGTCCACAAGCGAAATTGGTACGGATGAAAACCCGAAAGGGCGCTGTGAGTAAAAACAGCAGGACTACCGGCGAGTTTGTGAAAACCCGAAAGGACGCAATCTCGTCAAAATAAAGACACTAGCAAGGTCCTCTCGACCTTGTGAGGAGAAAATACCTGTGTGAGATCTTTATGACTCACAAGGGAGCAACACACTTAAAGATCCCCACGATTCCTAAGGAGAAATTGCACTTACGAGATCCTCACGACTCGTAAGGAGAATTCTCCCTATGAGACCCCCATGGCTCATAGGATTCAAAAAGACTTAAGCTACAGGAATCTGAACCTGTTCTTAAGCCATCATAGCCCCAATTTTGCCCTACAAGCGGTTCAATATTGACCTTTGTATACAATCCATGGGCACAAATAAACGTTTCCCTCACCAAGTCCCACCAACGACGAGGAATGTCCTCATGTGATGAACGGAACTTGTAAGTCCTCTCGATTTATAAAGAGAAAACACTCTTGTAAGATCCTTACGACTTATAAGAGAACACATACTTAAGAATCCTCATGATTCCTAAGGATAAAACACACCTACGAGATCCTCACGACTCGTAGGGAGAAACACCTTTATGAGACTCTTACGACTCGTAAAGTCGAAAAGCCTTAGTCAACAGGATCCTAACCCTGTTTGCTAAGCCACCTTTGCTCGAATCGACAAAGGCAAGTGATGATTCGCTCCTGGCAATATCCCAGTAGTAGTGATACTGATGCCTAAATCGGTAGCAAATTCCAAGTCCTTTCACGGCAAATGATGATTCGCTCCTGGCAATATTCCAGTCGTAGCGATGCTGATGCTAAGATTGGTATCAGGTCTTGAGTTCCATACTCGCAGCAAAAAGTTAGCGAGCCATAAATGCATATGAAATAGCCGAAATGATTGGGCAACTCGCAATAAAAAGCAGTGAGTAAAGAAAAAGAAAAATAGCCGAAATGATTGGGTACCGCGAAAAATAGCCGAAATGATTAGGCACCGCAAAAAATAGCCAAAATGATTGGGCAATCGCGACTTTCGCGATATAAAAAGCTGAAATGATAGAGCATCGCGGAAAGAAATAAAAAAAATGAAACCTTGCCCTACAGGTGAGATCACATTAACCCCTGTATATAATCCATGGGCACAAATAGAAAGGGAACCATATCGTCCCACCAGGCTTCGTCAAAGGGAAGCCAGATCTCGATGGCTACACCTACAGCCTAGAAATCAATAACGGCGTTCCTTCTCGTTCCAACCAGAAGCAGATACGACGTCGGCAAAACAGAGCCATGGCAAAGTCCCCTAGTTCCAAATCTCGATAGTTCATAGACAGCCTAGAGACTCCCTCGGAGCCACGACAAAGTTCGCTAGTTCCAAAACTTGACGGTTCACAGAAAACCTAGAGACTACCTTGGAGCCATGGCATAGTCCCTAGTTCCAAGTCTCGACAGCTATATCTACAGCCTGGAGATCAACAACATCGTTCTTCCTCCCTCCAGCAGGATACATATGCGACATCAACAAACGAAGCCATGGCAAAGTCCCCTAGTTCCAAACCTCGACGGTTCACAGACAACCCAGAGACAAGCTCGACGTGTGTCACAATATTGCAGAAACAATGTCAACAAACGAAGCCAAGGAAAATCCCTCGCTTCACGGTCTTGACAGCAACTCAAATGAGACCTGAAAAGACTATCGGAGATTATCCCATACCAGCGCGGAGTGGTCATGACTCATCGGGGCTCCCAAACTGATCCCAACCTCAAGTAAAAAGCGACATGGAATATCCCTAACGCTTGCTCTTTCGACGGTAATATTACCTAGAAAATTACTTGAAGACGTCTTGTCCAGCCCGCGAAGGGATTAGAGACACGACAGTTGCGGGGCTACTCGAACAGCAAGATTGCATATCGAGGGATATATCGGCCAACGCAACGGTGCGACGGGTAAAAAAACCCTAGTACCACAGACCCTAACGGACTTCTATTAGCATGAGTTAACTGTGACGTTAGGACACCCTTGCGAGAACTTCTTGATTCGTCTCAACTCGTAAGGAAATTAGTGTCCTTGCGAGAACTTCTCGATTCATCTCGACTCGTAGGGAAAAGCCTTAGGCAATGGGGATAAGGACCTATTTTCTAAACACCGGGGCTCTGCAAGTCAGTCCAAGATGGACTATTGCATATTATTCACGGGCCACACTCTCCAAAGTCGAATATCGATAAGGAGGGAAACAACCACTTACGAGTCCTCTCGACTTGTAAGGGGAAAATTCTCTTGTGAGATCCTTACAACTCTCAAGAGAAAATGCACTTATCAGTCCTCACGATTCCTAAGGAGAAAAGACACCTATGGGATCCTCTTAACTCGTAGGGAGAAAAGTCTTTATGAGACCCTCACGACTCATAAAGTTGAAAAGTCTTAGGCGGCAAATCTGAACCTGTTTCCTAAGCCATCGCTTCTCGATTCGTCTCGACTCGTAAGGAAATTAGTGTCCTTGTAAGAACTTCTCGATCCGTCTCGACTTGTTAAATTAGTGTCCTTGCGAGTAATTCTCGATTCGTCTCGACTCATAAGGAAATTAGTGTCCTTGCGAGAACCTCTCGATTCGTCGCGACTCGTAAGGAAATTAGTGTCCTTGCGAGAACCTCTCCATTCATACCGACTCGTAAGGAAATTAGTGTCCTTGAGAGAACCTCTCGATTCATCCCGACACGTAAGGAAATTAGTGTCCTTACGAGAACTTCTCGATTCGTCTCGACTAGTAGGGAAAGTAACGTTCCTGCGAGAACTTCCCGACTTGTCTCGACAAAAATTCTTAGGCTATAAGGACTCTAAACTTGTCCCCTAAGCCCTCAATTCTAAGGCCATGCATAACTCTGTACTACTTCACCCACGTTCATACTTAAGTGGGCAAAGTAGTGGGGGCATTTGTTCCCGCCAAAATTTTGGCTCAAAACTTGCACCCTTATAAAATAATAACAATAAAATAAAAATAAAAATAAAGGGAAAGCTCCACATGAAAAGTATGTAGGTACTGTCTCGGATAGAATTAAATCCTATGATGGCTCCTCACGTGCTCCTCACACGGGCGTCAAGGTGCGAGGCACAAAAAGAAATCTATTAAATAAGAGTTAAAAACTTTGAGGCAGCGCTTCACGTACCTTGCACGAGGGCGCCAGCGCCAAGAGTTAAAAACTTTGAGGCAGCGCCTCACGTGTCTTACACGAGGGCGCCGGCGCCAGAACTAAAAGTTCTCTGCCGTTGATAAATTATCAAAACACAGAATTAAATTCTGATTGAGGAAATACTCCTCAAATCTTTCTAAACAAGAAAGATTATGCTCTGTAAAACAGAGTACCATTGGATTAAAGATCCAATGGTGATTAAAAATCACCAAGCTACAGAATAAGCTCTGTAGGGAAAAATATTTTTCCCAATCTTTCTAAACAAGAAAGATTACGCTCTGTAAAACAGAGCACCGTTGGATTAAAGATCCAATGGTGATTAAAAATCACCAAGCTACAGAATAAGCTCTGTATGGAAAATATTTTCCCAATCTTGTTAAAAACAAGAAAAATATCTTCTGTAAAACAGAAGTTCTTGGATCAAAGATCCAACGGTGGATAAAATCCCCAAATCAATTAAGGATCTCTCAATGAGAGATTTCTTTAACTAAATCAACAAATTTGCCTCCACTATATAAAGGCCCCAAGACTTCAAGTCTTGTAGAGAGGACCCCCCATAAACTTCAAGTTCAAAAAGAAGAGCAAGCAAAAAAGTGATTTAAGAGAGAAGAAGAAAGAAGAACTTTCTTCAAGGTAAATAGAGATCGTAGTATCTCATCTGCATACCCAAGGGTTTAACCCTCATAAAAGAACATAGTTCTTTCTCTGGATCTGAGATCCATAAACAAGTCTCCCACAAATGAGAATTTAATTCTCGTGGGGATGAATTTGTTCTTGGGGATTGAAGATCCGAGGGAGAACAAAGAATTGAACTCTTCAGAAAAATGCACCAAAGAAAGAAACAGCGCCGAGCACCTCACGTGCCCTTCACGTGGGCGCTGATCAATAAGGAGCGCCTAGCACTCAGTGGTTGGCACCCAGCACCAAGTGCCCTACGTGTCCCTCACGTGGGCGCTGCCTAAAATAAAGAGTGCTCTGCACTCAATGGTTGGCGCTCAGCACCAAGCGCCTTATGTGTCCCTCATGTGGGCGCTTTTTAGCATAAAGCACTCTGCAAACAGAGCCCAGCACCATAGAGAGTGTTTCACACTCCATAAAAAATAAAAAAAGGGAAGCAAGTTAAAGTGTGGGCATTAGAACCCATATGAATGCTCGGCATTGTTGGCACAGAAAAGGTGACGAAGCCCAAGCAAGTGTTTAACATTTTATTCAAAAATGAAATGACTGAGTTGAACCCAAGTTGGCTCAACTCCTAATCAACCGAGCCCATGGGCTCTTTATTTTCCAGATTGGTCTTAGTCCCAAACAAGACCATCAAGCTTCGGACAAATATTCATTGGTTCAAGGGTACATCTCCCCACACCTCTGATATATGTCGTTGTAATTCTTCAACGTCTTCAGAGAGATGACGGGTCCCGACAACCAACAATTCTACGGACCGTAATGTCCTTAAACTAACTCTGGACCGTAATGTCCTTAAACTAGCTATGGACCGTAACGTCCTTAAACTAAAACGATAGAGCCCAAATGCTCTTTCGTTGGGTCAAAAATTATCCTGAACCCCCGTTAAATAGATCTTAGTCCAACATCGGATAAACGTATCCTTAACAAATATTTAAGTCGATCTTAATCTCGAACAAGGTTATCGATCCTTGAATCAAACCAAACCCAAATCTAAGAAAATACGGATTTGGACTAATCCACGCCCTACGGGTGACAACACAAATTAGTCTCCGTATACAATCCACGGGCAACCAAGAAATAAAACAAACACACATGACGCGAAGTGACCTTCTGGAGCAAGAGAAAGTGGTTACCGCGATGCGGTAACGTAATTAACTGCAGGGGCTTGCTCCTGCAGGGAAGAACGTCCCCACAATCAAAAACCCCTCACAATAAGAGGGAATCTGATGAAGTCTGCTACAACGGCCGCATCTGTCTAAACCCTTGATACACGGCGCCATAAATCAACTTGGCATTTTCGGAGAAGTAGACAGATAAAACCAAATAGCATCTGCCCCCAAATTCAAGCAAGACGACCTATGCGGTTTCGTCTTTGTTTTCGGCGGTAAACAAGCACGCCCTTTAACATGGCTACCTGTTTCTCAGACAGAAGCTCACTGAAGAACGTTGGCCTTGGGTCGTTTGCTGTCACCAAGTCGATTTTTCTCAAGTTGTCTGATGTGGTGTGTATCCTATCTTCCAGCTCTTTTGGCACTGGTGGAAATTATGAGATCACCTCGTTCTCATCTTCATTTGCGAAGCCTTGGGAGAGGTCGTTCGTATTCTCGTGCTCACCTTCTTTTGAGAATGTTATCATATAGTAGGTACGAGCACGTTTCCAAGCTTGATGTTGATCTAGACTTTCCCTCGCAGTGTAGGTTGCTCTCGGCTCATGCTTTCATGGCGAAACTACCCTCCAACTGTCGGATAGAGCAAACCTGCCTTGCTGATACTGATCCTCAACCCAGTCTTTGAAGGTGAAGCAATCTTCAAGAGGATGTCCCATTATTCGGTGGTAGGAGTAATAATCCGGGTGATGGACCTCGTTCATCTGTTTAGGGTATCAAGACTCTGGGAGCGTCATCATTTGATACTTCATGACAAGGTTGAATATTTTCTTTGTCTTGTCTTGAGGGAAAGAGTACTCTCGACCCATCTTCTTCATAAAAGACAGGTTCCAGCTAACTTTTCCTTGCTCGCATGGCTTCTTGGATTTGCTTCGCTGTCTTTGAACGCTTTCCCCGTTCTTGACCTTGCTGTTGCTTCTACGTCGGGCTTTCTTTTCGCTACGAGAGTGCACAGCGGGTTGGGGGTGAAAGGGATCGTCATCCTCCGTAGCCTGCTGAATGATACGTTGCGTCCGGGCTTTTCGTAAATGACCATTTCGCGGCTGTGGTCATCCCGAACCCTTTGACCTGCTTCTCTTATTAGCTTGTCAATCCGCTCTTCGAATGACGAACTTGATATTCGTACGACGGGATTTCGCTCTGCTTCAATATCAGCGCTATCTTTTCCACCGGAACCATTTATAACATAGCAACCATGGACTTGATCCCATTTCTTGGACCAAACGTATCCAAGGCCGGTCGTCTTCATTCTCCCGTTGGGCATCTTCCGCTGAGTCTCAGGAACGTTCCAAATCTTGTTATTGAACTGGGCTTGTCAAGCAGTCTGTTTGTAGGGTATGCCTTGGCATCTCAATAGCCTTTTCAGTCCCTCTGCGTAGTATCTGGACAGACGGATTGGTTGAAGCCTGTCGAGCGCAGGTTCGGCACCATGCCATACTTCTTTCTCCACTTTAGTCTCTGTGGATTGGTAGAAAAGGATCGCCTTCTCACCTCTTTGCTTAGGAGGGACGTAGAAGGTCTGCAGCTCTTGCACGGTGTACGTACCAAGTGCATCAAGTTCTTTGTGATGCCGCTGCGGGACCAGGGTAATCTGTAAACTCTGGTCAGCTCCAGCAAAGGTCTGTATTGACGGACGGACGGAGAACACTGTGTTGGCCTTGTCCTCAGAGTCACTGCCAAAGACCAGCATAGGAGTAGATGGTCCTGACCTATTGCCTTGGGGTTGTCCCGAGTAGACCATCTCTTCATCTTCTTCGGTATCGCTCCCGAATATTGGGATAGCGGCGATGGCTTTTTGTTTATTCTCCGGTTTGCGACATCTTTCCATGTCTTTGAAGTCTGGTAAGAAGTATTTGGCATCTTCATATTTGCGAACTTCATTTATGGAGAATGGGTTTAGCTCCCCTGTAACTGTATACTCGATGCCGTCCTTGAAGTACTTCATACACTGATGTTGTGTAGAAGGGATCATGTTGTACTCATGTAACCAAGGCCTGCCGAGCAAAGCGTTGTAGCAAGTCTTGGCATCAATTATATGGAACTTGATGTCAGTGACAAGCAGCCCGAAACGTAATGTCAGTATTACAGACCCGGGCGTTTGTGATGATTGGGAGTCAAAACCGGAGATGGTAATTTTATCCCGAGCCAAGTGCTGAACGTTCATGTAAATCTCCTTCGGCACTCAAGGTTGACGGAGGACCCATTGTCAATCAGGAACTTCCTTATCTTGATGCCATGGCAATACTCGGTTACATACAGCGAACGGTTGTGCTCGATCGTTCCGAGAAGGAGGTTTTCATCGCTGAAGGTGATATCAGCCGTGTGGACTTCTTCCAGCTCGTCCTTCATCTTTTCTTCCGCTCGGAAGGCTTGAAACTGGTCAGGCTCTTGTAACGTCTTGATCAGGGAATCTCGTGCCTTCGGGCTCTTGTAACGTCTTGATCAGGAAATCTCGTGCCTCTTTAGACAGGAGAAGGGAATCCAAGATACTCAATTGTGAGGGTATCTTTCTCAGATGCGCCAGGACATTGTAATCCATCTTGTTCTTCTTGAGCGGGTCCTTAGCTGTGAGCTCTTCGACAACTCTATCATCGAGAGCAATCTCCTCAGGGACCTTTTCCTTTCCTTTGTCCATTTTTTCCGAACCTTTGTTTGAAGGTCCGAGATTCTTTTCAGGCAACGTACGGTTACGCAGCTGAATGTCCTCACAGTTCTTCATCTCCTCTTCTTTCTCAGAGGTAGATTCCTTGAAGAGAGGGCCAAGGGCTATTTCTTCATCAGAATCGCTCCCGAAGGTAAGAACTTGAGGTTTTTCTCTTGTCGGGATGGCATCAACCATATGACAGTTACCGTCTGTTCCTTCACACTCGTCTGTCGCGCTTCTCTGTTCCCGACAGGCTTTGCGCTTCATTCACTTAAATTGTTGTCGATGGGCAACGTATCCCTGCCACCACTTCTTGAAGGCATTACACTTTTCGGTAGGGTGCGTGACCTTCCGATGGTATAAGCAGTGGTTCGGATGTACATCTGGTTCGTCGAGGCACATACTCTTGGAAGTATTTTCTTTGAAAGGTGGCAGCTTCATTCCCATTGACAGAGCTTTGGCGAACTGCTTCCTTATCTTGATTCTGCTCTTGCTGGTGGCAAGGGCACTTTGATTCGGTTAAGATACTTTATGGCTTCTCATCACCGGAGTTTTTTCGGCCTGACATCGACTCTTGGCCTTTTCGTAAATGGCCGCTTCACGTTCTCGATCAGCTTTGCTCTTTTGAAGAGCTTCATTCAGCAGCTTATCGATGGGGTCATCTGACGGTTCCATGGATTCTGGCTCTGGATCTGCCCCCGGTTTTTCTATGTCAAGAGCTTCTTTGTTATTTATCGACAAGTGAGAGATCATGTGGCAACTCGCTACATGATTCTCGGGTTCTTCTAAAGAATCGTTTCCTTCATCAATATCACTGTTTCCGTTCTCAAGGACATGCTTGAAGAACCCTTCCAGTGTGACAGGGGTCCGTGCCTCTTGGTTGTATTCCTCCACTGCATTGATGTATTTCTATAGACCCGTACGATTGCCGTCGAGCCGGACAGGCTTCCTGGACTTCTTCTTTTTCTTTGAAGACTTCGAAGGCTTGGCCTGGAGGTTTTGTCCATCGTTACCAACTTTTGGCGTTGGGCGCGGTTTCAGTATTCCGTCAATATTTCAGGCTCCAGCGGGCTTTTCCACCTAATCGCCGGACATGCTTGAAGATCTTTCAACATTCTTTTAGTTTTAGCTAAAATGACCACTTCCCATGGAGCTTCTTCCACAAATGAGCATGATGCCCCCGGCGTATCCACCTTTTTAGGATCGTGCTGCTGCGGTGGGTTTACCTTCCAGTTTTCGGACAACGCGAACTTGCACTGTTGGTACTGGTCTTCGAACCAGTTTTTAAAGACGTAGCAATCTTCGATTGGGTGGCCCACTATTCAGTGGTATGGGCAGTAATTGGGATAGTTGACGTCACTCGATTGCAGTGGGCGTCTCAGATCTAGCAGAGTGATGAGCCTGTTGCGCACCGCTAGTTCGAATAATCTCCTTGTTTTATCCTGGGAAAATGAGTAAGGACGTCTCAACTTCTCTTCGAGGGCTCGCGGTCTGTTGTTTTGGTGAATAACCGGTTTCGGGTCATTCGGTTGTTGTTGAGCGTTGGTGACGAAGGTCACTTTCCCTTTGCCCTTTTCATTCCGATGATCTGTCTTTGAAGAGAAAGGCCTATGGCCCATCTGGTCCATTTGGGCCAGTTTGTCAATCAAGGCCTAGAAGGTGGTCGGCTTGAAGAACATCATAAACCGGGATATAGTTGCCTGAGGATCAAGGGTCCCCACGAACATGCCCACAGCAGGAGCTTTTTCTATGCGTTGTTTACACTTTGACCATAGGTTACGCCACCGAATTGCGTATTGAACCCAGGTCTCTCCCGGTTTCACTCTGGCGTTGATTAATGCCGTGATTGGGGTGCGCTCGCTTGCGCTTGCGCTTGCGAACCGCTTGCGCTTGCGAACCGCTGTGTGAACAGTAGTTCTATCTCCATAAATGTCTTGACAGAGTCATTTGGGAGCTCGGAGTACCATTCAAATACCGTCTCCGACAAGCTGCCAACAAACTGGCGAAGCAACAGTTTGTCATCACCCCCAGTATTACCGCACAAAGCTCTGAATTGAGCAACGTGCTGATACGGATTGCCCGTCCCTTTGTACACATGGAATTTGGGGATCGTATATCCTGGCGGGTACTTAATTTGGTCGTACCAGCCTGGGTAAGGTCGCCCAGTTCTAACGACCTGGCCTGCCGCTTCGTTCGCTTGATGAGCTCGTATTTGTTGAGCTATGTAGTCATCAAGGGTAGCTTTGGAGATCGTCTCCTCCCTGGATGTTGATAAAGCCGGAGGAGGGTTTGATGTCTCCCCTCTATCGTTTTCAATGATTATTGGAGGGTCTTCGGCTGGAGGATCCGGTTGGATCATCATCCCCACCATGTCCTGGAAAAGAAGCACTATCTGTTTTAATTTAGCTGCTTGTTCTGCGGTCTCTTTATCTTTCTTTTCAAGCACCCTTCGTAGGAATTCGGTGTCGATCTCCTGCTCCTGGCGTTGTTCCGACGATACTTCCGGGCTTTCTTTCTGACCAGTAAGTGCGGGCATCCTTATCAACATCTCCTGGAGCTTTTGTTGTTGCTCCTGAGCTTTCGTCACAGATCGTGTGAGTGGTCGATGACTCACGGAAGCACGACTATCCTCTTTTTCGGATGCCATGTAGACGGTATGCACAACCATGCCCCCAGACTTAGGGCGTTTGGGTCCACTGCCTTTGAAATTTACCGCAGGTATGGGGATCTTCTCCGGCCTTCTCCTCTTATGGGAGGTCGAAGTTGAGGGGGCCGTTGTAGCAGGCACCCATACAGATGATACCTTCTGTGATATGACGGAGGTATGGTTCTCCTCTTGCCGAGCCATCGTCGTCTTCAGCCGGCGAGAGCAATCTTTGTCAATTACAGAGTCTTTTGACTTTCCGCCAAACTCTGTGGATCTCGGAGGATAACCGCTGAGGAGGCTGTTCCGGCTTCACCTGTGTCATGCTTTCATCAGGCAGAGGAGACTTCTTCAATATGGCAGTTGGAGAGTTCTTGCGCACCCTCCTGAGCAGCTCGAAGTTGTTCCCAGTTGGAACAGTAGCGTCAATTTCCATCATTGGAGCTGGTGGGTGTTCAGACCATAATATTGCATTTATCATTCCCCTATTCTTATCCTTTTTATAAATAAACAGATACTCTTGACACACGTTTGTTGCATATTACAGGTTACAGGTTTCTGGAGCAAATACAGTGAAAAAGACACAAAACAACAGAAAATGGACTTTTGACCAACAATTAGACGGATCCTAGTCAAGCCCAGTTCACATAGGTGCAAAGGCAACAAATGTCAAGGTGAAACGGTTAAAAAGCCCAATACAAGTCTTCACTGAAATATCTGGAGAAGAATAAGAAGCCCAACAAAGAAACTACATATGGAAACAAGAAGCCCAAGGACCCCTGAACCAACCCCAAAATGTGCAGAGCCCAATTCTTCAGTTTGGCTGCGGAACCGCGGCCAAACCCATGCTGGCGCCGCGGTTCCGCGGCCATAGAGGGCCCATGTCGGTGCAGATTTTCTGTACTGTTGCGACGTTGTGGGTGTTGGGATTTCCAGTGGTCAAATCTGTAATTGCGCATGTGCGAGAGTCTATAACCCTAGATTTCCTATTTTCCTATAAATTGTAATCTTAGATCTGAAAAATGTATGCCTTTTTTCAATAAATAAAATTCAGAATTTCTGGGAATGACTTTCAGATCTATTCTGTCTTCTACTTGGAGGGAGCCATCAAATCAGTAGGTAATTTATTTCCTTGCTTTTATTTTCTAGTATAATTTATCATCCCCTAATGAGCGAGTAGTCTCCTCGCTTGTTAGGGTTAGCCTTAGCGAAAGGGTTGAGAGATGAGATCTCTCACCCCTTTCAATGCCATCTTCACTTTAGAGTTAGAACTCCATGCATACGCACACATTCGCTCCCTACGGCACCCTACCCCTCGAGGTAACGGTGAACCGTAGTATAAAGGGCCGGTTGCGCGCGTTTTCCATGGGGGTTAGGGTAATTATCAATAAAGAAAGGATACAAATCTAGAGGAAGAAACATCTTCCCAAAAGATTTGTATCCACTTTATTGATAATTAACGTAACATCTAATAGATCTAAAAAAGAAGGCATTGAAAGCGGTGAAGGAAACGTTAATCTCCAAAACTTCCCCTAAGCCTAACCCTAGCAAGACTTTAAATTAGATTAATTAGATCTAGTTTTTATAGATTTTTATAAACCAATCAAAACGACAAATTGAATCAACTCGTTAAAACACATAAAAGGAATTTACCCGTCTCTGTGGATCGACCCGTACTCACCGGCTAGCTGCGAAGCGACGCCGTTTCTGATTGCGGTAAACTCATATTTTTGGATTAATCAGTGGGGTAAGTCCAGCGAGGGAACTGCCCCCAGCTTTCTTCACTCGGTGCCAGTGGTGACGTCGAGCATGTCTTGCGGATGGGATCACCTCAGTTGTAGAAGATAACTTGTTATGCCCCTTGCTTTGTTAAGAGGCTGCTTTTGGTGCCAACTGTTTCCCCAATTAGAGTAAATCTCTATTCAGAATTAAAAATTAAATTAAAGCTGCGCTTTTATAAAAGCGTTGTGCTACAACTAGCGCACCCCGTGCAAAGCGCATAGACGCTAGCGCCAGATGCGCTGCGTTTCAAGTAGCGCACCACGTGCAAAGCACGTGTGCGCTAGCGCTAAGAGCACTGCGCTCCAAGTACTGCACCATGGGCAGAGCGCATAAGCACTAGCGCTGGAACTAAATGTTCCTCACCGTTGGATCAAATATCCGATGGATATAATTAAATCATCAATTAACAAGAATGAAATTCTGTTGAATCTTTCCAAACAGAAAAGATTGTGCCCTGAATTTGGAACACCGTTGGATCAATGATCCAATGGTGATTAAAAATCACAAAAATACAGAACAAATTCTGTAAGAGGGAAAGATTTCTCAATCTTGTTAAAACAAGAAGATTATCTTCTGTAAACTAGAAGCCCTTGGATCAAAGATCCGACGGTGGGGAAATTCCCAAATCAATTAGAGGATAAATCTCTTTAACTGATTCAACAAATCACCCCCCTATATAAAGGACCCAAGACTTCAAGTCTTAAACAGAGAAACCCCCCTACAAACTTTGAGAAAACTCAAAGAAAGAAGAGCAAGCTTTTAGCAAAAGAAGATCATTTTTTCAAGGCAAAAGAACATGAGCAATGAACACAGAGACGAAATCATCTCATGAAAAGAAGAACTATCTTCTAAAAAAGATCATAGATCTAAAAAAGGCCAAGTTCTTTCTTAAAAGAGATCAATAGATCTCATCAAATAATAAAGAAGAACATATTCTTCATATAGATCATTGATATACAAAGGCAAGCCCTTTCAAAAAGAAGAACTGTTGTTCTTGAGGCAAAGCCTCCTTTAAAAAGAACATAAACTTGTTCTCTGATCATAAAATTTGATGAACCGCGCTTTGCACCACTGAAAAGTGTTTTGTACTCATGAACTGTGCTTTTACGCTCCTTGGACCGGTGCTCAGCGCCAAAACGCGCCACGTGTCAACCGCGTATGCAACTTGCGCTTTGCGCTTCTGAAACAGCGCACTGCGCTCATGGGCTGGCACTCAACGCCAAGCGCGCCACGTGTCACTCACTGGTGCGCTGCTAAACTAGTGCAACACGCTCATAAATTTAAAGCACAATGCGCTCATAAACTGGCGCTTAGCGCCAAGCGCGTCACGTGTCCTTTTCGTGTGCGCTACTTGGCAGAAGCGCAACGCGCTCTTGAATTGGCGCAAAGCGTCTGGCGCGCCACGTGGCGCACTGTCAGAACACACATTGTTCTGATGAATGCTATGCATTCAATACAAGATAAAAGATGTCAGAACCCAATGCTTAGCATTATTAAAAGGGCCGAGCCCAAATAAAGGCTCAATAGCCAGAGCAATAAACAAAATGTTTATTGGACTTAGCCCAAGATTGGCCATAAGTCCTCAACTCATATCAACTGAGCCCATATGCTCATAAACCTTTTAACAGACTTTAGTCCCAAATTGGACTATAGATCTCCCAACCAAAATTGGTTCAAGGGTACATCTCTGAACTTCTCTGATATTTTTCGTTGTAATTCCTCAACGTCTTCAGAGAGATGACGGGTCCCGACAACCATACATTCCATAGACTATGACGTCTTTAACCTGGACTGTGGGGTCCTTAAGCCCATGGACTACGATGTCCTTAACCTCGGACTGTAGGGTCCCTTTAAACCCACGGACTACGATGTCCTTAACCTCGGACCGTAGGGTCCCTTTAAACCCACAGACTACGATGTCCTTAACCTGGACCGAGATGTCCTTAAACTAACAATGGACTACCATGTCCTTAAACTGGTAATTGACCGCAAAGTCCCTAAACTAGAACAATAGAGCCCAAATGCTCTTTTGTTGGATCTAAATGATCCTGTTAAGTTGATCTTAGTCTAAAATTAGGCTAACGTGTCCTTAACAAACGTTGAGTTGATCTTAGTCTAAAAATTAGACTAACGCATCCTTAATAAACGTTTAAGTCGATCTTAGTCTCAAATGAAACTAACGTATCCTTAAACCCAAACCAAAACCCAAATCTAAGAATATACGAATTTGGACTAATCCACGTCCTACGGGCGATAACATACATTAGTCTCCGTATACAATCCACGGGCAACCAAAAACAAAACAAACACCCACGATACGAAGTGACCATCTGGAGAAGGAGAAAGTTGTTACCGCGATACAGGGGCTTGCGCCTGCAGGGAAGAGCGTCCCCACAATCAAAAACCCCTCAAACGAGGGGGAATCTGACGAAGTCTACTACATCGGCCGCATCCGTTTAAACCTTCGATACATGGTGCCATAAATCAACTTGGCATCTTCGGAGAGGTGGACGGATAGCACTAATTAGCATCTGCCCCGAAATTCAGGCGAGACGTTCGCCGCGTTTTCGCGCGTCTTTCGGCGGGGAACACCAACCTGTCGAAGACTGACGTCCGTTGAGAAGGAATGTTTAGCCTGTCGAAGACTGACTTTCGAATAAGGGAAGCACTTGTAACGATCTCACCCGTAGCAGGAGTTGGAACGACCAATCTTGCGAAGACCGATCCCTTAGCAGGAGAAGCCCCTTTGATGTCTTCGTTTACCAGGGCTGGAATGGCTATCTGTTTCGGGATAACCCTTTCAGGTATTACGGGTCTCTTTATGGGCCCAGTGGAGTTTTGGCTCATCCTATCGAAGACTGAGGCGGCAGACTTGGATGACCCGTTGAGAGGGGCAATAGTGGTTACGAGCCGATCAAAGACCGACTTCTTTGGGGCTTCTTGCGATGGCATTGAAGCATTGAAGCTCATTGGCGGGAGCATGGTTCCGAAGAACAGTCCAGTGGTGGCCTGAGTCACCTGTTCCACTGGCATTGCAAAGATGGAGGCCGCTTGGGGACCATAAGTCACTCCTCCAGCAAGGACGGGGTGGGAGCTGCTGTTGCAATTGGTGCAGTTGGAAGCCATCGATGTCATCTTCTCTTTTAGGGGAGCAAGACACCAAATCTTAGTACCTCGAATCCAAGGGCAACCATATTAAACCACGATTCGTTCGCGAACACGACACATGAAGTGTGGAGTGGAAAGAGGAAAAAGTCCCACCGGGCGTGCTAGAATCTGTTTACCGCCGAAAACAGAGACAAAACCGCATAGGTCGTCTTACCTGAATTTGGGGGCAGATGCTATTTGGTTTTTTCTGTCCACTTCTCTGAAGATGCCAAGCTGATTTATGACACCGTGTATCGAAGGTTTGGATAGATGTGGCCGTTGTAGCAGACTTCATCAGATTCCCCCTCGTTGTGAGAGGTTTTTGATTGTGGGGACGCTCTTTCCTGCAGGCGCAAGCCCCTGCAGTTAATTACGTTACCGCATAGCGATAACCACTTTCTTCTGCTCTAGAAGGTCACTTCATGTCATGTGTGTTTGTTTTATTTTTGGTTGCTCGTGGATTTTATACGGAGACTAATTTATGTTGTCGCCCATAGGGCGTGGATTAGTCTAAATCCGTATTTTCTTAGATTTGGGTTTGGTTTGATTTAAGGATTTTTAACCTTGTTTGAGATTAAGATCGACTTAAATATTTGTTAAGGATACATTAATCCAATATTGGACTAAGATCTACTTAACGGGGGTTCAGGATCATTTTTGATCCAAAGAAAGAGCATTTGGGCTCTATCGTTTTAGTTTAAGGACGCTACGGTCCATAGCTAGTTTAAAGACATTACGGTCCACAACTAGTTTATGGACATTACGGTCCGTATTGGGATGTGTCCGTCCATTTGAGAGTACACTAAAGAGTTGTTGGTTATCGGGACCCACCACCTCTCTGAAGACGCTGAAGAATTACAACGACATTTATTAGAGGTGTGAGGAGATGTACCCTTGAACCGATGTCCGTTGGAAGATTAATAGTCGTGTTTGGGACTAAAACCAATTTGGAAAAATTGTGAGCACATGGGCTCGGTTGATCTGAATTAGGGACTTTTGGTCAACTTGGACTCAGCCCACTCAGTCTTTGAATAAAATGTTAAACACTTGTTTGGGCTCGGTCCCTTTTCTGTGCAAACAGTGCTGAGCATTGATATGGGCTCTGACTCTCACCCTTTTTTTTTGTTTTTTTATGGAGTGTTAAACACTCTTTATGGTGCCCACGTGAGGGACACGTTAGGCGCTTGGTGCTGAGCATCAACCACTGAGTGCTAGGCACTACTTGTTAAGCAGCGCCCACCTGATGGGCACATGGGGAGCTTGGCGCTGGGTGCCAACCACTGAGTGCTAAACACTCTTTATTAAGCAGTGTCCACGTGAGGGGCATGTGGGGTTCTTGGCGCTGGGCGCCAACTACTGAGTGTTAAGCACTCTTTAAGCAGCGCCCACGTAAGGGGCATGTGGGGTGCTTGGTGCTGGGCGCCAACCACTCTTTTTTAAGCAGCGCCCACGTGAGGGGCATATGAGGCGCTCGGCGCTGTTTCTTTCTTTGTGCATTTTTATAAAGAGTTCGATTCTTTGTTCTCCCCTGGATCTTCAATCCCCAAGACCAAATTCATCCCCACGAGAATTAAATTCTCATTTGTGGGAGACTTGTCTCATGGATCTCAGATCCAGGGAAAGAACTATGTTCTTTTATGGGGGTTAAACCTTTAGATATGCAGATGAGATGCTCTGATCTCTATTATCTTTATTTATCTTGAAGAAAGTTCTTCTTCCTTCTTCTCTCTTAAAGCTCTTTTTTTTTCTTGCTCTTCTTTTTGAATTTGAAGTTTATGAGGGGGGTGGGTTCCTCTCTACAAGACTTGAAGTCTTGGGGCCTTTATATACTGGAGGCAAGTTAGTTGATTTAGTTAAAAAAATCTCTTATTGAGAGACCCTTAATTGATTTGGGGATTTTATCCATCATTGGATTTTTGATCTAAGGACTTCTATTTTACAGAAAATATTTTTCTTGTTTTTAACAAGATTGGGAAAATATTTTCCATACAGAGCTTATTCTGTAGCTTGGTGATTTTTAATCACCATTGGATCTTTAATCTAACGGTGCTCTATTTTACAGAGCGTAATCTTTCTTGTTCAGAAAGATTGGGGAAATATTTTTCCCTACAGAGCTTATTCTGTAGCTTGGTGATTTCTTTTTTAATCACCATTGGATTTTTAATCCAACGGTGCTCTGTTTTACAGAGAGGGATCTTTCTTGTTCAGAAAGATTTGAGGAGTATTTTCTCAATCAGAATTTAATTATGTGTTTTGATGATTTATCATCTCCGTTGGATCTTTGATCCAACGACAGAGAACTTTTAGTTCTGGCGCCGGCGCTCTCGTGCGGGGAACGTGAGGCGCTGCCTCAAAGTTTTTAACTCTTGGCGCTGGCGCCCTCGTGCAAGATACGTGAGGCGCTGCCTCATTTCAAATTTTGAACAGAGCTTTGCACTTCTATTATTGGGGGGAAACAGAGAGAATGGTCGAAACGAATGTAGTCAATCCTCGAATAGTGATAAAATCATGCACGTGTTAACCCAGTTTGTACACATGCATCTCCAATCGCCCATGACCTAACCTGATGTAAATGAGCAGTACATGTTAAAATGACGTTCTCATTCACATTAAACAAACAGTCTCGTTAGAAATATACAATTAGAAGCAAGTAGTACAAGTACTATATTAAACTGAATTATTTTCTTACCGTCACGCATGTCGTCGCCTGATATCAGTCCGACAGGTATAAAACAGACGGATCTACAGGTCCTGGGTCCGTCGATACAATATCTGCCAAAAGAAATAATTCAAAAATAAGTACCAATTATACATTAATGAATACAATACGTAACTGTAGATAAAATAAAATATATCGAATGAATACAATATGTAACTGGTGATAAATGATACAATACATCAGGTGACGCAATACAATATGTTCACAGGATACAATACATCACCGAACACGATACATCAAACGACACAATACATAACGGTACTCCAAGATCATTGCGGTTGATTTTTATGACCGTAGGATTTGCAACTGCTGCACCTATTTTATCATTTCATCCCTTCTCGCCTTTCATCCATACCACCCTTGATACGACAGCTTGGAGGCATGTCTTTCTTTCTCGTATTGCTAGGTAGGAATATATATGGCCCATGATATTCTTCCCAGTGACGTTGATCTGGAACCGGGCTAAATAAAGGGGCATACGACTCTCGATAGTATTGTGCGTAATACCTCCACGGCATAAGATCTCGTATGATATTGATTGGTTCGAAAAATTGTGTCTTTGTGTTTCCTAAATACTGCAATCAATAACGGTGTCGCAATAGCTAGCTGATAGTGAGTACAGATAGTCCACAGGGAAATGGTGAATTACTTATCTTGTTTTGGACGAGTTAATAAAGAAAGGTGGGATTTTTATCGTTTTATACTAAGAAAATTTGAAAGTTTTATAAGAAAAGGTCTTGTAGGGTTTATAAGATTTAGTAGTTAATGGATGGAGTTTTAAAAATAATTTTTTTATCTTTTAATTATTTAATACTAGAGAAATAGCGATGAATGTGGATTAGGGTTTTTGGAAGGATTAAGGTTTCCCTTTACCGACCCTTGTCGATCCCTATTTATCTCAAGCCCTCAACAAAGTAAGTATTAACGAATCTCAAATCGTGGTCGTAACAATCATGAATTGATAACACGCCCGGCAAGAGGGTTAAGACTTATTTTGCTAAATTTTATAAAAAATAAAACTTAAAAAGAAGTTAATGGATTTTGTTCATCCATTATACTACCCTATCCTACAAACCCAAACAAGCGAGAATTTACTCGCTCATGGGGATAAAAGAAGTAAACGATGAAAGATTAAAGATGAATGAACCCATAAGAAATAACAAAATTAAAATTACGGAAAGTAAATGCAGAAATTAAAATGCGGAAAGTAATGTGACAAGATAAAAAAATCTACTTTTTATTAAATAAACTATTACATTACAGAAGTTGCTCGTTGAAAAACTAAATTACAAACCCTAGTTTTCTCGAGATATCTAGATTGCTTGATCAGTAGATCAGTCAATAGATTGTTCGATAGATAACCCTAATTGCTCTTGGTCCTTTATACAGGCTCTGGAACATGAAACCCTAGACGCCATCTTGAAGTGTGTGCAAATACAATCAAGCCCCTGAATTTTTATATCCAACGGCCATGATTAGACCATGCTTTTGCCGCCCCTTACCCCTGACGACCGTGGATCCGCCGCCTTCTGATGGGTTTGCGTCTCCGGATTTCTCGTGCCTTCTTCTCTCGATATTTGGAGATCCTTCTGATAAAAATATTCTGAAAATATTTCTTTTTCTTTGCCGTTGTGAGATTCTTCAATTTACTCCTAACATTTGGCAGATTTGGTTTGGTAATACGATTTGATGTGGATCTCCTACTTCTATTTCAGATCTGAACTGATTTATTATAATACCTGCACAATATCTCAAATCAAATTTTTAGTAGCATTTGTTTTATTTGAAATAATATTCCAACCAATTAAATGATATGATATCTTAATAATATTGGTTAAGAATATTTGATATGACATAATATGCATATTTTAATAATTAATAATCTCATGGATATTTTATTTAAATATGATATGCATATATTCCCCAATTATATAAATTATAAATTAAGTAACATATGACAATAATCTTTTTACAAATAAACCCACATATGTTCTTAATTTACAAATAACACATTTTAGTAACTAATAATAGTGGGGAAAATGAATGTAAAAATGTGCAATAATTATGACTGATCAAATACCCCCAAACTTATCTTTAATCGTCCCGATCAAAATATTTTATTTTCAAAAGAAAAGTAAAAACCTAACACACTTTCGTAGGCAACACGATTGCACTTAGCTCGTGCAACAAGCTGTTAAACCTCTAGGTGTCCCTAATAGGAGGAGTGCTGTCTCCTATGGGTTTTCAGCGGATTACACCCACAAAATCCCAAAATAAAAGAAAGATGACAAAAATTACATGCAAAGATAATGGACATACAAAAGAAAAACTTGAAAATAAGAGTTTCAAACTACACTAGATTTTTAGTTATCATGAGCCCTATCTTAATGGTCTTGAAAAGATGACGGAAATCACATCATCTCTCAATAAAATATCGTCTTTAGTCTTCCTCCCTACCTATCCTTCAAATATCGATCATATACCCCTACATGTGTAAAAGTCATCCCTACACATGGAGAATTCAATTCAAGTTATCATACCCTTTATCCATATTTCTTAGTACTTTTTAGTCGGTGATGTTTTAGATGAATTTTCTCACGCATTTTTATGCGATCGTTGATACTTCTTGAGATACTAACCAACCGATTACCGAATGTGCTCACTTATTAAGGCGTAATTAGTATTATCCTAATCTTGCAACACCTAAGATTTAGCAGTGACTCTCAAACCAGTTGGTCTAAGGCACTAGGTGATAAGACACGCTCGCTGTATTTTTTTATATGCTGCCTTAAGTAATTACAAAACCAGTGTTCATTTTTCTGCACCATTTATATTTTGTTGATTTTTTTTCATACTATGGTTTCCAGGCAAGAGTATTTCAAGATATTCTCTACTATCCCAAGTTTCAAGATGTATGTAAGTGCATATAGTAGGGTGTCAACGTTCAGAAGTTTGGCCTTAAGAATAGAGACTATTTTTAAGCTTATTTCTATCCGCAGATTAGTGATTTTTTTCATCTTACTAACCCTTGGGACAACAGCTCATGATCACGTATTATTGGCTTCATTTTAAAACATCTAATTTTCTTGTATTTCTTAAATCTCTTCCTTTCTTTCATATCTATTTTTCACTTTCTTACTTTTATTTTCAAAATAAAATCTTCTTTTTTTAATGCAAAATGATACATGAATAAATACAACCCTCCCCCAAACTTGTTTTTTATCGCGCGCGCGCACACACACACATATTTTATTAGTGGATTTACTAATATACACACCTCCATTCTTAGATGAAACAGTGTTGCCACTGTTTATGGTTGGAAAACCGAAACATGGAGGTGAGGCGGAGGAAAATTAGTCGTGATAAAGCGGCTCCTGCAAGAACAAGAGCTCATCCGATGGGTCAGTGAAAAAGTACGGTTTTAATCTATGCTTATTCACTTTGAAAATGAAACCATTTTTAGCATTTTCTATATCCACTGCACCGCGCGGGTATACATACTGCACCACAAAATATTCTTCCAACGAGATCTCAGCTTATCCGGATGAAAATGGAGACGGGTATCGTAAAGAAAGACTTGTTGTCCCAGTGTGAATGTTTTTCTCAACAGGTGTTTGTTGTGGAACACCTTTGTCCGGTTCTTTACTATAACTGCGTTATCATAGGCTTCATCATGAAGCTCGCTCAACTCATTTAATTGCAGCTTCCGATAGCTGCCTGCTTAGTAAAAATCGAGGTTAAGCTCTTTAATCACCTACATTTCCTTATGTTTCATTTCGACAGGGAGGTGGCAAGCCTTCTCAAACACCAACCGATAAGGAGACATTCTAAGATCGGTCTTATATGCAGTACGAAATACCCAAAGAGCATCAGTCAGTTTAGAGGGCCAATATTTACGGTTCTTAGAAACCGTTTTCTTCAAAATTTTCTTGATCTGTCTATTAGAGATTTCAGCTTGCCCGCTCGTTTGGGGATGATAGGACGTAGAAAGTTTGTGGTTGATTGAACATTTTTGCATCAAATCCTCGAAAGACTGATTGCAGAAATGTGTCCTATTGTCGCTAATGATAGCACAAGGGTACCTGTCACGTCCCACTTCCCAGTAGATGAAAACGGTGACGTGACAAGCCCGCGACGTATTTATTTCGAGAAGGTCATTTCCCGGAATAAATACGCTAAGCGTAAAATGAGCAATATAAAATGACAAGAAATAAACATGAGATTTAAACTTCAATAACTTTATTTACATTCAACCTGATATATTTACAATACATGAGTTCAACTGAAAGAAAATATAAGAAGAGAAATGCCTAAACAGGTGGCATACATATACTGAAAGAGAGGGTAACTAGTCTAGTCCTGAGCCATGATCTGATCGTGCCCTCCTCAGTGGTGTCCACATCCTCAGTCTCTGCAGTATCTGACGAACATTCCAAGAAACAAAAATGGGTGGAATGCCCGTCAGCGAACTTTCGCTCGGTAAGTCCCTAAGAAATAGGTGTGAAGTATAAAGTATAATGATAAAAATGTATATCATGAATTAATGGAATAGGAGATATGTTATTTAAACATGTCTGTTTACCGCCGAAAATAGAGACGAAACTGCGTAGGTCGTCTTGTCTGAATTTGGGGGCAGATGCAATTTGGTTTTATCTGTCTACCTCTCCGAAGATGCCAAGTAGATTTATAGCACCGTGTATCGAGGGTTTAGACAGATGCGGCCGTTGTAGTAGATTTCGTCAGATTCCCCCTTATTGTGAGGGGTTTTTGATTGTGGGGACGCTCTTCCCTGCAGGAGCAAGCCCCTGCAGTTAATTACGTTACCGCATCACGGTAACTACTTTCTCCTGCTCCAGAAGGTCACTTCGTGTCATGCGTGTTTGTTTTATTTTTTGGTTGCCCATGGATTGTATACGGAGACTAATTTGTGTTGTCGTCCGTAGGGCGTGGATTAGTCCAAATTCGTATTTTCTTAGATTTGGGTTTGGTTTGATTTAAGGATCGTTAACCTTGTTCGAGATTAAGACCGAGTTAAATATTTGTTAAGGATATGTTAATCCGATATTGGACTATGATCTACTTAACGGGGGTTCAGGATCATTTTTGACCCAACGAGAGAGCATTTGGGCTTTATCGTTTTAGTTTAAGGACATTACGGTCCACAGCTAGTTTAAGGACATTACGGTCCAGAGTTAGTTTAAGAACATTACGGTCCGTAGAATTGTTGTTGTCGGGACCCGCCATCTCTATGAAGACGTTGAAGAATTACAACGACATATATCAGAGGTGTAGGGAGATGTACCCTTGAATCAATGAATGTTCGTCCGAAGCTTGATGGTCTTGTTTGGGACTAAGACCAATCTAGAAAATAAAGAGCCCATGGGCTCGGTTGATTAGGAGTTGGGCCAACTTGGGTTCAACTCAGTCATTTCATTTTTGAATAAAATGTTAAACACTTGCTTGGGCTTGGTCCCCTTTTCTGTGCCAACAATGCCGAGCATTCATATGGGTTCTGATGCCCACACTTTAACTTGCTTCCCTTTTTTTTTTTTTATGGACTGTGAAACATTCTCTATGGCGCTGGGCTCTATTTGCAGAGTGTTTTATGCTAAACAGCGCCCACGTGAGGGGCACATGAGGCATTTGGCGCTGAGCGCCAACCATTGAGTGCAAAGCACTCTTTATTTTAAGCAGCGCCCACGTGAGGGGCACGTGGGGCGCTTGGCGCTGAGCGCCAACCACTGAGTGCTAGGCACTCCTTGTTGAGCAGCGCCCACGTGAGGGGCACGTGAGGCGCTCGGCGCTGTTTCTTTCTTTGGTGCATTTTTCTGAAGAGTTCAATTCTTTGTTCTCCCCCGGATCTTCAATCCCCAAGAACAAATTCATCCCCACGAGAATTAAATTCTCATTTTTGGGAGACTTGTCTCATGGATCTCAGATCCAAGGAAAGAACTATGTTCTTTTATGAGGGTTAAACCCTTGGGTATGCAGATGAGATACTACGATCTCTATTTACCTTGAAGAAAGTTCTTCTTTCTTTTTCTCTCTTAAAACTCTTTTTTGCTTGCTCTTCTTTTTGAACTTGAAGTTTATGGGGGGTTCCTCTCTACAAGACTTGAAGTCTTAGGGCCTTTATATAGTGAAGGCAAGTTTGTTGATTTAGTTAAAGTAATCTCTCATTGAGAGATCCTTAATTGATTTTGGGATTTTATCCACCGTTGGATCTTTGATCCAAAGACTTCTGTTTTACAGAAAATATTTTTATTGTTTTTAACAAGATTGGAAAAATATTTTCCATACAGAGCTTATTCTGTAGCTTGGTGATTTTTAATCACCATTGGATCTTTAATCCAACAGTGCTCTGTTTCACAGAGCGTAATCTTTCTTGTTTAGAAAGATTGGGGAAAATATTTTCCCCTACAGAGCTTATTCTGTAGCTTGGTGATTTTTAATCACCATTGGATCTTTTAATCCAATGTTGCTCTGTTTTACAGAGAGTAATCTTTCTTGTTTAGAAAGATTTGAGGAGTATTTCCTCAATCAGAATTTAATTCTGTGTTTTTATGATTTATCATCTCCGTTGGATCTTCGATCCAACAGCAGAGAACTTTTATTTCTGGCGCCAGCGCCTCGTGTGGGGTACGTGAGGCACTGCCTCAGAGTTTTTAACTCTTGGCGCTGGCGCCCTCATGCAAGGCATGTGAGGCGCTGCCTCAGAGTTTTTAACTCTTATTTAATAGATTTCTTTTTGTGCTTCGCACTTTGGCGCCCGCGTGTGGAGCACGTGAGGCGCCATAATAAGATTTAATTCTATCCGAGGTAATACCTACATGCTTTGTATGTGGAGCTTTCCCTTTATTTTTATTTTTATTTTATTGTTATTATTTTATAAGGGAGCAAGTTTTGAGCCAAAATTTTGGCGGGAACAATGTCATTTACTGTAAGCTTGGCATTTCTATTTAACATGCAGTTCTCTATAAATATAAAATATGGCAAAATAACATGAGCATGGTATAGCATGGCCGTGTAGTGTAGGTATAGTGAACATGAAGTAAATGTAAGTGTTCAAAAAGGTCTTTATATAGGTAAACTAATTTAATGTAAGTTCAAGGGTGAATGTCAACCAATCTCATGAGTGTTCTCGAACCCAACAGGCTGTAATTCAGGGATAAGGAACCACGGGCCAGAATCAAGTGTTAGTAACGGGACTTCAACCTAGTGTTAAAGTATTCCAAACTCAACAGGCTATAATCCAGGAGCAAGGAAACACGGGCCCTCATGATAGCTTGCTTGTGTTAGTAGACATGAATTCATGATCTGGGAGGACTCCTGAGATTTCGTTGGATTCACACATGAACTACTCCAACACCCCGTGTATTCTATGTTACAGTTAAATTTACTAGCCTTGCTCGAATCCATGAATACATCAAGTAACAAAATTGAGTTCATGTCAATATCAAGTATTCATGTCAAGTGTTCATGTATTCATGTCAAGTTGTATTCATGGTTCGAGTCAAGTCAGTTTCAATAGCAACCATTGTGTTCTGGTATTCATGTTAAGTTCAAGTCAAAGTATGCATGTTTGAATTTAATGTTGATTTCGAGTGTTCAAGTTCATGATCAAGTATTCGTGTTTGATTTTGGATTCAGGTTTGAAGTTGGACTCAGACTGAGTTCGGTACTTGTACCGATTTAACTCTTGAATTCTTAGGTTCGGGAATTATCGGCAACTGCTGCACGTGGACGGCAGGATTTGTGTCGTTTCCAAGACAATCGCATTTGATAACTCCTGTTGAGTTTTCTAATCTGAATAGAAAAGCAATTACTTTCTTCGGCTCCCTGAGGCTCAAGAGAATCGATCCCGCTTAAACCTATATTTACTAAAGTCTTTAAAATATCGTTTTGTATATCTTAAGGGGGGTTTTATGAAAAATATTTTAATATGGATTAAAAATAAAACCTCGAGGGTGTTTTATATTATTTAGGGTTTTCATGAGCATGTGTTTTAAGTATTGAGGTATTTTGATGATGAATACCTAGCTTGTAAAAGTTTATGGTATTTTATTGAAAACTAGTTCTCTTCAGTAACTTGATGGTATTTTATTAACATTTTTTAATCTTTCATTTTTATAAAAATATAGTTTCATAATATAATGAAAATATGTATTTTTAATTTTCTATAAATTTTAATTTTTAAAAAATTAGTTTTATTTAGAAAAATTCTTTTTTTCTTAAAAACCGTATTTATATTCTTTCGAGATCGAATGCTCCGTGAGGAGGTATCCATCTCGCTCTACCATCCTCAGGATGTGCGATAATCCGCACCATCCATTAGCGAGTCCCCTAACGAGGGTTGTAGATGCATAATTGCAAAGGAATATGAAATACTATTTTAAAAGAAACCCGGTTTTAAAGTATGTGGTATTTTATTATAAGATTTTCTTCGTAACAAATATTCATACAAAATAGGCATCGTGCTATGAAGCAAGAGTGTACATGTAGGGTAGGTCGTTACCCCGTGAAGTTTTTCCTAAAAGTATAGTTTTAACAAAATAAAAGAAGTGATATCAAAATTCATGGTATTTTAACGAAAAAGTTCAAGTATGGATGTTTCACATGAGATTCTTGGTTAAAATTTAATTCTAAATATTGATATTTAGGGTTACAAGTAATGTGTAAGAATTTGGTTGAACATTATATAAGAAAAATGGAGTTTCTAGAGTTTAGAAAAAAGATATCGGTATTAACTCCACTTACCGATATAAGTTTTTAAAATTGAATTTTAATGAAGAGAAAGAGATATTGGGAGGTGTTCACCGCCGGAAACAGGGACGAACTGGGACAAATCGTCTTGCCTGAATTCGGGGGCAGATACTATTTGGATTTATCCGTCCACCTCTCCGAAAATACCAAGTTGATTTATGGAACCATATATCGGAGGTTTGGTCAGACGCGACCGTTGTAGCAGACTTTATCAGATTCCCCCTCCTTTTATGAGGGTTTTTTTTATTGTGGGGACGCTCTTCCCTGCACGCACAAGCCCTTGCAGTTAATTACGTTACCGCATTGCGATAACCACTTTCTTCTGCTCCAGCAATTCACTTCGTGTCGTGTGTGTTTTTGTTTGTTTTGGTTGCCCGTGGATTGTATACGGAGACAAGTTTATGTCGTCTCCCGTTGGGCGCGTATCAGTCTAAATCCGTATATTTTAGATTTGGGCTTAGGTTTATTTAAGGACCGTTAATCTGGTTTAGGATTAAGATCGACTTAAAAAAACATATGAGCATTTGGGCCTAATTATTTTAGTTTAAGGACATCAAGGTCCATTATCGCCATATTTGAGGCGAAATTTTAGTTTAGGGACATTTCGGTCCAACATTCATCTTGCGCGCACATGTATTTGTTACATGGAGGAGTGAACGATGGTGACATGGAATGCGCCCAATTTGGGAAGCAATCCGATTTGAGGTGTGCACGTCAATTTAGAATTGCATTAATGTATGACGAAAGGAGTTATTGGTTGTCGGGACCCATCAGCTCTCTGAAGACGTTGAGGAATTGCAACGACATGTATCAGAGGTGTGGAAAGATGTAACCTTGAACCAAATCCCGTATTTGAAGGAAAGGGTTTGCGGTGGTCCTACGAATCATTAGTCATATTTGAGACTAAAATTACTTTAGGAGATACGAGATGAATATCATTTTGGATATCATCAATGAGATATCATTAGTCATGTTTGAGATTAAGATCAGTTTAACAATGTTTTTAGGATCATTTTTACTTAAGATCCAGCAAATGAGCATTTTGGCTCAGCTGCAAGAAAACTTCAGAGACTCGGCCAATTTGGTCTTACTCTACTTAGTCTTTCTTTATTCAAAAAAGTGCTAAGCACTTATTTGGGCTATGTTTGTTCAGGCCTTTCTTTTTATGTAAAAATGCTAAACACTTATTTGAGCTATGATGCTCACATATATGTCATGTGAAGCATTCAGTCATGGGTGCTGCCCAACAAATGTTGAACACTTTAGTTATTTTGAATAAATGTGAAGTGCCAAGCACTTCTTATGGCGCCCATATGAGGTGCAAGTGCGGCGCTGGGCGCTGCCCAATCAGTGCTAAGCACTCAGCCGTTTTAGCTGTATGTGGAGTGCTAAGCTCTTTTTATGTGGCACCCATATGAGGAGCACGTGAGGCGCTGGGCGCTGTCCAATTAGTGCTAAGCACTCAGCTATTTTAGATGTATGTGGAGTGCTAAGAACTTTATTTAGCGCCCATGTGTGTTCCACGTAAGGCGCTGGCCTTCAGTTTTGGGCACCCGCGTGTCTTTCACGTGAGGCGCTAGGCGCTGTTAAAAGGGCGCCCACGTGGGAAGCACGTGAGGTGCTAGTCTTTTTTTATATGGAGATTTGATCTCTGTTGATAATTTTAGAGAACTTAAATTCCTGTCAATGGTATTTTAACCATTAACGCTCGCCAAAATCACTATTTTTTTAAGGGTCTTGGGTTGAGTTTTTAAAGAACTAAGTTCTTGATGGACTCTATCTTCTTTCTCTTTAAATTTGTTCTTTCCTGAATCTTTGATTCTCAAAAACATGTTCTTCCCAATGAGAATTAAATTCTCAACTTGTGGGAGACTTGTCTTGTGGATCTCAAATCCAGAGAAAGAACTAAGTTTTTTAAAAAAAAAGGTTAAACCCTTAGATGTGATATTATAGGTAATAGAGATATTTTGATCTCTTTTCTTTATCTAGGGTTTTGAGAAGGAAGCTCTTCTTCTTTGAGAATTGAATTCTCTGTTCTTTCTATCTGTGGTCTCTTCCTCTCTCTTTGTGCCTCTCCCTTTGTGTCTGATGTCTTAATTTAGCGCCTATTAGTTTATTCACTCGTTTCGGAGTTTGTAGTTTATTCACTCGTTTCGGAGTTTGTAGTTTATTCACTCGTTTCAAAGTCTCTAGTTTATATACTCATTTCGGAGTTTGTAGTTTATTCACTCATTTTGGTGTCTCTAGTTTATGTACTCATTTCGGAGTGTTTTTAGTTTTCCTCCCTTGGGTTTACAGGCAAACTTGTCCTAACGTTGTATATAGATAACCCCTATTCTTTACGACAGAGGTCCATTAGGTTTGTGGTACTAGAGTTTTAGTCTGTGGTACCATTGCGTTGGCTGATGTATTCCTCGATATGCAGTTTTTAAGCCGCTGTTCGAGTAGCCCCACAACTATCGTGTCTCTGATCCCTTCAGGGGATGGACAAGACGTCTTCAAGTAATCTCCTTAGGTCATATTACCGTCGGAACATCAAACGTTAGGAATTTTCCATGACGCTTTTTACTTGAGATTAGACTCAATTAAGAGCCCCGATGAGTCATAACCACTTTGCTCTGGTGTGGGATGATCTCCGATAGTCTTTTAGGCTTTATATGAGTTACCTTCAAGACCTGAAGCTGGGAATACGTCGTTGCTTCATTTTTTTGTTTTGACAATGTCGCGCCGATTCTTTACTGAAGTAGGGCAGATATCTGTAGGCCTCCATGCTGTATGTATCACAGTTGATGTCTGTAGCTAGGAATATGCCATTGCTCCATTTTCATTTGATAGCCGCATTCGCATCCTTCTGAAATGAGGGGGAACGTCGGGATAGTCTCTAAGTTGTATATGCGCCGTCAAGACTTGGAGTTAGGATTTTGCCGTTACTCCATTTTTGTTTCAACCCTTGGGTCTTTTGTTGACGTTACGTCTGTATCCCGCTGGAATGAGAAGGAACGACAGGATAGTCTCTAGGTTGTATATGCACCATCAAGACTTGGAGTTAGGATTTTGCCATGGCTCTATTTTTTCTTTTGACCCTTGGGTCTTTTATTGACGTTGCGTCTGTCTCCTGCTGGAAT